>JBBDGP010000108.1:11950000-12622500 GCA_037952835.1 Lithobates septentrionalis | reverse complement strand
GTGTAGCGCTTACCCCGGCAGGAGCCGCTGGTACTAGTGGGTCACCTGTTCTGCCACAGCTCTCTTAAAGTGGTTGTTACCTTTAAACAGACATTCACTGCCAGCCTGTCTGTTTTATCAAGGCATAACACACTCTGTAAGTTTCTTTTTAAACAAAGCAAATACCTTTTTTCAGATATATTTTAGCTGGTCACATGGCTCCTGCCGCTCTCGTACTCCGATCCAGGGCTACAGTGGGAGGGGCTGAGATCTCCCTCTGACATCAGCCATGGAGGTCACGTAACTGCTGTGCTGGCCGCTCATCCCCTTCCGTTGTAGCCCTGGATCGGAGTAGGAGAGCCGGGAGTCACGTGACCGGCCTGAATATAGCTGAAAAAAAGGTGTTTACAGGCTTTGTTTTAAAAAACCCTTACAGAGTGTGATATGCATTGATAAAACAGAGGGGCTGGCAGTGATAAGGTTTAAACTTTTCTTTTCTACTAATAGCGGCAGGAGGGGCAGAGACAGCTCACACAGACACACAGAGCTGACAGGCAGGGAGGGAGGGGCAGAGAGGAGAGCTGCGGATGATGAAGGCCCGTAAACTGACCATGGTAATCAGGGCTCAGCAGCCATTATTATTGTTGTCAGCACACAGAGGGGGACACAGGAACTGTCAGGAACAGCTAGGTTTTTTACAGCTTAGAGAGGGGCAGGTTGGATAGCACAAGCACCGTGCTGTTTAACCTGCTATATGGGAACAGGAACTCTTTTTTTTTTTTTTTTTTTTAGGGTTATAAACACTTTAACTGCTAAATCCCCACTGATACACTTGGTCTTAGACTAAAACCAGTTTACTCCTGTGTGACTTAAGAGTTAGTAAGCTACCACTCTAAAATAATGCACAGGAATAAGAGCACAAACAACTTGGAGGTAAATTGGTTAAATGTATTATGGCAAATACAATCAAACAAGGTATACATCAATGAACAGAAGAAAGGGTACTAAAATAAATGAACAATCAATGACCCACTAACGCTTGAAAGACTATAGCAAGGTCAACTAGGATCTCTAGAATGGTATGAATGGGTACTTGTGTGTACCTTATGTATACAACCTCAATAGTGGGTGAGCATATCTGTTCCTAGTGAAAGGGGTACCCCTGAAGGTGGATGAATGTACCAGGTGCCTAATAGTCAGCGTTAGCTAGCTTTAGGTGGGGCCCTTCTTTAGGTAGTGCATGTGAGAGGTCCCTTTAAGAATGTTGGCAGTGAATGTATATGAGCAGCTGAGCAAGAGCAGAATCAGCTCATCACTCCTGGCAGGCAAGTGGTCTCGTCCCAATAGCTTGGCGATTAGCAGATTGTGGAATTCAGATCCCATGGGGTGCAGTCTTTGGAGATGAATGCTTCCTCTCTAGCTCAATCTCTGGTGCAGCTTTGGCAGACATGGAATGCTGGTCCATCCTCTCTCCCCAGTGAAGGTGGACAGGCACTACAGCAGGCCTGCTCAGCTTCCCTCCTTGGCTCTGGTACCTCAGGCTGAGAGCACAGTCCCTGAATATGGGTCCACACTCTTCTTTCATCTTGCTGAACTGTCCCTGATCGCAATCATTTTGCCTGGGAAAACTGTGAAGCTCTCCTCCTCCAGGTGCAATGACTTATGGGAATTAAAGTCTACAACCTGTTAGTCTCCATTAACTAATATGGTGCAATCCCCTTTAAGAACTACAATTCCGATAATCTATGGCTCCTGCACAGCATGCAGAGTCCTCTCTCAATTTCTGATTAGTTCTTACTCTCCTTGCCCTTTGATAGGCTCCATGTCGCTGTTGCAGAAGAGGGGAGGTGAAGGAGCGAGTGGAGGATTATTACAGAGCTAGCTCTCACACAGATTATAGTGTGGGATGGAACCTACATACACAAGCACAAAGTCTCAGTGCCAGCAGCACCAAGAAGGGGAAGAGGATGGCAGCCTCCTCACACACACAGCTCTGCATCATCTAGCTGGCAGCACCTGGCTACAGCTGCAAAGTACACTTCGGTGAAAAATATAAATGCAAGACTAGTTTGGTTTACCTTATGTCTAAGAAATTATTCCTGCAGTTTTATATATGTAATTAATTTAAACATCAGTTCATTGAAAAAATAAAAGATTCCTTTAGGGATCCTAAATTGTTGTTTTGCCTTCCTACTGTTTTCTAAACTGTGTATATAGGCCCAGTGTGGTTTTCCTCACTTTTCTTGCAATTTTGCAGGTGTAATTGTTTCCTCTTACAATTGTTAAATGAAACGTGTCCTTACAAAACCCCCATTTTTTATTTTTTTACCGTGCAGCTGCATTGCACATGGCCTTTTGGTTATCATGAAGTTCTGGCCATTTACCTAACAATTAGACTGTGGCGTTTTATTTTTACTCACAATCTTTCCATGTTTAATTTCTGCATGTCATAAATATTTATGACTATATAAGAGTAATATTTTGTTGGAAAATCTTTTTGAAAGTTTTAAATTGATATTTTACTTAAACTTTACTGAAAGTCTTGCTTGCCCATAATATTTCAAATAGGATGTAACTCTTTGTGGTGTCTTCTATTGTGGATACAGCTTTATTTTATTACCTTTTGTTTAAATGGATCCTTTCACATGGGCGTTCAGCCTGGATCCATCTGTGAGCTTTTCAGACAGATCCAGACGGAAGGGCAATACATCACTTTGGCAATCAGGTGTAAATAGATGAGTGTCCGCCTACTGTGCATCCGCATACATCTTTTTAGGTCTGCCAAAAAAAAAAAAAAAAATTAAAATGGAAAAGGTTTGTATTCGTTTCCGCCTTGGCAGACATAAACTGATATAAATCATTGTTTAGATCAGTTCCGTTTGTGTTCATTTTTTTGCAAAGTAAATACATTTTTTATGTATTCCAAAAATTAGTGTAAACTGATGACAAAAAAAACAGATGTAAAGTGATTTATAATTGAACCGAATGGAAGACGGGTGTGCAAAACCAATATTATCCAATGTCAACTGATTCAATATTCATTCATTTTTTAACTGAACTCTACTGACACCACTTTTGTGAAAGGGGCCTTTTTTAAATCTTGTTTTGGTGTATTTTGTATACCTTATCCTTCTTGAAAATAAAGAACTAAAATTAAAAAAAAGAGGGGGGCCTTTTTGAAATGAAAAAAAATTAAAATAAAATAAACCATTTTCCAATGGATTTTTTCCTGCTTGTGGCTGCAGTTGAAGATGCCAGGAAAGGTTAAGCAGCCATGAAAATGGCAGTGACCCCCCCTTCCCCCCTATACCATCTTATTACAGTCAGTCAAAACCATCATTTTATGTTTTCAGCTCCTTTGTGATTTCAACACAATTCTAAAGTTTGATGCAACTTGCATGCCCATGTTTAGAGTTACAGACCACTACTAGTAATTGTTCCCAGAGGCTATAATGAAAGGGTGGGGTGTGAACAGTTTCGTTTTGTATAATTAGAATTGGAAGATTTGTGTGGGAATGATACAGTATCTGCAGAGAGACTCAAATAGGTGTGATTTTCTGTAGCTCAGGATTATGTCTTCCCCTGACACCAGGCTAGCAGTGTAATGCCGCGTACACACGATCGGTTTTTCTCGTCGGAAAAAGATATGATGGCTTTTCTGACGGGATTCCGATCAAGTTTGCCTTGCATACACACAGTCACGGAAAAGTTTGCTGAAATCACGACAGTCAAGAACGTGGGGATGTACAACACTACGACAAGCCGAGAAAATTAAGTTCAATGCTTCCGAGCATGCGTCAAATTGTTTCGGAGCATGCGTAGGGATTTTGCGCGTCGGAATTGCCACAGACGATCGCATTTTCAGATAGGAACTTTTCACGACCGAAAAATTAAGAGCATGCTCTCAATCTTTTGCTGGCTGGAATTCAGCCAGCAAAAGACCGATGGAGCATACACGGTCGCATTTTCCGATGAGAAACTCTCATTGGTCTTTTGCGGGCCGAAATTCCGATCGTGTGTACACAGCATTAGAAGAAGTATTACAATAGAAGTATTTTGCACAAAGTTGGAGTCTGAGACTTTGAAGCAAATTCAGGGCAAAACTCAAAATCCCTGGAATGATAGGCTGTCTGTCTATGTTTTCTCTATTTAAATTTTTGAGTTTGCCTGGAGTGTACCTTTCAGCCTCTTATCACTCTGAATCAGTGGCGGAAGTATAGGAGTCGCTGAGGTCGCCATGGCGACCGGGCCCCATGCTGAAGGGGGCCCCTGAGACCGAGCTCCCCGATCCTCAGCCGCACTGTAATCGGCACTGTGCAGGGAACTCGTCACATTGATTACATCTAAAGTGAAAGCACAGTGTGTGCTGTGCTCTTTGTCTCCCCCTACAGTTCAGTAGCCGGCAGAAAGAGTTAAGGTAAAGCACTGCCGATTTTCAAAAGGCTATCTGTATGTATGTGTCTTTATATGTGTGTATGTGTGTGTGGGTGTGCATGTGCATGTATGTGTGTGCATGTATGTATGTGTGTGTGCGCCTGCATGTATGTATGTAGGTGTGTATGTATGCATGTGTGTGTGTGCGTGCATGTATGTATGTATGTGCATGTATGTGTGTGTGTGTCCATGTGTTTATATGTGTATTTATATATATGTATGTGTTTATATATGTGTGTGTATTTATATATGTGTGTGTGTGTATACAGTATATGTGTGTGTGTTTATATATGTGTATTTACATGTATGTATGCACATTTTATATAAGCGCATTTAATCCTATCCCCCCATATGTGTACAATCAGAACTGATTTTTTTCTTGCTTGTTCATAGTACCAGCACAAAAATGCTGTTCCTCTGAAAAGCAATCCATGCTCAGATCGCTTTTCAGAGTAATTTGACAGCCGGTAAAGAGGCAATATGTTGCCTCCTGGCCGGCTTTTTTAACCCCTTAAATGCATCATCACTATGCTGCAACTGCATGCAATGCACACAGTTGCGGAGTGCTTGTAGTACAGCCCCATTCGCCTAGGGGTATACTTCAAGGGTGTAGAAAAAATTGTGAAAAAATTGTGAAAAAAATGCGCTGTCTTATACAAATAATGGTAGCTGCCAGCACATGAAATAAGCAATAAAATTATACCAATATAAAGTGAATATGATAAATAAATATTCAAAACAAAAATACACAGCAATAAAATATCACAACAATAATGATAAAATAGTATAAACCAACAGTGTCAGTGCATATAGTCCACATCAGGCCCGGACTGGGACAAAAAATAGGCCCGGGCATTTTGGAATGAGCAGCCCATGACATCTTAACCGGCCCCTTCCCCACTCTCCATCCTGACGGATCCCCCAGGAGAGGGGAGGGGGAAACCCGGCAAAGGTGCGGGGGGTGAGGGGGACAGGGAAAGCAGGTGGGGCAGAGAGCACAGGGAAGAACTTTGAGAACATGGGGTGGGGCGAGACCACAGGGGGGCTGGAGAGCACTGTGGGGGGAGGCGGAGAGCATGGGGGAGAGGCAGAGAACACAGGGAGGAAGAGGAGAGCACAAGGGGGCCGGAGAGCATGGGGGGCTGGAGAGCACAGGGGGTGGGGGGTTGGAGAGCACAGGGGGAAGCAAAAACACAGGGTGGGGCGTAAAGCACAGGGAGGGCAGGAGAGCATGGGGTGGAGAGCACAGGGGGGAGGTGGAGAGCACAGGGGGGAGGTGGAGATCACTGGGGGGCTGTAGAGCACTGGGGGGAGGCGGAGGGCACAGGGGGGCAGCAGAGAGCATGGGAGGAGGTGGAGAGCACAGGGGGTAGGCGGAGATCAATGGGGGCGCTGGAGAGCACTGGGGGAGAGGCGTAGGGCACAGGGGGGCAGCGTAGAGCATGGGGGAGGTGGAGATCACAGGGGGGCTGGAGAGCACTGGGAGGGCTAAAGAGCACTGGGGGAGAGGCAGAGGGCACAGGGGGGCAGCATAGAGCATGGGGGAGGTGGGGAGCACAGGAGGAGAGACAGAGGGCACAGGGGGGCAGCGTAGAGCATGGGAGGAGGTGAAAAAGCACAGGGGGAGAGGCGGAGGACACAGGAGGGCAGCATAGAGCATGGGGGATGTGGAGAGCACAGAAGGGAGGAGGAGAGACAGGGGGGCTAGATACCACGGGGGAGCTAGAGGGCACTGGGTGGGCTGGAGAGCACTGGGGGAGAAGTGGAGGGCACAGGGGGGCATCAGAGAGCATGGGGGAGGTGGAGAGCACAGGAGGGAGGTGGAGAGAACAGGGGGGCTGGAGAGCACTGGGGGGGTGCTAGAGAGCACTGGGGGGGCTGGGGGCATTGGGGGGAGGTGAAGAGCCCAGGGGGAGGTGGAGAGCACAGGGGGAGAGGCAGAGGGCACGGGGGGCAGCGTGGAGCATGGGGGGAGGTGAAAAGCACAGGGGGAGAGGCGGAGGGAACAGGGGGGCAGCATAGGGCATGGGGGATGTTAAGAGCACAGAAGGGAGGAGGAGAGCACGGGGGCTGGATAGCACGGGGGACTAGAGAGCACTGGGTGGAGGTGGAGAGCACAGGGGGGGCTGGAGAGCACTGGGGGAGAAGTGGAGGGCACAGGGGGGCAGTGGAGAGCATGGGGGAGGTGGATATCACAGGGGGCAGTGGAAAGCACAGGGGGAGAGACGGAGGGCACAGGGGGGTAGTGGAGAGCACAGGGGGAGAGACGGAGGGCACAGGGGGGTAGTGGAGAGCACAGGGGGAGAGACGGAGGGCACAGGGGGGTAGTGGAGAGCACAGGGGGAGAGACAGAGGGCACAGGGGGGCAGCATAGAGCATGGGGGGAGGTGGAGAGCACAGAAGGGAGGTGGAGAGCACTGGGGGGGCTGGAGAGCAATGGGGGGAAAGGAGAGCATTGGGGGAGGTGAAGAGCACAGGGGGAGAGGCGGAGCGCACAGGGGGGCAGCGTAGAGCATGGGGGGAGGTGGAGAGCACAGGGGGGGCTGGATAGCACTGGGGGAGAAGTGGAGGGCACAGGGGGCAGCGGAGAGCATGGGGGAGGTAGATATCACAGGGTGGGAGGTGGAGAGCACAGGGGTGGCTGGATAGCACTGGGGGAGAAGTGGAGGGCACAGGGGGCAGCGGAGAGCATGGGGGAGGTAGATATCACAGGGTGGGAGGTGGAGAGCACAGGGGGGGGCTGGATAGCACTGGGGGAGAAGTGGAGGGCAGGGGGGGCAGCGGAGAGCATGGGGGAGGTGAAGAGCACAGGGGGAGAGGCGGAGGGCACAGGGGGGCAGCGTAGAGCATGGGGGGAGGTGGAGAGCACAGCGGGGCTGGATAGCACTGGGGGAGAGGTGGAGGGCACAGGGGGCAGCGGAGAGCATGGGGGAGGTAGATATCACAGGGTGGGAGGTGGAGAGCACAGGGGGGGGCTGGATAGCACTGGGGGAGAAGTGGAGGGCAGGGGGGGCAGCGGAGAGCATGGGGGAGGTGAAGAGCACAGGGGGAGAGGCGGAGGGCACAGGGGGGCAGCGTAGAGCATGGGGGGAGGTGGAGAGCACAGCGGGGGCTGGATAGCACTGGGGGAGAGGTGGAGGGCACAGGGGGCAGCGGAGAGCATGGGGGAGGTAGATATCACAGGGTGGGAGGTGGAGAGCACATGGAGAGAAGCAGAGGGCACAGAGGGGCAGCAGAGAGCATGGGGGAGGTGGAGAGCACTGTGGGGGGTAGAGAACACTGTGGGGGCAGCAGAGATAAGCAGGACAGGAGGAGCGGTGGGGGGTGGCTGCATATAGAAGAATTATTCTCTCCATCTTCCTCCCGCAGTACCTGACAGCCTGCGAGAGGGAGAGGAGCAGAGGCAGGCATTCAGAGACTGCGGGAGGAAGATGGAGAGAATAATTCTTCTATATGCAGCCACCCCCCACCGCTCCTCCTATTCAGGTTACAGGGCGCCACACTTACCTTCGTTCTCTTTGATCCGCCTGCAGCAGACTCCTCTCCCCTTCGTGGTCACGCCCCCCAGCTCGAACGGCTGAACTATACTGGCGGCCATGGAGAGGTGTCTCCTCTAGCTCCTCCCCCCTTCATGTTTCCATCCCCCTGTTGCCGATGGCTGAGCCTGAGCTGAATTGGAAGCCGGGCGGCCGCGGAAAGGCCGGGGGACTGGCGCGGGCTTAAAGAGCAGCCTGCCTTGTCCCTGCAAGCATGAACATGCAGCCCGGCGGCCCCGGCCCACCGGGCATTTGCCCGGTTTGCCCTATGGCCAATCCGGGCCTGGTCCACATACAGTATGACATCAAATATAGTGACTGTGAATCTGTGTGAACTGGTTGTCTGTAGATAATCCACCACCGTAAGGAAAGGGGCTTACCAGACAGGTTGAACCCAACTAGGCATATGCCTGATGAGTCAACCAAGCTTTTGGTGTAACACACCCAAGGAGGTACAGCAACCACGACTTCCAAAATAGATCAAATCAGATAGGGATCCGTGACCGTTTTGACATCAGTAGCTGTCTACCATAGGAATAGTGACCAGAATTTGTGAGTGATTCCTCTCAATATGACATATGGCAAAAGGAGAAAAAATAGGGCCACATAGTGTAATACCGTAAAATATAAAGCATTTATTGAAAAATGATAAAATGGTCACTCACATTTGAGAAGACATTAAAAGCATTGGATAAAATAAAAGCAACGCAGTGGCATCAGCAGAGCCCGGAGAAATCGGTTCCTTTATACGCAGCCACCCACTTGCGACCGGGCCCTGTTATTCCACCACTGGGCTCGGAGAAAGGGCCCTGTCTGAGGGTCAGGGGGGCCCTTCATGGTTTCTTGCATCGGGGCCCTGAAGGTTCTAGTTATGCCACTGCTCTGAATGACTGATAACAGTGCAACAATTGGCTTTCAGGTGCACAATTAAAGGAAAATAAAATGTCACATGTCAACTACCGCTGCAGATATAGTACATTTTCCAACATTGTGAATGCTTTAGCTGTATTGTATCATATTTACCTTTACTACCCCGTTAAAATGTTTTTGTTGAGACTCCTTTTTTTTCTCTGGTGTAGGACATTACTGTGTATGATAGATGTGATACTTAAATACTCATTCTAACCAAGGAGAAGATTTGAGACTAATGAGCAGAGTTTATCCCATGTCTTGGATAATTCCCAACTGTGGTATTCTTCCACCTTTGTTTGCTCTATTCCATTCTTCATAATATAGAATAAATATAAAATACAAAAACTAATTCACATAAAAATTTGCGATGAACAGCAACAAAACTAGCACATTTTCTATTTCACTGTCTTTAATGTAATATTCCAGTTATATCTGTAGTCCTCCAGAGTTATTAATGAAAAAGAGACACTCATTTTTTAGAAATATTCTCTTTACGAAGCGTTAGATTATTCAGTTACATATCAACCAGTTAAGATGTTGAAATGAATGTGTAATCATGGCCAACATTTTTTTAGTTTAGGTCCAAGTATGGAAGGTTTAGAACCTAAGATTTAAATGCCATCTATGTCTCTACTAGTCAATTTGTCCTGATGACCACTAATCGTGGGAACACAAAAAGATAGGAGATCCAAGATTTCACAATTGTCATGAGTTTCATTGGGGACACTAGTTAAAGCGGCAACTTTCCTGCTACTTTGTAGAGCTCTCCACCCATTACCTGATGTACCTAGCACAAAGTTAAAAAAATCTCAGCAATGGTACACAGACAAGAAAGAATCCTTACAAAGGTTCTAACCAGTTCACACACTACTCAAACGTCTCGGCTATAGATATACTTTAAGATCTCATCCTCTCGTCCTCAGTAGAAGTGCAAAAAGATTTAAGCTGGTCATAAACATATAGATTTTAAACCGATTCCTCTATCCATGCTAGCAGCGTGAATGGATGAATACCCCGTGCCAGGGTACCGCCAGCTACCAGAATACCAAAATAGTTCCTTTGTCTAATATGTTGCAAGTACTGTTTGGCCAACAACACTTGGTTGAACAATCGACTTTTATCACATGAAGCTGTGCCATCAGGGCCAAACACTGACTGAATTTTGACTGGCTATATTTTCATATGTTCACTTTTTTTCTCCCTTGTTGCGCTGCAGTTAAAATAGTAAAGCTGGCCATAGCATTTCAGCAGGGACCAGCCAAGGTTTGAACCATGTATGAGCAGGCTGATTGTACTCAAGTTGTTCCATTGATCAACTTTATTCAATCAGCCTGTCGTATTTTTCATGTGATTATTGCCAGCGGCTATAACCACTAGCAATAATCACTATGGGGTTGATTTTCTAAAACTGGAGAGTGCAAAATATGGTGAAACTCTGCAAAGTAACCAATCAGCGTCTAGGTTTTATTGTCAAAGTTTAATTGAACAAGCTGAAGTTAGAAGCTGATTGGCTACCATGCACAGCTGCACCAGATTTTGCACTCTCCAGTTTTAGTAAATCAACCCCATTGCATTCTACAATAGCTCCACGGGAGGGATTCCCTCATCAATACTGACTGTGTTGATGGGGGAATCGAGCAAAGAAAACCGCACCATCTATGGCGGCTTTAGATTGTCAGGACTGAGATCTGAACCCACGTCTGGCAGTAGCTCTTCCTGCTGAGCAATTTAGGATGTTGGACAGCACCTTTGGACAATCATGCCTTGTTTCTTGTAAACCTTGAACTCCTTGCTCCTCCCATGAACTTCCTATTTAAGCCATGCCTTTGCACTTTCTGTTTGTCAGATTATTGTGCTCTCTCCAGCTGATATCTTGCTCCTTTACAAACCTAGTTCAGAGTAAGGGGCTGTCAGCACTAGCTACTGCGCCACAGATGCAATTGGGAGGGAGAATTGGACCCCCCATCTACCAGAACACCTTGATCTTTATTGACCATTGACTCCCCCAGTTGTTCTTCTCTTGAATGATGTATGCATGTTTTTAGCCCCCAAGTGGATAACTTTACATTTGTCAACCTTAAACCTAATTTGCCACATAGTTGCCCAATTAATTGAGGTTAGTGCTTGTAAGTTGGAGACATCTTGTAAGTACGTACTTCCACTATATAGCTTGGTGTCATCTGCAAACAAAGCTTGCTCACATTAGGATTGTAAAAAAGTAGTATTTGGTCAAGTAGTGTTTTGAGAAACAGGAGATCTTGACTGCTTGGAAATTTGTATTGATTTATTTATTGGTACAAGTGATTTCTATTCTTCTTTGGAAATGTTAATAATAACTAGGGTTGCACCAAGTACTTGTGAAAATGCTCCAAAACCGATACCTTTACAATGCAATTTGAGCCCATACAAAATGAATGGGTTCAAATCGTACTTCAAAAAAATTGCATGCGATTTGAACAGGATATCCTGTCTGAATCACATGCAGTTTCCTGCACTGCTCCTGTGTTAACCCAGGCATGTCATAATGACTTCAGCCTGGGTTCACACAGGAGCGGTAAACCACATGCGATAGGGACAGGAATCACACTGCATTCCTGTTCAAATCGCATATGATTCTTTGCAGTGTGATTTGAGCCCATTCAATATGAATGGGCTCAATTCACAATGCAAAAGTATCGGCGAGTACTTGACAGAAAGTATCGCTACTGGTACTCGCTGGTAAAAAAAAACAGTATCGGTGCAACCCTAAAAAAATAACCATTATAACACTCCTTTTTTCCTTTCTGTCACTTTTTAAACATCATCTCCTCTTTCCTGTGGACTGCTAATTAAGGGGAGCAGTTAACTGTTCACATGTGTTATAAAAATCGGTTTCACTCACATTAAACTTTCTCACATTTGAATTGTGATTTGTGAACAAAGTAGAATTTGATTAAGCCTAGTTTAAAAAAACAGGTTTAAACTTGGCTTAATCAAGTTTTAAAAAAAGGTTAGAGTCTTAGACCCTGTAAGTACCATTTTAAACTTCCTGTAATTAACATTACAGCAGAGCTCCACCCAAAAGGGAAGCCCGCTTGTCTGCCTCTTTCCCCCTTTTGCTGCCAGGTTTGCCACCTTTTGAGGGGGAAGGGGGAGTGGGTACCTGGTTTTGACAGGTAGCCGTTACCATTTCCGGCTCAGTTTGCACCCCTCTCCTTCCCCCGCAGCTGGCGCAGTAGGAAACTGGCTGTGAAGCTGTAAGGCCTCACTGCTGGTTTCCCTTAGTCAAGATGGCGGTGGCGGCTCCCGATAGCTGATAGCCTCGGGTGAGGGCACCACTAGATTCCTGGACAGGTAGGTGCCCTAATATTAATAGTCAGCAGCTACAGTATTTGTAGCTGCTAACTTTTAATTTTTTTGGGAGGAACCTGGAGCTTCTTTTTAATATTGTAACTGATAATACAGTAAGTAGCAGCAAGGTTGAAAGTTTTGCTCAGTGCACAGTATGCCTCATGTATACAATAATGGAGCAAGAGTTCCAGGATGAATACAGTTGTGACAGATATGAGCAGGTTGCCCTTCTGAAAGCTCACATTAGAGATCTGGAGGAGCGAACTGAAACATTGAGTGTAAGAGACAGGCTTGAAAGGAGTCTTCTGCTTAATGAGCAGGTGGTTAATGGAATTCATGTGAAAGGTGAGGGGGCAAGACAGGATGATCAAGTAGTAAAAAGGGTTACTGTAATTAGAGGGAGTAGTAGGGACTCATAGAAAAGGAAGGCCAGTCCCGTGTAGAGTTGCCACCTCATCCCTTTACACCCGAACACATATGAATTACACAGGTTCTGAGGCTAATTAAATGCAGATAAGGCACCAAGTGAGTTTAATTACCACCTTAATCAGCCACAGAACCTGTGTAATTAATATGTGTTCGGGTTTAAAGGGATGAGGTGGCAACCATAGTCCCGTGTTTGAGCTCCCAAACAATTTTGCCAAGTTGAATGAAGATGTGCAGGTGACAATCTCATATATTTTAACAAATAAGGTAAAAAATACAATTTGCCTATTAAACATCTTTAATATTTTCTTGTATACCAAGTAACCTTGCAAAAAAACCTCTTTCCCATGAGTACAACCAGCCCATTATCAAAATGAATGTATACTTAGTAAGATTCATGATGCCTTTCTTGTTCATTGTGTCAGCGTCAGAGCATGACAACTGCTGTGCCTGTCAACTGCCTGTCTTCACATCTTAGACCTCATGCACACTGGATGTTATTAAACGCCAGTAGCTTTAGCTAGAGAATGCTACGTTAAAAACTTGAGCTTTGTAGCATTTTTGCATTACCGTTTTTTAGCAAAACTATACACCCACAAAAGCCTATGGCTCACAAACGCTCAAAAACACTGAGTAGCCGCGTTTTCAGCGTTTATTTTTATAATTTTCCAGAGTAATGCCCCGTACACACGGTCAGATTTTCCGACGGAAAATGTGTGATAGGACCTTGTTGTCGGAAATTCCGACCGTGTGTAGGCTCCATCACACATTTTCCATTGGATTTTCCGACACACAAAGTTTGAGAGCAGGCTATAAAATTTTCCGACAACAAAATCCGTTGTCGGAAAATCGTGTGTACACAAATCCGACGCACAAAGTGCCACGCATGCTCAGAATAAATAAAGAGATGAAAGCTATTGGCTACTGCCCCGTTTATAGTCCTGACGTACGTGTTTTACGTCACCGCGTTCAGAATGATCGGATTTTCCGACAACTTTGTGTGACCGTGTGAATGCAAGACAAGTTTGAGCCAACATCCGTCGGATAAAATCCTAGGATTTTGTTGTCGGAATGTCCGATCAATGTCCGACCGTGTGTACGGGGCATAAGAGTGTTTTTACAGCTGAAAAACTTCTCTTCAAACTAACTAGTTCTGGGTTTTTTTTCCAGCCAAAACACTGATAAAATCCTGTGTATGCATGGACGCATTGGATAACATACTGGGGAGTTTACTGGCTGCAGAAAAGAAACACCTAAAGCCAAAAACAGCAGCTGTAACAACGTCCAGTGTGCATGAGGCCTTACACACAAGATAAAGGATAGGATGTGAAGTCAGGCATCTGACAGACCAGCATCTGAGACTTCAGGTGACTTCTGACCATCTTATTGCCTCTGCATTGACAGCTCACATTTCTATACTTAGATATCCTTTTATACCAGACTGCCCATCTGTGTAAAATACAAAAGAAAGTGATCTGGTTCTCAGGGAATAATTTACCTTAAGTCTCAGATTCTTCAGCTAAGAATTCTAAGCTATGTGATTTTAATTTTTGGCTTTTATTAACTCTTGGGTTAGGTGCAGAGTCCTACCTCTAGATGTACTGTAAGTAGTACTGGCCTCTGAATGGCTTGAGGGCAGACCAAGATTGCATTGTACAGATGAGGGCTCCTTCCTCCTGCAAAAAGGGTGGTCCATTCAACTTAAAAAATATTAGCCTTATTCCCCCGTACACACGGTGCGATCTGACGGAAAAAGTGCGATCGGATTGTGTTCTCGGAAATTCCGATCGTGTGTGGGCTTCATCTGACTTTTTCCGTCTGAATTTCCTACACACAAAGTTTGAGAGCAGGCTATAAAATTTTCCGACAACAAAATCCGATCGGTTAAATTCAGATCATGTGTACACAAACCTGACGCACAAAGTGCCACGCATGCTCAGAATAAATTAAGAGACGAAAGCTATTGGCTACTGCCCCATTTATAGTCCCGATGTACGTGTTTTTTTACGCCACCGCGTTCAGAACGATCAGATTTTCCAACAACTTTGTGCGACCGTGTGTATGCAAGACAAATTTGAGCCAATATCCGTTGGAAAAAATCCATTGATTCACGGCATGAGTCTGTGATGGGATTGCTGGGGGCAGAGAGACAGAGGAAGCTTTTGAATTGTTTCCCTGCTTTAGGTACGGGAATTGGGGGGGGGGGGGGTAATTTTAGTTCCAGCCACTTGATAAAATTGACAGGATAGCACTAGAAATACATTACCTGACACTTCCACCAAAGTGGGAATTTAAGAATTAAAGAATAATTTGAATCTCATCTCTGGGAGAAAGCTAACCTATCACCCACCCCTCCCTTCCACCTCTAACTGATAACTGTCAGTAGAAGAAAGCCCTCTCTAAATGCCCATTTTACCTAAAATTAGGATCACGTGATCCTCCAGTATTGGGTCTACTCTCCCTCTTTCTTTTTTTTGTACATAGGGTGGAGTAATTCATCATGCGTTTACATAACCAGACATAACACAGACACTTGGCTGTCTAGCGATAGTGTCCTTTAAGGATCCAAAAGAGAATGGACATCATTGCAAGGAGTTGATAGGGGACTGGCCACCAAGGAAATAGTGGTCCTCCGCACCCAGAAAACTTGCCCATGAGGTACCTAGAGGGAGATTTAGGTAAGTATAACTTGTTCCTTACCTTCACAAGGTAAGGAACAAAACCCCCCTGAAGGTTAGAAATGTTGCCCGGTGTAAGGCTTTAATACCTCAGTTACTGTTAAACTAAGTAGAGTTTCTGACTTGAAGTGAAATCTCAAAAAAAACTGTATTATTTTGGTATATCTATATATACGGTGATGTCTGAAAGTTTACAACTTTTACTTGTTTTTCCAGTGCCAAGCAACAATTGCACCCACTTAATGTATTCCGGTACTCACTGAGTAACTCCAAAGTGCATGAGATCATCTTACTGGAAAACATCTTTCGTGAGTGGAATGCAAAATAGAATTATCACAGCTTAAACTAGTGCACGGCGGAACACACCTCACACCTCACATAGCTAGTTCTTTGTGTTGTCTTTATTTTCCTGTCAGCACACTAGTTTGTGCCAGTGCCAATTCCACTGTTTGCTTTTATTGTCTGCTTCAGTCTCTGTTGACTGCTGCTTAAAATAGTGTGACCGCATGCTAATGCCAACAATTCTGTTAATCCGTGCCAGTCATCGAATATGGCATATACCTGTTCAGCTTTTCTGTAAGATCTTAGAGCCTCCCATATTTACTCAAGATAATATAATGAAAACACATAGCCATATCTGTTCGAGATTCTTTGTTAAACAGTAGAAAAAAAATGATTGATATGAATGTTATTGTATAAATTCCAGCTGCCATGGCATATTGGAAATGTGGTTGTCCCAAACATCTACTTTGTGAGGCAAACCTTTGATGGAAACAGACAATACCTACTATTCTGCCAGTTACTGATATTTGCAGAATATGCAAATGCCAGGGCACATCAAGGAAACAAACGTGGTTCTACTCTGCAGGTCAATAATACTTCATCAGTACCACTATTCGGGGGCTGCGTAGCAGGAATCAGAAATGCACCACATCTACTGAATGCAATATTGTCTATGTTCTTCTCTGATGAATCAGCAGAGGCGAATAAAATGTCAGGTGAAACTCCCCCAGAAACCTTACAGGCCTAATTACAGCCTCTAGAGATCTGCCTTCTGATTATAACCGCTCCATATAAAGGGACATTGATGAGTGATTGCACTAAAAACATTCATGCCATGTGACAATTTAATCAGATGTATGGCCACCTCAAAGCCCAAATGAACCTTTAGATTAGATCAGCTAAATACAGGTGTATCAAAACAAAAGGTGTTCAATGTCTAAAGCCGCGTACACACGAGCGGAATGTCCGACAGAAAAAGTCAGACGGAAGCTTTTCATCATCTATTCTGATCATGTGTATGCCTCATTGGACTAGTTTTTTCAAAAATTCTGATGGACCTAGAAATAGAACATGCTCTAAATATTTCCGAAGGAACCAATTCCTATCGGAAAAAACGCTTGTCTGTATGCTGTTCCGACGGACCAAAAACGACGCATGCTCTGAAGCAAGTACAAGATGAAAGCTATTGGCTACTAGCTATTGAACTTCCTTTTTCTAGTCCCATTGTACGTGCTGTATGTCACCGCGTTCTGGACGGTCGGACTTTGGGTTGACCGTGTGTATACAAGACAGCTTGAATGGAATTCTGTCGGAGTTCTGTTGGAGAAACCTTCGGAGTTTATTCCGACGGCAAAACCGGTCACGTGTACGCGGCATAACAGTTCATTTTCTTTCTAAAGCAGACACAGTCAATGTAGAAAAGGCTGTCCCCTGCCAACAGCTGCAGAGTGGGAACTTCGCTTTCTGTGTGGAAGCAGTGGTCTCTCTGCCACTTACCCACCTGAATGATACCTTTTACTTCTCCAATCGGCAAAGCTGATATTCCCTAGTGATTGGAAAGCTCTTCTAAAAGACTGTTGCTTTGCCACAGAGAACAAGGAGCCCATTCTACAGGGAAGGGACAGGTAGGCTGAACAAAAAAATCTATGTGTGTATGACCAGCTTTACACACAGCCTACTCTTACCACCCAAAATGAAAAGTATATTTTTGTATGGAGAGCAAGGAAAAATGTTCCCTAAACTTCGGTACTTAGATGTGCAACAGTTCACTCTCAAGGTTGATGATGTAATACTAAAGTAATTTTGTGGCCTAAAAAGTTAAGCTTTCTGATTTCTACAGATGATTAAATAGCAAGGACAACATGAACATAAGTATTTGTATGAATTTAAAATGCATCTCCAGGCAAATATTTTTTTAAATTTTGGATTGAGCGGGGAAGGGTTCGACCTTCTGCCAAGTTTTTATTGCTGTCTATGTCTCCATTGAGGAGATTCACCTCTCAATTCATACTGGTAGCTGTTATCACTGAGAAAAAAAAAACAGAGGGGAAATCCAAAATGTTAGAGTTGTCCCCAGAACAAGAATTATGCCCCGTACACACGGTCTGACATTGATCGGACATTCCGACAACAAAATCCTAGGATTTTTTCTGACGGATGTTGGCTCAAACTTGTCTTGCATACACACGGTCACACAAAGTTGTCGGAAAATCCGATCATTCTGAACGCGGTGACGTAAAACACATAAGTCGGGACTATAAACGGGGCAGTGGCCAATAGCTTTCATCTCTTTATTTATTCTGAGCATGCGTGGCACTTTGTCCGTCGGATTTGTGTACACACGATCGGAATTTCCGACAACGGATTTTGTTGTCGGAAAATTTTATAGCCTGCTCTCAAACTTTGTGTGTCGGAAAATCCGATGGAAAATGTGTGATGGAGCCTACACACGGTCGGAATTTCCCACAAAAAGGTCCTATCACACATTTTCCGTCGGAAAATCTGACCGTGTGTACAGGGCATTAAAGTGTTACTAAACCCACAACAGTGAAATCAGTGCGTATATTCAGCAAAGCATTCTTGTTATACTCACTGTGGAACCTAAAGGATCAAACAGCTTTTTTACACAATGCAGAGGATTAACCCATCTTCTTGGATCCTCCCCTTTTTCCCACAGTCCCCAATCCGTCTCCTGATAGACCAGAGCCTCGGGGGCAAGCTGCACATGCTAAGTTTGGTGCATATTGCTAGAGAGTTTTTTTTTTTCTTAGGAGGGTGCATGTGATCAGCACAGGGCCAATCAGCACTGTCCAGATAGAGGGTCAGGGATCCTGCAGCCTCATTGAACAATCAGAGCAGAATGAAAACTCCTCCTACAAGCTTTAACCAGTCACAAGACTGCTATGTACTGCTGATGAGAAAAGGTATTTATCAGTTTATATATATTAAAATATTTGCATTTCCATTTTCTGTGAACTGTAGGAGACCAGGTATAGTAATTGCAGAGTCGTAGGTTTAGTAACCCTTTAAAGGGAAACCCTTTAAAGGGAAATCTCCTGTCCTTGGGACAACTGTCTTACAGGGAAACTCCTAGCACTTTGGGAGACTTCTGCTAACTTCCTGTTGCATCTCTGGGACAGGAAGTGAAGGGAAAGTTCCCCAATGGTACGCAGACACACAAAAAAAATTCTGTCAGGGGGTTTTCGTTTTTTTTCCTACTCTATCCAAAACTAAAAAAAAAAGTTTTGGCTCTACATGCACTTGAATGATGTCTACATGGATTTAGTCAGTAATGATTTTCAATTCTTGCTTCGCATGTGGCAAATTTCCTTTTAAACACTCTGCACCAGCAGCATTTGGGAATGTTTTGATAAGGGAATGGATGAAAACTGAACCAAAAAGTAGATGTGTATCTTTCTTTTTCACAGGCGGACGTATGGAAAGACACATTTTTCTTCCCTTAACCGTTTCCCAATGTGTGTTTTTTTTTTTTTGAAAAAAAAAATAAATAAATAAAACGTATATGTTAGCATAGATAGCAATTTTCTGCTTATGGAAAGTATGTATCATATGGTTTGTTTGTTGACAGATGTATGTAGATAGAGGCTTGAAAGTTTAACATGTAGTTTTCCCCAGTTCCAGGTCATTTATGGTTTAAAGGTGTTAAAACAGATAAATGACTGCACTGAAACAGGTTCATGTTTCTAAAAGGAAAGCAGCTGAAGCATATCCAATAGAAGATTAGAGTTGTTTAAATTGCATTTATGTTAGCTGGAACCCATTCCCACTGTCCCTGCTATGTCAATATTACTCATAATTATCAGGTAACATGAGTATATCATATTTCTCTTCAGAACAGAAAGATTTCATATACATACGCTGGATGTTTTAGTAATATGCGGACTGTATGAGTAGTGAGTGCTCTGATCTCCTTTTCATACGCAGTACAGAAAATGTTTACAGAGACATTTACAATGACTCACGATTAGCTCTGGACCACAAGACTTTATTGATTTACTCTTCGCTCATTGCTACTTTAAAGCTGAACTCCGGGGCAAACAGCTGAATACACACATGAAATACATATACCAAAGTTGTTTTACCTGCCAAAGGATTTGTGTTTCTGTCCATCCAGGACTATTTTGCTCATGTCAGGTTTACTCAGGGCTTTTTTTTCTCAGAGAAAAGGTGCAGGAACTCTGACCTTCACCCTTCGTTTCTCCTCCCTACCCACCCCTGAGCACCGTTCTTTGGTTCCACCTCCCACAAGCTTCCCTGCACCGCCCATTTTAGAGAATACAGAACCAAGTATAATTTTGGCTACTAAGTGATTTGCATGGAATTTGTTAATAATAACAAAGAAAGACAGTAAAATAGATCCCCTGCAGTGAGCAACAATAGACCCTACCCCAGCAACAGTAGACCCCCCCCCCCCCCAGCAATAATAGACCTCACTCCAGCAAAAATAGAGCCCCCACACAAAGAAATACCACCCCAGCAACAATAGACCCCCAGCAGCAAAAACAGATGTCCCAGCAGACTGCATCAATAGACCCTCCAGGAGGCAGCAACAACAGACCTCTCCCTCAACAGTAGATCCCTCCCAGCAACAATTGCTCCCCCCTAAAAACATAACCCCCCCACTAGCAACAATAGATCTACCCAGCAACAAGAGACCTCCACGCAAAAATAGATCCCCACCAGTGACAATAGATCTCCCAGCAGCCAACATCAATAGACCCTCCAGCACACCACAGTATTCCCTGCCATTACATACATTCATTGCTGGAGATGCTGGAACTGCGTTCCCCCGCGTTCCTGCTGAAAAAAAGCCCTAGGTTTACTATAAGTGTACAAGCACATAGGCATTTGCAGTCGCAATGGAGCGATACACTTCTATGGCTGGATGTACACACCGCCTGTGAACTCCCAGCAGTTCCCCACACCCAGGGAGCCACAGGTGGTATGTACATCCGACTATAGTAGTGTATGGATGTATGCGCTTGGACTCCTGTAAATGGCAATGCTCTTTTGTATTGGCATGTATAATTCATAGGAATGGGTCTCTCGATAGCTCCATTACCTGGGTACCCAACATAGAAGACCTTTGCAATACTGTATTGCACAACGTGAGTTTGCTAAAGCATCTCAAGGAATATACCCTCTTCATAAGAGAAGGCATATCCCTTAAAAAAACAACAGCATACCCACTTCGTGCAATCCAGCATTGAAAAGGTCTTCTATATCGGCTACCCAGGTCATGGAGGTATTTAAATCCTAAGATTTAAACACTTGAGCTCTGAAAGGTTTTACCCCCTTCATGACTAAAGCATTTTTTTGCTATTCAGCACTGTGCTACTTTGACTGGCAATTGCACGGTCATGCAACACTGTACACAAATCCCATTTTTTATCATCTATTTCACACAAATAGAGCTTTTTTTTGGCAGTGCTTAATCACCACTGGGTTTTTAATTTTTTGCGATAAAAACAAAAGAAAATCAAAACATTTTGAAAAATTAAACCAATATTTTCTCATTTCTGTTATAAAACCTATCAAGTAAAAAAATAAACACATTTCTTAATAAAGTAAGGCCAAAATGTATTCTGCTACATGTCTTTGGTAAAAAAATCCAATAAGTATATATTAATTGGTTTATCCAAAACTTATAGCATCTACAAACTATGGAGTATATACTGGAGTTTACATAGCTACGAGGTGGTATCAAATAGTTTTGAGTCTAGTTTTGTAACATGCCAATAGATGGCAGCACAAGGCTGCACACACAGGGGGTTATTTACTAAAGGCAAATCCACTCTGCCCTACAAGTGCACTGAAAGTACAGTCTCTGTAGATCTGAGGGGAAGATCTGAAATGAGGGGAAGCTCTGCTGATTTTATCACCCAATCATGTACAAGCTAAAATGCTGTTTCTTATTTCCCTTGCATGTCCCCCTCGGATCTACAGCGACTGCACTTCCAAGTTCACTTTCAGTACACTTGTAGTGCAAAGTGGATTTGCCTTTAGTAAATAACCCCCAGAGTCACTAGGAGCACCGACCTTCATAAGTCAGTGTGCCAAAAGACATTGGGGGTTATTTACTAAAGACAAATCCACTTTGCACTACAAGTGCACTTGGAAGTGCAGTCGCTGTAAACCTGAGGGGGACATGCAAGGAAAATAAAAAACAGAATTTTAGCTTGCACATGATTGGATAATAAAATCAGCAGAACTTCCCCACATTTCAGATCTACACCTTAGATTTAGAGCGACTGCACTTCCAAGTGCACTGAAAGTGCACTTGTAGTGCAAAGTGGATTTGCCTTTCGTAAATAACCCCAATTGTCGGAAGCCGTGCAACTGGTCTATTCTGACCACGTGTTTTACCACGTCTGCTATTTCATAATGCACAGCAAGTTAGAACAAAGAGCAAATTCTGCATAAAACTGGGCAAATCTGTCACAGAGAAGTTTGACATGACCAGATTACGGTGATGCTGCAATGAGTTGTTTGAGGTGTTTAGCGTGGTACGCACGCTTCAAGTTCAGAAGAACATCACCGGAAGATGACGAGAGATCAGGAAGACCTTCAACGAGCTCAACCCCCAAAACTGTTGAAACCATTCGGCAACTTGTGCACAATGATTGTCAGAGAACAATCAGGCATGCCAATAAAAACACCTCAAATGACTCATTGCAGCATGCCTGTAAACTTGCCAAATTATGTCAAATGTCTCTCTGGCAGATTTTCCCAGATTCACACAGAATTTTCTATTTGTTCCAACTTGCTGTCCATAATGAAATAGCAAACATGGTAACACACGTGGTCAGATTAGCACCATTTGCACAGCTCCCGATATACACAGGACGTTGTCTTTTGGCATGCTGACTTATGAAGGTCAGTGCTCCCTATGACGCTGCGTGCAGCCTTGTGCTGCCATCTGTTGGTGTGTTACAGAACTAGTCTCAAAACTTATTTTTTTTCAACAATAATTTTTATTTATTTTGTCAAACAAATACAAATCAATTGAAGTTGATGCATATATTATACATTTTTAGTCTCAAAACTTTTTGATACCACCTCGTATGACACTATACTGGTAATGGCAGTGATCAGCGATTTATAGCGGGACTGTGATAGGGCGGCGGGGAATCTGGCAATAGTTGACATTGGCTTGCATGTACTGTACACTAACTGACTGACTCACAATGACATCAATAGTGACACTAATACAGTGATCTAATTTTGCTAATTCTGTACACTGTCACTGTACTAATGAAACTGGCTTGGGCAGGGTTAACAGCTAGAGCAATCAAAGGGTTAAATGTGTGCCTAACAATGTATAAATTATATAACGTGTGCTACTTTTACTTTATGATCTGTTTTTTTTTCTCCCTGCTTTGAATACGATAGCCAGAAGTGGAGATTGCTTCATTAATGATGTTGTCGAGCACATGGACTGAAGGAGAAAAATCGGCTTGTCTATGGCCAGTCGCCACCCTTAAAGTACAAAGACAGGTCAGAAGCAAATAAATGAATATCTGTTTGCATCTATCTTTCTTGTAAATAGCACAAAGAAATGTGAGACCTTCCCAGATGTACCCTTTTCCTGGGATCTGAGCACACAAAGAAAACCCACAGGCAAACATTGGCCTATTCTGTACAAATATATTGTGCTGGAGAAGAAAAAAATGAGCTCAATGAAGGCTGATGAGTTGGGTGATTACACATTTTTTGCTGCATGTAATACTGAAAGCTGGAAGTAAAATACATCACTTACTCTTTTTAAATCACTGTTTAAATGGGTACTTTCTAAATGATCGGAAACTATTTGTTAAGTTAAATGTTTCAGTGTATAAAAAATTGGTGGAAGTTCTTTGCACTCATCCATGTAATATGCATTTAAGACCATTAAGAATGCAAAATAGGGGCTACAGTGCCACCTATTGACTAAATGTGATAATGCAGTTTTCTTCTTCTCGAATTATGTATGTAGGAATTTATTGCTATTTATCTTTCCATTAGGAAGACCAGAGTGTTTTTCCTGGAAATGTGAGTTGCTGAGGTAGTTCATTAAAATGAATTAAGCATGCTAGTGCTGAGTTTAAAAAAAGCGTAGAGGTGTTGCTTATAGCATAGTATGAGAAAAATCAAATATCTGTCTGGTTGCTATTGGCAATATAACTGTTATTCTTTTGCGGTAAGTTTAACACACCTTCACTGAGCTGTATGTATAAACACTGTGGAGGTGTTGACCATTGCGATCTAGTTATTTTTCTAGAGCTGGCTAACATATAATTGTTTACGATGGTTCACACCTCCTTTTTCCTTCATCTTGTATTTATGCATGTGGCAGACCCAGACCCAAACCAAGGACACTTTTCACTAAGGATTTTATATTGGCTGTTCTTTTAAACTTCCTTTGCAAAATAGTACTTTTTTTCAGTATCTTAAAAGCAGTATTAAACCTAAAAACAAAAATGTATTTTATTGAAGCTTATCAATTCATAGATGTGGTGACTGCATTAGTTTTTTTTTTTTGGGGGGGGGGGCTTTTATTTCTTTATTTTCTTCTGATGATCCAGCCACTAAGTCTGTTATTTTCACCTTTTTTTAACGGACCAAGCTGCCCAGACAAAAGTGGCAGTTAGAGGGTTGAGACAAACCATTTACCACTGACAGGGGTGCTTCCATTCATTTATGTAAAACCTATATCCAAAAATGAAATAAAAATACAGCTTCTTTTCAAGAGTACAGCTCTACCCACAACACAGTCCATATTAAGGAAACCCCTATCTTTATATAGCTTGTATACTTTCTAGCCTTAAAGAAATGCCCCCCCCCCCCTTTTTTTTTTACCCTTTCTATATTATTCGCTCAGTGGATCAACTTACTCATATGTTCTCTGTTCTGTTCTACACTTGCCATACAACTGGTGAAGACGTCTCGTTGTTGTTGTGGATTCTGATCTTCAGTGTTTTCTCAGGCCATTGGGCCCAAGTACCCTATGTTTTACCTTATGTTATACCCATTTACCTACTTTTGTATTTCCTCATTTTGGAAGAAAAAAATGCAATAAAAATCCAGTTGCTGTAACGGCTTAAAAAGTGAAAGTGGTAGCTGGAGTTCAGCTTCAATTTGTTAGTCAAGTCCATCAAAATCTGCAAGTCCAGCATTTTCTTCCCCCCAGACTGGCAATGCTTCTGTTCAAAGGTGTCTGCTTTAATAATTCATCCAGAATGCAGACACCTTAAGGCATGGGGTGTGTTACTGATCTGATCAGCAAGTGTAATAAAGGGGAAAAAGTAAAAACAAAAAAAAAAATTTAAGATTAGTAAGCTGCAACATGTTGAATTTTTGTTTTGGGGTTTAATACTGCTTTAATACTTCCCAAACTATTAACCCACACTAAGCATGCTGAAACTGAGGTTGTAGCTTCTAA
The DNA here is from genome assembly GCA_037952835.1 of Lithobates septentrionalis. Lineage (NCBI taxonomy): Eukaryota > Metazoa > Chordata > Amphibia > Anura > Ranidae > Lithobates > Lithobates septentrionalis. The sequence continues at coordinate 12,597,481 of JBBDGP010000108.1, read as the reverse complement.
TCACCACACTGACTTGTGTCAGAGACACAGTAATAAATCCAGCATGATGATCAGTCATCATCAACATGGCAGCCAGGCAAATGCCATTTTCAGAAGACCAGAAACAGCATATCACATATTTCTTTCATAGTATATATGTTAAAGCTTTATTAAGTGATTTAAGTGATTCCTCAAAAAAAAAAAAAAAAAGCATGGAAACATGGATGGTTGGGGGAATTTGAATATTAAAAATGAATTAAATAGCTTTTTCAGTTTGTGGTACACAGAGACAGTTAAATTCCGCTTTAAAGAGGAGTCATTTGTTTTGACACTGTTGCAGCATTTGGCTTGTGGTAATAGTTTGCTGTGTAATTAGTAGGGTATTCAGAATGTTATGATTCCTCTTATGTTAGGGTATAGAGTGATGACAATGGGTGGTTGCAATGGAAATCATATAAAGAGACTGCAGGCCAGCAAGAGAGCAGACTGGCATAAGCGCTAGCTGACAGTGTACGGCCTTGTCATGATCCTAATACATTTTAGGAGACGGGATAGCACTATAAAGCTGCAGTGTACTAGACCAGGCAAGTTATGGATTTTTTGTATAGTTTATTTGCTCAGATTTTTCCACCTGTATTACAACAATTGCTTAACCACTTCCAGTCTGAGCCAATTTTGATATTCCTATCATACATGTAAAAAAACATAATTATACCAAATGTCCTCCCCTTTCACTAGGTTGTCACCATTGTACCCCATGCCTTCACTATTTTTCCAATTGTACTGACCTTGGGCATTAAATAAACTCTACTGATTGTTTATGGCACAATCCTAAACACTGGTTAATTTATATGGCACCCTATTGCATTTTTGATTCTCCTGTTAAATGCTTGTTTTTGTCTAGGGTAAGCTATTTTAATTACCTTACCCCATGCTCCCCCGGCAGCTTAGCATGCTAAGTGTGGGCAGCCGGCTGTGACTGCTGTCGGCTTCACTGCCGGCTGCTCACCGAGCAAGCAGCGCTGCGCCATCTGATTGGTCTCACAGCTTTCTGGGACCTGTGACATGTCCCAGAAGGAGGAAGGAGAGGGGCCAAACATCTGCTCACATTGCCGCGGCAATCTGACTGGAAGCGTGGGAGCGGGTACCTGTCAAGAACAGGTACCGGCTCCCCCCCTCCAAAAAAATATGTGCCAAATGTGAAGAAGGAGAGGGGGAGGAGGAGGAAGAGCAGAACTTCCATTATCTTAGTACTGTTCCCCTGAGCTTCTGGTTTTCACAGGAAAGATTTAATAGTGGACAGTGCAGTCTGGAGTCAGTCTGTTGGCTTGGAAAAGGGATGGGGAGTAGGATGAGGGAGGAGAGTGTCTTGTCATCCTAGATTTTAAGGCTGTGTGTATTTATTGATGCACACAGTGTAAATCTAGCGATACACACATAGAATCCCCTTCAAAATCATTTATTTTAAGAACGTTTGTTAAATTTTGTAACCTAAGTTAATTTTTGACTGCAATGATGATAAAATTCAATGAAGCAGCATGCTTTTTCTTTTCTCGGAAGTATGCATTTCTAACAGTATATGTACTGTTTTAAGTACTTTTGAACAACATTTCATTGAATGTTCCTGCATGCAACAATGATTCCATAGGATGTTGCAAGAGAAAGGAGTCACCCTGGAACATGAAACTTGGGCAGTGGTCATGGCAACTTATTCCCGGAATCATGGTAAAACACATGACTTGCTTGCAGTGCTATTATTTTTTAATGGCACCTCAAAACACCAAGCGTGCCTGGTACGTAAGCTTCTTCGAGGCAGCAAATGTGCATAGGGCAGCCCATTCACGTGAATGGGCTGCCCTATGCGCAACAAGCAGGAACCTGCATAAATCACACCAAAAAAATTGTGAGTAGGAACGCACATTTGGCAGTGTGAATGGGGCATCGGTGATTAGATCAGCTGCTGAAAGTTCTTAAAAAACTGGGGGTTTAATTTCACTTTAACCACTTCCTGACTGTGCTATAGCCAAAAGATGGCTACAGCGTGGTCGTCCAGTTCTGAGAGGGCACCGATGGATATCTTCCAAGAACAATGCCCCCCATGCGCCCCTAGGAAAGGAAGTAATCCAGGAAAGACAGCTCTCATATTACTCTCCTGAGAGGTGCACTTTGATTTCTTTTAAACCCAACAACTAATTTCAGTTTAGCTTTCACCAATTCAACTGTAGAAAAAGAAAATTGAAATAGTTGCCTTTATTTTTAAGCCTGTGGTGTGTGAACACATTCCAAAAACTCCACCTGGTACCAAAAAAGTGCACACATAAATGTGAGACACAAAATGTGCACAGGGTGTACACATGGTCCTCCATGGTCCTCCAGAAGAAGGACCTTGACCCTGATCCCCTTGGGTGTTAGGCTCCAGACAGGGACTGATGTACTTACACTTGGTCCATCTGGCCAAAACCAGATGGACCCCATTCTTTGGAGGGCCTTCCGAGACAGACCCACCCAAGTACTAGGCGGGGCTCCCCCAAAGGGAGACCCCATGAGAGAGGGCGCACTGAGCCAAAAGGCCATGTCTACCCCCTCCAAAGATGTTTAGGACAGGCCCGAGGAACTACACCCTACCAGTCAAACATGCAAAAGTGTACATCAACAAAAAAGGAGAAAGTGACATGACAAACACATAAATAAAGAAAGTGGAGAGGGGAAGTGAAAAGTGCCATTGTGTGAAACAATGGCTGGCCCTTCGGCCAGGAGTAAAAAAATTCTCTGGTCCTAGCCAAAAGGCTCATCCCTAGAGGCAGGTGCTGAAAAAAGTTTGCAAAGTGCAGTGACCTTGGTGTCATAACTCAAAGTGATCCGCATCACCGTGAGACTACGGCACCCCTGGACAGCCACTCCAGAAGCACATACACCGCAGGCTTCTTTTCACCCCAACCCACAGCCAGACCAGTGCAGCCCCGTTCCCACCAGGAAGGGATGGAACTTAGAAAGCTTAGAGAGAGCTCCAGGAGGAAAAAGGCTCCACCGCCACTCCCATCGCTCCCACCTAATTACATTCGGGAAGTACTAACCGAGCTCCCGCCCCCCCAGACAAGGGGGCCAGTGTTCTTTCATGAAAGACTGACAAGGACAGGAACCACACCAAATCTAGGCCAGGGACCCGACCTGTTGCTGTTGGTTACTCCGCTTGGTATATGCTTTTATTGGATAATTTGAAAGTGCCAAAATATGTTTTGAACACCTATCAATATCCATCCACTTGACACATTATGGCAAATGCCAGGCCATATTTTGACCAAAATCTTTACTGTATTTCTATATTAAATATAAAATAAAATATCACATTAGAGAAAATCATTCTTTACTGAGTAGGAAACTGCCAAATGGAGCTGAAATCCAACAAATAATTTCAGAGCAAATTAGCATGTAATGTAGTTACCAGCATAGCAAGCAAAAGAATCAGACCATGACAAGCAACATCATTTTGGAACATGGCAGATTTTTAAAGAGATTAGTTAGCTAGAAGCATACAAATCATAAGTACAAACATAAGAAGGGAGGCTACAAAAGGAGGAATCTGAATCTGTGTGCTTCACAAAGTTAAAGGTCAGTATTTTCAGTTAAAGAAAATAAATTTAGTTTGGTTGTCTGGCTACCAGAAGCTGTATTTTATTCCATTCTTATTTATTAAAAGGAGAGAACCATTAATCGTATTAGAAAAGATCCAGCGCAAAACATATTACCTGTCACCCCAGAGCATTCCTTTTTTTCTTTGTACAGAAGAATTTCAATAATTTTTTTCTTGTTTTGAATTGCATGCAATAAGAAAGAAAAAAACTGCGCTAATCCAGTAAACCAATAGGGTGGACAAAACCCTAAGCTGCAATAAATGTGGGATAAACACAAATCAAATAAACAAGAAAAAATTGCGCTATTTAAAGTAAAATAAAACATGTGTGAAAAGTTCCAAAATGCTTGACCAGTTGAGAAGAAATGGGTATTCATCACATGAAGATCATAAGAAATGCATGCTTACCAGATTGTAAGCCAAGTAAGCGGGTGGCTATTATCCCAGCCTGGGCTAGTAGTTATACAGCATGAAGTGTAGACCTCACGAATTCCTCAGCATGGGTTAGCATCAATTCCAGAGGTGTTAATTGTGTATGAAACAATAAAAAATGTACATAGCGTGATACCATCAAAATAATATGTGTACAAAAATCTAGTGAAACTCACAACATGAGCAACCAGACGTGAGCCAGAAAAATATATATAAATAACCACCAAGTGAATGAAATGACATAAAGAGTGCCGTCACCAGACAGAGGGTCTCCTTACCAGATATAAATATCATAAAGGCATAAAGGGTAGATTCTATAAGAAAGTCCACCCAGTGGATAAATCAGATAAATTGGAGCCGTCACCACACAGAGGGCATCCTTACCAGATGTCAGATCAAACTGAGCAAATATCTCTATGGGAAAAGCAGAACCTCTGCTCGATCCAGAGAACAGCTTGTATGGTAGATGGATCAGTTGCTCAGCAGATAAGGAAATGGTTCACAAAGTCATGGTTCTCAGTAGATGATAACCCAAAAAAAATTTATATAGACCAATGGCGTGATATCATCAACACTAATTTATTAAAAGTAAAGGAAATACACTTACAAACGAACGATAAAAACTTGCATAAAGGGGGCGTGGCCTAGCGCATGGAGTAGCAGGACGTGTCTGCCCGGAGCTCCCGCACACGTCGGCACAAACAAGGCTCACAGCGCCTGCAAGAACCTGCAAACAGGTCGGTAATGGGGAGGAAAGGAGGGGGAGAGAGACACCGCACTCCCGAGCCACATAACGAGGGCGACATAGATCGCTTTTTCACCCGTCTGAGTCAGACACAGCGCGACCCCCCCTCATCCAAGATGGCGACGGCCCGGACCTCAGGCACACACGCGGCCTCACAGGGAGCAGCTTCACAGCGCTCCACATCACAGATGAAAACAAGACAGCGTGCCAGGTCCCCTCCAGATTCAGACAACGGCTCAGTCCGCTCGGCCTGACAATCCCCAGACTCGCACAGATCCTATGGTGGCTGGGACATGGAAGCCTACATTAAGGCCCTCCCCACCAAGCATGACTTTGAAACATATGTGCAGAGACTAGAAAGATCATATAAACAGGAGATTACTGAGCTCCGTAAAGATGTAACAAGCAGGCTGGAAGAAGTAGAACATGAGGTAGAAGAAAATACCTCCACACTTCAAGCCCATGAAGCTATTTTACATGACCATACATTACAGATCCAACAACTGATTTACCATCAAGATGACCAGGAAAATAGAGCCAGACGCAACAATATACGCATCCGAGGCCTACCAGAGTCAGTGGAAACCACAGACCTATCCCCTGCTGTCATCGCCATATTTAATGATCTGCTCCACAAGGAGAAAGACGCGCCCATAGAGTTGGATCGTGTTCACAGAGCTCTCGGCCCCAAGAACCCTAACCTGGAACACCCAAGAGATGTAATCTGTAGAGTTCACTTTTATGCGATTAAAGATGCAATTATGAAAGCAGCAAGATCCCAAGACGCCATCTATTTCAATGGGACTCCAATATCACTACTCCCCGACGTCTCCAAATTGACACTGGACATGAGGAGGGCCTTGAAACCCCTCACAAGTGCTCTTCAAGCAAAACAAATAAAATATCGTTGGGGCTTTCCCTTCAATCTTTTTGCATCCCACGACGGAAAGTCGGCGACGTTTCGCACCCTTGGAGACCTCCCAAAATTCCTAGGAACTTTTGAACTGCCACAAATTCCCATACCAGATTGGCCTCTTCATGCTGCTACCCCAGGCTTCCAGACCACTACCGGTTGGCAAACGAAAACTAAGAAGAACAAACGTCCTAAATCGCATGCATCCAGAGCATCCGACGGATGAATAATCGTTCTCTATTCCTGTCTTAACCATACCTTTCCTTCACAGGTTCCGAACCAGTGAAGATATTCCTATTTACAGTTTGTAACTATGTTGGGACTTTGTCTTATATTGTTGTTTCTATCTTAACCTTCTGTACACGAATCTCACCTTTTTGCAGTGAGATGCATGGGTTTCTTTTTCTTTTCTTTTTTTTTCATTTCCTACAGAAGTAATTTAAATGCATATACTGACGGTCCCTTTTACTGCTTTAGATTTTAGCCCCCCCCTTGATGCTCCTCTGCTCCCCAGCCTTATTGCAGAATTTTGTCTAAATTAAGAAGTTGTATATGTATCCCTGCAGGCCTATAAGTTTATGATGTCGGATGCCATCTTACAGATACCTTAATAGTTTACTCTCTCCCTCACAGATTAGGCAATGCAGGAATTGAGCCTCCTAATACTTAGGTAACATTTATTGGAAAATGCCCGGTGTGTGCGGGCCTCCCTATGCTCTGACCGCGACCCCCACCCTTAGGGTTTACAGCTCCCATAGCGGTTTCAGCTGTTATGTTGATTTCAACATTGTTAGTACGGCCACCTTGGCCTCTGATCTCTACTATCTCTGTTTCTATTCTCTTTCCTTCCCCTATCTCTTCTACTTACTTCCCTCTCCCTCCCACCCTCCCTTTGCCCCTGGGACAGTGGGCCTAGACCATATCCCTTCTAGTCGCCCCCCTAAACCGAGCTAGCAATGGCGACCCCTATCTCCCTTAAAGTCTCCTCCTTAAATTGCAGGGGCTTCAACACCCCAGAGAAGAGAAGACATATACTCTATCATTTTCATAAATTACGAACTCAAATCCTTCTCTTACAGGAAACCCATTTTAGATCAGACGCGATTCCACACTTGCCCCATAAACATTATCCCACCTGGTTTCATAGCACTAACCCTGTAGCAAAGTCGAAGGGAGTCTCCATTGCTTTCCATGCCACATTCACACCAGACGTTCTTGACTCTTATATTGATCCATTAGGCAGATATATATTTCTTAAATTGTCATACATGAACATGATTTACACCATAATTAATGTTTATTCTCCAAATCAGGAACAGCACCGTTTTCTGTCCTCCGTGGTTTCTCGCTTGAAGAGATTCAGTACAACTAATGTCATCCTTGGAGGTGATCTCAATGCCACCTTGATACCCCGCCTCGACGCTTCTTCCGGTAAGTCATCGCTCTCCCCGGCCTCTCTGACCAAAATACGCACTATCTTAGCTGACCTCTCCTTGGTGGATGTGTGGAGAACACTGCACCCCTCCACTAAGGATTACACTTATTATTCTCCAGCACACCTTTCTTATAGCAGATTAGACTACTTCTTCATATCCCAATCCTTGTTAGATTACTCACCCCTCTCCTCGATAGGCCTCACTCTATGGTCTGACCATGCTCCCATACACATGACATTAGGTAACATCCCCCTGCATAGGAAACGGTCGTCCTGGAGGTTGAATGACAACCTCCTATCGGACACAGTCTGCTCACAAGATATTGTACAGACCATTAAACATTTCATAGCTGATCACGCCCAAGACACCACCAACCCATTGACGAAATGGGAGGCACTTAAATGTGTGCTTAGAGGTAAATTTATCCAACACGGCGCTCGACTTAAACGTGCGCGCACAGATGACATTATACGCCTTTTAGCTAGCATAGCCACCTTAGAAGAAACGCACAAAAAAAATCCTGACACCACGGTCCTATTAGAACTCACCAATGCTAGGAGAGACCTATTGCAAATTTTCTCTGAACGTTCCTTGGTGGCAAGGGACAAAGGACGATTTGTCCATTATGCTCAGGCCAACAAATGTGGTAGACACTTAGCACATACACTTCAGCCCCGACAAATCCGTAAACCGATTCAATTCATTAACTCCTCAACTAAAGGTAAAATTCTGAATAATTCGGCTATAGCTGAAGAATTCCGTCACTATTACTCCACCTTATATAATCTTACCCCACAATCCTCATTGTCCTCACCCCGCTTACAAGACCTCCCTTCATATATACAGGAAACGGCTCTCCCATCTTTCCCAACTTCCGACACGGAGGAGTTGGAGTCTGCCCTCACCGAAACAGACTTTCTTTCCGCCATCAAAAACCTTAAAAATGGAAAGAGCCCTGGCCCCGATGGGTTTTCCTCACGTTTTTACAAAACGTTTGCTCACCAATTAGCTCCTCTTTTAGCAAAAGCATTCAACGCCATTGACGGAAATCTTACCCCCTCCTCTACTTTGCTCCAAGCCCAAATAGTGGTGATCCCAAAACCAGGTAAAGACCCCTCTTTATGCCCCAATTATAGACCGATTTCGCTTTTAAATATAGATTTGAAACTATATGCCAAAATTCTTGCAAATCGCTTATCCCCCTTGCTGCCCAACACGATCCACAAAGATCAAGTGGGATTTGTCCCTGGACGTGAAGCTAGGGACAATACCACCAAAACTATACACCTCATGACGTACATTCAACGTAACCACATACCAACCTGTCTACTTTCATGCGATGCAGAAAAAGCCTTTGACAGGGTCAGTTGGCCCTTCTTATCAGCAACCCTCTCTCAATTAGGTCTAGGCCCAAAAATGCTAGCACGCATAATGTTCCTATACTCCAAACCTTCAGCTACAGTTTTAGTAAATGGCACTCAATCTGAGAAATTCACGATCACCAATGGCACTAGACAAGGTTGTCCCCTGTCCCCACTCTTGTTTGCCTTGGTGATTGAACACCTTGCCCAAGCTATTAGAGCTAACCCCAGCATACACGGTGTAGAAACCCCGTCTTCCCACTGTAAACTCTCCCTTTATGCAGATGACCTACTACTATACGTAACCCAACCACATATTACTATCCCATCTATATTAGCTGAGATTGAAAGGTTTGGCTCCTTTAGCAATTATAAACTGAACATCACCAAAACAGAGGCTCTGAACTTGTCCTTATCTCAGTCCACCCTTGCCTCTCTCAAAACCAATTTTTCCTTTCAATGGCAGACAAGCTCCATATCATATCTAGGAACAGCTATCCCGAAACGTCCATCAGAAATCTACGCCCTTAACTTTAGCCCATTATTGACGAAACTGAGACGCCTAACCGACACCCGTATGGACTTGCCACTATCTTGGTTCGGTCGCATGAATGTACTAAAAATGGATATTCTCCCCAAATTACTTTATTTATACCAAGCCCTCCCAATCGTCCTCCCTGCAGCTTTTTTCCGTACCCTACGATCCATGGCAATTAAATTTGTCTGGCGGGGAAGCCACCCTAGATTGAAACATAAGCTTCTCTGCTCCCCCTCCGCTAAAGGAGGGACAGATCTACCAGATTTTGAACTTTATCACACATCGACAGTGATCTCACGTATCCTGGAGTGGTTTCCCCGTCCGATGGTCAAAGCTTCTACCTTAGTGGAACAAGATCTGTCCACAATAGATCTTCGCGCCCTCTTATGGGGCTATGGTCAGACACACAAAAATTTAACAGAGCTTTCCCCACTCACAAGAGATGCCTTGATAATCTGGTATCGTAAACGAGGGATTTATTCTCTAACTTCTGAACCAAGTCCTCTTACTCCCTTATTCGATAACCCTGCCTTCCCCGAGGGCAACTCGGTACTAAACCTAGACGACTACGACAGAGCTTCCTGGCCCACAGCCAGACAATTCGTACACAACACTCTAGGCACATATGCCACAGACCGAGTCGTTTTATCACCCAAGATATCATGGCTTACACGTCTACACCTGGATACTTTCTGTAAACAACTCCATAACTCTAAACAAATTCATAGACCCCTGACTGGATTCGAGCAACTTTGCACACTCCCGGAAACTCCTAGACACACTTTATCACTGATATATCAACTAGCTTTAGGCAATATACATACATCCCTACCTAAATATACTAAAATTTGGTCTGGGGAACTCGGGAGAGATATAACAGAAGCCGAATGGGAGAAAGCCTTCCTTTTCACTAATAAATCAACCATCTCGAGCTATACTCGGGAAAAAAACTACAAACTGGTGTCAAGGTGGTATCGAGTCCCAACTTCTCTCAAGGTAATGTACCCTCTAGCCTCTGATATATGTTGGAGATGTAACTCAGCGAAAGGTACGTACATACATATTTGGTGGGAGTGCGATGTGCTTTTCCCTTTTTGGACACATATTTTTCAAATATATACGGAAATATACGATAAACCACTCGCACCATCTCCAGCCATTGCTCTCCTTTCAATACTCCCTGGCACCATTAAATCACAAAAGCATAATCTTCTGAAATTCTTTCTCAGTGTAGGGAGACAGTTAATACCGAGACATTGGAAAACGACTACTCCCCCCTCCCTGATGGAATGGGTTAATGAAATGAACAATGCTATGCACATGGAACAAATGCATGCTGAGGTACTAGACACACAATCGAAATTCTCTTTTATCTGGAGCAGCTGGAGGCATTACTCTGCTTCTGACAAACTCAAACATAGGCTTTCAGCAGCTAATGGGACCTGAGACTCTAAAACTCTAAATTTCTGTACAACAGCTTTTCCAAATGCCCGGAATAGATGCTGATGTTGAGTCGAGGTCCACCCCCCCCCCCCCCCTCCTTCCCCAGATCTCCTTATCCTCCTATACTGTATTCTTCCTTTTCTTACTCTGATACCTGTAGCACACTCAAACCTATCCTCCATGGCCTCTCTTGGCTACACCAAGGAATTATTAGTATTCTGAAGCTCTTACCACAAGTCCACCCACGACTTAAAAGAACTTGGAGAACATTCCTTTTCCTTTTCATTTATTCTTATCCACACCAAATGTAAATGCCTTATTAATAATTTCCCTCAACCTGGACGCAGTAGTTCCCCATTGGGGCGTCCAGAATTTACGTCAGGGCATTGGCACTTTAAGATGGATTACTGTTTAAACGTTTACTTTATAAACATTGTGTTCAGCAAGCTTTTTATAAGTAACAGAATACATCACACTGTATTTATACATGTATGCACCTGTACTTGGTTATCCGGATTGCCTAACGTTAGGCTCCGGTTCTTTTTCATGCTTTATTCTATTTACTTTTGTATTAAAAAACGAAAACGAAAACAATAACATTTTTTATTGAACCTAAAAAAAAAAAAAAAAAAAACTTGCATAAAATTGTGAAGCCGGCCGGCTTAAAGTGGTGTTCCGGACGAAATTATACTTTTTAAATAAAAATACCCCTATAATACACAAGCTTAATGTATTCTAGTAAAGTTAGTCTGTAAACTAAGGTCTGTTTTGTTAGTTTATAGCAGTAGTTTGTTATTTTATAAACTTACAGCAGGCCGTGGCCATCTTAAGTGTGGGCATCTGAAGCCAGACTGTATTTCTTCCTGGATCTCATCCTTGCAGAGCTCGCACATGCTCAGTGCAGCACAAGCAGTGTAATAGGTTTCAGGTCAGGTTTCCATAGCAACGGCAGTTTCAGAGGAAGTTGCCGCCCCTTCCCAGAAGGCATTGCAAACAGGAAATGATGCGATGGGCCGCGGCCAGGGAAGAGGAAGTGAAAAATGCATACAGCAGATATACAGTAGGTGCTGAGAAAAAAAATAAAAAAATATCCAATTTGTTTACAGTGCACAGTTTAGTGAGGGATGCTGAAGAGTTGTAAAAGTGGTTGGAACTCCACTTTAAGCAAACAAATCCCGTCCTCCTCGACGAGACAACGTGGTGACGTCAGCACGTACCTCCTCAGACGCGTTTCGTCATAGCTAACATTATCAATTTGAATTGCATGCGCATGGATGTAGGCAGAACAATAGGACATAGTACAGCAAAACTACATGTTCCTGCTGCATGAACCCATAGACTTGAAAACCAAAGGACTCATGAAGATAATTAGCAAGATTGCATATTTAGTGTTATTATTATTTATTTAGTACCAACAATTTACATAGCACTCTACAAATTGTACATTGATATCAGCCCCTGCCTCCAGACGCTTACAATCTATAGTCCCTATCTCACATTTATACTAGGGCCAATATATATACTTACCTACCAGCAAGACTTTGAAATGTGGGCAGAACCCTGGTTCCTTCAGGTTGTGTAGGGATTCAAACTAAGGGCCCTTCTGCTAAAAGTCATGGGTGCTAACTAGGGTTGTCCCGATACCAATACTAGTATCGATATCAGTCCCGATACCGAGTATTTGCCTGAGTACTTGTACTCGTGCAAATGCTCCCGATGCCTAATCCGATACCTGGACACGCAGGAACAAGCGGTGCGGCAGCAGGGGAAGTTATATTTACCGATTTCCCTGTGAGGCTTTCAATAAAGCAGCTGGCAGCCGCTTCTTCTCCTCTCCCCTCCACGGCTTTCAGCTGATTTATTGAAAGCCACAGAGGGAGATCAGTGATTAGAACTTCCCTCGCCACCGCACCGATCATTCCTGAGTGTACACTGTATCCTCCACCAGCTCCCCTCTGTGTCCTCCTCTGTGTTCCTCCATGGGCTCCTCTGCCCCCCATCCTCCTCTGGTCCCCCTCTGTATGCTCCTCCGATCCCCCCCTGTGCTCCTCCGGTCCCCTTCTGTGTGCTCCCCCGGTCCCCTTCTGTGTGCTCCTCTGGTCCCCTCCCCCTCCTCCTCTGCTCCCCCTCTGTGCGCTCCTGCGGTCCCCCCCTGTGCTCACCTGCCCCCCCTGTCCCTGATCTTTCAAGATGGAGAACGGAGGAAGGAGCTGGTAAATATGTCATTTACCGGCTCCTTCCTTTTCTTAATGAACAGAGTCAGTGATCACTGACTCTGTCCATTCATAACTAATCATCGTAAACTGTCTTTAACCACTTGACGACCGCCTCACGCCGATGTACGTCGGCAAAGTGGCACGGACAGGCAAAATCACGTACAGGGTACGTGATTTGCCTTCCGCGGGTGGGGGGTCCAATCGGACCCCCCCCGGTGCCCGAGGCGGTCGTCGTTTGTCCCCCGGCGATCGGTGGTGAGGGGGAGACCATCCGTTCGTGGCCCCCCCCCTCGCGATCGCCGCCGGCCAATCGAATCATTCCTTTGCTGCTGTATGCTAAACAGCAGCAAAGGAAATGATGTCATCTCTCCTCGGCTCGGTAATTTCCGTTCCGGCCCGAGGAGAGAAGACATCAATGTGAGTGCACCAACACACACACACACAGTAGAACATGCCAGGCACACAAAACACCCCGATCCCCCCCCCGATCGCCCCCCGATCCCCCCCCAATCACCCCCCCCCCCCTGTCACAAACTGACACCAGCAGTTTTTTTTTTTGTTTTTTTTTGTTTTTTTTCTGATTACTGCATAGTGTCAGTTTGTGACAGTTACAGTGTTGGGACAGATACTGTTACCCCCCTTTAGGTCTAGGGTACCCCCCTAACCCCCCCTAATAAAGTTTTAACCCCTTGATCACCCCCTGTCACCAGTGTCACTAAGCGATCATTTTTCTCATCGCTGTATTAGTGTCGCTGGTGACGCTAGTTAGGGACATAAATATTTAGGTTCGCCGTCAGCGTTTTATAGCGTCAGGGACCCCCATATACTACCGAATAAATGTTTTAACCCCTTGATTGCCCCCTAGTTAACCCTTTCACCACTGATCACCGTATAACCGTTACGGTTGACGCTGGTTAGTTTGTTTATTTTTTATAGTGTCAGGGCACCCGCCGTTTATTACCGAATAAAGGTTTAGCCCCCTGATTGCCCGGCGGTGATATGCGTCGCCCCAGGCAGCGTCAGATTAGCGCCAGTACCGCTAACAACCACGCACGCAGCATACACCTCCCTTAGTGGTATAGTATCTGAACGCATCAATATCTGATCCGATCAGATCTATACTAGCGTCCCCAGCAGTTTAGGGTTCCCAAAAACGCAGTGTTAGCGGGATCAGCCCAGATACCTGCTAGCACCTGCGTTTTGCCCCTCCGCCCGGCCCAGCCCAGCCCACCCAAGTGCAGTATCGATCGATCACTGTCACTTACAAAAGACTAAACGCATAACTGCAGCGTTCGCAGAGTCAGGCCTGATCCCTGCGATCGCTAACAGTTTTTTTGGTAGTATTTTGGTGAACTGGCAAGCACCAGCCCCAGGCAGGGTCAGGTTAGCGCCAGTACCGCTAACACCCACGCACGCAGCATACGCCTCCCTTAGTGGTATAGTATCTGAATGGATCAATATCTGATCCGATCAGATCTATACTAGTGTCCCCAGCAGTTTAGGGTTCCCAAAAACGCAGTGTTAGCGGAATCAGCCCAGATACCCGCTAGCACCTGCGTTTTGCCCCTCCGCCCGGCCCAGCCCACCCAAGTGCAGTATCGATCGATCACTGACACTTACAAAACACTAAATGCATAACTGCAGCGTTCGCAGAGTCAGGCCTGATCCCTGCGATCGCTAACAGTTTTTTTGGTAGTATTTTGGTGAACTGGCAAGCACCAGCCCCAGGCAGCGTCAGGTTAGCGCCAGTACCGCTAACACCCACGCACGCACTGTACACCACCCTTAGTGGTATAGTATCTGAACGGATCAATATCTGATCCGATCAGATCTATACTAGCATCCCCAGCAGTTTAGGGTTCTCACAAACGCAGTGTTAGCGGGATCAGCCCAGATACCTGCTAGCACCTGCGTTTTGCCCCTCCGCCCGGCCCAGCCCAGCCCACCCAAGTGCAGTATCGATCGATCACTGTCACTTACAAAAGACTAAAACGCATAACTGCAGCGTTCGCAGAGTCAGGCCTGATCCCTGCGATCGCCAACAGATTTTTTGGTAGCGTTTTGGTGAACTGGCAAGCGCCAGCGGCCTAGTACACCCCGGTCGTAGTCAAACCAGCACTGCAGTAACACTTGGTGACGTGGCGAGTCCCATAAGTGCAGTTCAAGCTGGTGAGGTGGCAAGCACAAGTAGTGTCCCGCTGCCACCAAAAAGACAAACACAGGCCCGTCGTGCCCATAGTGCCCTTCCTACTGCATTCGCCAATCCTAATTGGGAACCCACCGCTTCTGCAGCGCCCGTACTTCCCCCATTCACATCCCCAACCAAATGCAGTCGGCTGCATGAGAGGCATTTTCTTTATGTCCTCCCGAGTACCCCTACCCAGCGAACGCCCCCAAAAAAGATATTGTGTCTGCAGCTAGCGCGGATATAGGCGTGACACCCGCTATTATTGTCCCTCCTGTCCTGACAATCCTGGTCTTTGCATTGGTGAATGTTTTGAACGCTACCATGCACTAGTTGAGTATTAGCGTAGGGTACAGCATTGCACAGACTAGGCACACTTTCACAGGGTCTCCCAAGATGCCATCGCATTTTGAGAGACCCGAACCTGGAACCGGTTACAATTATAAAAGTTAGTTACAAAAAAAGTGTAAAAAAAAAAAAAAATATATATATATATATATATAAAATAAAAAAAAATAGTTGTCGTTTTATTGTTCTCTCTCTCTCTATTCTCTCTATTGTTCTGCTCTTTTTTACTGTATTCTATTCTGCAATGTTTTATTGTTATTATGTTTTATCATGTTTGCTTTTCAGGTATGCAATTTTTTATACTTTACCGTTTACTGTGCTTTATTGTTAACCATTTTTTTGTCTTCAGGTACGCCATTCACAACTTTGAGTGGTTATACCAGAATGATGCCTGCAGGTTTAGGTATCATCTTGGTATCATTCTTTTCAGCCAGCAGTCGGCTTTCATGTAAAAGCAATCCTAGCGGCTAATTAGCCTCTAGACTGCTTTTACAAGCCGTGGGAGGGAATGCCCCCCCCCCCACCGTCTTCCGTGTTTTTCTCTGGCTCTCCTGTCTCAACAGGGAACCTGAAAATGCAGCCGGTGATTCAGCCAGCTGACCATAGAGCTGATCAGAGACCAGAGTGGCTCCAAACATCTCTATGGCCTAAGAAACCGGAAGCTACGAGCATTTTATGACTTAGATTTCGCTGGATGTAAATAGCGCCATTGGGAAATTGGGGAAGCATTTTATCACACCGATCTTGGTGTGGTCAGATGCTTTGAGGGCAGAGGAGAGATCTAGGGTCTAATAGACCCCAATTTTTTCAAAAAAGAGTACCTGTCACTACCTATTGCTATCATAGGGGATATTTACATTCCCCGAGATAACAATAAAAATGATTAAAAAAAAATAAAAATGAAAGGAACAGTTTAAAAATAAGATAAAAAAGCAAAAAAATAATAAAGAAAAAAAAAAAAAAAAAAAAAAGCACCCCTGTCGCCCCCTGCTCTCGCACTAAGGCGAACGCAAGCGGCGGTCTGTCGTCAAACGTAAACAGCAATTGCACCATGCATGTGAGGTATCACCGCGAAGGTTAGATCGAGGGCAGTAATTTTTGCAGTAGACCTCCTCTGTAAATCTAAAGTGGTAACCTGTAAAGGCTTTTAAAGGCTTTTAAAAATGTATTTATTTTGTTGCCACTGCACGTTTGTGCGCAATTGTAAAGCATGTCATGTTTGGTATCCATGTACTCGGCCTAAGATCATCTTTTTTATTTCATCAAACATTTGGGCAATATAGTGTGTTTTAGTGCATTAAAATTTAAAAAAGTGTGTTTTTTCCCCAAAAAATGCGTTTGAAAAATCGCTGCGCAAATACTGTGTGAAAAAAAAAAATGAAACACCCACCATTTTAATCTGTAGGGCATTTGCTTTAAAAAAATATATAATGTTTGGGGGTTCAAAGTAATTTTCTTGCAAAAAAAAAAAACTTTTTCATGTAAACAATAATGCCGCGTACACACGGTCGGACTTTTCGTCTACAAAAGTCAGACAGCCTGTCCGACAGACTTCCGGCAGACTTTCGGCGGACTTTCGACGGACTTGCGGCGGACTTTCTAACGAACAGACTTGCCTACACACGATCACACAAAAGTCCGTCGAATTCTTACGTGATGACGTACACCGAACTAAAATAAGGAAGTTCATAGCCAGTAGCCAATAGGTGCCCTAGCGTGGCTTTTTGTCCGTCGGACTAGCACACAGACGAGCGGATTTCGGGGTCCGTCGTAGTTACGAAGTAAAGATTTGAAGCATGTTTCAAATCTAAAGTACGTCGGATTTGAGGCTAAAAAAGTATGTTGAAAGTCCGGAGAAGCCCACACACGATCGGATTACCAGCCAGCTTTAGTCCGTCAGCGTCCGTTGGACTTTTGTAGACGAAAAGTCCGACCGTGTGTACACGGCATTAGTGTCAGAAAGGGCTTTGTCTTCAAGTGGTTAGAAGAGTGGGTGATGTGTGACATAAGCTTCTAAATGTTGTGCATAAAATGCCAGGACAGTTCAAAACCCCCCCAAATGACCCCATTTTGGAAAGTAGACACCCCAAGCTATTTGCTGAGAGGCATGTCGAGTCCATGGAATATTTTATATTGCGACACAAGTTGCGGGAAAGAGACAATTTTTTTTTTTTTTTGCACAAAATTGTCACTAAATGATATATTGCTCAAACATGCCATGGGAATATGTGAAATTATACCCCAAAATACATTCTGCTGCTTCTCCTGAGTACGGGGATACCACATGTGTGAGACTTTTTGGGAGCCTAGCCGCGTACGGAACCCCGAAAACCAAGCACCGCCTTCAGGCTTTCTAAGGGCGTGAATTTTTGATTTCTCTCTTGACTGCTTATCACAGTTTCGGAGACCATGGAATGCCCAGGTGGCACAAACCCCCCCCCAAATGACCCCATTTTGGAAAGTAGACACCCCAAGCTATTTGATGAGAGGTATAGTGAGTATTTTGCAGACCTCACTTTTTGTCACAAAGTTTTGAAAATTGAAAAAAGAAAAAAAAAAAAGTTTTTTCTTGTCTTTCTTCATTTTCAAAAACAAATGAGAGCTGCAAAATACTCACCATGCCTCTCAGCAAATAGCTTGGGGTGTCTACTTTCCAAAATGGGGTCATTTGGGGGGGTTTTGTGCCATCTGGGCATTTTATGGCCTTCAAAACTGTGATAGGTAGTGAGGAGTAAAATCAAAAATGTACACCCTTAGAAATCCTGATTGGTTTTCGGGGTCCCGTACACGGCTAGGCTCCCAAAAAGCCCCACACATGTGGTATCCCCGTACTCAGGAGAAGTAGCTAAATGTATTTTGGGGTGCAATTCCACATATGCCCATGGCCTGTGTGAGCAATATATCATTTAGTGACAACTTTGTGCAAAAAAAAAAAAAAAATGTGTCACTTTCCCGCAACTTGTGTCAAAATATAAAATATTCCATGGACTCAATATGCCTCTCTGGAAATAGCTTGGGGTGTCTACTTTCCAAAATGGGGTCATTTGGGGGGGTTTTGTGCCACCTGGGCATTCCATGGCCTCCGAAACTGTGATAGGCAGTAAAGAATGAAATCATAAATTTACGCCCTTAGAAATCCTGAAGGCGGTGATTGGATTTCGGGGCCCCGTACGCGGCTAGGCTCCCAAAAAGTCCCACACATGTGGTATCCCCATATTCAGGAGAAGCAGCAGAATGTATTTTGGGGTGCAATTCCACATAGGCCCATGGCCTGTGTGAGCAATATATCATTTAGTGACAACTTTTTGTAAATATTTTTTTTTTTTTTGTCATTATTCAATCACTTGGGACAAAAAAAATAAATATTCAATGGGTTCAACATGCCTCTCAGCAATTTCCTTGGGGTGTCTACTTTCCACAATGGGGTCATTTGGGGGGGTTTTGTACTGCCCTGCCATTTTAGCACCTCAAGAAATGACATAGGCAGTCATAAACTAAAAGCTGTGTAAATTACAGAAAATGTACCCTAGTTTGTAGACGCTATAACTTTTGCGCAAACCAATAAATATACGCTTATTGACATTTTTTTTACCAAAAACATGTGGCCGAATACATTTTGGCCTAAATGTATGACTAAAATTGAGTTTATTGGATTTTTTTTATAACAAAAAGTAGAAAATATCATTTTTTCCATTTATAGCGCAAAAAATAAAAACCGCAGAGGTGATCAAATACCATCAAAAGAAAGCTCTATTTGTGGGAAGAAAAGGACGCAAATTTCGTTTGGGTACAGCATTGCATGACCGCGCAATTAGCAGTTAAAGCGACGCAGTGCCAAATTGGAAAAAGACCTCTGGTCCTTAGGCAGCATAATGGTCCGGGGCTCAAGTGGTTAAAGTGGAGTTCCACCCAAAAGTGGAACTTCCACTCATCAGATTCCTCCCCCCCCCTCCGGTGACACAGTTGGCACCTTTCAGGGGGGAGGGGGGTAGAGATACCTGTATATTACAGGTATCTGTACCCACTTCCGGCATAGATAGCCGCAGAATCTGCAGTTATTTACGCCACTTCCTGCTCCCTCCTCGCTGCCTGCTGGGAAACACACGGGTCCCAGAGGCAGCAGGGACCATCCCTATTGCGCTGCGTGACTCGTGCATGCGCAGTAGGGAACCAGGAAGTGAAGCTGCACGGCTTCACTTCCTGATTCCCTTACCGAAGATGGAGGCGGCAGCACCCGAGGACGGAGAGACGGTTCGGCCTCGGGTGCCGACATCGCGGGCGCCCTGGACAAGTAAGTGTCCATGTTTTAAAAGTCAGCAGCTGCAGTATTTGTAGCTGCTGACTTTTAAAAAAAAAATTTCGGCGGCGCTCCGCTTTAAGATGTCTCAGTTTATGAATGAACATGAGCCTCTGTCTCCTGTCCATTCATCTTCAGTGCAGCTGAGGCTGCTGAGAAAGGGACTGGGGAATCTCTATCCTCAGTCCCTTTCCATGTCTCAAAAGAGAGATGTCAGGGGTCTGTTTAGACCCTTGACATCTCACCAAAGCCCCCCCCCCCCCAACAGGGTTGAAAAAAAAAAAAAAAGGAAACAGTGTAATAAATAAATATTCTAAAGTAAAATTCTAAAAATAATAAAAAATAAAATAAAAAAACACTGACACTGACGATCCACCCCCCCCCTCCCAAAAAAAAGAAAGCATTGTAAAAAAAAGATATATATATATATATATATATATATATATATATATATATATATATATATATATATATATATATATATATATATATATATATACATACAAAATTGTAAAAAATATTGAAAAAAAAAAATTGTAAAAATAGAATTGTAAAAAAATAAAAAAGCTACTTACACAGTCCACACCTCACCAGTGCCCATCAGTGCTGCATATTAGTGCCACTGTCACATGACATAAAAAAAAAAAGAATCGGTAATCGGTATCGGCGAGTACTTGAAAAAAGTATCGGTACTTGTATTCGGTCTTAAAGAAGTGGTATCGGGACAACCCTGGTGCTAACCACTAAGCCATTGTAATGTCCTCCATTGAATATTCTTTTTGGTTAATTACAGATGTTTTGTCACAGCTTCTTGGTCAGGTGTGGTAGGCTCCCCCAAGATAATTTGCATGTTATTTGGGCATTAGGGGTTGCTGACCCAACCTTCGTTTACATTGCTGGATCTCACATCTGCCATTCCTTATGTACATTTAGAGCTGGATTTCTCAGTGCTACTTTAATCTGACACGGTGCTTTTCATAGTCAAATTAAGCTGGCTTTCTCCCATTCATTGTCATCCATACCTCAGATGAAGTCCAGTGCAGTGTTCAATGCAGTAGCTGTTACCTATTTTTGTCACTTTTCATCAGTGCCATAGCTTATTGACTAATTGGCAGTGTTCATTAAAACCTGTTTTAATTCCTTCATTATCCACGGTTGGTGGCATGGCCATTGTCACACACACATAGGATGGTTTGGTGTAATATTTGTGTGCCAAAGTTGCTTGTGCTTAATCTCTAAAAGAAAAAACAACCAAGACATTTTTAAAAAGCCAAAAACAAACATGGCAGAGCCAACATATGACCAAAAATGCATACTGTATGTATCCAGAGCAGAAATTCTTTTATGTGGGTAGCGCTGGCGTTGGCAATGCCTTTTTCTCTCAGGATGTCATACAGAATGTGTTGGCTGACAGATTGTGGCTATGCTGTGTCTAATTTCCCCTCAAAAAATTTACACCAGTTTACCAATACCATCAGGGAAATTATATAAAAATCACTATCCGTTAAGGATGCTATATTAATATTCTAGAAAGAAAGAAGAAACTTGCAATTCAAAAAATGATCTGAATCCAGCCATCTCAATTACACCCCGCAGGTGCTTGACTTCCTCTAAGAGGGTCAAGCATCAATCATCAACTACAGTATGCAATTCAGCTAAAAATGGTGGTAGCTGATCAGGGAGGTGTATCACCTATTGAGGTTCTTCAAAGCAGTGGCCAAATTTGTCAGTAGAGTGAACTGTGACATGAACACTTTAATCTCTATATTAATACTAACCTGTACTTATAAAAGGCAATCAACTTTGCTGAAAGTCATAAAAACTAACAGTCATATTCTTGCCTCCACTGTAGGAACCACCACTCTGGACTCCCACATATGTGATCCCATGACTAAATGCCTAGTTATATCATCATGTGATGTTTCTAAAGGGGAGGATCAGCCCGCCTGAACTCCCATCAGGAGAAATAGTGTGACTATTTGCCTCCGACACATATATGTGAAATACAGTAAACCCTTTGTTCTCAGCATTCGTCAACCAGATCAATGAGAACGCCTTCAGGGTTCAATCTCAGCATTCCATAAAAATAAAAAAATTTTGTTTTGTTTTTGTTTTTTTTTTGTTTTTTTTTAATATTTATTGGATTTACATGAGTACAAAATAGAACACCAAGTGTTTTGGCAGTAAAAAAAAAATACTTTTTTAGAACACCCCCGCTAATATGGATGGGAAGTTTCAAATTTCATAAATGTATCTAGAAAGTACCTTTTTTTTAATATTATTATTATACAGGATTTATATAGCGCCAACAGTTTGCGCAGCGCTTTACAACATTAGGGCAAACAGTACAGTTACAATACAATTCAGTACAGAAGGAATCAGAGGGCCCTGCTCGTTAGAGCTTATTTTTAAAAAGATTTCAATCAATTTGATGCCATCCTTGGCCATCTCCTGTTGCTGAAATATTAAGAGCTCACTCAGTTTACAAAAATACACTTTACAGGCTGTTACAGCCTTACAAATAGAATTTTTTCTTATCTAAAAGACAATTTTAGATAATTTTACACTACATTTGACAATATCGTTCAAAAATTAAAAATGCCTGTTTTTTTTAGCTTTAACCATCATATCAAGTCACAAGGCAAAGTAATGTGTCCTTACAATCATATGTACATTTAAACTGCAATAGGTATTGACTAATTTATATTCAATTAGGAAAGAGGCTGGAAACAAGTTGACTACGCTGTTAGCTCTTATGCTTTGCAGCACTGGATTGTGAGTCTAAATATCATAAGGGAATGATCCGCATGGAGTTTGTGTGGTCTCCATGTGTTCATGTAGTTTTGCTCTATGGATAAAGGTTTCCTTTATAAAACTAGCTGGCAGGAATTATGAATGAGTCTTTGTCTTTTGTAGGGCCCTGCAGAATATTTCAGTACTATATACATACAGTATATAAATAATATACCTATACAGTATAATATGTTAAATGTTTTAATATTGAATATTTTATATATTATTAGTAAATGTATACTAATAATTTATTTTTAATATTATTGCTAATATTTGGCACTATAAAGCTATGCTGAAAATTTCTTAACATTTCTTAAAGTTAATATAAGTAATTGGCTCTTTTGTGAGAACCTGGCTATCGTTCATTAGATCAGTCCAACCTGGGGATACTTTTATGGTCCTCAACTCATCTTCAGAGCACTTAAAGGGACTCTTTTATGGATCCACCACTATTCTTCTGTGAAATACTTAACAGTTTTATTACAATCCACCTTGACAAGTTTAAATGCCTCTACTTTATGAGTGTGGTAATGGATTCCTCATTGCTCACTGACCAGACATTTTCTGTCTCCGGGGTTTAAAAGTTGGCATACCTGCAGATAGTTTTTTTCCTTTTAGGGACTTGTGGTTTATTGCTAAATTCACATTGTAATTGCTGCGCTTTGGTCTTATTTTACATTTAGCTATTAATAATATCTTATTGGTGGTTCCATAATTGTAAACCGCATAGCTGTTTAACTGGCCTGAGCAATGGTTTTATATAATTGCAGCAAGCATATCACAATTATTATTTTAGAGACTGTTTGACAACGTATCAGTGTTCTAAGGATATTAAACTATAACCAAAGCAATTGAGAATGATTTCAGGGTCTTCATGTTTAAAACACAGTTTACCAGTTTACTAAATAGGACTTTAGATTTTAGCACTTAGCAGCATGATGTATTTTGAATCGCTTTTTGTATTCTCAGTCAGTTCTTTGCATTGTTATCTTAATGCACATTGTCATTGTGGTTTCTTGCACAACCCTTCCATATCCCCTGTAGATAAGCTAGTGATCTAAATTTAATGAGCTGATACATCCATTATGGATTAGTGTTGAAGTATATGTGATAGTTTAACATTTCCTGTGCACCCTTGAATGTGTATAGGTTTCTTAGTAGATCGAGGTTATCTGACCTCAATGACTGTGATTCATTCTTCAAAACATCATTAATATGACTCTTCATAAAGAATCTAGACACAACTTTTCAGCATGTATAAAATGTCTAATTTGTTTATTTAGCTAAGACATTTAATCTAAACTACTGATCGAGTCTAATAAAACTTCCAACATATACTCATGCATTAAATATAGTGGCTTTCCACCCCCCCCCCCCCCCCTCCCCAGCCCTTTAAACATATCATATGCTTACCTAGAACAGTACTATATGGAGCCTGCCAAACTCAGAATGGGCTTTTCACTGAAATGAATGGAGATCAGATCCACAAGCAACAGTATTTCATATTCACCTATCTAAAAAAACAAGCATTCATTTATTATTTTATTCAGTCTTTCCAATAATAAATAACTATGTACAAAACCACTATCTATTCCCTTTAAAGTATTTAAATTTACATTCAGTCATTGAAATCTCAAGCTATAAAATTATTTTTATAGTTAATTTTCAATATTTTTAATCCCTTGGCTCTGGCCGCATGCAAATATTCGGCCTGTCGGCGAGCGGCTGCATATTTGCATGCATTCGTGCAAATACCTCTGTGCCAAGAGCACATACACTGGCTATTCCCAGCACAGTTACAGGTGGCTAACGGAAAGCTCTCGATTGCTACTTGCAATCGGGAGCTTTCCAATCATGTGACCGCTGTGACAGGCAATCACAACAATCACATGATCATAAACCACACCCTTCCTTGCCTCCCAGCATCCTATACCCCTAAAGGGCTGGGAGGTTCCTGCTCCATAGGGGTTAAATTTACAACCTTTGTTAAAATAACATGTGGTGTGCACCATATGTTCCCAAATGTTGACCCAAGCTGCTGGAGGTACCAGACTTCACCGGATCCATTACTCAATGTCTTCTGGTTATATCCGCAGATTCACCCTTTCTGGCAGGAGGTCTGTACCCTGATTCAGGACCTTACGGACCTAACTTTGGACAAGGACCCAACTGCCAGCCTACTGCATCTCAGCACGCTTTCTAAACAGAAGTATTGTCACTCTTTGGTGTGACACTTGGTCACAAAGCCAGGGCCTGTATCCCAGCACATTGGAAATCAACCACGCCCCCCACTATAGGCCAGTGGCTGAAGTCAGTTGATGTCATTAGGCAGATGGGGGAACTCACCTTGTCTTTGAAGAGACAGCAGGCATGTTTAAAAAAAAAATCATGGTTCTACTGGACCCAGTTCACCTTCCCTGATAAGTATAAGAGCTCCTCATGTGCAACACTGTCAACTGAGGCCATGTTCCCTACCCCCTCCATTTTTTTCTTTTCTCTTTTTCCTCTCCATTTTACTTTTCTCTTTCCCCCAGTTTTGCTCCTTTCTAAATTTTTCTTTTTTAGAAAACGTTTGGCAGAGGGCCCTAAGCTTCTCCAATAGCGACATGCACTTCCCCCATCAGTGAAACCTGTCATCACCCTTTTATAGATGGAAAGTTTCAGGCAGCTGCTCCTTGAAGTAACGCACTCCTACCTATTTGTCTGAGGTGACACTCTATATTATTTGTATTCTTTAATTTTTTTCTTTTATTTAGTGCACAACTGCAGATGACTGGATGAAGGTTTTTATTCTGTGTAAACTGTTTTACATTGTCACAAAAAATAAAGAATTTATAAAAAATTAAAAAAATAATAATACTTGGTGATCCTGCCTTGAAGGTCCTAGTTCTGGTACTTCCTTTTACAGATTAATAGGGCTTTGTTTAGTTTTATATTTTATTATTTTAAAGCAGTGTATTTTTTTTCCACTTACCTTTATTACTATCAAAAAGGGGCTGACTATGTGATAGTAATGTTTTTGCGACAGGCGCTCTTTATATAGACCCATGATGCCTCCCCTGCAATAGGATCAAGCAGCTTGGAGGCAAAGGGGTTGATTTACTAAAGGAAAGGAGATACTACTTTTCAGGGGATTTGTTCCTTTGCTTGATGAGTGTGATAACAATTCACTTTCCAAGAAAACCCAATCATGTGCAAGGAACATCAAAATACAGTATTTTTGCTTGCACATACTTGGATAATGGAAGTTAGAGCTTCACCTCATTCACTAAGATAAGGGAATATTTCAATGCAAAGAGAAAATTCCCTTGCAAAGTGAACTGCATAGTTGCGTTCAATAAATCAACCGCAGAGAGCCCCTGCATGTCTGACCACAGCCAGTCAGAAGCTGATGGTTATGAGCCATCAAAACATGATCTATGGATTGTGGAGTGAACCTTTCAATCATCTACTCATAGACGTTTCATTCATAGAAGATGTAGTAGTTGCTTCTATAAATGTAGGAGCTTGGCAGAAAAGGTAGGCATAGTTGGGCACTCTTGATGAATGCCTGTGACATGTCCCTTAGTTTTATTAACCCCCGCTGCGCTGGAAGATTATGACGGGGGGTGTCAGAGGGGGTAGATTTCTGATAAACGTGGAGACAGGAGCACATGAGACACATCTCACTGAAAGTAAGTAATATCCCTTGTGTTTTCCCTTTGTTTATTTTTTTAAGAAAACCTAGACTGGGGATGTACTACCAGAATTAAGATACTATAAGGGATACTGTTGGGGATACAGCAGAATAAAATTGGCTAGCAGCAGAACAGTTTTAGTCAACTTTAGTCTAACTTGTGTATGCTAAACTTTTATTGATGGGGAGAGGGAAGTGCAGTAAATGAATGTAGCGTAGTTCATGTAAACTTAGTTTATATTTTTTTCAAATGTTGAAGAACAAAGGCTGGTCCAAGAATGGGTGGTTAGTAAAAAGTTGAGCACCCCCAACAAAAAACAAAAATCAACCCCCCCCAGCTTTCTCTACAGCAGTTTCCAATACACTGGCAGTCTGGCACTATGGCTGCCCTGTACCCCTCTTTTAAACCAAGGGGACTGACTTATCCAAAAGCCCCTTTATTAGTCATTCTAAGCCTGCTGGCCATAGTTCAAAGGCCATGCAGTTCATAAGGATTTAAAGAATTTTTCCTGGGCAAAGTTGCACATAAATTCACTGGGACTTTGCACCTAGAACTTGCAGGATTTGCCTCAAACCCATGGTAGCGGTGACACCAAATCTCATCTGTAATGCAGATAAGAATATCTAGCATTTTCTCTCAGGACAAAAGGTTACTTTAAGGGATTTAGGTTCACTTTTTGTAACCTGGTACACCCTTATTTAGGGTGTAACATGTAACTATGCAGCAGCTGGTCTTCCCCTGGACCCCCTACCCGCTGTCACAGTTTAAAAACAGCATGGCTATGTGGGGCTCCAACGACACATCCACGTTATTCATTCACAGAGATCTGTGAATAAATGAACCACAAGTCCCGTCTGCCACTGCGGCAGAAATCTTTTAGTTCTCAACAAACTCACTGCAGTTCATTGATTCTTCCTGCACCTCAATAACTGTCTGCACGTATGGAGGTACAGACAGACAGCTGTACTGAGTGTCTGGTGGAGCCTGACATCGCACCCACGTTCCACTAATTGGGGATGCAATGCTTTGCAGGCTGCAGTGTAAGAAATAATGAATGCACATTTTGTTACCTGCAAAATCATGTACATTTATTATTTTTTGTTTAAAAGGTAAACTTAGCTTTTCAGACACACTTATTGGATTCAGATTTATATCTTACATGGCTATATGAAAAATAAGTATTAATACCAGAGTTAACCCTATCTTTAAAAAACATACATTTTGTACTGAAAGAAACATACTCTAGTAAACACTTATCTATTATTTGATATTAGGTTCAATTAATAAAGCTTTACATAAGGACAAGAATCGTTATTTTTGGCCATTTGACAGCTATTTTTAAATCTCATTAAACTCAGCTGAAAATAACTCACTTTAAAAAAAAAGTGTTTTAGCTATCAATTTCATTAATTTAGATACCTAGAAGAATGTAAAACATAATTTAACATTCCAAAGCAATGGCACAGCGAGTGTTAGGGTGCCAACCTAAAAAGTTAAATCACCCCTGGAATGGCATATGGGGTGATTACTTGAATAACCTGATTTTACAACTTTCCCTCGGTTCTACAAGCGGTTTATGCTATTAAAAATTCACAAACTGAGCTCTGTTTGCCTCCAGTAATCTTGGGGAAGGTGATATTCTGGAAGTTGGATACAGCAGTTATTGTACCATAAAAATCTTAGATTCCATGACAACCTAGTTTTAACGTGATCTAT
The DNA here is from genome assembly GCA_037952835.1 of Lithobates septentrionalis. Classification (NCBI taxonomy): domain Eukaryota; kingdom Metazoa; phylum Chordata; class Amphibia; order Anura; family Ranidae; genus Lithobates; species Lithobates septentrionalis. The sequence continues at coordinate 12,569,771 of JBBDGP010000108.1, read as the reverse complement.
TATCCCCTAGGCTATGATCCTATGTGATCGATGTTTAAAGGGGCAGTAAATTAAATGACGGTTAGACATTAAAGAGGCATGGATATGGGAAAGGTTAGGGCAAACTACCTGAAATATTTCCTAGAAATAGTTGTATGTGTGCATTCTAAAGATTGATGCACATATAACTGCGAAAAGGAAAAGAAAATGTCATATACCTATATTAGCCTAAGTTAAAGTGCTTTTATATTGATATACAGTCAATCCAAGCGGTTCTACCTTGTATTCATATGATCAATATGAACAGATCTTCCTTTCTGTTATTTTCTCCTCTTCACACATAAAATCTAATTAGTGCAAGGTTTACAAGAGTAAAGGTAGGGAGAAAAAAAAGAGGAAAATAGTACAAAAGCAGTGAAAGGATATAAATGCCAAGGCACATGTAAGCAATTTGTGTTAATGCTGGTTTAGTGAGTTAGTGGCTGATCCAGGCTGGGGGAAAGGGTTAAGTTATGTGTGCTCAATTTCAGGGCTTTTTGGTCCCAGCCAGCACACATGTGCTAAAAAAAAGGGTCAAGGCTGAGGTCCAGGGCTCATGGTTGGTTCTGTTCCCACTCTTGGCTTGACTCGTGGTATTGGGACTGCAGAACTTTGCAGTCCACTGAAGGCACCAGGGGTTCCAGAGGACATCCAAGCAATGGAGAATACCAACATTACAAACAAATGGCCACTGTCCCCACCTATAACTGGCCCTCGCAGCAAGGAGCACATAAGAGGGTGACGCATGTCAAACAAAACCAAAGAAATTTCCCAGTTCAACTTACCAACCAGCCTGCAACCAACTGAATTACCCTGTTTGTGTTAAAAACAGGGGTTTAGTTTGCACACATTTGCAAATACATGTGTGAGCTGCAGAGCCACGTCACAGCACCCCAGTATTATCTGCAGTTCTAACGCTATAAATTGTTGAGAGCCTCCATAGTAGAAGCACATGCATATTAATGGATAGATAGAGGGCAGGTGAGGCTGGCCTCTGTCTATCTATTCCTTAAACCCCTGACCCCTCTTTAAAGGCACAGAGGTGCACTGGACACCCTGGACATTCAAGGTGGATGCGGGAAACCTCCCTGCTGTGTCATTGTATTCTGACAGCGGGACTCCCCCATAATCAGAATACACTGATTAGTGCTGCAGCTGATCGAAGCAAAATTTTCCAACAAGCCGGTTTATGGGAAGTCAATCATTAGATGAACCAGCTGAATTTTGATAAATTTATGACCAGTTTAAAGCTAGGTTCACACTGCTGTAATACAATTTTGATCCGACTTTCAGTGCGATTATCTAGTGCAACTTGGATGCTACTTTGATTCAACTTTGAAAAGGTTTGCATATTCTATGGAGCCACAATTATGTTGGAATCGCGCCAAAGTAGTACAGGAACCTTTTCCAAAATTGCGCCATTCTGAGTTGCATTGATGTGAATGGGCACCATTGAAAACAATGTGATTTCCATTGTCATGCGATTATGTGAGACTCAAGTCGCAACTGAAATGGCACTGGTGTGAACAAATGTCTAAAGCACAGCACAATTTTCAATATCTACTTTTCTTTTGTTTGTTGTTATTAATAATTTAATTACTGAAAATAATGTTGTAATATACAACAGGTTGGTGTTAAAAAAAGTTCTGGCATAGATGTCAAATACTCCAGGTATGCCACGTTCTTTATTTTTTTATTTAAAACTTTGTACAGCTACCTGATCATGCTAATGTATCATGAGCTGTAGGTGTAATAGTTTTTATGAGGGGTTCCCCAGGAACTTAAATTTATTTCAAGGGTTCCTTTCATCATCAGGGAGAGACCAGCACAGAGGCAGGTGAGTAAACACTGAGTGCCAGTAAACTATCAATGTGGGGTAGGTTAGGAGTTAACAGCACTACCAATAACCACCAATTCAAGGGAGTTCACATCAAGCACTGCCATTTACCGTCAAAGCTTATAGGGGATTAAGGGGGGTTACAGCATTAATGTTAAGCTTGGATTTAGCTGCTAGTAAATGCAGGCAAAACAGAAAAAGCACAAACAACCATCTGTGGAGATTTAAACTAAAATAATCTGACCTGAGATTTCTACCATATAGAATTGAGTTTAAAGTATCAATGAGCCAAAAATTGACAACTGGGTTATGAGGATCTTTTGGATAATAACAAAATCATATATAATATCATATATAATCACATGAGTTTTTGGGCCTGCATATTAGGAGTGGATCCCAACCTTTTTGCAGATTCCTTATTAATCTATAATTCATAGAATTCAGAAGAAGGAAACTCCAGTTTGGGCAAAATAGAGAAAGTAACTGTGACCGGGAGATTATACCCAAAATAGAGATAAGACACAATGTAGCAACCCACCTGACTCCACCAGTAAATTTAATTTAACTAAACTATGAGGGAATAGCAGGACAATCTGGCATTGGTAAGTAGCACTGGCTTTTCAGACATTTGCTTTTTGCAGGATGACTGCACACTTAGGAGCTACCCTTCTATGCAGATTCAACTTTCTGAAAGCATATTCATGCTACTCAACAGGTTGCTTAGGCTTACATTATAAAATGTTAAAGGAGGGGATAAATCAACACTGAATCTTAAATTGGATAAGTAGTACACCACCGGCTCAACCAGATACTGGGTGGGAACCTGGGGCCAAAGCTACCGTAAATACCGTAAAGAAGTGTAACTTAAGCTCAGGGGAGCAAAAGTTATGTATTGATATAAAAATAGCATAATCCCCAAAAACCACATAGATAACATGAATCAAAGCCTTCAGCATACCATGAGTAAAATATTCGTGACAACGTTGTCAAGGATAAAAACCAGCCCGGGCTCTCAAGCATACATACAATCACACCAAAGGACTAGCATAAATAACCAGTGGATGGGGCTAGTGATAGCATCAAATGACACCCAAAATCTATACAGGTATAGGGAGGGAATGGAATAAGTCCATGGACATGGGGCAAAGGAGGGGGAGTCAAAAAGGGTTAGAAGTCTGAGGATGTAAACTAGTGTGAAGATAATGCTTCAATATTAGCAGTAGTAGAGGAGCGGCATAAGGTAATGAATTCATTTGGGAATGCAAATGCAGCGGACTCATGCAGTCATGGACACACCAATATGTAGTCTGGATACCACCAGGATGACATGAATAGAGAGAGCAACAGGAATTAGAGTCGTTTGTGGAGCGCACAGATAACTTCACCGATGCAGATGGTAAAAAGATATACCAGGTCAAACAATTTATTAATTGCAGCACAGCAGGGGTTTTATATATCCTCAAATGTCCCTGCAAAAAACTGTACGTTGGTAAGACCAAATTTCAGCTGCGTATCCACATCTCCTAATATACATTGATACACAATGAGGATTTAGGTTTTGCGGGAAGTTCAAATACTTGGTTTGACAGCTCTCATGATCGGCTGGCAAACATTCAGGGGTATTCCCTATCTCGCAGAGATAGGCAGGGTGAAAAAGGGGGGGGTATGCCTGTATATCAAGAATTATGTGCAAGTGAATGTGAGGGACAATATCACTAATGGAGCTAGGGAGGAGGTGGAATCCTTATGGGTGGAGCTTCAAAGGGAGGAAACTAAGGGGAAAGTATTACTGGGCGTATGCTATAGACCCCCTAACCAGAGGGAGGAGGGGGAGGCGGACCTCCTATCACAGTTTGGAATGGCCGCAAGGATGGGAAGTGTCATCAACAAGAAACAATGCATTACTAGACCTACTGATTACTAACAATACAGACCTGATTGCGCATGTGGAAATATGGGGCAACTTAGGAAACAGCGACCACAGGTCAATTCATGATAGTATAAATCACAGAAATGGGAAGCACAAGAGTAATACAAAGGCACTGAATTTCAAAAGAGCCAACTTCCCTAAACTGCGATCTTTGCAAGATGATATTAAATGGGAGAACAAAAAACTGAGTAAAAATTGGAGTGCTTTAAGAGCATACTAAATAAAAGGTATTGGCCAATGCATTCCAATGGGAAATAAATTTAAAAGAGCTAAAAAAAATTCTGGCTGGCTCAACCCCAACGTAAAAATGCATATAAAATCAAAAGAAAAGGCCTTCAAAAAATTGTCAGCATTCCAACTTTAGAAAGAATACCATAAGAAATGTAAGGGTGCAACCAGGGCTGCTAAGATAGAACACAAAAGGCACATAGTGGAGGAGAGTAAAAAAATCCCAAGAAATTCTTTAACTATATAAATAGTAAGAAAGGCAGGCCAGAACATATTGGCCCCATAAAAGGATGATGAAGGGAATCTGATTAGAAAAGATTACAGTAACTAAGACAGTAATGTTAGTTTTCATAGCATGTCACAGGAAGCACCCTCATGGCTAACAGAGGACAGAATTAGAAATAGACTTGAAAAACTTAACATAAATAAGTCACCGGGACTAGATGGCTTGCACCTGGGGGTCCTTAAGGAACTCAGTCAGGTGATAGCCAGACCATTGTTCCTAATTTTTGTGGACAGTTTACTGACTGGAATGGTACCAGCTGATTGGAGAAAAGCCAATGTAGCACCATTATTTAAAAAAGAGCAGAGATATACCCCTGGGAACTACAGGCCAGTCAGCCTAAAATCAATAGTCTGAAAGCTATTGGAGAGGATGATGAGGGATTATATACAAGATTTCAGTAATGAATACTGTATTATTAACAGTAATCAGCATGGATTCATGAAGAATCGTTCTAGCCAGACCAATCTATTAACCTTCTATGAAGAAGTGAGCTGCCATCTAGATAAAAGAAAGACTGTAGATGTGGTTTATCTGGATTTTGCAAAGGCATTCACCACAAACGTTTACTGTACAAACTAAGGTCTGTTGGCATGGACCATAGTGTGAGTACCTGGACTGAAAACTGGCTACAGGGGCAAGTCCCAAGGGTGGTGATAAATGGGGAGTTCTCGGAATGGTCTGGTGTGGAAAGTGGGATCCCCCAAGGATCTGTCCTGGGACAAATCCTGTTTAATTTATTCATAAACTAGTGGGAGGTTGGGATAAACAGCTCAATCTCAGTATTTGCAAATGATACAAAGTTAAGCAGGGCAATAACTTCTGTGTAGGATGTGGAAACCTTGCAAGAAGACCTAAACAAATTAATGGGGTGAGAAAATACATGGCAAATGAGGTTTAATGTTGAAAAATGTAAGGTAATGCATTTGGATGCCATAAAATTTGAATGCAAGTTACTCGCTAGGGGGAGAACCTCTGGGGGAATCTAGGATGGAAAAGGACCTTGGGGTCCTAGTAGATGATAGGCTCAGAAATGGTATGCAATGCCAGGCTGCTGCAAGCAAAGCTAACAGAATATTGGCATGCGTTAAAGAGGGGATTCACTCCAGAGATAAAACAATAATTCTCCCACTCTACAAGACTCTGGTCCAGCCGCATCTTGAGTATGCCATCCAGTTCTGGGCACCAATCCTCAGGAGGGATGTGCTGGAACTGTAGAGAGTCCAGAGAATAGCAACAAAGCTAATAATGGGACTGGAGGACCTCATCTATGGGGAAATGCTGCAAGCTTTGAACTTATTCTCTCTGGAGAGGAGACGCTTGCGAGGGGATATGATATCGATGTATAAATACCATACTAGCATAGGGAAAAAACTTTTCAGTGAAAGGGAATTTAAAAAGATACACGGCCATCCACTAAAATTGGAAGAGAAGCAGTTTAACCTTAAACTGCTTAGAGGGTTCTTTACTGTCAGAGCGGTAAGGATGTGGAATTCTCTTCCACAAGCAGTGGTATCAGCAGGTAGCATCGATAATTTCAAAAAACTATTAGATGGGTACCTTAATGATCACAACATACAGGGATATACAATGTACTATTGACATAAACGCACACACACACACAGGTTGAACTGGATGGACTTTTTTCAGCCTCATCAACTATGTAACTATGTAACTCATAAATTGGCAGGCAAATAAATTTTTTTCATACCTGAACACAGGTTTATTATTTTCTATAGATACACACATATTTAAATATTATTTGCTCCTTATACTTTGGCATGATAAATGAAGGACTGGAAGTCAAAAACAAGCAAGGAATATGTACCCATTTTGAAGATAAAGACCATGACCAAATGTGTTAAAAAACCAACTATAGCAGAAAGAGGGGTTTCTGAAGTTGAAAATATCAATTTACTTATCAAAGATGCATTCCTACTGCAGCCTGATATACGATTTCTCCCTGAAGTCATTCATCCGTGATGCTACAATAGAATTTGAAAACAGCCTGGGTTGAAGAGCACCAAACCGTGCACAGAGACTATATTACAAAAGGCACAACACACAACTAAACATCAGAAGTCACTGCGGCATGCAGAATAGAAATTCTTTGAAAAGCTGTAGCACAAGTAATGATAAACTACTCTGCATAATAATATACATTAGCAATGGTCACAAGTCGAAGTATGCAAATTATTGTTATGGAATTCAAAGAAATCTGAGAAGGTATAGTTATGCGTTAAGTAGGTATAGAAAGTAATGACATAGCCCATAAGATGACATGTACAATATAACATGCTATGCTGTACTTTTTAACTGTCGCCCTTATGAAGGATTAAGAAACACTACAATTCTATGATTAGATATGTCAATATCCTGTAGCTTCAGCGTTACCATCCCAATAAATGAAACTAACTTTTGTGGATGCAACTGTATATATGTATTATAAATGTATCCATCAGATCATTAATTTCATTGTCAATCACTCAAAAGATTGTACAACCTCCATTTCAAAAAAGTTGGGACGCTGTGTAAAATCTACATAAATCTACATAACAGAATAAAATGATTTACAAATCTCATAAACCCATTTTTAATATATAATTCAAAATAGAAAACCTATGTAAGTGTTTAAACTGAGAAAATGTGAAAATTTACCTTTATATATTTCAATATTTTTATTGAAGTAACAAAATAATTTCATATAAAGCACAATCTTTGCACAATAGTTTAAACTGGTATTAAACCATACATAAATACAGGAATATTGTCCCCTAAAATATTCATAGACATAAAACTAACTAATGTAAAACAGGGAGAACCCAACAATCAACATTCTCGGTTGGGATACCATTAGAGACAACAAAACAGTATATTAAAATTCAAATTAGTACCAATAGGGTCGAGGGATACATGTCCAATCCTCTAGGGATTGACTACGCGATATCCCATCAGACCATTGTGATATATGAAACTGGTAAGGACTATGTCAGAGGGAAACAAGATAGGGGGCAGGGAATGAGAGGAGAAAAAAGAAAAAGAAAAAAGGGACCAAAAAAAAGGGGAAACCCCCGTGCACCTTCCTGTGAGTATCATCAGCAAAGAACTATGTGTTCTATCGGAATATCTTGCAATTATTGAAGAATTTAAACAAACTCAAAGGAAAAAATATAAGAAAAAAAAGAGACAAAAGAGAATAGATCAAAAAAAGGAAAAGAAAAGAGAGAAAGAGAAAAGAAAGAAAAGAGAGGGCCAGCCAGAAATTCATTATTTACAGATAAGTATCGTATCCATGGATCCCATGTTGCATCAAATTTCTTAGTAGAGTTTTGAAGAATACAGGTAAGCCTATCATTAACCATGAATCAGTTAAGTTTGTTCTTCATGTATTCAAGGGGAATCATCGACTGCTTCCAATATTTAGCAGTAGTTAATCTAGCTGCTAAAAATATATACAGTGGGGACGGAAAGTATTCAGACTCTCTTAAATTTTTCACACTTTGTTATATTGCAGCCATTTGCTAAAATCATTTAAGTTAATTTTTTCCTCATTAATGTACACACAGCACCCCATATTGACAGAAAAACACAGAATTGTTGACATTTTTGCAGATTTATTAAAAAAGAAAAACTGAAATATCACATGGTCCTAAGTATTCAGACCCTTTGCTGTGACACTCATATATTTAACTCAGGTGCTGTCCATTTCTTCTGATCATCCTTGAGATGGTCCTACACCTTCATTTGAGTCCAGCTGTGTTTGATTATACTGGAAAAACCCCAGATGATGTCCCATAGGATGAAACGCGTCGGAGTGGACTACTGATGCCACTGATACTGGCATTGTTTTTTATCAAAGCGCATTTTTATCTTCAGAAATGTGAGTGATATTCTTTTATTTCAATAAACATGTCATGAGTTTTTACGGAATTACGCTATGTGCTCTCCTGTTTCCTTTTTTATACACCACTGATGTTTTTTGGGCAAACACTTGTAAACACATCATTGCAAGCTTCTCTGATCCCTTGGAACATGTGTCTTTTGCGGCAGCTGCCTTCCGGGACCACTATTTTTCACGCTTGATTGACCCAGTGGGTGTACACCCATCTGTGTCCAATCCCTTTGGTAAGCCTTTGAGAATATAAGGTGGTGGATCTTCTATCAATTTTTTCACCAAAGTCACTGTATATTATCTTCACTCTATTTGGGTCACTTACGGCGTTTTCCTTTATGGACTATTACAATATGATTGTGACTACTATATATGTCATTTATGACAATTCCACTATCTAGTGATTTTCCATTTATATTAACATTGTGTACACACCACGTTTTTGGCTTTATATATTATTTATGTTTTATTTTTATGTTTTTTGCATAGTGTTTGAACAGTCACTGGCTAACTAAATTTATTATTCTCAGTGTATATCTGAGATTCTCTTATTTTCAGCGCTGCACTTTTTATATTGTGTGTTTGACTTGATTAGGAAAGCCACACACCTGTCTATATAAGACCTTACAGCTCACAGTGCATGTCAGAGCAAATGAGAATCATGAGGTGAAAGGAACTGTCTGAAGAGCTCAGAGACAGAATTGTGGCAAGGCACAGATCTGGTCATGGTTACAAAAAAATTTCTGCTGCACTTAAGGTTCCTAAGAGCACAGTGGCCTCCATAATCCCTAAATCGAAGACGTTTGGGACGACCAGAACCCTTCCTAGAGCTGGCAGTCTGACCAAACTGAGCTATAGGGGGAGAAGAGCCTTGGTGAGAGGGGTAAAGAAGAACCCGAAGATCACTGTGGCTGAGCTCCAGAGATGCAGTCGGGAGATGGGAGAAAGTTGTAGAAAGTTAACCATCACTGCAGCCCTCCACCAGTCGGGGCTTTATGGCAGAGTGGCCCGACGGAAGCCTCTTCTCAGTGCAAGACACATGAAAGCCCGCATGGAGTTTGCTAACAAAACACCTGAAGGACTCCAAGATGGTGAGAAATAAAATTCTCAGGTCCGATGAGCCCAAAATTGAACTTTTTGGCCTTAATTCTAAGCAGTATGTGTGGAGAAAACCAGGCACTGCTTATCACCTGTTCAATACAGTCCCAACAGTGAAGCATGGTGGTGGCAGCATCATGCTGTGGGGGTGTTTTTCAGCTGCAGGGACAGGATGACTGGTTGCAATCGAGGGAAAGATGAATGCGGCCAAGTACAGGGATATCCTGAACGAAAACCTTCTCCAGAGTGCTCAGGACCTCAGACTGGGCCGAAGGTTTACCTTCCAACAAGACAATGACCCTAAGTACACAGCTAAAATAACGAAGAAGTGGCTTCACAACAACTCCGTGACTGTTCTTGAATGGCCCAGCCAGAGCCCTGACTTAAACCCAATTGAGAATCTCTGGAGAGACATAAAAATGGCTGTCCACCAACATTTACCAACCAACCTGACAGAACTTGAGAGGATCTGCAATGAGGAATGGCAGAGGATCCCCAAATCCAGGTGTGAAAAACTTGTTGCATCTTTCCCAAAAAGACTCATGGCTGTATTAAATCAAAAAGGGTGCTTCTACTAAATACCGAGCAAAGGGTCTGAATACTTAGGACCATGTGATATTTCAGTTTTTATTTTTTAATAAATCTGCAAAAATTTCAACAATTCTGTGTTTTTCTGTCAATATGGGGTGCTGTGTGTACATTAACGAGGAAAAAAATGAACTTAAATGATTTTAGCAAATGGCTACAATATAACAAAGAGTGAAAAATTTAAGGGGGTCTGAATATTTTCCGTCCCCACTGTATGTAATAAGTTTTTTATCGATTTTTTTGGGGATCTCATCAGGAAACTTTTGAAATAGTGCTGGTTCCGGGGATCTACGGATATTAACCCCTGTCACTGAATATATCAAATTAAATATTTGAATCCAAAATCTGGTGACTACAGGGCACTGCCACCAAACATGGTACATTGTACCCATCTGGCCACAACGCCAAAAGCAAATGGGGGATGCAGACGGGTGCATCTTCGTAACTCAGGTAGGGACCAAATACCAACGTAGGATTGTTTTATAATTTGCTTCAATTAGTGTTGTGTTAATAGATACTTTGGATAAAGCATAGGTAATATCTTGCCAGTCAGACAATTCAAAAGTGGTTTTCAAGTCCCTTTCCCATTGAGTCATATAATGGAGCTTAGTAGTCGGGTCAGTAAAAGTGGCGTACACCGAAGATACTCGTCACCGTAGAAGGCCTTTTGTTTGACAAGATAGACAATTTGTGAGTGTAAGGGGTCCCTCTAGCAAATTAAGTTTAGATTGTACAAAAGAGATAAGCTGATTGTACCGAAATGTTTCACTAGAGGGCATGTGCAATGTATCCTTAAAATATTGCAGTGAGTATGACTGATTCCCGATGAGGCACTAGTCACCAATCCTAAAAAGCCCCTTGTAAAGCCACCATAGGAATGGCATCGGAGTCAGTCTGGGGAAAAAGTCAGGGTTGTAGAACAAGGGGGCCAGAGGGGTATGTGGGAATGACAGAGGTTTTACTCCATCCCAAACCGCTAGTGAATAAGACCGAGTAGAACACAAAATGGGAATGAAGGCGGTTAGGAAGCCACATTAGAGAACCAATGGCAAGAGGGTGGCATGAGATGGCTTCAACAGAGACCCAGAGGGGTGTAGATCCCTTGGCTGTTGTGTAGGAAAGTTGAGTTATCTGTGCCGCTTGATAGTAGGCCTGTAAATTAGGAAGGCCAAGCCCACCACTCGGTTTCGAAACATACAATATCAGTTTATTCATTCTGGGTTTTTTATTACCCCAAAAAAAGTGAAGGATATCTGATTGTAAACACTGTAGATATCCCCTTGGAACACCAATTGGTAAAGTTTTAAAATAGCAAAGTATCTTGGGTAGAAATGTCATTTTAATGGAGTTGATTCTGCCATACCAAGATAAGGGACAATCGTCGAAGATCTTCCCGAAGTCGACGAGAGAGTGTGGGGTAATTAGCCCGTTAAAGAGTGTCGATCAAAGGTGTCAATTGGATGCCTAAATATGAAAAGGAGCTTAATGGCCATTGAAAATATAACAATTTCATAAGGTCTGTACCGTTGAGGGGGGTAAAGAAATATTAAGGGCTGTTGTTTTTTGGGTATTCAAAGAATGTCCTGAGAGCTGGGAAAATTGATTAGGGCAGCGTAATCTGAGGATTAGTAATATACATGAGGACATCGTCGCCAAACAAGGAGTATTTATGATCCTGCTGCCCACAATAAATGCCATGCATACTAGGATGAGATTGAATTGCTATAGCTAAAGGTTCAATCGCTAACGCAAATAGTAATGGGGAAAGTGAACAGCCTTGTCTTGGTGTAGAAAATGACACCGACCTATAACCTTTCATTAAAACCTGGGTCGATGGATTGCTATAAAGCATTTTCAAAAGTGAAAATAAAAAGTAGAGCCAAATCCAAAGGCCCCCAAAGTGGTAAATAAGTAGTCCCAATTCAAGCTATCAAAGGTCTTGTGAAGGTCCACTGTTCTGCGTTCAGTTATAAAGCCGGATTGGTCTTTATGGATATATTGCGCTAAAAATGTACCTAGATGCAAGGCTAGAAGATTTGTTAGAATTTTGAGGTCGCAATTAATCAATGAAATTAAGGATGTCAGTGGAATCTTTGTTCGGTTTGGATATGATGCTAATGTAAGTCCTATTTTCATTAAGAGGAACTTCTCCACCATCACGCAAAGAATTAAAATAGTAAGCCATAGGAGGGGCCAAATGTTCAGAAAACATTTTATAATAACTGTTGAGAAGCACTCAGGACCAGGTGATTTATGCAAGGACAACGTCTTAATGTTGTTGTGAATTTCTTCACCTGTAATAGGTTGGTTCATAAGTTCCCTATGGGATTCAGTGAGAGATGGTAGAGATAAAGTATTCAGGAAACAACTAATGGAAGAAGAATTAGGGCCCTGAGGTGAGTTGTATAGTTTGGCATAGAATTCCTGAAATTCTTAAAGGATCTTTTGGGGATTTTGAGAGTCTAATTTTCGGAAGGGCTGTGTGCATATGTTTAGAGGTAAGTTCATGTGCTAACAACGAACCCGGTCGATCATGCCAGGTAAAAAATGTATATTGTAAGTTGTAGGGACCACCAACCAGCGCAAATGGAAGTTGGTAATTTTAAATTGATTTGAGAGCAGCACGTTATAAGGGTAAGTGAAAAGAGAAATTAACAAATTAATTACAAACCGCGCTCCCTTTAAAGTGCAAGTGCAGATGATTATCAAGGAATACAAATAAGTGAAAGTAGTAATCACAAAAATTATAAAATTGAAAATATTGTGTAAACAGTGACAACCATGAATAGCTTTCGGCTAGAATACAGTCAGAAAGCAAAAAATAACATCAAAATATAAAAAAATCAAAGTAAAAGCAACAGTTCAAAATTCATAATTCAAAAAATTTAAAAAATTCAAAAAACAAATTAAAAAAACAAATAGTGTTCAGAAATTAGTGTAAATTTCAAAGCTTCTGGATAGATCCTCCTAGAATTCAGCAAGGCATCAGGGAACAGTAATCCACCACCACCACCGGCCATACAGCCTACTCACCAGATTGTGGTGACTTCCATAACAGGAGTCAAAACCGCTTCAAAGACAGCCAGGGAACTTCACACGATCACGGCTTGGTTCAGGTGCTGGAACTCAGGAACGCTGAGACTGCATGGAACAAGCTAAAAAGGCTAAAAAACACGCATAAACCACATGTGGGTTTGTGCGGACAAACAAACAACAAATGTAGCTACGATGCTGCATAGCGTACGGAAGTGGCGTATCACGTTTGGTAAGTCCGACTGGTTTCATCAGTGCGTTCTGACGTCATCAGGGATCCTGATTGGTCCAGCGTAAACATTTCTCTGCCTTCGTAGTAAGGCAAATATTAAGTTCCGTGTGGGCTTGTTTGAGTTTGTGCAACAAGTCAGTATGTGGGGAACGCTCGTGTTAAGTAGCTAGGGCTTCATATTCCCTAGTTTTGGTAGTGATCAAAATGTACCTTTTTAATGGAAAAATAGGATCATTTTGAAATTGATGGCAGCAAAGTGTCTAAAAAAAAGTTATGACAGGGCCACATTTAACATGGTGTAGTATCCCCTAATCTTTTTTTTTTTATTATAAACATAAGTTTATTTAGAATATTGTGCAGGTAAATATCATACAAGCATAATGTACTCTGTGCGTATCACAAGAATGGTTATGTAGTATTCACATGCATGTACAAATTTCCGTATTGAAAGTCAAGATAAAATAAAATAAACTAAACATAACATAAGAACTCTGGCACTACTGTAATGGCTGTTAATCTATGCTGATAGGACAAAATCTCTCCCCAACGCTCCACTCCATGGCAATTCAAAACCTCCACACTGGTCACTGAGCAGTTCATGGCAGCAGACCTCTTATCTATACAGCAATCTATGCCTCACATGTGTTGGTGTTGTCAATCCATTTATCCCATATCCTGTTGTATTTAGCTGGACAGCCCCTGTGTTTATATATAACCTTTTTATAGGGTAGGGATAGGTTCACCATTTTAATCCAGTCCTGAAAAGTAGGAGGGGAGGCCCTCATCCAATGTTTTGCCACCAGTTTTCTGGCGCAGAATAGAGATTCATAAATGAAAGTAGCAGTAAATTTGTCTATGGTAACGTCTGGGAGCAACCCTAGAATGCATAACCTAGGTTCCACTTGGACAGGGGAACCCATATCATCATGCAGGAATGTGATAATTTGATTCCAATAGGTTTGAATAGCCGGACAGGACCATATAAGATGAAAAAAAGAGCTTACTGTACTCAAGCATCTTGGACAATGAGTATCTTGGTTTTGGGAGAATTTGGCTAGCCTAGCTGGCGTGAGGTAAGATTTGTGGATTATGTATAGCTGCGTCATTCGTTCCGGGAGTCTGGGGGAGGTCTTTTTAACATTTTCTAGGACTTCATCCCAATCCTCATCTTCTACCGGGCCTATGTCTTCTTCCCATCTATTTTTTGCTGTATTAATTATGTCCGCTACCGAGCGTGCACGGAGGGCTAGGTACAGAGTAGATATTAGTTTCGATGGTTCCGCACCTGTTATAACATCCACCAGGGACAACATTTGTGTACTTGGATACCCGTTTGTAAATTGAGTTTGTAGGGCATGTGTAAGTTGTCTATATTTAAATAGCATACGTGGAGGTAGTTGAAACTCAGTACTCAAGGAGCTAAAGCTTCTTACCCCTGACGGGGTGACTACTTGGTGTAAAAAGGTTATTCCCCTCGCAGCCCACTCCAACGTCCCAGGGAGCGACATCAGCTCTCTTAGCTGCGGGTTGTGCCACAATGGGGTGTGGGAGTGGAAGAAATCTGCCCCGGTCATTTTTAATGCTATTTCCCATACGCGTTGGTGCTGTTTCAAGAGAGGTCCTTGGTCAGGCTTTCCCCTCCCGCGCGGTCTACCCCTGAATAAGACCTGCAAGGGGGTATGGGTGACCTTAGTTGGTTTATTGCAGACTAGGGTCTGGTATTTGTCACTGTCTGTATGATAAATATGGTAGAAGTGTGATAGTTGTGCAGCTATATAATATGAATGGAAGTCTGGTAGGGCTCCTGATGTGGTAGGGTTCTTAAGAGTGTTCCAAGCCAGTTTGTGTCTTCCTGAGCCCCATACAAATGAGTTAATGATTTTGTCTATTGTTTTGAAAAATTTTAGGGGGATAAGTACTGGTGAGTTCCAAAAGACATACAGAAATTTTGGCATTATGATCATTTTAATAAGGTTGATCCTACCCATAATACCCAGTGGGAGTCGTGCCCATACCTGTATATGCGTTTTAAGGTATGAAAACAATGGTTCTATGTTGTTGTCTAAAAATTCCGTGGGGTCTCTAGTTATTTTTATACCCAGGTATTGAATGCATGTCACTCTCTGTAAGGGGAGGTTAGCTGAAAGTCTAGTGGGTGATGATATATCTAGTGGGAGAATTAGTGACTTTGACCAGTTTATGCGTAATCCCGAATGCTTTCCAAAGTTTTCAATTGTGTTAAGGGCTGTCTGTAATGATGGACCCGAGTCCTCCAAATATAGGAGCATGTCGTCTGCATACAAACTCACCTTTTCCAGCACATTACCCATTTTTAAGCCCCGGACCCCTGGGTTATTTCTAAGAGATATGGTGAGGGGCTCCACCGCCAGGGCGTAAAGGAGGGGGGAGAGTGGGCAACCCTGCCTAGTCCCTCTTTCAAGGGGAAACGGGTCTGATGTGCTCCCATTCACCGATACTCTGGCCTCAGGCAAGTAATAAAGTAACTTAACCCACTTTATAAAGTTAGGTCCGAATCCATACCCCCTCAGGCACTCCCACAGGTATTCCCACTCCACGGAATCGAACGCCTTAGCGGCGTCAAGTGACACCACTACCCTATCTCCGATCTCCTCATGAACCGCCGAGATATTCATATATAGACGACGCAGATTCATTGCCGTGTTTTTCCCAGGCATGAATCCCGTCTGATCTGAGTGTATTAGGGACAGAATAATTTGGTTTAGGTGCATGGCCAGAATCTTTGCCAAGATCTTGATGTCAGCCTGGAGTAATGAAATTGGGCGATAAGATTCAGGTTGTAATGGGTCTTTGCCCGGTTTGGGAAGCACTATGATCACCGCCTGTCTAAGTGAGCTGGGAAGTGACTCAGAGTCAAATATGTGGTTGTATATTTTCAATAATTCGGGCACCAGTACCTCCGAGTAAGCCGCATAGAAATCTAATGGTAGTCCATCCATCCCAGGGGCCTTGGCAGGCGCCAGGGATGCCACGGCCACCGTAATCTCATCAACGGTGAGCGGGGCCTCAAGGGCCTCCCGTTGTGAATCCGAGACCCTGGGAAATGGAATATCCCGTAAGAATACTCCAGTTTCCCCCGCGGTGACCTGCACTTTGGATGAATAAAGGTCTGCATAGTATGTTCTAAATGTGTCCGCTACCGATTTGGGGTCGGTTAGCAATATGTCACCCGTGGCCCTTAGGGAGACAACCACTGGAGGCCTAGTGTCCTGCTTGGCCAGATAAGCCAACAGTTTTCCCGCCCTTTCACCTTGTTCAAATATTCTTTGTTTTGTGAAAAAGAGTTTTTGTTTAGCCTTTTCAAAGTGCAGTTGATCTAATATTCGAGTATGGAGTTTAAGTACTGAGGCTTTGTCTGCTGTGGGGTCTGTATTGAAGTCGTGTGTAATCTCATCTAGTTTTTCGGCTGCCTCACGGATTAACTTACTTGAGTTGGCTTTCAACCTATTTATGCGTGATGTCAGTAAGGACCTAGCGTGTAGTTTGAATGACTCCCAGATCATTCCCACGGAGGTAGTGTTATTATTGGTGTGGAAGAAATGCTGCCATTCACTAGGTATGTCCTCCTGGTCCTCAAGAGCCGACAACCAAAAGGGATGAAGGCGCCATATCCTAGGCCCGGCCGGCGGGGATAATGTCAAGGAGGCCCAGCATGGGGCATGATCTGAGAGGGACCTGGTGTGGTAGCCTGCATTTGTTAAGAGAGGGAGTAGAGTGTTTGAGGTGATTATCATATCTATGCGTGACATGGAGGAGTGCGATGCAGAGAAGCAAGAGAATGTTCTCTCACCCGGGTGTTGGTGTCTCCACGTGTCTGTTAGGGAGAATTCCGTAAGTGTGCGTCCAAGTCTGGTGGCACTGGTGGATTGGGCGTCTCGTTTCGCTTGTAACCTGTCTATGGATGGGTCCAACACCATGTTAAAGTCCCCGAGCCAAATGGTTGGTAATAGGGGGTGTTTTGTCATGTATAAGAGACCCTCATTGATCAGGGCGGATGTGTAAGGTGGGGGTATATAGAAGGCCAATATAAGGTATTGCATACCCGATATGGTGCAGTGTAGAAATATAAATCTGCCCTGGGGATCAGTCTTTACTGATATACAATTGAACGGGGTGGTCTTGGCGATTAGGACAGAGACCCCCCGTGAGTATGGGGTGTGTGTGGTGTGGTATGACCATCCTATCCATGGGCGTTTTAGAGCATTTTGAAGTTGGCCAGTGACATGCGTCTCAGTCAAGACTATAATATCAGCACGATAGGATTTTAGGCAACCGAAAATCGCAGATCGTTTGATTTTGTCTCTAATCCCCCTAACGTTCCATGTTAGAAACTTTGTACTAGACATTTTTAAATCATATAAATTTATAGAGACGCATGTCACGGAGGAATGCCCAGGACATATCTGTCCACAACCCGGAGATCCCCCAGCCATGCAGTTTACAACCTATAGGACGTCCATCAGTGCTTTCAATTGTGCCATATAGCAGTAGCCATGTAACCATCAAACAATATTTCCCATCCCCCCTCCCTGCCCGCCACCTCCCAAACTTGGTAGGGGCATTGAACCCAAAACCTGTGCGACCGTAAAAGAGTAACTGTACACTCATGAAGGCAAAAGTGTTTCGCACCATCTTAACCTTTGTCCACTGGGGGCACCTCCGCCCATTCAATCAGCAGAACACGTGCCACCAGTGGAGGCGAACAAACGCTGGTTTAAAATCGGCAATGTAAATAACAAACGGCATTGCTCAGCAGTGGTCAGCAAGAAAGTATTCCCAACCGACCACTCCGCCGTGATTAGTAACAAACATGCATGGCACACCTAAAAAACTAGAAATTAAAAAGGGGAAACATAATAAAAAGATAGCGTCACGAGGTGGTATGTGTCCTCCTCTCCCGTCTCACAAGAAAGCAAAAGGAACCTTTCTGGACTGGATGTGGGTAGGTAAATGAGATACATTCTGCCAGTTGGGTCTATACGTAGAAAAAAGAACAGTTCTGTCCCGGCGTATCACAAGCTCACAGAAGCAGAGCGTGGTAGGGCAAAACTTTCTGAGTGTGTGAACGCTGATTTCTACAGGTGTGTGGGATACCATCCCTTGTGAATATAATAAGGAAGTCATTGTTCACAGGGGGAGACATGTAAATAAGTCAACTTACAGACATCAGAGCCGAGGAGCTGTAGGTCTAGCTGGCGGGACGGTTTCTTTCCGCATCACGTTGATCCAGCCAGGCCACTGCCTGGGTCGGGTCATCAAAGAAATGCGCTCGGTCCTCACCCACCACCCGAAGACGGGCTGGGAACAGCATTGCGTATTTCAGGTTATGAACCCTTAGGCGCCGTGTTATCTCTCCGAAGCGGGCCCGCTGCTTTTGAATCTCTGCTGAGAAATCTGGGAAGGCCATCACGTGTCCCGATTGGAATAGAATGTTCCCCTTGGTTCTTGCTAGGCGCAGGATAGCATCTCGGTCCCTGAAGTTCATTAGCTTTGCAATGAAAGTACGAGGCGGTGCACCCTCAGGGGGGCGACGAGCGGGCATGCGGTGGGCGCGCTCCACAACAAATGCAGTGGAAAAGGCCTCCCTGCCATATGCATTGATAAGAAGTTTTTCCAAAAAGGTGGCTGGATCGGGGCCCTCCGACCCCTCCGGTAGACCAATAAATCTTATATTAGATCTACGGGCCCGATTCTCGAGGTCGTCATGCTTCTGGGCGAGTTGCTGGAGTTGGCGTTGCATGTCTTCCTGGCAATGTTGCAGGGGGTGAATTATATCCTCCGCGCGGCTTATCCTGGTCTCAGTCTCTGTGACCCGCTCCCGGATCTTTGTCATGTCCTGACGGATCAATGAGATGTCCACCTTTACTTCCTCTATTTTGGAGGTTAGTGTGGCTTGACATACCGAGATCGCCTCCAGGACCCTGGTGGTGTCGGCCGCCTCGTGTTCAGCTTGCTGCGCGTCAGGAGATGCCGCCGAGGCGCCATCTTGTCCCTCCAGGCACCGGTCTACTCGGCGATATCTGTCTAGGGAGGAGGACGCCGCGTTGTTTCTCTTCGGTGGGGACATACTTGCCCAAGGTGGCTGGGGTTGTTCCCCGTGTTGTGTGTCGGTTTAGCCGGTTATGGGTGTGCAGGATATCGCGTTCAGGATGGATCACTGACGGAGCTCTGCCTAAGTGCGTCCGCTCACATTGCCGTCCAGGCCACGCCCCCCCCATCCCCTAATCTTTTAACACCACTCTGTAAATGTCTGGGAACTGAGGGCACCAGTTGCTCGCGTTTTGGGAAAGGAATGTTGTCCCATTCTTGCCCAATAAGGGATTCTAACTGCTCAACAGTCCTAGGTCTTCTTTGTCATATTTTCCATTTCAAGATGCACCAAATATTTTCAATTGGTGAAAGGTCTGGACCACAGCCAGGCCAGTTAAGCACCCAGAGGAAGTCATGCTGTTGTTGTAGATGCAGTATGCAGTTTAGCATTGTCCTGATGAAATATGCAAGGCCTTCTCTGAAAAAGACATTGTTTGGATGGGAGCATATGCTGCTCCAAAACCTGGATATATTTTCCAGCATTGATGGTGCCTTTCCATATGTGCAAGTACTCCATTCCATATGCACTAATGCACCCCCATACCATCAGAGATGTAAGCTTTTGAACTGAGCACTGATAACAAGCCAGAAGGTCCCTCTTCCCTTTTGTCCAGAGAATCCGGCACCTATGGTTGCCAAAAAAAAAATCAAATTTCAATTTGTCTGACTAAAGAACAGTTTTCCACTTTGCAACAGACCATTTTTTTTATAAATCTTTTTATTTGATTTCTTAATAGACAAACAGACAAAACAAAACACAACAAAACATCATACACATTGAACCTAAAATATATTAATACGATGTCAAGATCCAATCTCATTGCATAGCAACTATCAATTCAAAATTAGAATTTAAAATAAAAACTGGAAAGGGTATAATAATTAACAAAAGAGTATTTAATCTAGGCTTAGATCTAAGCCATCCCATTTGTCCACTCAAATTTCAAGCCTCCCCCCATATATTCAGGAAAAAAAGGGAGAGGAAAAAAAAAATCAACAGACCATTTTAAATGAGCTTTTGCCCAGGGAAGATGATGGCATTTCTCAACCATGTTTAGATATGGCTTCTTCTTTACATGATAGAGCTTCAACTTTTGGATGGTATGGTGAACTGTGTTCAGAGATAGTGATTTTGTGAAAGTATTCCTGAGCCCATGCAGTGATGTCCATCACAGAATCATGCCTGTTTTTAATGCAGTGCTGTTCT
This sequence comes from Lithobates septentrionalis, assembly GCA_037952835.1. Lineage (NCBI taxonomy): Eukaryota > Metazoa > Chordata > Amphibia > Anura > Ranidae > Lithobates > Lithobates septentrionalis. Next base: position 12,549,296 of record JBBDGP010000108.1, on the reverse strand, counting down.
AGATCCCAAAGACAAAGATAACGTCCGTCGCGTTTTGGCCTTCTCCCTTATGCACAGAGATGTTTTTCAGATTCTCTGAACCCTTTGATGATATTATGTGCTGTAGATGAGGATATACAGTATTTAAAGTCTTTGCAATTTTACATTGAGGAACATTATTCAGAATTTTTTTTACATTTTTTGATGCAGCTTTTCACAGATTGGTGAACCTCTGCCCATCTTTCCTTCTGAGACACCCTGACTCTCTGAGATGTTTTTTGTATACACAATCATGTTACCAATCTGTTGCCAAATAACCTAATTGGTTGCAAAATATTCTCCCAGCTTTTACTTGTTAGTACCACTTACTTTGCCAACTTTTTGTTGCTCTGTCCCAACTTTTTTGAGATGTGTTGCTGCCATAAATTTCAAAATTATTATTTTTTAAATTAACATTATACCTTTTATCAGCTTAAACATTTGATATGTTATCTATTTTCTATTGTGTGTTTTATTGTATTTGCAAATCATTGCATTCTGTTTTTAAGTAGATTTTACACAACGTCCCAGCTTTTTTGGAATTGGAGTTGTATGCAAATGTATTTTAGGGTTATTTACTTTCAAAAGCCTTCCTTGTGTAGACATCTAAAAGCCCTGACAATACTGCTGGGTGCCACCATCCTGGATGTGATGTCAACAGTCCCAGCAGATGTGAACCAGAGAGTGGATGTGCAAAGAGGGAGGGAGCATATTAACTCTTCTGAAGTTATCAAATTTTCTGAAATGGAAAGAAGTCAAGTAAGCATTTAAAATAGATCACTTGCATCACTTAAGATCACCTGCAGTAAAAAAAAATGTATCAAAGCAATCAGTAGATCCAAGCTCAACTTTTACAAGAGAGGTTGAGATTTGTATATGATTTAAGGTTCCTATATCTCTGTATCTGCTGATTAAGACTGGGTTTACACATGTGCGGCCTCGGGTTTGTGCTTGGGGTCCGGTGCATTCCTGTACACCCACTCCAGAATTCCCACTCTAGCCTGAATTCGCACCTGAACTGGACCCAGAGACACACCGGACCCTTTTTCAATCCAGACCGTTGCCTCCCCAGACCTGTGTGAACTGGCTCCATTGAGAGCTGGTCACACTTGCCTGTGATGTGAATTGGATGCGTGGAAACCCGAATCCAATTTGTATATGTGTGAACCCAGCCTGATTGAACAAAGAAAAACAAAAAAATGCCCCATTGTTAGTAGTAGGAACACTGCCCCATGGATTTTGACAGTGGGAGGAAGGTTGTATACCAAGAAAAATGTTACAACATTGGCAATCACTTAGAAGAAAAATTCCTTAGGGTCAGAGATAGAAATACCGACCCACAGTTCTTGTCAGTGAGTGGAAGATTGTGCCAAATTTGTGGTGTCAGTGGGAGGAAAGTTGTGTACCATCATTGGTGGCAGTGAGAGGAAAATTGTGCCCCATTGTTGGTGTCAGTGGGTGGAAGGTTATGTATGATCATTGGTATTCAAAAACAGGAACATTTTGAGACTTTAAATGAGGCTAGCACCAAAGGGATGCTCGCCTCCATCCCGGGCATTGGTTAAAATGAAAAAGAGAGAGAGAAGTGGGACTTTAAATTAAGCACACACAGCAGCACAACGCAGGTCAAGTGACCAACATTCATTTATTTGGTATAATCCATGGTATGTAAAAAACATTTTGGGCATCCAACCTCTAAAATGCTGTGGGCATCAAGCCTCTATATAATAATCCATGGATTGATTATACATAAAATACACATAAATTACACAATAGGTCATGATCCATTGTCACACAGAGAGCACAGATAACAATCAATGTGCATGTGTACATTTGTTACTATGATTAGACCCAAAAAGAGCCATGAAAATTAGGACAAATAATTTTTAATAATAAAAAATTTTAATAATAAAATTATAATAATAAAAGAGATTTAATGAGTGGATATTTAATTTAAGAGTGGACAATTCCAAGCATGTGAGTGTGATGCTGAACAGGAAGGAAAGTATCACACTCACATGCTTGGAATTGTCCACTCTGTGCACACCAGGTTTCCCACATGGAGGTCCGCATCCTACACTCATTGCACCCACCAGCAATGGTTTTGCCTATGGCCGTTGTTCACCATTCCCGCAGATCACCCTGGCGTCGGGCGGCTTTGCTTTGCAGCTCTCTGTGATTCTGGATGCTATTTCACTGGATCGCTGATGCAGAGAGTCATTCCATGACGTATGCTCCTGATGAGCGGTTGCTATACCGCGAAACGCGTAGAGCTTTAATTATTACCAATCTTCCCATATCATGGAATACCAAGATTTCAATGATTCCACTTACTTCCATAAGTATCTGTCATGGCATTAAATCTCTTTTATTATTATAATTATTTGTCCTAATTTTCATGGCTCTTTTTGGGTCTAATCATAGTAACAAATGTACACATGCATATTAATTGTTATCTGTGCTTTCTGTGTGACAATGGATCATGACCTACTGTGTAATTTATGTGTATTTTATGTATAATCAATCCATGGTATATTATATAGAGGCTTGATGCTCACAGCATTTTAGAGGTTGGATGCCCAAAATGTTTTTTTACATACCATGGATTATACCAAATAAATGAATGTTGGTCACTTGACCTGCGTTGTGCTGCTGTGTGCTTCATTTAAAGTCCCACTTCTCTCTCTCTTTTTCATTTTAATGTATGATCATTGGTGTCAGTGAAAGGTAGGTATATTCCCTCATTGGTGTCAGTGGGAGGACAATCTTTGCCTTTGATTGGTGTCAGTGAGAGAAAGATTGTGCCATGTTGTTGATGTTAGTGGAAGGAAGGCTGTGTCCCATTGGTTATAGTGCCAGGAACACTGTCCTATTGTTGGAGTCATTGGGTGGAAGATTATGCTCCATTGTGGTTGCCAGTGGGAGAAAGAATGCATATTGGTGTTTAGTAGCTACATATCTAATTGATCACTCTGCCGAATAGGGTCAAGTCAGGGCCTTTGCCAGGAGCTAGACCACATTGCAATCCAGCTCCCAACACCAGTTGCTCTTCTGCTGACTGAGAGGGTGGTGGTCCTGGTCAATTGCACAGTTTGTCCACCCAATAACAATCTAGGGACAGTTTCTTGAATAGGCGTTTGAAATGAGGGTCAAGACATTTTTTAATTAGCTGTCATTCTTTATTAAATGGGTGTGGTTTTATAGTTGAGTACAGTATTTGCTGAGATAAACACCATTACAATAAACAGCAAGAAAGAATGTGCAGTTCTACCCCTGCAAATAACCTGTAAAGCCCCTAACACACGGTCGGATTTTCCTATTGAAAATGTTCGATGGGACCTTGTTGTCGGAAAATCTGACTGTGTGTAGGCTCCATCACACATTTTCCATAGGAGTTTTCGTCACACAATATTTGAGATCTGGATCTCAAATTTTCCGACCACAAAATCCGTTGTTGGAAATTCCAATCGTGTGTATACATTTCCGACGCACAAAGTTCCACACATGCTCGGAATCAAGCAGAGGAGCCCCACTGGCTATTGAACTTCATTTTTCTCGGCTCGTCGTACGTGTTGTACGTCACCACGTTCTTGACGTTCGTTATTTCCGACCAACTTTGTGTGACCATGTGTATGCAAGACAAGTTTGAGCCAACATCTGTCGGAAAAAATTCATGGATTTAGTTGTCGGAATGTCCGATCAATGTCCGATCGTGTGTACGGGGCATTAGATTGCATTACTAATGGAAAAAATTATTATAGCATGGTTTACAAGGCTTTTGAATCTTTTTTAAACATTTTCATGCTGCACTGATGTATTTAAAGCAACATTGTTAGTCATTTTGGACTACTAAATTCTTATGCATCGTACACAGGATCGGATTTTCCCACAGCAAATGTTCGATGGGAGCTTGTTGTCGGAAATTCCGACTGTGTGTAGGCTCCATCGGACATTTTTTGTTGGAATTTCGGACAACAAAAATTTGAGAGCTGGCTCTCAAATTTTCCAACAACAAAATCCGTTGTTGGAAATTCCGAGCATGTGTACACAATTCCGACGCACAAAGTTCCACACATGCTGAATCATCACGTACGAGACGGAAGCGCTCAGTCTGGTAAAACTAGCGTTCGTAATTGAGATAGCACATTCGTCACGCTGCAAATTTTGAAATCTTTCAATGCAGCGGATTCTCCTCTTCTTTAGAATGCTAGAATAATGAAGTTGTTTTGCAGCTGATATTCACACAGAGTTCTGACAAACTGATTTCTTTATTATTTCTTGTGATCTCATGAATATAATTTTTTTTTTGCCAGATCTCCAGAATAATGTTTTTAATTTTTGTTTATAGTAATCTGCTTTTTTTTTGGAAATCAAGATCTCCTGTTTTTTTTTCTAGTGATCTCCATAATATTTTTTTTCGTTTTGTGTGTCAAGTTACCACAACACCATTATTATCTTGTATTTTTTAACCTCAAGGAGATTGGTTGGTGTTGGTGTTCCCTTGTTAATTTGACGTTGTATTTTTGAAATGTACCTGCCTACTCACAAACAAACTGTCCTTTTTTAATTATAACACATAGCCAATGATTTAAGAAAAAATATATACATTTATTAGCGGTCATAACAAAATAAAGATGAAGGCAACGCTGGATAAACTAGTGAAATTAGCGAAGCCTTTGTACCCCAGGGCACGCATCAACTATTTAGAATATAAAATACGCTGCGCTAAAAGTGTAACGACAATGATGCCAATGGTGTGCAAAAAAATATAGATCCAAATGGGATAAAATACATTTTAAAAAATGTTACGTAGTATTACCACTACTTACTAACACTAGTAATGTAATATGGTAGTATTATTAAATCAGTGCATATATGCATATGAATCTACAAATACCACTGTACATCAATGCAAAATATATAAATCATCAAATGTCAATATGCATGTATAATTTAATTAAATAAACATAAAGTGCCACGTGCAGTGAATCTACAGCAGTAGATATAATATGTGAAATATTCAAAAAAAGTGCCAAGTGTCACACATTAGTGAAATACAACAATTTACAAAAATTATGCCAAGTGATCCGTGTTCAATAATAAGGGTATATGAAATTGTCCATAAAAATCCAACATGCTCCAAGTAATCTGTGCTTAAAAAAACATGCTCCAGTGTACATCCAGTGACCCCCCAGGGAAAGCCGCTCACCTCAGAGCATGTGACTCAGCTGTGACACTAAGTCAAAACACGCTTTGGAGCCATCCCACGGCTCAGTATTGGTATCCAGGTGCACAGCATAGGTAGTAGTTCCACAGTATAGGAGAATGAGAAGAAAAGACTGGATGGTGTAATATCGTTTTTAAAAGGTTATTAAAGTAAAGACATTCCCCACAATGGGGTACTCACAAGTTCAGGGTGCGTCAGTGTACCAACCTAACAATAGCCTCCAAATATCGAGTGTCAAGCACGGTGAAGTATGCGACACATCCCACCAAGAGAGAAAGCTCCGTGCTCCATCCTGGCCCCTCCCCTGTGCATTGATGTACAGTGGTATTTGTTGATTCATATGCATATTTGCACTGATTTAACCACTTGCTGCCCCTGTACCGTCATATGACGGCGGGACGGTGCAGCTGTTATCCTGGGCCGCCATCATATGACAGTGCTGCCTTCCAGGACCCCTAGTCCTGGGTCCCGGTGCACGTGCCCGGCGGCTGCGATGTCCGCCGGGCACCCTCGATTGCCCAGTAACCGAGCAGGACCGTGCATCTGTGTATGTAAACACACAGATCCACGTCCTGTCAGATGGGAGGAGACCGATGGTGTGTTCCTTGTACAGAGGAACACCGATCGGTCTCCTCCCCTTGTGAATCCCCTCCCCTCACAGTTAGAATCACTCCTTAGGAACACATTTAACCCTACAGCGCCCCCTCCTGGTTAACCCCTTCATTGCCAGTCACATTTATACAATAATCAATGCATTTTTATAGCACGGATCGCTGTATAAATGTGAATGGTCCCAAAAATGTGTCAAAATGGTCCGATGTGTCCGCCGCAATATCGCAGTCACGATAAAAATCGCAGATCGCCGCCATTACTAGTAAAAAAAAAAAATAAAATGCTATAAATCAATCCCCTTATTTTGTAGACGCTATAACTTTTGCGCAAACCAATAATTATACGCTTATTGCGATATTTTTTACCAAAAATATGTAGAAGAATATGTATCAGCCTAAACTGAGGAAAAAATTTGTTTAAAAAAAAAAAATGGATATTTATTATAGCAAAAAGTAAAAAATATTGTGTTTTTTTCAAACTTGTCACTCTTGTTTTGTTTATAGCGCAAGAAATAAAAACCGCAGGGGTGATCAAATACCACCAAAAGAAAGCTCTATTAGTGGGGAAAAAATGATAAAAATGTCATTTGGGTACAGTGTTTGTATGACTGCGCAATTGTTATTCAAAGTGTGACAGTGCTGAAAGCTGAAAATTGGCTTGGGCAGGAAGGGGGTGAAAATGCCCAGTATGGAAGTGGTTAATAATACTACCATATTACGTTACTAGTGTTAGTAAGTAGTGGTAATACTACGTAACATTTTTTTCAATTTTTTTTTATCCCGTTTGGATCTATATTTTTTTGCACACCATTGGCATCATTGTCGTTACACTTTTAGCACAGCATATTTTATTTTCTTTATGGTGGTGCACAGTGTATGAGACGTGTTCTACGCAGGCAGCTAGGTGTTTCTTTATTATTGAGGCAACATATCACTGTGGCTCACAAGGTTTCTCTTTACCTAACACATCAACTATTTGACAGGCAAAATTGGGAGCCTGAGGAGTCCATTTATTAGGGAGCTCAATCCGGTCCAGGACTCCGAGAGATCAGGAACAGCAGCAGATGACATATATGTCCCCAAGCTGTGGTCTTACAACAGCCTGCGTCTTTTGCCAGACCAGACTGAACCCAGGTCCTCACTCTCTTGTCTTCCTTACACGCTTGCTTCCACACTTGCTTCCAGGCCGTGGCTCTGGTGTTGGAGTTGTGGCAGGAGGTGGAGGAGGATGGTCTAACTCACACAGTTGGGATTTGCTTGTGATTTCGCCCCTCAACCCCTTATTTAGGGCATATAAATCAGTTCCTCACAAAAGAGGCCTTGGCCAACCTCCATTTCCTGCATTTTGTTGGCAGCCATGCAGGCATAGGCCTCCATACGACTGGTGGGGGTTGTGAGGGCCGCAGAAGCCTGCCGAATTAACCCAAGTGCTGACTCCTCCACGCTCCTCCCCTTCCTGGGCCTTTTTTATTGAAGGTGGAGGGGAGAGACCTACGATTCGGTCAGGCTACTGGGCCCAGCCACCTCCTGGCTGCCACTTACCCCTGCCACCTCCTGGCTGCCACTTTCTACAGCCTCTTCCTGGCTGAGGATTTCCTGTGTATGAAAAAGGGACATAGTTTTAGTTTATTGATCATCAATCACACACAATTTTGAGAAATATGTTGAACAATGCTATACCTGACTCAAGCTGGGCTTCTCCACATCTTCTTCCTGGGTGGAAGGCCCAGGTTGGACGTTGGAAGCCTCAGCTGGGGTGGAAGGAAGGGTTGAGAGTTATGGCCTGATTTCAGTCTGGTCTGACAGAAATCGCAGTCTGTCATAGTACCACAGCCTGGGTACATAAATGTCATCTGCTGCTGCTCCCGATCTCTGGGAATCCTGGACCTTCTTGCACTCCCTATTATATGTGCTCCTCATGCCACCAATTTTGCACTTCAAATATTTGATGTCTGCCGTGGGGATCTGCAACTTCACAAATTCCAGCAACTTATCCAGTGCTGCCTTCCTCTTTAGTCGATTTGCATAAAAGGGGTGTTTTGTCTGCCACAGACAGGGCAGCTCTCTGTACAAATCAATGAATTGGGGGAGGAAATCATGATCATTGAATCGATCCATTTTCTCTGCAAGACACAACACAAGACAAACCCTAATGTCAGGCTAAACTCGCATAATCTTGTCCCAATATAGGCCTCAATCTCTAAGCAGTATACGCCCCTGATGCCCCAAGCTAAAATTGTACCTTCGTTAGAATGATCATCGCTTCCGCTACTCCGTCCTCCGCTCACAGATCGTGCGTACGACGCACGCGTGTTACGCTTTATATACACTGCGCATGCATGAAACTCCGCCCGCCCCTGACCTTCTATCTAGTATATTCCCCGCCCCTTGTCTTTCAGCGCAGTGGGAGTGCACATGGCGGAGAGACAACAGACGCATGAAGACAGCAGCAACAACAAAAGCCTGGAGCCACGAATGTCCCGATCCCGGAGGAGATTTAAGGCCTCTAATATGTCCTTTGTAAAGATGGTGGAGATGGTGGACATCTTGAAGAGGGCCGACTATGATGGGAAGCATGGACCGTACCCAAACCCAAATGTCATAAAGGCCAAGATCATGACTAAAGTTGTGAAAAGTCTGCAGAAGAATTTTGGGGTATGGCGATCCAAGGATCAATTGAGGAAACAATGGTCAGACCTCAAATTGAGGGAGCAGGATCAGTACAGAAGAATCAAGAGAGTGCTACAAAAAAGTAAGTGTTTTGTCGTGTGTTCCTATTCTTCTTATTACGTTCGTGCTGCTCCATGTGCTTTTCTTTACTGTTGTACAGCTTAAAATGGCAAGTTTCAGGTTCGTGGGCACAGTAATCGTTCGTAGTAAACATCGTTTGTTCGTCCACTAATACGATGTTTTTGCCAGGTGCAGGTTAACTACATTTGTTCAGGCCTATTTGTATTAAAAGAAATTTAGTACATTATTGTCTAGATAGGTTTGTAACTAGAATGAAATGCAAACTTGATTTAGTGTAAGGAGAGGACACTGAGCAGCTGTTTACACATCTAGACGCAGGAGCACTAGTGTGGGACACCAGAACTAACTTTTTAGGGTGTCCCACACAGGTGCTCCAGTGGATACTAGGGGTCTCTACATGTGTGATACTTTACCCAAAAAGGTAAGTATTCAGCTTTAATAAAGGGAAAAAATCATGTCTTCAGCTTGGAACTCTGCCAAAACCGACAATTGTACGACACTTCCGTGCAATGTTTCATATTCCTATTTCTGGCCTCAAACATCTGTGTGCTAAGTATACCTTTTTTTTATTCACATCAGATAGAAAAGAATCGGGACGTCAGAGGACACCAGGGACCCACAACCTCCTAAAGAAGGGGAAATCCCAGAACCACAACCTGAGGATGTGGAGGAAGGAGAGGTTTATGAAGTGGGCAGAATAGTGACCACAACAGGTGAGTGCCTGAGACCACAGCTTCAGGTAAAAGATGTATGCCTGCATATTTATAATACATGGTGTGTTTTTTTTATTTTAGGTGATGTGGATGTTGTGAAAGAAGAATCACATTTCACAAGTGCAAGTGCACACGTCCTCATTGGGCAGATCATGGTGTACAATCGGGATTTACAGAAGATCAAGGAAGACATCAATGATGTTGGAAAAAGACTCAAAAACTTCATTGATGTTTTAGGCAGAATATAAAACACACCAAAATTTTATAATTTTTTGATTTTTAGTAGGACTTTTCTAAAAAATGTTGAAAGTCAAATTTTGAAGATGCACACAGTGTGTCAACATGTGCTATCTGACATCACCGGATATCAATGTACACGTTTTGTGGTTGCAACCCCTTCCTCGCAACTCAAGTAGCTGAGAGGAAGGGGTTGTACCCCCGAAAAACACGTCCATTGATCCCCCATGATGGGAGCTAGCACATGTTGACCTTAATAAAAAAGCAAAAAAGTTGCGCCAAATATTGAGGCTATTGGAGCAATGTAATATATGCCCTCAATAGTATATGCCAATATAACACACTAATGCCCCGCACACACGGTCGGACATTGATCGGACATTCCGACAACAAAATCCATGGATTTTTTCCGACGGATGTTGGCTCAAACTTGTCTTGCATACACACGGTCAGACAAAGTTGTCAGAAAATCCGATCGTTCTGAACGTGATGACGTAAAACACGCACGTTGGGACTATAAACGGGTCAGTAGCCAATAGCTTTTGTCTCTTAATTTATTCTGAGCATGTGTGGCACTTTGTGCGTCGGATTTGTGTACACACGATCGGAATTTCCGACAACGGATTTTGTTGTGGGAAAATTTTATAGCCTGCTCTCAAACTTTGTGTGTCGGAAAATCCGATGGAAAATGTCCGATGGAGCCCACACACGGTCGGAATTTCCAACAACACGCTCCGATCGCACATTTTCCGTCGGAAAATCCGACCGTGTGTACAGGGCATAATTGTGCATGGATGACATAAATAAAAATAGACTCAATTGAGTGTAAGGCAGAGTGATTATAACGTCAATTGAGAATAAAGCAGTGTGAAATAAGCATACATGAATGCAGAAAATGTCATAACATAACTAAACAAATGATGAAAAAAATTGTGCAGTGACAAACTCAAAAAATTACTCCAAAGTGAAAAGGAAATCAGTCCATGTTCAAATGAAAATAAAAGTGAAAGTCCATAAAAACTAGTGGTGATCCAGAAAAATTTAAATGAATGAAGTGCCGTGAAGTCCACACTAAAGTGACAGGTGAACAATTCCTCCACCACAAAAGTACTGCCGCTTACCAGAAATCAATGGTCCCTTATTACAGGGGGCCGTCACGAGCAGATGGCTGCAACCCCAGCCTGGGATCTCACTGGCAAGCACCGTATTCCTCAGCACCAAAGTAGATAATCCGTGAACAGATCGATATGATAGACATAGTATTCATCGTGAAAAAATAAAAAGCCTCACATAGCGTAAAACCTTACATTTATTGTAGTATAAAAAAAAGCCAATTGAACACTTACAAATAGGCGAGCAATGGTAAGCGAAATACAGTAGGATTACAAGCCGGCCGGTACCTCTCGGGACTGATCGTACAGCGGTACAGCGATCGTACAGCGATGACGTCAGAACCGAGCTACGTTCTGACGTCACCGCTGTACGATCAGTCCCGAGAGGTACGGGCTGTGTAGGAGCCGGCCGGCTTGTAATCCTCATGTATCAAAGAAATTATGTTGGAACTATTAAAGAAAATGGCCAAAAAAAAAAAACAGCATTAGTCTCACAAAATGATGAAGCCAAGCAACTAGCATTTTCAGAAAGCCAGCTATGACAGCCTTTGCATTTCTCTCTTGCAGGTTTACTTACAAGATCAAATAATTTGTATTTTCATTATTTCATTCTTAATCTACTGTCCCAACTTCTTTGAAAACAACAATACTGCTTCAGTTAATTGCTTTAATTTTATATCGGTAGTCTGTGCTACACAAATTTGTTATATTAATCCACAGTGTCAAATTCCCTTTTAAGTCATCTTTATCTGTGTTCCTTTGATGTAAACAGACAGCCTGTAGCTATCTAGCTACTACATTGCAAGTAGAATTTCGATTAGGTTTGGTCCCACAGTATAAAGACATCCTAGTACATCTAGTACATGCAATTTTCTAGCATTCGCTTGACCACAGACATTAGATGTATTTAGAGCAGGTCAATTTCAGACAGATTAGACAAGAATCACAAGTCTGTGAGACACCTGCAAACACCATGAGCTTTATCAGGGATCAGTGATTGCACAGGTTGGAAAAATTAGTCAATCTTGACAAATTAGTCCTGGAGGTGTGTACGAATGGTCATCTGATGTGACTCTGTTTAGGAATGCACTGGCCCACATAGAATGACTGAGATTGGATTTTACTTGTGCATGCGAGTGTCTGTGACCAACTAAGGCCGGCCATACACGGTTCGAATCTCAGCTGACTGAGATTCGAACTGTTAAAGGCCAGGCTGAATGTACCATGTTGATCGATCAACTTGGGTACAACCAGTGTGCTGTTTTCTCTTGCGATTATCGCTAGTGGCAGCTATAGCCGCTAGCAATAATCACATTCTTCTCCCGGCGGTGATGGTTGAATGTACCAAGTTGATCAATCAACTTGGGTACAACCAGCTTGCTGTATTCTCTTGCGATTATCACCCCCCCCCCCCTTTCGTCAAGAAAATACAATGGCCTGGCAATGAAGAAGGAGACCCCTCAGGGTGAAAGCAGCAGGTGCAGGCTCAGCATGTGGTAATGCAGAAGGAGAATCTGGACAGCCGCACTCCGATTTAAAACGGCTTTAATGTTTCATAAGCTATGATTAAGCACTACTGAGAGTGTGAAATGTGTCAGATATTTTATCATGTACCCCGCTGCTGTAAGAACTTTTGTTATTTTACACAATAAAGGCGTTTGTATCGGAGTGCGGCTGTCCAGATTCTCCTTCTTCATTACCAAATGCTGAGCTTGCATCTGCTGCTTCTACTCTGAGGAGAGTGTTACCTACAACACACCTGCCTAAAGTGCTAATCTTTCTTCACAATGGCCTGGCAACCCATGGTTGCAGGAAAAAAATTCACTCTGTGTATGTCCGGCCTAAAAGTTTATTTCCACTTTTGCAGTCAAATTGAGATAACACCTACTTTACATGTTCCCATTGCCATAGCATAACTTAAATGTATTTTAAACGATAAGTTCACCTTTAAAATACAATTTTAAAACATATTTTTGCAGGTACAAAATTTTTATAATTTTTTTACACTGGAGACGGTAAAGAATTGCACCCACGATGTGTGCCTGGCTCTGCTATGGGCCTAAAACTGTGGGATACAGTACTTTCTAATATAAAGTGTTTATCTGAAAAAAAAGTGCATTGTGATTTATATGCAGATTTTTTCTACCTGATCAAGTTTAATAATCTTGTAAGACAGTCAGTCACCTCATTATCAAAAAGGATCACAAATCACTGATCAACTGGTAAAAATCAAACTAATTTTCCATTCATTCCCACCAGCAGCAAAAGATGTTATTTGTGAACAATAACACAAACGTGGGGGGATCTACTATAACATCTGTGTAAAAATCTATAACACACAAATTACTTATCATCAGAATGACAGACTACTTCCAAGAGAATCCTTTGATTTTCAAATAACAAATGTGAATTGAAATTTTGCGCATATATGTCATTTAGTCAAAGGGGAAAATCATCCCATTTATGGCCAGCCCTATTAGGTTTGAAACGTTTATGAACAGGTATTTAATTACTTGTATTATTTCGTGTTGATGAAGTACACTAAATCATGTGTACACAAAAACCTATAAAGCTATAGAAAGAAGCCCAGTAAATGTGAAGCTCAGAACTGAAGTCAAGCCTTGCTTTTAATTCTGTGCCATGAACCTTTTTTTTCGATAACACAAGTTACTTGCAGACACATTTATCAGTGTTGGCCACAAGGTGCAATACTGAGCTGCTTCAGCACAGCAGCATAATAAGTTGTAAGACTCAGAACAGGAACTGTCGGTGCAAGAATTCATAAATGTAATTCCACTGGTATTCTGAAATTTTTCAAGAGAGTTACTTTGCACTGCATTACAGTGATATGGAAAAAAAATAGCATAGCCGCCAAGTGGCCTAATTTCCCTAATCGGCCAACTTTTATTTTTCTTTCTTCATGTTTTTCTGAGAATTTTCTGCTAGTTGACTTTAACATTTGCCACACATTTTTTTTGTGATTAAATGTAGCTCATTCAAATGCGCAAGATCGAGTGCAGACAGTTAAAGAAAAAAAGTTATGTATTCAAGAAACATGGTTTTACAGAGTACTGTGCAAACAGTTTATGCAGGTGTGAAGAATTTCTGTAAAGTTAGAATGCTTTCAAAAATATAGATTTAAATTTTTTATTTTTTATCAATTTACAAAATGCAAAGTGAGTGTACACAAGAAAAATCTAAATCAAATCATTTTTTGGTGTGACCACCCTTTGTCTTCAAGTCAGCATCAGTTCTTCTAGGTACACTTGCAGTTTTTGCAGGAACTTGGCAGGTAGGTTGTTCCAAACATCTTGGAGAACTAGTACACCCGCATAGTTACAAAATATTTTAAAAACAAAAAAGACAAGCCATATTACAAAATTGTTATAACAAGAGAGTCATGCCATATACACTTTGGATCACAAAGTGTATATGGCATGACTCTCTTGTTATAATAATTTTGTAATATGGCTTGTCTTCTTTGTTTTTAACTTCTTCAGATCCGTGCTATAGCCAAATGACGGCTACAGCGCAGACCTGCTTTGCCGGGAGTACGTCTATTGACGTCCTCCCATGCCCGAGCGGCCTGCGCGCCTTCTGCAGAGTGCACGCAGCGTGCTCTGTGATCAGCGGGTCTATGAGACTCTCTGGATCACAGATCAGAGTAAGGGGTCGATCTTGACCCCTTACCACGTGATCAGCTGTCAGCCAATGACAGCTGATCATGTGATGTAAACAGAGCCGGTAATCGGCTATTTTTTCTCCTCATGCTGACAGCGTGAGGAGGAAAAAAAAAAGCCGATCACCGGCGGCCAAGAGAGGGACATCAGTCTCGATCATGGAGAGCTGCCGCCAGCTCCTCAGTGCCCACCTGTGCCACCTGCCAGTGCCACCTAGCAGTAGACAACAGTGCCGCCTACCAGTGCCCACCAGCGCCACCCATCAGTATATATATTTGAGTCTGTGTATTATTAGATCCACTGCCTTCTATATTGTATTATTTATTATTGGGTAGCGCTACATAACTTTTAGGTTTATATAAGAAAAAATACGGGCATGTCAAGTTAACCCAGGATGGAGTTTCCTTATCCTGTTGGAAGATGGGGCTAGGAAATGTTTCACAGAGACTTCCAGAGATTAAGGGAGAATGTGAGAGACTCTTAAGAAAAACACTGGTAAACAGCAAGAAAGTGGATCAACCAGCTACAATTAACATTATTGATGTGAATGCTAGGACTGAGGATCAAAAAGTTATTCAATTTTACATATTAGAAGTCATCAGTAAAAGCTCCTAAGCATGCAGATGAGTAAGTTTCCATTGTTTCCAGTAGAGAGAATCTCTGAAGTGAAGAGAGTGCTGGTTGAGGAAGACTGGAAGATTTAACCCCAGATGTAGTATTATGTGTATAGCCACACCAAGAGATGGAAAATGAATCCCTGGTTCTAGGCTCTAGAGATGGAGGACTAGAGAGTTGGAGAAGGATGTGTGGGGCCTCATGAATTTAACTATGAGACCAAAGGGTAAAGGCTGGTTTGTGGCTACAGATAGATGGGGTTTGAGTATCAGACACCCCACTGAGAGAACCAATTGACTGTGCTGGCTAACTGTAGGGGCTTGGATGCTTCCAGAGATAGCACAGTGGTCTAAGCTCTACAGACTTTTGCACCTGTGGTGTGTCCTTTCAGGCTTGACAATGGATGTCTCACATGGTCAAATGAGTTCTACATGCTTGTCTGGAGTTCAGCTTTAAAATACTACAGTAATGATATTTAGTGACATAAACATCATGATTACTATATGACATACTTTTATTCTAATATGCTCTTTTTTATGTAATGGGGTAAATTAAAGGCCAGAAGTATATTGTCATTGTTTATATTTTTAAAATGCTGGTAACCATGCAGTTCCACTTCACAAGAGTTTAGCCTAAACTAGCCATCCTAAGCACATTCCAACTAGAAATCAGACATTAAAGTTGTTTATTATTAGGCATGGCATATTGCTTCAGTTGTCAGGAGAGCTCATTAACACACAGATAACCTTACTAACCTGCAATTTCCAAGGTCCTAAGTATAGTCATATTGTTTTCATTATTATTACAATATATTCACGCATAGAACTGCATGCTATTATAATATGATGTATTTGAAACAAAGTAAACACTTTTACATTTGACATTATTTTATTTTCATATATTATACATGGATTCATTATCTTGCAGAAGGAAACAGATCCCTACTTGAAGATGTGCAGTGTACACTGATACCGATATGGCTCACATGTCATGGGTTGTCTCATGCTCCAGGGCTGAAGTGTTAACATGTATCTTCTCAGGATTGTGATTAGCGAGTAAATTTTATCGCAAAGAAAGCTTTTTTAGGCAGATATACAGGAAGTTCTGAAGACACCTGGCACCCCTGACTCTATATACTTTTCCACAGTATCCTACGTGGTTCAAATCATGGCTAAAGTAATTAAGGTTGCAGATAGTGGCCTTTTTATGGAAACCTGTACTAAGAGAAAAATAGTGTCTATGACTGCAGACAGTTTTCTGAGAAGCCTAGTTGCTTGATGTTGCTTTTGCTTTAATACATTTAACTGGAACAAGTACATTGATAAGAAAGGTCTGAGTGAGGTCAGAAATCAAGGTCAGCGACTGAGAAGGTACTGAAATTGAATCAACTTGACAATCTGAGATTTAGTATTTTTAGAAGAGGTAAGCAATGGTATCCTCAATACCTTCTCATGATAGGTTTCCATTAAAGGACATATAAAGATTAATACACATTTTTATCTAATAAATGATGTCAGTGTAATGCCAGATGTGGATAGTGCTGTGGGAGAAACAAGAAATCAGAATTTAATGGAGGTTTGTGAAGGTTCTCGGTCATGTTATAGCTAGTTGTAGTTAATCACTAGGGATGAGCCAGATGTTTGAGTCGAACGTAAGTTTGACTTGAACATCGGGTGTTCGCCCTTTCGCTGAATACCAAACATTATGGGGCATTTATGGCAAACTCGAGTGCTGCGGAACGCCCCATAATGCACTGCAAGATCAAAGAGAAAGGAGGGTGGGACTTTAAATGAATTGCGTGAATGCTCAGAAACAAAAATCGATGAACAACTAGGAAAATTTTATTCAATTCATAAAAATGACATGCACAAAATATATATATCAATCATAAATGGAAAGAAATATTGGCAATAATAGCAACAATTATACATGATTATATGAATATAAAAATTCTCCATGGTACACCAATTAGATATTGTTATACAACCATATATTAAAGAGTAAAACATCCAAAGCCTCCAAAGGTTCCAAATAAAAATGAAAAATGCATGACGCTGGCATTCTCACTTTCCCACCGCTCTTTATCTTCTAGCAGTTTTGCAGTTTCTCTTCTAACCCTTACCTTTCACTTCAGGTTTTGCCTCGGGGGACCATGCCTGCCCTGGATGGCGCCCTGTGGGCTGCCCCCGTCGATCCATCCACCTCAGCTCCCGGGGGGCGGCGTCTCCTATGGTCGGGCGGTATATGGCTCCCTGCCACCACCCTACAAACCAGAATGCGTAAGCATGTACTCTGTGTGGGGCTTTCTATCACCCCACCTTTGTCTCATGTATATACTTACCATACCAATTTTTTATAATTTATATTTTCTATCCTAGATAAGATACGCGCTTGCTCCTGACGAGTGGCACAACAGCCACGAAACGCGTAGAGCTACCATTGTCGCGTTTTTTACCAGCGTCATGCATTTTTCATTTTTATTTGGAACCTTTGGAGGCTTTGGATGTTTTACTCTTTAATATATGGTTGTATAACAATATCTAATTGGTGTACCATGGAGAATTTTTATATTCATATAATCATGTATAATTGTTGCTATTATTGCCAATATTTCTTTCCATTTATGATTGATATATATATTTTGTGCATGTCATTTTTATGAATTGAATAAAATTTTCCTAGTTGTTCATCGATTTTTGTTTCTGAGCATTCACGCAATTCATTTAAAGTCCCACCCTCCTTTCTCTTAGACTAGTACAGGGATGGAAACGCATGACCACATCAGGCCATGGTTTCATTTAAAGTCCCACGGGATATATAGTCCCAACCACTTTCTAATATTAATGTATAGGGATGGAATATGCGTGTAACCAATGCTCTGTAATTTAACCTCATCACACTTGTTTTGCAAATCTGTGATGTTGTATATACATACTTTTCCATTTAAGCCTCCTCTCAGTTAATTGCTCGATCTTATTATTTGATTAGACATTTTTATTTTTGATTGTATTTATTTGCCACTTAATTAAGATTCTTGTTACGTCCATGGTTTGTCTGTTTGGTGGTGGCTCCTTTGGCCCAATGCACCGCCGGCTGTTTTGGATTTCCCCCTTCCGGGAGCTGTGACGTGCCTGTCGGCTCCTCCCCCCTCCCCCTTCTGGGGGGGGTGGATCTGCCGCCACTGCACGTCAGCGTCACGCACTCCCCATCGGACATGCGCGTCCTCAAGGACGCTCATACGTCTGATTGGATGGTGTTCATCCCGCATATCACGGGGATCTGGCGGTGACGTCGGCGGGTCGGACGCTCAGTACCCGATCGACGTTGCCGCCCGCCCCTTTCTTGGTTTTGCGGCGTGACGTTGGTGGGCGGTCCCCGTGGTAGCGCCTATATGGGCGTAGCCTCGGCGGTGCTGGCTCTCGAGGCTTTCACTTCCCTGGATGTCACGTTCGTTTGGGGGTCACTGCTTTCTTCCCCTCACACTGTTTCATACAGCACGCCAGGTATTTCTATCATGTCCTCTCATGCTTTGTCCTTTCTTTCTCTTCACATCTTCACCTCTGGTTATTTGGTCTTTTCCCTCTTCCATCCTCAGCATTTCCCAGGTGTTTCAACTTAGATCCCTTCATCCCCTCACGGGTTCAACTTTCTTCCTTTGGGGCTATATCACCCTGGCATTCTCACTTTCCCACCGCTCTTTATCTTCTAGCAGTTTTGCAGTTTCTCTTCTAACCCTTACCTTTCACTTCAGGTTTTGCCTCGGGGGACCATGCCTGCCCTGGATGGCGCCCTGTGGGCTGCCCCCGTCGATCCATCCACCTCAGCTCCCGGGGGGCGGCGTCTCCTATGGTCGGGCGGTATATGGCTCCCTGCCACCACCCTACAAACCAGAATGCGTAAGCATGTACTCTGTGTGGGGCTTTCTATCACCCCACCTTTGTCTCATGTATATACTTACCATACCAATTTTTTATAATTTATATTTTCTATCCTAGATAAGATACGCGCTTGCTCCTGACGAGTGGCACAACAGCCACGAAACGCGTAGAGCTACCATTGTCGCGTTTTTTACCAGCGTCATGCATTTTTCATTTTTATTTGGAACCTTTGGAGGCTTTGGATGTTTTACTCTTTAATATATGGTTGTATAACAATATCTAATTGGTGTACCATGGAGAATTTTTATATTCATATAATCATGTATAATTGTTGCTATTATTGCCAATATTTCTTTCCATTTATGATTGATATATATATTTTGTGCATGTCATTTTTATGAATTGAATAAAATTTTCCTAGTTGTTCATCGATTTTTGTTTCTGAGCATTCACGCAATTCATTTAAAGTCCCACCCTCCTTTCTCTTAGACTAGTACAGGGATGGAAACGCATGACCACATCAGGCCATGGTTTCATTTAAAGTCCCACGGGATATATAGTCCCAACCACTTTCTAATATTAATGTATAGGGATGGAATATGCGTGTAACCAATGCTCTGTAATTTAACCTCATCACACTTGTTTTGCAAATCTGTGATGTTGTATATACATACTTTTCCATTTAAGCCTCCTCTCAGTTAATTGCTCGATCTTATTATTTGATTAGACATTTTTATTTTTGATTGTATTTATTTGCCACTTAATTAAGATTCTTGTTACGTCCATGGTTTGTCTGTTTGGTGGTGGCTCCTTTGGCCCAATGCACCGCCGGCTGTTTTGGATTTCCCCCTTCCGGGAGCTGTGACGTGCCTGTCGGCTCCTCCCCCCTCCCCCTTCTGGGGGGGGTGGATCTGCCGCCACTGCACGTCAGCGTCACGCACTCCCCATCGGACATGCGCGTCCTCAAGGACGCTCATACGTCTGATTGGATGGTGTTCATCCCGCATATCACGGGGATCTGGCGGTGACGTCGGCGGGTCGGACGCTCAGTACCCGATCGACGTTGCCGCCCGCCCCTTTCTTGGTTTTGCGGCGTGACGTTGGTGGGCGGTCCCCGTGGTAGCGCCTATATGGGCGTAGCCTCGGCGGTGCTGGCTCTCGAGGCTTTCACTTCCCTGGATGTCACGTTCGTTTGGGGGTCACTGCTTTCTTCCCCTCACACTGTTTCATACAGCACGCCAGGTATTTCTATCATGTCCTCTCATGCTTTGTCCTTTCTTTCTCTTCACATCTTCACCTCTGGTTATTTGGTCTTTTCCCTCTTCCATCCTCAGCATTTCCCAGGTGTTTCAACTTAGATCCCTTCATCCCCTCACGGGTTCAACTTTCTTCCTTTGGGGCTATATCACCCTGGCATTCTCACTTTCCCACCGCTCTTTATCTTCTAGCAGTTTTGCAGTTTCTCTTCTAACCCTTACCTTTCACTTCAGGTTTTGCCTCGGGGGACCATGCCTGCCCTGGATGGCGCCCTGTGGGCTGCCCCCGTCGATCCATCCACCTCAGCTCCCGGGGGGCGGCGTCTCCTATGGTCGGGCGGTATATGGCTCCCTGCCACCACCCTACAAACCAGAATGCGTAAGCATGTACTCTGTGTGGGGCTTTCTATCACCCCACCTTTGTCTCATGTATATACTTACCATACCAATTTTTTATAATTTATATTTTCTATCCTAGATAAGATACGCGCTTGCTCCTGACGAGTGGCACAACAGCCACGAAACGCGTAGAGCTACCATTGTCGCGTTTTTTACCAGCGTCATGCATTTTTCATTTTTATTTGGAACCTTTGGAGGCTTTGGATGTTTTACTCTTTAATATATGGTTGTATAACAATATCTAATTGGTGTACCATGGAGAATTTTTATATTCATATAATCATGTATAATTGTTGCTATTATTGCCAATATTTCTTTCCATTTATGATTGATATATATATTTTGTGCATGTCATTTTTATGAATTGAATAAAATTTTCCTAGTTGTTCATCGATTTTTGTTTCTGAGCATTCACGCAATTCATTTAAAGTCCCACCCTCCTTTCTCTTAGACTAGTACAGGGATGGAAACGCATGACCACATCAGGCCATGGTTTCATTTAAAGTCCCACGGGATATATAGTCCCAACCACTTTCTAATATTAATGTATAGGGATGGAATATGCGTGTAACCAATGCTCTGTAATTTAACCTCATCACACTTGTTTTGCAAATCTGTGATGTTGTATATACATACTTTTCCATTTAAGCCTCCTCTCAGTTAATTGCTCGATCTTATTATTTGATTAGACATTTTTATTTTTGATTGTATTTATTTGCCACTTAATTAAGATTCTTGTTACGTCCATGGTTTGTCTGTTTGGTGGTGGCTCCTTTGGCCCAATGCACCGCCGGCTGTTTTGGATTTCCCCCTTCCGGGAGCTGTGACGTGCCTGTCGGCTCCTCCCCCCTCCCCCTTCTGGGGGGGGTGGATCTGCCGCCACTGCACGTCAGCGTCACGCACTCCCCATCGGACATGCGCGTCCTCAAGGACGCTCATACGTCTGATTGGATGGTGTTCATCCCGCATATCACGGGGATCTGGCGGTGACGTCGGCGGGTCGGACGCTCAGTACCCGATCGACGTTGCCGCCCGCCCCTTTCTTGGTTTTGCGGCGTGACGTTGGTGGGCGGTCCCCGTGGTAGCGCCTATATGGGCGTAGCCTCGGCGGTGCTGGCTCTCGAGGCTTTCACTTCCCTGGATGTCACGTTCGTTTGGGGGTCACTGCTTTCTTCCCCTCACACTGTTTCATACAGCACGCCAGGTATTTCTATCATGTCCTCTCATGCTTTGTCCTTTCTTTCTCTTCACATCTTCACCTCTGGTTATTTGGTCTTTTCCCTCTTCCATCCTCAGCATTTCCCAGGTGTTTCAACTTAGATCCCTTCATCCCCTCACGGGTTCAACTTTCTTCCTTTGGGGCTATATCACCCTGGCATTCTCACTTTCCCACCGCTCTTTATCTTCTAGCAGTTTTGCAGTTTCTCTTCTAACCCTTACCTTTCACTTCAGGTTTTGCCTCGGGGGACCATGCCTGCCCTGGATGGCGCCCTGTGGGCTGCCCCCGTCGATCCATCCACCTCAGCTCCCGGGGGGCGGCGTCTCCTATGGTCGGGCGGTATATGGCTCCCTGCCACCACCCTACAAACCAGAATGCGTAAGCATGTACTCTGTGTGGGGCTTTCTATCACCCCACCTTTGTCTCATGTATATACTTACCATACCAATTTTTTATAATTTATATTTTCTATCCTAGATAAGATACGCGCTTGCTCCTGACGAGTGGCACAACAGCCACGAAACGCGTAGAGCTACCATTGTCGCGTTTTTTACCAGCGTCATGCATTTTTCATTTTTATTTGGAACCTTTGGAGGCTTTGGATGTTTTACTCTTTAATATATGGTTGTATAACAATATCTAATTGGTGTACCATGGAGAATTTTTATATTCATATAATCATGTATAATTGTTGCTATTATTGCCAATATTTCTTTCCATTTATGATTGATATATATATTTTGTGCATGTCATTTTTATGAATTGAATAAAATTTTCCTAGTTGTTCATCGATTTTTGTTTCTGAGCATTCACGCAATTCATTTAAAGTCCCACCCTCCTTTCTCTTAGACTAGTACAGGGATGGAAACGCATGACCACATCAGGCCATGGTTTCATTTAAAGTCCCACGGGATATATAGTCCCAACCACTTTCTAATATTAATGTATAGGGATGGAATATGCGTGTAACCAATGCTCTGTAATTTAACCTCATCACACTTGTTTTGCAAATCTGTGATGTTGTATATACATACTTTTCCATTTAAGCCTCCTCTCAGTTAATTGCTCGATCTTATTATTTGATTAGACATTTTTATTTTTGATTGTATTTATTTGCCACTTAATTAAGATTCTTGTTACGTCCATGGTTTGTCTGTTTGGTGGTGGCTCCTTTGGCCCAATGCACCGCCGGCTGTTTTGGATTTCCCCCTTCCGGGAGCTGTGACGTGCCTGTCGGCTCCTCCCCCCTCCCCCTTCTGGGGGGGGTGGATCTGCCGCCACTGCACGTCAGCGTCACGCACTCCCCATCGGACATGCGCGTCCTCAAGGACGCTCATACGTCTGATTGGATGGTGTTCATCCCGCATATCACGGGGATCTGGCGGTGACGTCGGCGGGTCGGACGCTCAGTACCCGATCGACGTTGCCGCCCGCCCCTTTCTTGGTTTTGCGGCGTGACGTTGGTGGGCGGTCCCCGTGGTAGCGCCTATATGGGCGTAGCCTCGGCGGTGCTGGCTCTCGAGGCTTTCACTTCCCTGGATGTCACGTTCGTTTGGGGGTCACTGCTTTCTTCCCCTCACACTGTTTCATACAGCACGCCAGGTATTTCTATCATGTCCTCTCATGCTTTGTCCTTTCTTTCTCTTCACATCTTCACCTCTGGTTATTTGGTCTTTTCCCTCTTCCATCCTCAGCATTTCCCAGGTGTTTCAACTTAGATCCCTTCATCCCCTCACGGGTTCAACTTTCTTCCTTTGGGGCTATATCACCCTGGCATTCTCACTTTCCCACCGCTCTTTATCTTCTAGCAGTTTTGCAGTTTCTCTTCTAACCCTTACCTTTCACTTCAGGTTTTGCCTCGGGGGACCATGCCTGCCCTGGATGGCGCCCTGTGGGCTGCCCCCGTCGATCCATCCACCTCAGCTCCCGGGGGGCGGCGTCTCCTATGGTCGGGCGGTATATGGCTCCCTGCCACCACCCTACAAACCAGAATGCGTAAGCATGTACTCTGTGTGGGGCTTTCTATCACCCCACCTTTGTCTCATGTATATACTTACCATACCAATTTTTTATAATTTATATTTTCTATCCTAGATAAGATACGCGCTTGCTCCTGACGAGTGGCACAACAGCCACGAAACGCGTAGAGCTACCATTGTCGCGTTTTTTACCAGCGTCATGCATTTTTCATTTTTATTTGGAACCTTTGGAGGCTTTGGATGTTTTACTCTTTAATATATGGTTGTATAACAATATCTAATTGGTGTACCATGGAGAATTTTTATATTCATATAATCATGTATAATTGTTGCTATTATTGCCAATATTTCTTTCCATTTATGATTGATATATATATTTTGTGCATGTCATTTTTATGAATTGAATAAAATTTTCCTAGTTGTTCATCGATTTTTGTTTCTGAGCATTCACGCAATTCATTTAAAGTCCCACCCTCCTTTCTCTTAGACTAGTACAGGGATGGAAACGCATGACCACATCAGGCCATGGTTTCATTTAAAGTCCCACGGGATATATAGTCCCAACCACTTTCTAATATTAATGTATAGGGATGGAATATGCGTGTAACCAATGCTCTGTAATTTAACCTCATCACACTTGTTTTGCAAATCTGTGATGTTGTATATACATACTTTTCCATTTAAGCCTCCTCTCAGTTAATTGCTCGATCTTATTATTTGATTAGACATTTTTATTTTTGATTGTATTTATTTGCCACTTAATTAAGATTCTTGTTACGTCCATGGTTTGTCTGTTTGGTGGTGGCTCCTTTGGCCCAATGCACCGCCGGCTGTTTTGGATTTCCCCCTTCCGGGAGCTGTGACGTGCCTGTCGGCTCCTCCCCCCTCCCCCTTCTGGGGGGGGTGGATCTGCCGCCACTGCACGTCAGCGTCACGCACTCCCCATCGGACATGCGCGTCCTCAAGGACGCTCATACGTCTGATTGGATGGTGTTCATCCCGCATATCACGGGGATCTGGCGGTGACGTCGGCGGGTCGGACGCTCAGTACCCGATCGACGTTGCCGCCCGCCCCTTTCTTGGTTTTGCGGCGTGACGTTGGTGGGTGGTCCCCGTGGTAGCGCCTATATGGGCGTAGCCTCGGCGGTGCTGGCTCTCGAGGCTTTCACTTCCCTGGATGTCACGTTCGTTTGGGGGTCACTGCTTTCTTCCCCTCACACTGTTTCATACAGCACGCCAGGTATTTCTATCATGTCCTCTCATGCTTTGTCCTTTCTTTCTCTTCACATCTTCACCTCTGGTTATTTGGTCTTTTCCCTCTTCCATCCTCAGCATTTCCCAGGTGTTTCAACTTAGATCCCTTCATCCCCTCACGGGTTCAACTTTCTTCCTTTGGGGCTATATCACCCTGGCATTCTCACTTTCCCACCGCTCTTTATCTTCTAGCAGTTTTGCAGTTTCTCTTCTAACCCTTACCTTTCACTTCAGGTTTTGCCTCGGGGGACCATGCCTGCCCTGGATGGCGCCCTGTGGGCTGCCCCCGTCGATCCATCCACCTCAGCTCCCGGGGGGCGGCGTCTCCTATGGTCGGGCGGTATATGGCTCCCTGCCACCACCCTACAAACCAGAATGCGTAAGCATGTACTCTGTGTGGGGCTTTCTATCACCCCACCTTTGTCTCATGTATATACTTACCATACCAATTTTTTATAATTTATATTTTCTATCCTAGATAAGATACGCGCTTGCTCCTGACGAGTGGCACAACAGCCACGAAACGCGTAGAGCTACCATTGTCGCGTTTTTTACCAGCGTCATGCATTTTTCATTTTTATTTGGAACCTTTGGAGGCTTTGGATGTTTTACTCTTTAATATATGGTTGTATAACAATATCTAATTGGTGTACCATGGAGAATTTTTATATTCATATAATCATGTATAATTGTTGCTATTATTGCCAATATTTCTTTCCATTTATGATTGATATATATATTTTGTGCATGTCATTTTTATGAATTGAATAAAATTTTCCTAGTTGTTCATCGATTTTTGTTTCTGAGCATTCACGCAATTCATTTAAAGTCCCACCCTCCTTTCTCTTAGACTAGTACAGGGATGGAAACGCATGACCACATCAGGCCATGGTTTCATTTAAAGTCCCACGGGATATATAGTCCCAACCACTTTCTAATATTAATGTATAGGGATGGAATATGCGTGTAACCAATGCTCTGTAATTTAACCTCATCACACTTGTTTTGCAAATCTGTGATGTTGTATATACATACTTTTCCATTTAAGCCTCCTCTCAGTTAATTGCTCGATCTTATTATTTGATTAGACATTTTTATTTTTGATTGTATTTATTTGCCACTTAATTAAGATTCTTGTTACGTCCATGGTTTGTCTGTTTGGTGGTGGCTCCTTTGGCCCAATGCACCGCCGGCTGTTTTGGATTTCCCCCTTCCGGGAGCTGTGACGTGCCTGTCGGCTCCTCCCCCCTCCCCCTTCTGGGGGGGGTGGATCTGCCGCCACTGCACGTCAGCGTCACGCACTCCCCATCGGACATGCGCGTCCTCAAGGACGCTCATACGTCTGATTGGATGGTGTTCATCCCGCATATCACGGGGATCTGGCGGTGACGTCGGCGGGTCGGACGCTCAGTACCCGATCGACGTTGCCGCCCGCCCCTTTCTTGGTTTTGCGGCGTGACGTTGGTGGGCGGTCCCCGTGGTAGCGCCTATATGGGCGTAGCCTCGGCGGTGCTGGCTCTCGAGGCTTTCACTTCCCTGGATGTCACGTTCGTTTGGGGGTCACTGCTTTCTTCCCCTCACACTGTTTCATACAGCACGCCAGGTATTTCTATCATGTCCTCTCATGCTTTGTCCTTTCTTTCTCTTCACATCTTCACCTCTGGTTATTTGGTCTTTTCCCTCTTCCATCCTCAGCATTTCCCAGGTGTTTCAACTTAGATCCCTTCATCCCCTCACGGGTTCAACTTTCTTCCTTTGGGGCTATATCACCCTGGCATTCTCACTTTCCCACCGCTCTTTATCTTCTAGCAGTTTTGCAGTTTCTCTTCTAACCCTTACCTTTCACTTCAGGTTTTGCCTCGGGGGACCATGCCTGCCCTGGATGGCGCCCTGTGGGCTGCCCCCGTCGATCCATCCACCTCAGCTCCCGGGGGGCGGCGTCTCCTATGGTCGGGCGGTATATGGCTCCCTGCCACCACCCTACAAACCAGAATGCGTAAGCATGTACTCTGTGTGGGGCTTTCTATCACCCCACCTTTGTCTCATGTATATACTTACCATACCAATTTTTTATAATTTATATTTTCTATCCTAGATAAGATACGCGCTTGCTCCTGACGAGTGGCACAACAGCCACGAAACGCGTAGAGCTACCATTGTCGCGTTTTTTACCAGCGTCATGCATTTTTCATTTTTATTTGGAACCTTTGGAGGCTTTGGATGTTTTACTCTTCAATATATGGTTGTATAACAATATCTAATTGGTGTACCATGGAGAATTTTTATATTCATATAATCATGTATAATTGTTGCTATTATTGCCAATATTTCTTTCCATTTATGATTGATATATATATTTTGTGCATGTCATTTTTATGAATTGAATAAAATTTTCCTAGTTGTTCATCGATTTTTGTTTCTGAGCATTCACGCAATTCATTTAAAGTCCCACCCTCCTTTCTCTTAGACTAGTACAGGGATGGAAACGCATGACCACATCAGGCCATGGTTTCATTTAAAGTCCCACGGGATATATAGTCCCAACCACTTTCTAATATTAATGCACTGCAAGATTACAGTGCACTGGCGTCCTATGGTTGGGAAAAAGCATGCACCTGACCTGCATGCTTTGGCCAATCACAGCGTGCTCTGCTGAGAGAGCCATAATTGGTCAAAGGCATGGGGGTCTCCCCCGAAATCCATACCAGGCCCTTCAGGTCTGGTAGGAATTTTAAGGGGAACCCCGTGCCAAAATAAAAAAAATGAAATGGGGTTCCCCCCAAAATCCATACTAGACCCTTATTCGAGCACGCAACCGTGCTCGGATGGCAGGCCGCAGAAAAAGGGGGGGAACGAGAGAACACCCCCCTCCTGAACCATACCAGGCAACATGCCATCAACATGGGAAGGGTATTTTGGGGTCCCCCCAAAACACCTTGTCCCCATGTTGATGGGAACAAGGGCCTCATATCTACAAATCTTGCCCAGTGGTTGTGGGGGTCTGCGAGCGGGGGGCTTATCGGAATCTGGAAGCCCCCTTTAACAAGGGGGCCCCCAGATCCCAGCCCCCTATGTGAATGGGTATGGGGTACATACCCAGGGGTACCCCTACTTATTCACCAAAAAAAGTGTTAAAAAAGTAAAAATGACAGGAGACAGTTTTGGACAATTCCTTTATTTTAAAAAAAAGTGTCCCTCGATGTAAATTCATCTTCAATCATGGCACAGACGGACTGAAAGAAAATTGAAAAACTCCACCTCCATGGGAGGTGTCCCGTCGACTGCAGCCTTTTCACAATGACAGCTCTTATATAGCCAAGGGTGGGGCCACCTGGTGACATAAATGGGTGACCCCGCCCCTTCTGACATCATGTGAAATCAGATGATATCAGAAGGGGCGGGGTCACCCGGTTACATCACCGGGTGGCCCTACCCTTGGTTATATAAGAGCTGTCATCGCGAAAAGGCTGCAGTTGGCGGGATGCCTCCCATCAAGGCAGAGTTTTCCAGGTTTTCTTTTTCCGACTGTCGGCGCTGTGATTGAAAATGGATGGACATTGTCAAAAACGATGTCCTGTCATTTTTACTTTTTTGACACTTTTTTTGGTGAATAAGTAGGGGTACAATGTACCTGATACCCATTCACATAGGGGGGCAGGGACCTGGGTGCCCTCTTGTCAAAGGGGGCTTACAGATTCCGATAAGCCCCCCGCCTGCAGACCCCCACAACCACCGGGCAAGGGTTGTGGGGATGAGGCCCTTGTCCCCATCAACATGGGGACAAGGTGTTTTGGGGGGATGTGGCCTGGTACGGTTCAGGAGGGGGGAGGTGCTCTTTCATCCCCCATTTCGTGCGGCCTGCCAAGTTGCGTGCTCGGCTAATGGTCTGGTATGGATTTTGGGGGGACCCCCACACCATGTTTTTTATTTTGGTGTGGGGTTCCCCTTAAAATCCATACCAGACCTGAAGGTCAATGATTTTTATGTATATTGCCGGGATCCGACAAAACATTACAGCCGCAAGCAATTTTAAATGACATTTTTTCCTTTAGAACTGTAATTTTGCTGTGGTACTGTTATGAACATGGGAAAGATGCGCTACTTTACAGGCAGAATAAGGAGACCCCCAGGGAACAATATTCAAAGGAATATTTCATTTTTATTGTTTCACTTAAAGCATTATTAAAATCACTGCTCCTGAAAAAACTATTGTTTTTAAAACATTTCTTTTGCATTGATACATGTCACCCAGGGCAGTACCCAAGTCCCCGAGTCCCCAAACACTTTTTATGGCAGTAACTTGCATATAAGCCTTTAAAATTAGCACTTTTGGTTTTTCGTGTTCGTGTCCCATAGACTTTAACAGTGTTTGCGTGTTCGAACCGGGGGGATGTTGGGCTCATCCCTATTAGTCACATTCAG
Source organism: Lithobates septentrionalis (assembly GCA_037952835.1). Lineage (NCBI taxonomy): Eukaryota > Metazoa > Chordata > Amphibia > Anura > Ranidae > Lithobates > Lithobates septentrionalis. Next base: position 12,519,925 of record JBBDGP010000108.1, on the reverse strand, counting down.
CTGAACTTTACAATGCTGAAGACATTTCAACACTCAATAAAGGGGCTCCATCAGTTAGCAGGAAGCTACTTGGAATAGTGGTGAAACTTTTTTAACATTGTAGAACAAGTCCAGATGAATGGATGAGAAAAGGGGCAGTTGAACATCACAATCGCCCCTTATTTATTCACAGAACATCTTGCCTTTTGTGTAAAGACACTTGATGAATGGACAAGGTGGAGTGCGAGTGACCCTCTATCCTCCACTGTCTGCACAATATGAGAGCAGGAATTGGATTGTATGTCTCAGCTTTAAAAGTTGGACACTTACTATAATGTCAGGATGAATGAAACTAAAGCCTCGTACACACGATTGAATTGTTGGCCAACAAAGCATCAGACTTTTGTCCGAAGGGCGTGTGCCAAGAACTTGTCTTACATACAAACGGTACACAATTGTTGGCAAACAAACACGAACGTAGTGACGTACTACGTGGAATTTCAGCTCTTGAGCGCCACCCTTTGGGCACCTTCTGCTAATGTCGTGTTTAGTGAGCATTGATTCCAAGCATGCGTGTTTGTACTTTGGACTTTTATGTGACGAACTTGTGTACAGACGAGATGAAAATCTGACAGCAGAACGTTGTCCCCTGAAAATTTACTAGCCTGCCATCCAACATTTATTGGCGGAAAGTTGGACAACAATTGTCTGATGGAGCGTACTGACGGTTGGATTTTAGGCAAACAGTCTATCATCAGACAATTCCCTGCCGAAAATCTGATTGTGTGTACGAAGCTTATGAGTTTAACTAAAGCAGCAGCCATCCACACTTAGAAAACACTGCATTATTGTTAACTTATTGGTATGTAGCACGTGTGCAAAAATGTCCCCCCCCCACCCACCCACAGTTCTACATTAAAGAATAACTAAAGGCAAAACCTTTTTAGTTTGGGATGGAGAGGAGGGGGATTAAATAAACACCTGTCAGGATTTTACCACTGCCTGTGTCCGTTAGGGAGATTCACCCTCCCTATTTGTTCTAATTACCATTATCGCCGAAAGTGAAATAAAATACCAAATTTTGGGTTGTCGCTAGATCAGGAATAGAGGGGATATATTCCAATAAGGATACTAATCCTGATGAAAACAAGGGATTCCCTAACTTTGGAGGGATTTTGCCTCCACTTCCTTTTTTGGTTACGAGACAAGAAGCGAAGAGAAATCCCCCCATTAGGACAAATGACATGGTTTCCAACCCCCCTTTATAATATATAGTTACGTATATATAAATATATATGTGTATATAGATATATATATATTGCAGCGCTACTATAATAGTGACTCTAATACCATACCTTATGCAAATGAAAACTTATAAAATAATCAGTCAGTAAAATGTCACACAATGAAAAAGTCCATACAAAACAAAAGTCTTGATTGATGTGATTTTCTATCACCACCGTGCTTTTCTTAAAACACTGTATACTTGTGCACACCTCCACCAGATATTCTACCTGCTCACCTCAAAAATGAGTCAGGCAGACTCAAACACAACTTTTGTATTTGATTCTTCAGAAATCTCCTTTCTACTCTGGATCAGCTGTTCGCCTTCCACCCTCTTGTAGTTTCAGTTACTCCCACTGTGCTTCGTATGGGTAAGGGGTTGATCTCACTTACGAACAGCCTTTCTCCTTAGACTCTCTTTCTCTCACAAAAACTAATTTCCAGTGTCGTGTAATTATAAACACAGCAGACATAGCCCTCTCTGCTACAGAGGGGAGAAACCGAGCCTATTATATCACGAGCCACGGTGGTGAGCAAGTGGACGCTCTCATTATATACATATGCAAGTGTTTGTTTTATGTCTTGTAAGTGTCCTCTTTTAAGCCGGGTTTTTTTTTATTTGAGAAACAGATGGAGGAGACGAGGGAGCTTGAGAGTAGGAGGTCTTGAGAAGAACGGAGAGGACGATTTGGGTGATATTTGGAGACAAGATCGGTGATGTAGCTCGGAGCAGAGTTGTGAATGGCTTTGTATGTTGTGGTTAGTATTTTGAATTTAATTCACTGGGTGATTGGGAGCCAGTGTAGGGATTGGAGGAGAGGGTTGGCAGACACTGAGTGGTTGGTAAGGTGTATAAGTCTGGCAGCAGCATTCATGATAGACTGAAGAGGGGATAGCCTATGGAGAGGCAGGCCAATGAGAAGGAGTTGCAATAGTCAAGGCGAGAGATAACAAGGTAGTGAATGAGGAGCTTGGTGGTTTCATTTGTTAAAAAGGGGTGAATTTTAGAGATGTTACGGAGGTGAATTCTACAAACTTTTGACAACGATTGGATTTGAGGCTGAAATGACAAGTCAGAGTCTAGGATTACACCTAGTACCCTGGCGTAAGGAGAGGGACTGATAGTTGCATTGTTGATTTTGATGGAAAAGTCATGGAGGAGGGCACGGGCGGGGGGGGGGGGGGATATTAATAGCTCAGTTTTAGAGACTTAGTTTAAGGAAGTGGTGCGACATCCATGCTGATATGTCAGTTAGTAAGTTAGTAATGCGAGAGGAGACTGATGGAGTGAGGTGAGGAGTAAACAGATAGATTTGGGTGTCACCGGCGTATAAATGGTATTGGAAGCTGTGGGCGGTTATCAAGTGACCAAGGGAGGAGGTGTAGATAGAGATGAGAAGGGGTCCAATCACAGGGCCTTGGGGGTCCCCCACAGAAAGGGTCAATGGAGAGGAGGAGACAGAGTTGTAGGTGACACTGAAGGAGCGCTGTAATAGATAGGCAGAGAACCAGGATAGAGCAGAATCTTGAAGGCAAAGGGAATGTAGTTGAGAAGGAGCGGGTGGTCAACAGTATCAAAGGCCGCAGAGAGGTCAAGTAGTAGGAGTATGGAGTAGTGGCTGTTGGTTTTAGCAGTTAGTAAATCGTTAGTGAGTTTTAGTAAGGCAGTTTCCGTGGAGTGCTGCGAGCGAAAGCCAGACTGTAAGGGGTCAAGAAGGTTATTTTTACTGAGGTAGGAGCTAAGACAGTTTTAGACTAATGCCCCGTACACACGGTCGGATTTTCCGATGGAAAATGTCCAATCAGGGCGTGTTGTCGCCCACATTCCGACCGTATGTGGGCTCCATCGGACTTTTTCCATCGGATTTTCCGGCACACAAAGTTTGAGAGCAGGCTATAAAATTTTCCCACAACATAATCCGATCGCGTCAATTCCGACCGTGTGTGGCCAGTTCCGACGCACAAAGTGCCACGCATGCTCAGAAGAAATTCCGAGACGGAACAGCTCGGTCTGGTAAAATTAGCGTTCGGAATGGATACAGCACTTTCGTCACGCTGCAATGTTTGAAATAGTTTAATACAGCACACTCTCTTCTTCTTTATAATGTGAGAAGAATGAAATAGTTTTGCTGCTGATATTCACACAGACTTCTCACAAACTTCTTTCTTTACTATTTATTGTGATTCCCTCAATATATTTAGATTTGTCACATCTGACCAAATTTCTTTTTGTTGGTTTTTAAATATTTCTTTTTTTTTTTTGGTCAAGGCATTTTTTTTTTGTGTGTGTTTTTTTATTTTTTCCAAAGCTGATGTTTTTTTTTTTTTTTTTTGTGTTTTACTCCATAATATTTTTGTGTGTGTTTTGTGTGTCAAGTTACCACAACATCATTGATATCTTGTATTATTTAATCTCAAGGAGGTTGCTTGGCGTTGGTGTCTCTTGTTAATTTCACATTGTATTTTTGAAATGTACCTGCCTCCTCACAAACAAACTGTCATTTTTGAAGGAAAACACACATAGGCTAGTATAATTGAAACAAAAATTCCTTTATTAAGGGCTCACAACTAACCAAAGAGGGAGGCAACACTGGAGAAACAGCTGAAATTGGTGAAGCCTTTAGCCCCAGGACAGACATCAACTATTTTCAAGCAAAATTAGTGGCCTGAGGAGTCCATATCTAAGGTAGTGCAGTCTGGTCCAGAAGTCCCAGAGATCCGGAAAGCAGCAGATGATATACATGTCCCCAGGCTGTGGTCATACAAGAGACTGCATCTTTTGCCAGACCAGACTGAACCCAAGTCATCACTCTCTGGTCTTCCTTCCACGCTTCCTTCCACGCTGTGGCTGTGGTGGAGTTGTGGCAGGAGGAGGAGGGGGATGAGCCAACTCACTCAGGTGGGTAGTGGGTGTTATTTCGCCACTCACCCCCTTACTTAGGACTTTATACAGAAGGTCCTCACATAGCTTGCATTGACCCTCCTGCATGCCCTTCAGTTTGGTGGCAGCCATGCAGGCAAAGGCCTCCTCAGGAGTGGGTAAGGCTCTGAGGGACGCAGAAGCCTCCTAAATGAGCCTGAGCACTGAATCCTGCATGTGAGTCCCCTTCCTCTGTCTTTTGTATGGAAGGCGGAGGGGAGGGACCTGCGATTCTGTCAGGCTGCAACTGGTCCCAGGCTTCTCCTGGCTGCCACTTAGCCCCGCCTCCTCCTGGCTGCCACATTCCACAGCCTCCTCCTGTGTGCCACATTCCACAGCCTCCTCCTGGCTGAGGTCTTCCTGTGTATGAAAAAGGGACATAGTTTTAGTTTTTTCTTCATCAATCACACACAATTTTCATCTCATGACTGTTGCAAATTGAATGTTATCAAATATAACAGACTATGCTTCTGAACCCAGCATTTTTCTTTCTTGTCCGAATTTTTTGTGCCCACTACTGTCTATTGATATGTAAAACACTTTATGAAATCAGCAATTAGTGATCAATAATAACATCTAGTAAACATCATTTATTTAGTGACCAGAAATCTGTAGAAGAATGCTATACCTGGCTCCAGCTGGGCTCCTCCACTTCTTCCTGGCTGGAAGTCCCAGGTTGGACATCGGAAGCCTCAGCTGGGGTGGAAGTTAGGGTGGAAGGAAGAGTGGAAGGAAGAGTGGAAAGGGATTCCCTGACTCCAGTCTGGTCTGACAGAAATCGCAGTCTCTCATAGTACCACAGTCTGGGGACATAAATTTCATCTGCTCCAGGATCCGGGAATCTGTGACCTTCTTGCGCTCCCTAAGATAAGTGCTCCTCAGGCCACCAATTTTGGTTTTTAAATAGGGGATAGTTGCCGTGGGGACCACCGGCTTCACCAACTCCAGCAGTTTCTCCAGCGCTGCCTGCCTCTTTTGTTTATTATTGTAATGTGGATGTCTCACCTGCCACAGACAGGGCAGCTCCCTGTATTTGTCTATGTACAGGGGGAGGAAATTGCGGTCACTGAAGCCATCCATTTTCTCTGCAAGACACAACACCTGACAAACACTAATGTCAGGCGAAACTCTCCTAATATAGTTACAATATAGGCCTCAATTTAGAAGCAGTATAGGCCCAAGTTTATGTCTTACTTTCGTTTTCACGATCGGCACCTCCGATACTCCTTCCTCTGCTCACAGATCGTACGTACTACGCACGCGTGTTACGCTTTATAGACACTGCGCATGTGTGTAACTCCATCCGCCGCTGACGTTCTTTTTAGTCTTTTCCCCGCCCCTTCTTGTTCTGCGCAGTGGGGGAAGAGCACATGGCGGAGTCAGAGCAGGTGCGTGCTAATTACAGCAACAAGGAGGAGGAAAGCCCGGAGCCAGAAACATCCCGATCCCGGAAGAGACGATTTAAGGCATCAAATATGTCCTTTGAGGAGATGTTGGAGATGGTCGACATCCTGAAGAGGGCCGACTATGATGGGAAGTATGGACCTTACCCCAACCCCAATGTCAGAAAGGCCAAGATCATGGCGAAAGTGGTCAAGAGTCTGCACCAGCATTTCGGGGTACGACGATCGAAAGATCAGCTCAGGAAGCGGTGGTCGGACCTGAAATTAAGAGAGCATGAGCAGTACAGAAAGATCCGGAGAGTGCTGCAAAAAAGTAAGTAGTTGTGCTGTGTTCCTATTCTTTATGTTTATTACGTTCGTGCTGCTCCATGTGCTTTTATTAACTGTTATCCAGTTTCAAAGGCAACTTTCATGTTCATGGGCACATTATTTGTTCGTATCAAACATAGTTCGTTTGGCCATATGCATTTGCCAGCATTTTTCAGGGCCTACTTGTGTGAAAAGAATTGGGTTGTGTAGATGAGTTTGTTACTAGAATGAAATGCCAACTAGATTCTGTGTAAGGAGAGGACACTCAGCAGCAGTTTACACATCTGGACACTGGAGCACTAGTGTGGGACACAAGAACACCCTTTTTATTAGGGGGGCCACACAGGTGCTCCAGTGTATACTACAGGGTTGTCTCCATCTGTGAAGCTTGTACAAGACAGGTAAGTATTCAAGCTTGACAAAGGACAAGAAAAATGCCACATCTTGGAACTCTGCCCAAACAGACAATTGTACCCCACTTCCAAACAATGTTTCATATTCCTATTTCTGCCATAAAATATCTGTGTGCTAAGTATACCTATTTTTCTTGTACATAGGGGATAAAAGACTCAGAGGACACCACTCATCCGAGGAGACCACAGACCCCCCACCTCTGGAAGAAGGGGGAATCCACCGAAGACCAGCAGAGCAGGAGGAGAAAGACGTGGTGGAAATAGTCACCACAACAGGTGAGTGTCTGCGACCACAGGCTCAGGTAAGAGATGGATGCCGGCATATTTATAATACATGATGTTTTTTTGTTTCTATCTTTTTAGGTGATCGTGATGTTGTGGATCCAGATCCTTTCATCTCGGAAAGTGCACAGATCCTGATCGGGGAGATCATGGGGTGTAATGGGGACTTGGAAAACATAGTGAAAAGCATCAATGATGTTCAGCAAAAAATGAAGAACATCATTGATGTTTTAGGGAGAGTTTAAAACCCCTCAAAATGCCTTGGGTTCTTGTTGTGCCAAATTTTTTTGTATTTTTAATGTCAATTTGTAGAAAAGCCAAATTTTGAAGAGGCATACAGTGTGTCAACATGTGCTATCTGCCATCACGGGAGATCATTGGATGCGTTTTGGGGGTGCAACCCCTTCCTCAATAGTAAAGTAGCTGTGAGGAAAGGGTTGCACCCCCAAAACACGTCCCTTGATCCCCCGTGATGGCAGCTAGCACATGTTGACATTTGTAAATTTGTGTGCATCTTCCAAATTTGGCTTTTCCTGGGGTGACTTCACCCCATCTGAACGCAATATCAAACACAGTTTGTAAATACTCATGTCTGATATTGCCTTCAAGTTCTAACAAATGTGAACTTTGTAAGTTCTAAATTTGTGTATTTCTTGTGGGTTTTACACATGCCTGTTTTATCTTAAATGGGCATTTCAAACATGTTGGTTTGTTTTAAAAACCTTTTAGAAATGCACATGTGATTGTGCTGTTATTAAAAAGATTGTTAATCAAGATTGTGTGGATTATTGTCTGAACGCTACAACACTTTTGTGGTGCTCTAATTGGTGTTTGCTGTGACAATGGGGGTTATTTCCTAAGGGAAAATACACTTTGCACTACAAGTGCAGTTTCAGTGAAGTTTCAAGTGCACTTGTAGTGCAAAGTGCCTTTGCCTTTAGTAAATAACACCCAACAGTGCTTTGTAATGTTACACAATCACGCCATTTTCAGGACTCACCACATTTCTGTCAGGGTCAGCTAAAAAAAAACACAAGCCCTAAATGTCACCAAAGATTTGAGTTCTTTTTTTTTTTTAATTTTAAAAAGGTTTTACACATTGTCTGGCATATTGATAGCCCCCCTACCCGCAAAGAATTCAAGGTATCTTAGCCGGACATCACGGGCACTCGGGGGGCAAGCTAGGACGGCCACTTTCAAGTGCCGTCAGGGTTGATTCATGTTGAATTCCGGCCTCAGGCCCAACTGAGCCAGCATAGTTGGCGGAATATTGCCATAAAAAGTTGTGTAGAACACAGCATGCCAGGATGATGTGATTCAGTTTGTACTCCGCCATATGTATGGGTGTAAGAAATAGGCGGAACCGGCTGGCCATGATTCCAAACGTGTTCTCCACCACTCTTCTGGCTCTGGCCAGCCGGTAATTAAAAACCCTCTGGTCCAGGGTGAGGGTCCTCATCGGGAATGGCCGCATAAGATGGTCCCCAGTGCAAAAGCTTCATCCGCAATGAAGACGAATGGGAGTCCTTCCACATTGTCTTCTGGAGGTGGCAAGTCCAAGCTGCCATTCTGGAGACGCCTGTAGAACTCCGTCTGGGCGATGAATCCACCATCGGACATCCGGCCATTCTTCCCCACGTCCACATACAGAAATTCATAAGTAGGCGACACCACCGCCAACATCACAATACTATTGAACCCCTTATAATTATAATAATATGACCCCGAGTTGGGTGGTGGGACGATGTGGACGTGTTTCCCATCAATTGCCCCATCGCAGTTAGGAAAGTCCCACCGCTGGGCAAAGTGGGAGGCCACAGTCTGCCATTCCTGTGGCGTGGAAGGAAACTGTGGAGTCAAAACCAAAAAAAAATGAGTCTTTGTGCACATAAACAGGGAAAGCAGATTAGACACAAACATTGTTGGCCAACAATGCCTGTCGAGAACTTCAAGTCCTGCAGGCTTCTCCCTGTCGCCAAGTACCACAGGGTGGCGACGAGCCTCTGCTCCGGAGTGATGGCTTGCCTCATGCAGGTATCCTGCCTGCTGATATAGAGGGTTAGCAAAGCCAACAAACGGTGAAATACGGGGTCTGTCATCCGGAGAAGGTTCCTGAAATCATCAGGATTATTCTCACGGATCTCACGGAGCAAAGGCATATGACAGAACTGGTCACGCTGAAGCAACCAATTCTTGGTCCATGAACTCCTCCCCACCCTGTTCATGGACTGGACTTGTGTCAAGGTCAGGACCCCAACACCAAGCCCCCGCACAGCACGAACTCTACCAGGAGTACGTATACGCAACATGGCTAGAAAACGGTCGGCTGCTCAGAACGAAGTAACAGAACGCACTGAAGAACAGCAAGGCCTGTGAAGAGTGATCTGAAAAACAGTAACGAACAAACAAGAACACAATGACAAGTCAATGGTACTCGCTGCACGCACTGCACACACTGAACAGCAGATATAAACCCACAAGCACAAACTGAACAGCAGAAAACGATCTGAAAACCACGAGTCTGAAAAAGCGCGAATCGTCTCTCACCAAACTTTTACTAACATGAGATTAGCAAAAGGAGCCCAAAGGGTGCCGCGCTTGGTTCTGAACTGGCCTTTTCTAGTCTCGTCGTACGTGGTGTACGTCACCGCATTCTTGGAGAGCGGAAATTCCGACAACTTTGTGCGACCGTGTGTACGCAAAACAAGTTTGAGCCAACATCCGTCGGAAAAAATCCATGGATTTTGTTGTCGGAATGTCCGATCAATGTCCGATCGTGTGTACGGGCATAAGTGTGCTAGAAGTTTAGAGGTGAATGGGAGCAATGAGATGGGTCTTAAGTTGTTCAGGTTGGTGGGGTCTAGTGAGGGATTTTTAAGTATGGGAGTGATCTGCACATGTTTTAGAGGGTAGGGGAAGGTGCCACTAGAGAGGAAGAGATTGAAGATGTGAGCGAGGGAGCATAGGATAGAAGAAGAGGATGACTGTAGTAGTTGTGAGGGAACAGGTTCCAAGGGACAATTGGTTAGGTGGGCATCTGAGAAAAGTTTTGTAATCTCTTCAGTAGTAGCCAATTCAAAAGAGGAGAGTGTTGAATGTGCTGTTAGGTAAGGTATGTTGGGTGGGGAAGATGTATGCACAGTGGAGGTGTCCTCGCGAATTCCAAAAAAACTTGTCTTTGAAGTGATTGGCAATCTCTTGGGCAGTGAGTGATTTTTTCCTCAAAGCCAGTTCAAAACTGGGGAGTTCCCATATGTTCCAGTATGCTTCTACAAAAGGATAGACTTCGGTAAAGTTTATTTCTGTTTTTATCCCTTTTTATTTTCATAGCAAATTGCCAATTTGTGTGTCTTTTTGTATTTTTTGTATCTTTTTGGGTAAATCTTTTTTCTTTGTATATTTTTTATGCACTGCCCACTTTCGGGATATTAAATGATAAAATTAATAAGTGACTTCTGTGTACTAAGCTAGGACTCATATCTCTGGAGAGGTTGTTGTATTTTAGTGCCTAAGTACTCGGTCTAAGTTACGTGCCAATCGGTATGCAATTGCACTGTGTGTTGGCAGATTGCATGCAGATTGTACGCTAACAGATCTGCCAGATGGAGATCTGTGTGTGTGGTGGCTCAGCAGACCAGTCTGTGGATAAACTTTTAGGTGGTGGCAGGCTATCGTTTATTGTGTGTCTGGTGTGTGGGTGTAGGGACAGTGGGAAAAGTGATTAACACTGGGGTTCAAGCTTGCAGGATAGCCGGAGGAACCCTAGAAGCGTGTGCTAATTGCTAGACTGCGCCCCAACCCTTATGCCCTGTACACACGGTCAGATTTTCCGACGGAAAATGTGTGATAGGACCTTGTTGTCGGAAAATCTGACCGTGTGTGGGCTCCATCACACATTTTCCATCAGAATTTCCGACACACAAAGTTTGAGAGCAGGCTATAAAATTTTCAGACAACAAAATCCATTGTCGGAAATTCCGATCGTGTGTACACAAATCCGACGCACAAGGTGCCACGCATGCTCAGAATAAATTAAGAGACAAACGCTATTGGCTACTGCCCCGTTTATAGACCCGACGTACGTGTTTTACGTCACCACATTCTGAACGATCTGATTTTCCGACAACTTTGAGTGACCGTGTGTATGCAAGACAAGTTTGAGCCAACATCCGTCGGAAAAAATCCATGGATTTTGTTGTCGGAATGTCCGATCAATGTCCGACCGTGTGTACGGGGCATTAGAGTGCACCAGATTGTATGTAAGATTCGTATCTGCCTGTGTGTGGTCAGCTAGCTGGATTGGAGTGGCGTCTCCCTCTAGTGGTGGCCAAAGGTAGTGCGGGCTGTGAAAGTACCACAGCCAATCTTAAATGCTCAGTATAAGTTCCTCCTTATTCCCATATTTCCTCTTATACCCCAGTCACGGAACGTACATCGCTGTTAGCTAGTCGCAATGGGAGTGCGTAATCATGACAGATTGGCAATTGTGACAGATATAATATAAATATATATATATATATATATATATACACTACCGTTCAAAAGTTTGGGGTCACCCAAACAATTTTGTGTTTTCCATGAAAAGTCACACTTATTCACCACCATACGTTGTGAAATGAATAGAAAATAGAGTCAAGACATTGACAAGGTTAGAAATAATGATTTGTATTTGAAATAACATTGTTTTTACATCAAACTTTGCTTTCATCAAAGAATCCTCCTTTTGCAGCAATTACAGCATTGCACACCTTTGGCATTCTAGCTGTTAATTTATTGAGGTAAGCTGGAGAAATTGCACCCCACGCTTCTAGAAGCAGCTCCCACAAGTTGGATTGGTTGGATGGGCACTTCTGGCGTACCATACGGTCAAGCTGCTCCCACAACAGCTCAATGGGGTTCAGATCTGGTGACTGTGCTGGCCACTCCATTACCGATAGAATACCAGCTGCCTGCTTCTGCTGTAAATAGTTCTTGCACAATTTGGAGGTGTGTTTAGGGTCATTGTCCTGTTGTAGGATGAAATTGGCTCCAATCAAGCGCTGTCCACTGGGTATGGCATGGCGTTGCAAAATGGAGTGATAGCCTTCCTTATTCAGAATCCCTTTTACCCTGTACAAAGCTCCCACCTTACCAGCACCAAAGCAACCCCAGACCATCACATTACCTCCACCATGCTTAACAGATGGCGTCAGGCATTCTTCCAGCATCTTTTCATTTGTTCTGCGTCTCACAAACGTTCTTCTTTGTGATCCAAACACCTCAAACTTGGATTCATCCGTCCACAACACTTTTTTCCAGTCTTCCTCTGTCCAATGTCTGTGTTCTTTTGCCCATCTTAATCTTTTTCTTTTATTGGCCAGTCTCAGATATGGCTTTTTCTTTGCCACTCTGCCCTGAAGCCCAAAATCCCGCAGCCGCCTCTTCACTGTAGATGTTGACACTGGTGTTTTGCGGGTACTATTTAATGAAGATGCCAGTTGGGGACCTGTGAGGCGTCTGTTTCTCAAACTAGAGACTCTAATGTGCTTATCTTCTTGCTTAGTTGTGCAACGCGGCCTCCCACTTCTTTTTCTACTCTGGTTAGAGCCTGTTTGTGCTGTCCTCTGAAGGGAGTAGTACACACCATTGTAGGAAATCTTCAATTTCTTTGCAATTTCTCGCATGGAATAGCCTTCATTTCTAAGAACAAGAATAGACTGTCGAGTTTCAGATGAAAGTTCTCTTTTCCTGGCCATTTTGAGCGTTTAATTGACCCCACAAATGTGATGCTCCAGAAACTCAATCTGCTCACAGGAAGGTCAGTTTTGTAGCTTCTGGAAGGAGCTAGACTGTTTTTAGATGTGTGAACATGATTGCACAAGGGTTTGCTAATCATCAATTAGGCTTCTGAGCCAATGAGCAAACACATTGTACCATTAGAACACTGGAGTGATAGTTGCTGGAAATGGGCCTCTATACACCTATGTAGATATTGCACCAAAAACTAGACATTTGCAGTTAGAATAGTCATTTACCACATTAGCAATGTATAGAGTATATTTGTTTAAAGTTAGGTCTAGTTTAAAGTTAGCTTCATTTAAAAGTACAGTGCTTTTCCTTCAAAAATAAGGACATTTCAATGTGACCCCAAACTTTTGAACGGTAGTGTATATATACAGTATCTCACAGGAGTGACTGCACCCCTCCCATTTTTGTAAATATTTTATTATATCTTTTCATGTGACAACACTAAGGAAATTGCACTTTGCTACAATGTAAAGTAGTGAGTGTACAGCTTGTATAACAGTGTAAATTTGCTGTCCCCTCAAAATAACTCAACACACAGCCATTAATGTCCCCGCTGTCATGTGACTCGTTAGTGTTAACAGGTCTCAACTTTGTGAGATATTGTGTGTATATATATATATATATATATATATATATATATATATATATATATATATATATATATATATATATAATTGGGGAAAAAATTGCCTTTAGTTCCACTTTAACCTTGTATTATTGCAGGCCACAAAGCTAATAGAATGCAAACTCAGTGACTGACAGGTGTGGATTAGAGAGCAAATGAGTAAAATAGGCACTAATGGGTGAGACTTGAACCTAGTCTAAAAATATATAAGTTAACATAAGTACGCACATGCGGGTGCTTTGTGGTACCTGCAAGTACTTGTTTTAGCCTTCCAATCTCTCTGTCCTTCTACGTTCTTTGAATGCCAGGCCAGAGCTTTTCACAGGGCCTTGTCGTCTCTTTAATATGAGTTTATTCATATTCCAGAAACTTGTCTGTCCATAAATTAGGCAACAAATCCCAGAAATCCCAGAAAAAAATCTGCACACTAATGCCGCGTACACACGAGCGGACTTTACGGCGGACTTTGCCCGGCGGACTGGATTTCGTCGGACAATTCGATGTATGTGGGCTCCAGCGGACTTTGTTTGCTCAAAAGTTGGACGGACTTAGATTTGAAACTTGTTTAAAATGTATCCGTTGAAATCGAGTCCGGTCGAAAAGTCCGCCGTCTGTATGCTAGTTCGACGGACAAAAAGCCACGCTAGGGCAGCTATTGGCTACTGGCTATGAACTTCCTTGTTTTAGTCCGGTCGTACGTCATCACGTACGAATTCGACGGACTTTGGTGGATTGTGTGTAGGCAAGTCCGTTCATTCAGAAAGTCCGTCGTAAAGTACGTCGAAAAATCCGCCGGGCAAAGTCCGCCGTAAAGTCCGCTCGTGTGTACGCGGCATTAGAGCCCTTGCACACTGGGGCGGTTTGCAGGCGCTATTGCGCTAATAATAGCGCCTGCAAACCGCCCCGAAAGTGCCGCTCCTTGCATTCCAGTGTGAAAGCCCTGAGGGCTTGCACACTGGAGCGATGCGCTGGCAGGACGGTAAAAAAAGTCCTGCCAGCAGCATCTTCGGAGCGGTGAAGGAGCTGTGTGTATACCGCTCCTTTACCGCTCCTGCCCATTGAAATCAATGGGACGGCGCGGCTATACCGCCGGCAATGCCGCCCCACTAGCGGCCGCATACCGGCGGTAAAACGCCGCTAATAATAGCAGCAATAACAGCAAACCTGAGAGATAATTGGCTCCGCTCTGAAAGGAAACACAATAAGAACATGGAGTTAAAAAAAAAACACCCCTACCCTCATACCTCACTTGAGATCAAAATAGACTACTTTCACCAGTGCACGAGAGGAACCATACATCCCAACACACCAAAAGTCCAGGGTGGGAATTAGGCCTGCTGTCCTAAAAGATTCCTAGAAACACTGTTACCATTAAGTCCAACTGGGATGTTCTCCAATCATCTGTAGGACCCCTTGACCCCTAGAAGCATGGTGGTAACCCCCAAGGACATGGTGGGCAGACATTTCACCCCATAGTTCGGATCACTTAGGCAATAGTGAGATGTGCACAGATGGGGACCAGTCGATTAAATGTGCAAACAAATAGAAGTTTGTTAACAAACACCAAAACTCCAGGGAGAGAGAGGTAGGAAGTCCAGAACAACCATTTCTGTGCTGCAAACTCAATAGCACAAAAAGAAGAAACACTACTACAGAAAAGTTGATTCCAGTAATCTGCAACTTCTTAATAGCAGCCTCCTGCATTAGCAACCAAATCTTTCCCAGTAGCAGCAGCAGTAGTCTTGATGATCCCATCTTGATGCTTTCCCTGGCTCTTCAGAAGTTCCCCAGTCAGGACCTCATGTGGCAGAGTGACCTCTGGTTGTTCATCTAAGACATCATCTGTTCTTCTCCTGTCCTCACTCAGGCTCTCCAACTACAGAGCCTCAAGGACCAGGACCCAAATGAACAGACAGATGTCTCCTGCTCCAAGCACTTGTACAGGCCCTAGACTTCTTGCCTATTCACTCCTACTGGTTGGCTGCGAGAAATATGAATATTAGTCAGTTAATATAAGTCAGTTTCACTGTAGTTTTTATATTAATACCAGAGGTACTCATCACACCAATGGCAAATCACAGCTCCACTGAATTTAGGGAAAAACCCAAATTAAGAAGTATACTTTAAATTATCTAGGTTGTCTACCCCCTAGCAGAACAAAATTTGACTAGTAGCCCCTGTTTAGGACAGGGTGGCTACACATCTTCCAGGACAACAAACCTAAGAGAAAAAACAAGTAATCCAGGCCTACCTTAGGGTGGAACCACTGCCTGTAAGACTTTTATGCTGAAAGCCAGGTTCGGCTGTGAGAATACCTCCACTCTATAGTGTCTGTCAAAGGTATCTTGGCTGGGCCATTGAACTTCTTACCAGACCTGTTCCACTGATGGTCCTGTCCTCTCTGCCCAAGATGTAGCCAATTACCTGTTGGAGTAGGCATTTGATTCTGAGGGAATCTGAGAACCTGCATTCCTGTAAGCTGAGAAGGCCCGTCTAATCCATCTCACAACAGTTGCCCTAACAGCCTACAATCGCTTTCTGTGATCACTGTAAATAACTAGCAATTGGCCAGACCTCCTATACCTGCAAATCCCCTATCTTCCTAGCCATAGCAATGGTCAATAAAAAGGACATTTTGCATCTCAAAAATGTCTCCAATAGGCTTAAACAGTTGTCTGGTCAAGCATCAAGTACTTTTGAAAAATCCCATGGGGAAACGTTTTTACATTCTGGGGAGTGACCCTCTCCCTTGTGAACATGAACCTTGTCACCAATGGGTCCTGCAAGAATCTTGTCAGAAACCATGAATCAGACTGAGACAAAAGTACAGTTTAATCACACTTGTTTAATAATAATAATAAAAAGGTAAACAGAGTAAACGTAGTCAAAACATAGCCAGAGTTCAGGAACTGGAACGGATAGTCAAACAAGCCAAAACGTCAGGGAGCCACAGATGAGGTTAGTAGAACAGCAAGCAGGATCTGGAGCCAGAAGGAATGTCAGCCAAACAAGTCTTTAACGGGAACACAGGAGAGCGTCTCTACAGATGTGACCAAGGCGAAAGCAGATATCATCTGGGCTGGATGGCTTAAGTAGGCAGGACTGACGAGCAGGATATTATCAACGGGTGAGTCACTGTGGAGAGAAAGGAGCTAGCAATTAGCTGACAGCTGAGCGGCCAGGTTTGAGAAGGAAGGGCTGAGCCCAGCCCTGACAAATCTTAAACCAAAAATACACCTTTTTCAACTTTGTCTTGAAGGTTTCAAGTACAGTAGGAACTGAAGGGAGAGTAACTCCCCTCTCCCTACACCAACTGGAGAAAACTTTCCAAATTCTTGCGTACATTTTCCTGCTTTCCTTTCTACTTGACAAGAGAGTATTATTTACTCTGTATGAACATCTATTTCTCTTAAGATCTGCCACTCAAGAACCAGGCCATCAGATGAAAGAACTCTGATCTGTGGTAACAGACTGGTCCCTTGAGTAACAGATCTGGTCTGATTGGAAGCTGGAAGAACCAATAATCCTTTCAACCTCCATTGGTTTATCAGAATCAATTTGCATACTGATTGACTTGACTTTTGTAGTACAAAAGGCATAAGAACCAGAGAAAGAAAGGTGTAAGTCAGATTGACTTTCCAGTCCTGGGCTAGGACATCAATACTGCAGGACCCTGACTCTTGCACAAGAGAACAGAAGTGCTTTACCTTTCTGATTGTCCTGTAAGCAAATAAACCTATTTCTGGTAAACTGCGCAGGTTCTCTTTCTGGTTTATTTCCCATTTGTTCCGGCAAATGGGCGTTCCACTAAAAAAAAACCTGCCACTATTGAAGACCCCATTTAAATGGACTGCTGAAATGGAGAGGATTCTGTCTTCTGCCCAGTATAAAATCTCATCCATCAGTCTCAGGAGCTTAAAGGATCTTCCGTCTCATTGGTGTTTTTTTTAAATAAGCCACCACAGTCACTTGAGCTTCTAGAGTCCCTAAGTGGGCACATCACCCCACAGGAACTCTCATCTGTAGTTACTTTTACTGTTGCCCACTAAACCCAAGCCCTGCCCTCCATTAACCTCAGTGGATCCACCTACAAATCCAAGGAGGCTCACACTGAAGGAGGGAGATGGACTATATAGTTGAAGTTCTCTGGAATGTAGCTGAATCCAAGCAACTGCTGGGATGATTGGGGTCATGGAATCCAGCACTCTGTATTTTTTCCCGTGGAAGCAAAATATTTTGGGATTCTCAAATCAATCATATATCTAAAAAAAGGATTTATATTGAGAAGGCAATTGAGATTACTTCTCTTTGTTGATAATCTGCCTCAGTTTTTCCAAAGTAAAAATCTAAAAAAACTATTTGGAGATCTTCCTTGATTTTCTTCTCTGTAGTGGCATACAGCAGGTGGTCATCTAGATAAGGTATTAACAACATTCCCTGTAAGTGAAGAAAGGAGACCATCTCCACCTGGACCTTCGTAAAAATCCTTGGGCTGGCGGCTAGGCCAATCAGCAGAGGACAAAATTCCAATGACAAATTCCTTGTTTTATTTTTTGAATTGCAAAAATAATTTAAATTTTTTCAAGTTTATCATAAGCCTGGATTTTCCCAAAAGCTTGCATAGAGTAGAGTAGAATTCCTGAAAGCTGATCTGCTGGAATGGGCATGACTACCTCTTGAGCTGCCAAATTCTGGATTCTCTGATGTAGGATTGTATTGAATCCTAGAGGAATAAAAAGCAATCCCCCTTTTATTGTTACTGGGCCTTGTTTACTCTTCTGCTGAGCCTGGTTGTGGTGGCCATAAAAAGGTGTTTATTATGTTCCTGTTTAATCTTAACTGGGAGAGTTTTTCCCCTCTCTGAGGATCTGGACAAGAGGAGTGTCCAGTCCTGGCCCACACAGTATATTCCTCTTGAAGGGTAGACCACACAACTTGCCTTTAGATGTGTGGTGTCTCTCACAGGACTTGAGTCAAATAGCTCTCCTGTCTGAATTGACCAAGGCTGTCGATCTTGCCAAAGCTTTAACTGTCTCAACAGCCTTGTCTGCTGGGTAGGCCTTACCAACCACCAATCATGGTCTAAAACCTGCTCTACTGGAGCACCCCGGGACAAGCTTCTCTTTTCAAACCAAAATCTAGGTTTCTTGAAGGAAAGTCCTTGAAGGAAATATCTGAGCTTCTAGATAAGGCTGCATCTAATTTAGGATTTTTTAAGAACTTTTTCTCATCCATTTGTAAGGAAACCTTCTTTTCCCAGGCCTTGACCTTAATCACTTTTTTTCTGGCTCCTTCCATTCTCTCAGAATTAAGTCTTCTAAGGGCCTGATGAAACAGAATTACCCTGGCCTGCAGCTGTAATAAGCACCTGTACATTCTATCCTGTACGGAAAGCTCTTTGGGTTAACCAGGAATCTCCTCAGTAGCATACACAGCCTGCAAGAGACATTCCATGTCTTCAAGTGAAAACAGGTGTCTGGTTGGCCTCAGCTCTTTACTTCCATCACTTTTCATATCAAGCTCCTACTCTTCCTCTAGTAAGCTATGCTTGGAAAAGTTTCCCAATTCCTCAACATCAACTCCCCCCACCCTGGCCCAAGCTCTGCAAGCATAAGAGACCCTGAGGAAAAAGAATGTCTAAGGAGGGACCTCCTCTAGAAGATGGATCCACCTGAGAGGACGACCCCTCCTGCTCCACCTGTGTAGGGTGTATAGGCTGGTGTAGGGGTCTACCTGCAAAGAGGATTACTCATGTGTGCACTGGGAGGAAGGGGGTAAGGTAGTGGACAAGGCTGCTCTAAAAGAATGAAACATAGCCACCAGTTCAGACTGCATCGTGGACTTAAAGTCCATCATAGGGGCCGAGGTTTCCTTTACAGCCAGCTGGTGGGTGCATTTAGAGCAAAAAGTGAGTAGCTGGTAACTTTTCAATACAGTAACCACAGTGCCTACTAAGGCAAGAAGTAACCGTAGAAGAGGGTGGAATTTATTGTTCTATATGCACTAGGGTTTTTTTTTTGTTTTTTTTTTTTTAATGGAGCAGCTCGGGCAAGGAAAAAATGTGATTTATTCTTACATAGTGTGGAGTGGGGAATAGTTATTTATTTAGTGCCACAGCTTCAGCTCAGATGGGCGACCTTCCTGCCCAACGGCCATGAGGTCAGTGAAAACAATAAACGTTGCGCTGCCTGTGGTGGGAAATCTAAACGAATCTAAGCTGAGGTACAAGGCGGTTGGGTGGGGGTTTTTAAGTGCTTGTTCGGATTGCGTTTCCTGTCAGGGTGGAACCAATAGTCTCTCAGGTTTGCTGTCCTGGAAGATGATAGGAGAAATAGGTAAGTTTTCCTGTCCAGTCTGGTAAGTTCAAAATAAATGGGCTGCCTTAATGCATGTTAAAGTGTGATATAAAGGTGACATAAAGGTGTGAATGGACGCTCAATCTTATCGTTTTGACAATTAAATGTCATGGGGAGAGGCTTATTCCTAGCTTGGAGAGAAGTCAAGGTCCTTTCCACAACCAGATCTTGGCCTCCACAAAGACATGGGGACCAATCTTAAGACCAGCACTGGTACCTGCAAATTCTGAAAGGTGCCTGCATTTGTACACTGTTGTTACCTTAGGAACCTTTAGGCTAGGTCAGATTACCTTTAACCCTAATATTAACTCTTAGTGGTCTCAGGGATTATTTTTAGAGTCTTAGTGATTAAAGACATTTTTAGGCACTATTAGTCTTAACTATTTTAAGCCTATGTGACTAAACGCATTCTGTTTTTTCCCCTTTATTTTGTTTCTAAGCAAAAGTGAATTAACAAGCAGTTTTGCATGTATTTTACTGAGCAAGGTTTAACTGAAATAAAAGATAATTATTCTCTTGTGGCTATGGTAGTGCAACTGAGCCAAATTTGAGACTTAGGTGGTCTGCTATTTTTTTTCCACATGATGTTTATTGTAGTAACATAGGAAAACATACGGTGTCAACATATAGAATTACATTCCATAAGATTTGGCCACAGCTTTACCTATCTACCAACATGAAATACTGCTATGAGTTTTTCTATATTGTACAGTTTAAAAAAATATTAAAACATTTAGGAAAATAGAAACTTATATAACAATAAGTAATTAACTATAACACTAGTCAGAGCACAGAACAATGTTAGGATTGGGGACATAGACTTTAGACAAGGAAGTAAGTCAAACAGAAAAATGTAGTATTATATGTATTATATATATTACACAGACAAGGGCAAATATTTAATAAAAGCTGGACAACATGGGGACTTATTCAGCATAGAGTCTACAGATTCATATTACATACATATTTATAATGTCCTTCAGACTTAAATTGGTTGTAAAGGCATTTTACAACTAAAATAATAAACATGTTGTACTTTCCTGCTCTGTGCAACATTTGTGCACAGATTGAACCCTTACCTTATCGTTTGGAATCCTCCGCCCCTGTCCACTACTTCTTTTTGCCGAGTGCACCTTCAGCAAGCCATGTGCTGAAGGGGCACTCATGCGACCTCACTCCCGAGATGTGCTGTGTGAGTCCATAGACCCACACAGCACGGCTAGGCCACGCCCCCTCCCCCTGCACCCTCCTCACAGGATTTAACTGACAGCAGCAGGAGCCAATGGCTCCAACTGCTCTCAGAGCCTCCCTTGAATGCAGGAAGAGGGAGCAATGTTGCTGCAGATGGGCACAGTGCTGAATCAAGGGAGGACACAAGTACATTTTTGGGGGGCTGGGGGAACTGTTATTCGAAGTTTCATTTATTTTAATGCAGAGAATGCATTAGGAAAAAAAGCCTTTTGCCTTTAGAACCACTTTAACAGTGTATTATGTTCTGTTTTGAATGCCACTTACCTCTTGACATAATTGACATACCTCTTTAGTTCCAGTTTGTCTGGACAGTATGGTCATCTGCTGACTTGGTACCATCCACAGGCAGCTTAACTCTTCAATAAGACACAGAAGGTAAACTTTTCTTTAGCTACTTGCAGTACAGATGATGTTTTTCCAGTCTTTAAAAGTGTAAGAAGATAATGACTTACCTAAGCCTTGTTTCTGCAAAGTACTAACAATGACTAAGGGAACGAGAAGAAAAATAAGAAACAGGGTGGGTCTAGCTATGTGTATAGTAGGATATCTGCGCTAAACCCCTATGGAAATATATATATGTGAAAAAACACTTAATATATATGTGTGATTAGAACAGTTGCTGCAACTAAAAAACCCAAATATTCAGTTCATATAAGTATGTAACAAAAATAATTGGGCTACCCAAACAAAGTGAACCTGTTGCTGTCCAAAGACAACTGTGCAAAATATAAATGCCAAAATTAACATATGGTAAGAACACAAAGTGCTATGAAAATATAAATCTAATAGTCCATTGAAACTATTTGGTGCCAAGTGACAAATCAGAATAAAAAAAAGGGCTTGTCAGAAGATTAATCATATTTTCTGTTCATCAAACACACAACAATCGTGGCCGCTTACCAAATAGGGTGGATCTCAGGTTATAGAGATCAAACAGGCACATCAGAAAGCTTAGCCAGCCAAGGGCTGTATATCCAAAGATTCCTCTAATGGTAATTTCTCCTCTCACTGCTGCTTGTGCTCCTGCTGCGATGTTTCTTCACACAATGGTAAGTAGGTAAGGTAACAATGACTCCCAGGGCCGATATTTAGGAAGGATAAAGAAGAAAAGGCTTCATGGTGCAGTAATAGGTTCCATAGTTTTATTGTAAAAACACGACGCTGACATCCAAAACAAAGTTTTTTGAAAAATACAGCCGCGGCTCACAGCCAGACCAGCTGGTGCGTGGTGACGTCAGAGACCATCGCTCCACCCGACGCATTTCCCCGTAGAAGGCATCAGCTGGGAAAGGAGATCATATCTCAACGCCACACACCACGCTATTTAACTAAAGAAAGAGCGTGAAAAAACAGGAGAGACACTGGAAGCACAACTGAGCTAATCATCCAGTGGTGTCACCGGTGTAACACATACACCACAAGTGCTGGGAGCCACTTCAAAGAGTGTAATATTTAGAGGGAGGTTCTGTTAATATAACCAGGCACCAGGTGGGTAGGTGTATAAGCAAAAGACATTGGAAATGCATATCAATTAATTTGCATACTGTTTACATACATATACAAAAACTATTAAAAATAAAAGATAAATGTCATATGTTTATGTATATGTATACTGAATATATTGAAACATATTACATTCATCTGTTATTTTTAATAGTGAAAGGGACACATGTTTTTTATAATAATAATTTCTTATGTATGTAAACAGTATATAAATTAATTGATATGCATTTCCAATGTCTTTTGCTTATACACCTACCCACGGGTGTCTGGTTAGATTAACAGAACCTCCCTCTAAATATTACACTCTTTGAAGTGGCTCCCGGCACTTGTGGTGTATGTGTTACACCGGTGACACCACTGGATGATCAGCCCAGTTGTGCTTCCAGTGTCTCTCCTGTTTTTTCACGCTCTTTCTTTAGTAAAATAGCGTGGTGTATGACGTTGAGATACAATCTCCTTCCCCAGCTGATGCCTTCTACGGGGAAACGCGTTGGGTGGAGCGATAGTCTCTGACGTCACCACGCACCAGCTGGTCTGGCTGTGAGCCACGGCTGTGTTTTTAGAAAACTTTGTTTGTTTTGGATGTCAGCATCGTGTTTTTAAAATAAAACTATGGAACCGATTACTGCACCATGAAGCCTTTTCTTTTTTATCCTTCCAAAATATCGGCCCTGGGAGTCATTGTTACTTTACATACTTACCATTGTGTGAAGAAACATCACTGCAGGAGCACAAGCAGCAGTGAGAGGAGAAGTTACCATTAGAGGAATCTTTGGATATACCGCCCTTGGCTGGCTGAGCTTTCTGATGTGCCTATTTGATCTCTATAAACTGAGATCCACCCTATTTGGTAAACGGCCACAATTGTTGTGCGTTTGATGAACAGAACATATGATTAATCTTCTAACAAGCCATTTTTTTATTCTGATTTGTCACTGGGCACCAAATAGTTTCAATGGACTATTAAATTTATATTTTTATAGCACTTTGTGTTCTTACCATATGTTTTGGCATTTATATTTTGCACAGTTGTCTTTGGACAGCAACAGGTTCACTTTGAGTCTAGCTATGGCTGAACCAACTAATGTTTAGACATTAACTACTTCCCGCCCTGGCCTATAGCAGAATGACGGCTGGGCGGTGGTTCTGTTATCCTGACTGGACGTCATATGATGTCTTTCAGGATAACATGCCGGCACGCACCTGGAGGGGTGCACAACGTGGCGATCAGTTGGGGCAGCGTGTCAGTCTGACACACCGCATTTCCGATCATGGTAAGGAGCCTCTGACTGAAGCTCCTTACCACGTGATCAGCTGTGGCCGGCTTTCCTCGGTCTTCTCTGTTCGTGCTGACAGGAAGTGCTGATCAGTGGCTCTCCCTGTCAGAGGGGGGTCTGTGCTGATAATCAGCACATTGACTATCAGCGCAGCCCCCATGAGAGGTGCCCACCACAGCTACAAACCCGTGCCCATCAGCTGCCAGTAAGCGCCCCCCACAGTACCAATTAGTGACCACCACAGTGCCAATCAGTGCCCATCACAGTGCCAATCAGTGCCTATCAGTAACACCTGTCAGTACGTCATCGTCAGTGCTGCCCATCAGTGCCATCTATTAATGTCCATCAGTGCCACCTGTCAGTGCTAATCAGTGCCGCCTGTCAGTGCCCATCAGTGCTACCTATTAGTGCTCATAAGTGCCACCTATCAGTGCCCATCAGTGCCGCCTATCAGTGCCCATCAGTGCTGCATATCAGTGCCACCTATCTGTGCCCATCAGTGCCGCCTATCAGTGCCCATCAATTCTACATATTAATGCCTCCTCATCAGTGCCACCTTATCAGTGTCGCCTCATAATTGCCCATCAGTGCGCCTCATCAGTGCCCATCAGTGCCGCCTCATCAGTGCCCATCAGTGCCATCTGATCAGTGCCTGTAAGTGAAGGAAAAAACTGAATTTTATAACAGAAACAAAGAAAAACTTTTTTTTTCAAAAATTTTGTTTTTTTTAGCAAAAAATAAATGTTTGTTTAGCAAAAAATAAAAACCCCAGTGGTGATCAAATACCACCAAAAGAAAGCTCTATTTGTGGGAAGAAAATGATAAAAATTTAGTTTGGGTACAGTATTGCATGACCACGCAATTGTCATTCAAACTGCGACAGCACTGAAAGCTGAAAATTGTCTTGGGCAGCAAGGGGCGAAAGTGCCCAGTATTAAAGTGGTTAATGGCTGTGTGCTGAGTTATTTTGAGGGGACAGCAAATTTACACTGTTATACACTGCTGTACACTCACTACTTTACATTGTAGAAAAGTGTAATTTCTTCAGTGAGTGTCACATGAAGATATATATTAAAATATTTACAAAAATGTGAGGGGTGTGCTCACCTTGTATATATATATATAAATATGTATATATATATATATATATATATATATACAGGGCTTTTTTCTCAGAGAATAGGTGCAGGAACTCAACCATGCCTGCCACACTCACATACCTGCCAAATGGCATCAAATAGTAGCTCTTCCCTCTGCATACAAACCCCTCCCTCCACTGCCCTCATTTTCTCCCCCCTCCTTAAAAGCTCCACCATCTGTCATATATCTTACCTTTGTTGCAATATTAAGCTGAAACACCTATCCGGCTGTAGTACCTCCCAGCATACTATACTACAGTCACTTGCAAGGGAGATTATGCAGTAGGAGCATCAACAACTGTTTTGCTTGCGTCTATCTAGCAAGGTTACTCTGTGGTATAAGCAAGGAAGCTGAGATTTCTGCAGTGTGTAAATGTGCTTTACTATACAAAGATGCTGTACATACAAAACTATTACAATATTAGGAATACAATACAAAACTGACAGATATCAATAACAAGCAAAATGCCTAGCAAACTGAACAGCCTATGGTCTATAATAGTACAAATACACTTAAAGGTTACTTATCTTCTGTTACTGTATGTTCGCGATCTCCATTGGCAACGATGCTTCTTGGACACCAGGCAGTGTTCTTGTATCATGAGTGGCGGCTTCTGATCTTCAAAGCATGATGGTGTGTGTGTGTGTCTGTGTGTCACTACTCACCCCCTTTTATGTGTCAGGCTGTTTGCCATAGTTACCAAACAACAGAAAACATGCCTGTTTACTGTAGCTGTAGAAACAATGGACTGTTGAAAACTATCTACCTACCCATTGTCTAATCAAGCCAACACCTGACAGTAATCTAACAGTCATTCTGTCAGTTTGAAAGCTGAAAAAAAACTTAAAACAAGTAAATCTCCTTCTTGTGTACTGTAGCTATAGAGACAATAGCCTATTGAAACTGTAACAATACAACAATGATATTTACCCCCATTGTATAAAACAGCATTTGTTTGAGAAATCTACCCAAACCAAAAAACTGACAATATCTCTATGACCAACCACTATTGTGTAATGTTATGTCCCATGTATCGTAAGTCTGATTAATAAAAAAAAATCACATTGTAACAAACGCAACACAACAACTGGTCACCAGGGAAAAAATGGAGACCACAGAGGGTGCGGCCTACCACGCACCCTCTCCTGCTCATGACTGCACTGAACCCTGGGCACCTGTTCTGTATCTCCCTTGTCCCTGTCCGGCACTTAGTGGGATCTGCGCAGGAGATATGACCTGTGGGAGCTACTGGGAGATGAGCTATCACTTGTAAACGCAGAAGCTGGACTTCAGTGTTACCAAGTGATAGTGGTGAGCAGGGAGCAGAAGACCTGAGCCAGAGGTGGTTGAACTGAGTTCCCCTAGTTCCCGCTGAAAAAAAGCCCTGTATATATATATATATATATATATATATACAGAGGCGGATCTCTAATTAGGCAAAAAAAGGCGGTCGCCTAAGGCCTGGCGCTCCCAAGGGCCTCGTGGCCACCTAATTTGCCTGATTTTTGTGTGGGAGAATGGGAGCGAATGTCCCCGGTCAATGTCCCCAAGCTGGCAGGGTGAGCGGGCCAGACTCGTAAAGGATTGCTGAGGAGGTGGAGGTGGAGCTGCCGGCCACTGCTGGACCCACCAGTAGGTAGGGGCGGACTTGGCCGGGGGGCAGGGGAGGCCTCGTAAAAATGTGCTTACTCAATACCGCAGCAGACAGCAGTGACACCCACCGGCCGTTGCTACACTGTCTGGGTTATATTTGCAGCAGAGCGGTGCGACCGTGCGAGTATGCTTGGTGATTTGGCATGAGTCCAACCGAACTGATGCATTCACTGTCTTCCCTGTCAGAGTGATCTCCACCCGACAGGAGCTTCCAAGTGCCGCCCGGCGTGATGTCATTCACAGACCGGGAGGCGGGAGATTGCTGCTGCAAAGACCTGCGAGGGGCCAGTGAAGTGCCGTGCAAAAGTGCAAGTACGTTTTCAGAGGCTAAAAACCTAACCTAAGGCAGTGTTGTCACAGTGGCTTTGCTGTGTTAACTGCCTGAAGTGAGTAACTCTTTGTGGGGAGGGGGGGTTAATTTACAATGGCATTTTTAATATGCAGCATGGAAGGGGTTAATGTACTGCCACTGGTCACTGATGCATTAGTGACCAGTGGCAGTCAATTAACCCCTTTGTACTGCATTAGTGACACCAGTGTCAGTGTTAATTAACTCCTATTTGGTGCAGCATGAAAGGGTTCATAAATACTGATACTGGTGTCACTAATGCAGCACAAAGGGGTTAATTAACTGCCACTGGTCACTAATGCATCAGTCACCAGTGGTGTATTTGATACTGCCCACCTCCCATACACTCCGCACCCCTCTCGTACATACCTCAATATACTCCGCACCCCTCTCATGTACATACCACTCACCTCCATACACTGCGCTCCCCTCTCATGTACATACCTCCCACCTCCATACGCTCCATACCCCTCTCATGTACATACCTCCCACATCCATACGCTCTGCACCCCTCTCATGTACATACCACCCACCTCCATACGCTCCGCACCCCTCTCATGTACATACCACCCACCTCCATACACTCCACACCCCTCTCATGTACATACCACCCACCTCCATACACTCCGCACCCCTCCCATGTGTCTACCACCCACCACCATACACTCCATACCCCTCTCATGTACATACCACCCACCGCCATACACTCCACACCCCTCTCATGTACATACCACCCACTGCCATACACTCCGCACCCCTCTCATGTACATACCTCCCACCTCCATACGCTCCGCACCCCTCTCATGTACATGCCACTCACCTCCATACGCTCTGCACCCCTCTCATGTACATACCACCCACCTCCATATGCTCCGCACCCCTCTCATGTACATACCACCTACCTCCATACACTCCGCACCCCTCTCATGTACATACCACCCAACTCCATACACTCTGCACCCCTCTCATGTACATACCACCCACCTCCATACGCTCCGCACCCCTCTCATGTACATACCTCCCACCTCCATACGCTCCGCACCCCTCTCATGTACATACCACCCACCAAAAAAAAAATCTCTCCTGCGCTCAGGTGTCCAGGAACTGAACATGTGGTGTGACCACCTATAACAAGGTGTTGCCTAGCGTCTTGCAGCCATCCTCTGAACAATGGGTATTCAAGCTAGGAAAAACAGAAAAAGAAGGAGGGCGCACTAACCTAGTGCATTACCACTGATAAACTTTAATGCAGCATAAAAACAGCAAAAATTATACTCACAAACGAGCTATCAAAACCAGCTTTGAAAAGGGCGCAAATGCGCTGTTCTGTGGATCGACACACCAGGACCTATTGCCAAGAGGGTCAGACCGGTGCAAATGGCCAATGGCTAACGCGTTTCAGGGGAGCACCCCCTTCTTCAGAGCCTGAACGGGCAATGGCATTTGCGCCCTTTTCAAAGCTGGTTTTGATAGCTCGTTTGTGAGTATAATTTTTGCTGTTTTTATGCTGCATTAAAGTTTATCAGTGGTAATGCACTAGGTTAGTGCGCCCTCCTTCTTTTTCTAGCTTGACATACCACCCACCTCCATACACTCCACACCCCTCTCATGTACATACCACCCACCTCCATATGCTCCGCACCCCTCTCATGTACATACCACCCACCTCCATACACTCCACACCCCTCTCATGTACATACCACCCACCTCCATACACTCCGCACCCCTCTTATGTACATACCACCCACCTCCATACACTCTGCATCCCTCTCATGTACATACCACCCACCTCCATACACTCCGCACCCCTTTTAGTTCCTTTAGTGAGATATCAGGGGTCTAAACGGACCCCTGAAGTCTCACTATTGAGACAGAGAAAGGGACTGAGGAAACACATTCCCCAGTTCCTTTTTCCATAACCTCAGCTGCACTGCAGATGAATGAACAGGGGACAGAGGCTCCTGTTAGTTTATAAACTAAAGCATAGTGAACATTATGAATGAACACAGTAAGTGATCAGTATCGATCACTCACTGTGTTCTTTTAGTAAAGATAGGGGCTGGTAAATGACATTTATCAGCCCCTTTTTCCTGCCTCTATCCTGAATATCCCCCACAGCAGTCAGCGGGAGAGCAGAGGAGGGAAGTCGGCAGCGCTGTGGGGGGGGCACACCGTTATTTTTTATCGCTTGAATTATTTTTCCCATTATGGGTGTGAGTGGGGCCTCATGTCCAAGTTTTGCCTAAGGCCTCACAAAGCCTAGAGCCGCCTCTGTATATATGTATAGTATATATTGTATACAAACGCCCAAAAACACCATATGAAACTAGGATGATCTTGACGTTAGTGTCTTCCTGAAAGCATCAAGTCACTTCTCCATGGGTGGCAATACATGCACGACAACGTTGAGGTTGAAGAAGAAAAGTATCTCTTGTTGATCTGAAGGAATTTTGGGTGACTCTGTCCCAAAGAAGCCTGGCTCTCAACCTGCAAAGTGGAGAACACTCTCATTTAAAGACTGAGAGGCATGAGTTGAATGAAATCTTCTGGGCCACTGGCTGCTAGCAAGTCTCTTGGTGCATTGATCTTAGTAGACAGATATGCAACTAATTTGCAGCTTAGGCCAAGTCTTCTTTGTAGTAATAAAGAATAAAACCCTTTGGGACACTCACTGGGACTCTCCATGTGAAGTGACAATAGAGTTTTGCAGTTGTCAAGCGAGTGAACTAGCTTGAGATTGCAGCTGGTTCACTGTGAGCAACTTAGTGGTATCTTCCAAAATAGATGGTGATTTAAAGTCCCTAGTTTTACAGCCTATGAACTGATGAACATCAGTACTATCATGCTGGATCTTGGCATTTGTAGATTCCTGGACACCTGTTGAAAGTAAAGTCTTGTTGCCATCAGTAGTATTTTGGGATGTTGTTTCATTGACTCTTTAGGCAGGTGCAGTTTATCCTCCTCTCTGTAGGTGGTGCTGTTTTGCTGACAGCTATACAAAAGGAATGGAGGATGAAAGGAACATTGTTTCTCTGCAGCCTCTGTAGGTGTTACCAGAGGAGCAGTGGTATTATTGGACACTGCAACAATATGCAACTTTGGCGCCTGAAGGGTTAATGGTATTTCTGCTGTCTGTTTTGTAAATTTCCCTATCACTTGTGTAATATTTCTATTATCTAAGATTGACTTAGAATGTGTTTTCTTATGGGGTTTGTTTAGGCTAATAAGATATGAATGGCTGTAAATGGCTATTGCTTTGGAATACTTAGGAACACTCTGACATGACATTTAGACATATGCCTGTCTCACTGAAAATATGATGAAGTTGCATATTGTATGGAGAAAAACACCTACTAATAGAATTGTTATTCTGTTCCTCTATAATCAAGTTTTAAAATGTATTGTAAGCCATCCCATTTCTAACTATAAAATGGGCATTCACCCAGAATAAAATTGAGCATATCTTGAAATCCACTATGGGTGTCAATTTGTGTTGCCGAGATCTCGTGTGAGAATTATCCAGGTGTCCGGTACTGTCCCCTACAGTGCCCATCTTTGGTGTGGACAGTGCTAATAAATAGGAGTGCCCTGCTATGGTTGGTATGCAGTTGCTAAATGGTTAGAGTAGAGACAGAAACCATGCTGGATAGGAAAAAGCTTGCTAGGCCTAGGTTCCCGGCAAGGAGGGACGGACTAAGGACCCCGCTGCCTGCTCCGCTATTTCCCAGACTCCAGTGCTGTGATTAGGACCTGCGTTAGTACTATAGGTGCCACTTGCACGGTTACTCTGCCTACAGCTATCCTCTACTCTACGCTTTAAAAAAGTGACAACCATACTGCTGGAACATACCAATGTGCCGCTGAGAACATCCAAATGGTGTTGCCTGTTTTAATGTGTCGCTGATACCATATTGTTTGGAACTGCTAAGTCAAGTACCTTGCTGCTGTTGCTCCACTGGTTGTCTGTTTACTTTCATCCAACCAAAATATAATTGTGCCATTTTCCTTGGTCTCTGCGTGCCATTCCTACAATTTCGCCCCACCCATATACAGCTGTAAGATGTTCTCTGATGTAGACTTGATCGCTCACAGGAAGCTTTGTTGGCTGAGTGTGTATCTCTTTTTAGCTCCCATAGCACAAGATTTGAGAAATGAAAAAAGTATCTTGGATTCTCTCAACAACAGCTTTACAAGCACTTACATGGAATTAACCCTGTTTCTTACTGAAGTAGGGAACACCGATAATGACCCAATCTAGTTTGGTCCTTTGAACAGATCGTAATGAAGATCTCCTGTGCGCTATTTTTGTCACTTGTGGACACTTGGAATGTCTCTTCTCAGCAGAAGCATGATTTTGGTGTTATTTTTAAAGAGGCCTCGGTGTAAGGCTGATAAGTGCCAGTCACTGACGCATTCTGAGCACCTAACTGTAACCTTGGTGAAGTGCTCTGTGGAGAGGAAACATCTGAAGCAAATGACATGATTCCTTAAAACCTCCTTGCATTCGTCAAAAAGTTTTCTCTTGAATGCATGAAACTTTTCACAGGATATGGTTTGTCGTGAATGAGACAGTAGGAGTTTTGGGTCTTTTTGCCTTTCTTCACTGTCGCTGCTGGTAGCAGGTACAATTCCTGTCTTTGTAACAAAGGCTATAGGGTTGATTTACTAAAGGCAAAAACTGTAGGTTGTAGGGATGTGGCATGAAGAGTTGATGCCAAGGGACTGGAGGAGATTACTGGTGGAGTGGTGAAGGAGAGGTGCTGTGTATCAGACTGCAAAGATCCAGGAGGGTCTTCCAGCAACAAAGCCTGGAAGACTTTGTTGCTGAAAAGCACAAAGTCAAAAGAATCTGGTGAGTGACACAGCACAGAGCAATGCATGCAGCACTGTGAAGTAGGAATAGCAGCACAGAAGCACTTTCTATTGGAGCACCTTATGAAGTCATATTTTGGAGCACTTTAAAGACAATGACACATTGCAAGACAGATATATAATTATCTATCTACATTTTTGTGTGTGTTTAATTTTTTTGGACCGCAATAGGACATTTGTTTTGCAGGTTTTTTGCAGAAAATATTTATATATATATATATATATATATATATATATATATATATATATATATATATATATATATATATATATATATATATATACGATATATTGTGTTTGTGGCAGCATAATAAGGACAACGCTGTGAATAGCGATTTACAGTTCAAACAATTGCCTATAGTTCTTAGCTTGGGCATTTGATGAGCAGATGGCAGTCCCGGATTGACATTCATGCTCTTAAAGTGAGAGGGCTGTGGTTAAGTTATCAAAAAACTGTAGGTTGTTAATTTTTCAAGGGAATTTAAAACAGAGTTTAGTGAATGTGCTGAAGTTTCACTTTGCAAAGGATACGCAATGAGGTTCACAGAGGATAAAAAAAACAGCACTCTTGCCTTCACATGATTGGATGATTCTTTCGCTATGGCTACGGCAGGCCATGGATGATACTATTCTTCCATCAACACAGTCAGTGTTGTTTGGGGAATCCCTCTCGTGGAACTATTGTGTTCCCCCAGCAGGGAGGTGGTGGGAGAGGAGTCCTCTCTGCTGGGAGAACACAGTAATTATTGCTAGCAACTATAACCACTGGAAATAACTGCTTCCTAAGAATCCAACATGCTGGTTGTACCCAAGTCAATTGATGGATCAACTTGGTTACAATCAGCCTGCCCATACATGGTTTGAATCTTGGTCGGTCTCTGCTGAACCGGCCAAAACTGGATCCGTCTATGGCCAGCTTAACTCATTTATCTCATTTTATTTTTCTCACTTTTTATCTTAATTTATTTTAATTTATTTTATTTATGTAGCGCTGGTAGATTTTCATCTACCGCTTATAGGTACATTTAGTGGGTTATCTGTTTTATACATACAGTCAGCTTTAGCCTCTGTTCCAGTTTGGCTGTGTTGCATTAGGTTCCACACTGTGCCTGTGGGTGTCGTTGTCGCCATGGGTCGGTGTTGGAAAGGCAACGCGCTGAAGCGTATGGGTGCTCTTCTGTCCCGGAGATAACTCGGTGGAGGTGGTCCTCCGAGTTGCATTCTGGGAGAGGGTATTTATGGGACAGACGCCATGTTTTAGGGTCTTTTTCGTTCGACCTGCTGGCCCTCCTGGCCAACAGGTATGTGTTAGGAGTACTACCGCGTGGTCCTCCGACTGGGAGGACCACGTTGCTGCAGCGTGTGGGTGGGCCCAGAAGCCTGTCTGGGGCCTACTACAGCGGCGAGGGAATGGTCCTGTGCTGTCTGTCCTACGGGAAGAAGCTGGACAACTGAAAAGATCCATGGGGAGGACCCGTCATGGAAGGATCATGCAGAGTGCTGGTCTGGGGAGGGGCCTGGTGACTCAGTTGGAGAACGCATTCTAAAGTTAACCTACCGCATAGTACTGCCGGGTCGGCTTAAAGGTTCTAGTGCTGTGTTTGCTGTCCATCGTAAACCATTACATCCTGTGGCAGAGGATCGTACGGGTTTCTATTTCATTCAAGTCTGTGGCAGAGACTTTTGTTTGTGCTGCATGGTTAGTGAGAGAAACCTATCCGGGCGGGCAAAAATTCAACTCTAAAAGGAGAGTACAGATTCCAGTTCATAATACTACATCAAGAAAAGGTATTTGAACTTCCCTGCAACTCTTCTTCTACCTCTTTCCTGCTACTTCCTTCAGTTACTCTTTATTAAAGCATTGGAAAAGATACTCAAGTGTCTGGTGTCTACACTGTCTGGTATTAAACTCAACGGGACCCTAGACCCGTTTCTGGTGAAATTGAGGTAACAAAGGTGACGGTAACAGCCCGCTTTAAACCAGCAGCTCCACCGTGAGTTATTGCTACATTTATTATTTTTATATCAACATTTATTTTTGTTTTTGTTTCTGCTTTATGTCATTTTAGTTTGTTCTTGTTTTGTTTCTTTTTATTTTGTTATTTTGTCTCTAAGCTGTTCTGTTCTTGTTTTTGGTTTGTGTGTCGTCCTTTGGGCCCATTATGTGGTTGGTCACACTGACCATTCATGGGTGGCATCAACGCCATGTTTGCTCGGTAACCTCCTACTGGGTACCTCCTGCGCATGTGCCTCTGCTTCAGTGTCATGTCACCTTGTTGTCCGGCGTCTCATCGCTGGCCCTGTGACATCCGGCACATTGCGCGGGCAAGTTGGAACCTCCGCGTATGCGAGTTACTCACCATGGCGCGACTCATCACGCCACTGTGGCGTCCATGCGCATGCGCCATCGCTTAGGCGGCATCCGCCATCATTTGGGGTGGGTTTCGGGCTTTGCTGTATTATATAGCCCAGCCTGTTTTTTGGCATGACGTTTAGGGGGGCAGATCCTTGGGCCAACTGGCATATACAGTATAAGGGCCTTCTCCTTGCAGACACACGTCATCTGGCTGGTCCTCTTGGACTTTTCACTTTGATGTATTATATCTATTACCCACCTGGGACACTGACCACTTTATTTATTCATATTCACTGGTATGCTAACCACTTTATTCATTCATATTCACTGCACATGTTCACCACTTGCCTGGTTACTATGCTCTGGTGTCCGTTTATGAAGCAGTGAACAGTGGTGATCCAGAGGATCGCCAATGATCACAGTCCATAAACAGTTTATGAACCAGAGATAAGCAGGGGAGAACGTGTTTGAACATGTTCTCCCACTGCTGATCTCCACACACTGAGAAACCTCATTGACTGACACAGAAACGGCCAGTTTATTGGAGGGAAGAGAGAATCCTGGGGGTTCTGAGGAGGAAGATTATTAACTTCCTTAT
This sequence comes from Lithobates septentrionalis, assembly GCA_037952835.1. Lineage (NCBI taxonomy): Eukaryota > Metazoa > Chordata > Amphibia > Anura > Ranidae > Lithobates > Lithobates septentrionalis. The sequence goes on along the minus strand of JBBDGP010000108.1, from coordinate 12,485,568 downwards.
ACCTCGATCAGACCTTGATATATATATAATGTGTGTGTGTATATATATGTATATATAACATGTGTGTGTATATATATATATATATATATATATATAATGTAGGGGATCTCTTTATTTTATGAGCATTAACCATGCCGTCTGTCTGTGCACTGAGCAGTGATAATTTATCACTCTTAATAAACTGACACTTCTGTGTTTCTGTGAATTTCTGGTACTGTAATCTCATAAAGTCTCACAAGATTCCAGTATCAGGGGCCGTTCTCCACTGTTTGAAGCGTTTGTAGATTTGTAGATCGCTTCACTCCTCCAAAGGAGAAGCGATCTACAAAGATTCATAAACTGGCATCCAGAACGATCTCCTCTGAGAATGCCGGAGAATGAAGCAGTGAAATTTTTTCACTGCTTCATAAACGGACACCTCTGGCCCTTATATTGCCTTGTATTCCATTGAGCACTCTTTTAGCTTGGTCTGAGCTTTATTGTCACTCTTATCTTTTCTTTTTATGTATTTATTTTTTAATTTTCTGTCATATCATTATAGATACTTACACTTTTCAGGATGTTTGTTTTCCTTGGGCTCCATTATGTATCTCAGCCGTGGGTCTGCCCCTCTATCGGCTCCCAGACAGCTTACTCTGAGGACATTATTCCATCTGGCTGTGATCCTTGACATACTTGCACCATTAATTATATTTTTTGGTGCTTCTCTGTGCTTCTCTGTGAATTTTGTTGCTTAAGTATGCTTCTTATATGGATGAACCTTCACTGCCTTGGAGGGCTTCATTTACATATACAGAAATCCATTTTATGGGCAGCTGATTGTCTTTACTTATGACATGGTCTTTCCACAGATATACACAAATCAAATCTTGCCTGTTTCCTGATGAAGTGGGCGCTTCTCCACGAAATGCATAGAGACTACAGTCCAAATTTGCATCAACTCAAGTGCTTTTGTAATTTTGTATATATGGAACTCTACAGAAATACATGTACATTGTGACTTTGTATTCTGACATACACAAAATTTAATATGTCTGACTTTAACTTCAAAATTAAATAAATTTTGTATTTTTTTATATACTGTATATTGGTATTAATTTTCATTTGGCGCAACTCACAAGCCCCGGATTTCTTCTTTGGTTTTCACATATTTCAGGGACCGAGTTCTGCCTTCTGCCATTGTGTCAGCAGTTATGGCCTTCTTTTTGTGTCTGTATATGGCCGACTTAAGTCTTGAAGGAAAGGAGACTTGATGCTTCTCGTAGTACCTTGAACCCACTGTTGCCCATTTCTCTTGGATAGTGTATGGTAATTTTGCTGCAACTGGCTTTAAACTGTGTGCACTGTGTGCAGTGTCTAAGTACCTAAGACCTGCTAAATGTTGTTCTTCCCTTGCAATTTTAGGCTCAAGAAGGTAATTGCTTGGTTCCTAAGATCTCTGATTGTCTTTATTGGATACTTTTGGAAAGTTCTGCAGTCTCTTCAACAAGGCAAGCTCAATAACATCAGAGCTCCCACCATAAGTTTACCTATGGCTCCCTCTGCAACTATTTAGGGAATGAATGGGAAGGGATGGGAAGGAATGGGAAGGAAATTGAAGGAATGGAATGGAATGGAATGGGATGGGGGCTAGTGAAATGTTTTGACTTAATGCAAGGAATGCATTAAAGTGTTAAAGTGGCATTAAAGCTTAATTTTGTTCTTCTTTAAATAACAAACATGTCCAATACAGAACCGCGGCTCACCGGCTCACCCCCACCCCCCCCGCTCTCTCCTCATCAGCTTACTGGCTATGATTGACAGCGCCGTTGTCTTTGCCAATGAGGAGGGAGAGTCCCGGGACAGCTGAGGCTATCGTGAATGATGGGAGAAAGCTCAATTAAGGATGGGGGGGGGGTAAAAAAAGTTTAGCCTTTAGAACCACTTTTAAGGTAAAAAATGCTTTGACTTTGAAACCACTTTACCTTTGTTTAGACTTCATCTAGTGGCTAGAGCACACTATTTCAAAGTAGCACATAATCCTGTTTAAGCAGTGTTTTTGAGCCTGCACCGCATCCTTCCTCACATGATTTCTCACTCTGGGGAAGACGAAACAAGTGTACCTTTGGAAGCCAAGCTATTATCCTGAGGACTACATGTTAAAGTATTCTATGCATTAAGATAAAAAACCTTCTCTGTGCAGCAGCCCCCCTAATACTTACCTGAGCCCATCTCAAGCCAGCAATGTTGCATGAGAGACCCGGCTGCCTGGGACTTTCCCTCCGTATTGGCTGAGACAGCAGGGGAGCGCCATTGGCTCCTGCTGCTGTCAATCAAAGCAGTGAGGCAATGAGGAGAGAGAGGGGGCGGGGCCTAGCTGCGGCTCCATGTCTGAATGGACACAAGAAGCTGAGACTTGGCTCAGGTGCCCCTATAGCAAGCTGCTTGCTGTGGGGGCACCTTGGCAGGAGGGCCAAAGAGGGACCCGAGAAGAGGTGGATCTGGGCTGCTCTGTGCAAAACCATTGCACAGAGCAGGTAAATATGATATGTTTGTTATTTTTAAACACAAAAAAATAGACTTTAGTATCACTTTAAGAACAGCATCCACGTTCCCTCTTTGTGGCAGCATCACTTGTGAGATTTGGAGTTATACTGTGTACTTGTTGTCTCCAGTAGCTCAGAGAGACTGTTTTATTGCTGAATTATATGTATTCTTTCTGTATGTTTGTTTTGTCTTCCCTTTAATTTCACCCCACAATGTTATTCAATAAACTTTGAAGGATTCTACATACAGTCAGGTAGCAGCGAGCGTTTAACTGAACATCGAGCTGTACACGGGTTGCAGCATAACATGAAGTGAGGACAGAACAAAATGGTTTGATGTGTTTCTAAACATGTGGTAGAATGTCAGTCGAGGGCATTGCCTTAGGGGATCAGAAAGAATTATTTTCCCAACTAGGACAAATTGGGCTGCGCTTTTGAATTTGTTTGCCTTCTTCTAGGTATCGTTGGCTCTGACTATACGATTATATAACTGCAAAAAAGGACTAAGAAAATTTGTTTTATACATTGTAAAAACAATGAACTAAGTCATAAGTATATTGTTAACTGGAATTTTCATCATAGTACAGGTTGCATCATTCAATTTTAAATGTGAACAGTTTAAATAGCATACTGATATAAAAAAACCTAGATTCTGTATGGTACAATGATTCTTTTTCACCCTAAATTCAGTATTCCTATAGTAAATGGGAAACTCAGGTTTTCAAAGAAAAATACTTCAGAGGAATTATTTGTGATAGATTCACTGTTTGTTTTAAGGTCCAATTAAAGCATAACTTTACCTACAATACACGAGTCAAATCAGCCTTTAATGTTTTCTTTATTGCAGTAATTGGAGCCTTAAATCCTTTTTAAAGTTCACATCAAACGAAACGTCTATAAAATGTATTTTAAATAGGTACAGGTGGATTACCTATGAGGAGCTATGAATCCAGATGTTTCACAAACTTCAATCAAATATAAATGGTTGGAGTCACACAATCTTATTGTCACATGTACACCTGTATAACAGGTATTTAGTCAATAGGGGTGAGCGAATCTGCCTAGATTTGGTTCAAGTTGGGTTCAGAGAGAGAGTCTTTTCATGTGGCTTAAAGGGCAGCATTGAAAATACACAAATCCTTTAAATAACATGTTTGAAAGCTGCATATGTTGTTATGAAATAGTCCTTTAGAAAAAAAAAATATCAGTGTGGGTATCTACCACCTAGATTCTTATCCAGGCATGCAGCATTGGTGGCCAGGAAAGGGAGAGCAGTAAGTGTGTGCCCCCCTTTCCCTGCACCAGGCCACATGCCTTTCAACACTGAGGGGTACCTAGCCAGGATAGGGGCATGCAAGGCAGCTAGATTCTTCTCCTCTCCCTCTTGCTGGCTTTTAGACATGTGCATTCGTTTTCGTCCGAATGCATTTCGTCCGAATTTCAGGTATTTTCGTTATCGCTTTAACAAACGATAACGAAAGTGCAGAATACGAAAACCGAAAGATCCAACATAAACAAATGCTTTATTTTCGTTTTCGTTGCGACAACAGTTCGATATAGATAGGAGATTCGACATTACGCTGACAATAACAATCTGTGTCTATCAAACCTGTGGTTGAATGTGCCTAACCTTAACTCTATTAGTCCAAGAATATTCTACATAGAGAGAAAAGATTTGACATAGAGAGAAAAGATTCGACATAGAGAGAAAAGATTCAACATAGAGAGAAAAGATTCGACATAGAGAGAAAAGATTCAACATAGAGAGAAAAGATTCAACATAGAGAGAAAAGATTCGACATAGAGAGAAAAGATTCAACATAGAGAGAAAAGATGGCTGCTGGAATTGGGTGGGGGAAGTAAAATAAAAATAATGATGACGATGAATGTTATTGGTCGATTGTAACCAAAGAGGAGGGGCAGTAAAATAGCTAGAACTAAGTACACATGTACAGCCAACTTACTTTCACTTACAATTTGCTAGCAGAGAGAGACACACACACTGAATCATTTCAGAAGACAGTCAATCTTAGCTGGTCCGTTTGTCAGAGAACCTGAATTATTTAGCAATTAAGCATAAGCACAAAAGCAGAAGAATAGTGAAGCAAGCTACAGTTCAACTTACCTTTTTCATAATAATCTGCTGCTATTGTGTTAGTTTTGTGAACTTAATAGTGATACTAGTGTTGCTAGAGTTGTGATAGCCTCAGAGGCAGCCCGTGTTGTGGGGGGGATTTATTATTATAGATTCCATATTATAATGCCATATCAATATCTGACACAACATCGGATGCCGCGCCCGCCATTGCACTTGGAGATTGAGAAACGAATGTGAAAGTTGGCTGACTGTTGGGGTAGAGTAGACCGTTCAACGTGAACAACGAAGATTCGACAAAGCAACGAAAAGCAACAAACGTTGAATCTTTGGCTTATGGTGTCTTTCGAAAGTTCTAAGAAGATTTGACGGAGCAGCTAAACTGTATGACGCTGCAATCATACATTTCCGGTCAAATGGATCCGCCCATGGGCTATAGAAAAATTCTAATGTTGGTTGACTAGTAAAATAATTAATAAATATAATTATTACTAGTCATACAACATTAGAATTCTACTACAGCTAGCTTTTAGGCGGAAAACTCGACCAGGAATGTACACATACAGTTTAGCTGCTCCGTCGAATCTTCTTTGAACATTCGACAGACGCCATAAGCCTTCAATGACAGATTCGACCTTAATTAATTTGGATTTTCGGACGAATACATTTTTAACGAAAAACGAAATAAATAAAAACAAATTTGGGGAGTAACTAAATAAATTTATTTTTCAGCCGAAAACGAAATTCCGAAATATTTCAGTGTGCACATTTCTACTGGTTTTTAGCTGCTGCAGAGGGGAGATACAGGGGGATCAGTTCCAGTAATTTCCCCTCTGCTGCACCCGTCACCCTTCCTGTACACAATCTGACTCCTCCCCCTTCCTACAGCTCCAATCCCCCTGTGTGCCTCCTCCCCACCACCACAGCACTGCCAGCTTCTTCTCCTTTCCCTTATTCTGGTGCTCACGCTACCTGCAGGCACACAGGGGGACTCTTTCAGGATGGAGAGTGGGGGGGCAGGGCTGCTGATAGGGCAGTACAGCAAGCCCTCCTGTACCGAGCCCAGGCCCCATTAGTTCAAAAGGGGAGCCCATGCACCTGTGAGATGGAGGGCTGGCTGTAGTGTCTTATTGCAGACACCAATACTCTTCTGCTTCCTCCTGCAGTGCTGCCAGCTTCTCCTCCTCTTTCTGTCTTGGACTTCACTGCAGGGGGGATTGGTCCTAGCCCATGTGCTCCTTCCATATGCTGTCTGGGCCCCCTGTGTGCCCCTTTCCCCCGCAGAGCTTCCGGCTTCCCTCCTCTCCCGCCAACGGCTACTATGGGCACATATAGGGATGTTTCAGAATGGAGAGCAGGGAAAATATGTCATTTAATGGCCCCTTCCTTTCCTGAATGAACACAGTGAGCAATCGGTACCAATCACTCCTGTGTTTATTCATCACTGAAGCATAGTACACTGTGTTTACTATGCTTCTGTTTGTGAATGAGCAGGAAGCCTCAGAGCACTTCCTATTCATTAATCTGTGCAACTGAGGCTGCAGAGAAAGGGACTGATAAATCTATGTCCTTAGTCACTTTTGGCCAGGGGGCCCTGTCAGGCAGGCTGTATGGGGCCCTGTGATTTCTAACAGCAGCCCTGGTGGGGGGAGCAAATATGTAATGTTTACTGGCCTTTTCCTTTCCTGAATGAGCACAGTGAATGTATTTTTTCATGCAAAAAACTGTGTTTATTATGCTTCAGTTTGTGAAGGAACAGGAAGCCTGTGTACAGGATGCTTCCTGTTCATTCATTCTGCAGTGCAGCTAAAGCTGCAGAGAAAGGGATTGAGGAATCCCCAATCCCTTTCTCTGTCTCAAATGTAAAAAAATAAATAAAAAAATTGTACAATTAAAAAAAATATATATATAATAAAAAAAACAAAAACAAAACATAATTGGGGCTCATTAGCACAGATACTATGGCTGCATGAATGAGTGGAGTGTTCATGCGGCTGGAGCCGCCTTTTACTCTATGGGGATGTAGTGGCTGTATGAACACAGCTGCAGGTCCCGATTTGACGGGTGTACAGGTATAGGTGAGGGGCTCCAAATGCACACTGTCTGTGTTCGGGGCCTTATATCTGTACCCAACACGTCTGTCAAATTAGGAACTACGGCTGTGTCAAACAGCTGTTGTGTCCCCATTGTGTAACATAGGCTGCCTGCCACAGCTCGAGGCGGCTCCAGCCACACAAACTGCTGATTCACACTATACAGGCCACAGTTCCCATGTGAATGAGCCTCAAGACCTAATAAACACACAGAACTTCTTTTATTAATTCAACACAGTTTTATCTTTTAGATTTAGCATGAAGTTATGTTGTGTTTGTGTCTGGGGGAGTGGTTTTCTTGTTAAATAGGCTGCACTGGACCTCCTCATTTCTAACAATGGCCCAGTTGCAAAATGACAGATGCCTTCCCAGGTGCTGCATAATGTAAACATACTGTTTCACTATTTTATTTGGCAGACCGGAGTACAACCAATGAAATTCAGGAGTCTCCATAGTCAACAATTTTTTTTCACGGTCACACTGTAATGCCAGATTTCACTAGTAAGAGCTTCTATAAGCAAGATCTATAACTGTGGTCTTCTATCCTAGGAAGTCCAAAGATATCACGATTACATCATAAAAACAAATAATTCAGGAGAGACAAGCTCAATTTGAATGGGCTGCAAATGAACAAAAATGGAACAAAAATAGACACGCAGCATTTTTTTCTGAGGCAGCACACTACAATGCACAGTCATGCATTACCCTGCATTGCCTTAGTGCATCGGGGTACCATTCATTCATGTAAACAAACATTGTATTTGTAAGAGCCGCCAGCGGCGCGCACTCGCGCCCGATACCAGGAAGTGCAAAATCACGTATGTATACATGATTCTGCGCAGCACAGCCGCCCTGTAGCAGTAAATGTGCCATGGGGCGGTTGGCAAGTGGGTAGCCTCCCTGGCGGTTTTCCCGAGTGTGGCTCGGGGTTACATTTCAGGACCATTAGCGGTAACCCCGAGCCACACTCGGGATTACATCGCAGGATCCTGGTGCCTCCTTACTTACCTTGTCCCCGGGATCCTGCGATGTCCCCCGCACTGTCCAAGGGCTCCGTCCTCCTCCGAAGCCTCTCCGTGCCAGGCTCCGTTCCCTGCGAGCGTCGCGACGCACGGGGGCGGAGCCTGGCAGCAAATTCAAAAAAATGTAAAAATCATAACACATACAGTACTGCAATCTTACAGATTACAGTACTGTATGAAATCATTTCACATCCCATTTGTCCCCAGTGCTCTGGCCCATGCCCTGCATGCAGTTTTATGTTGCATATACTGTTCTTTCTGCCTGGAAACTGGAGATTGTCCATAGCAACCAAAAAGTGTCCCTTTACGTCAAAAATGGCTTTAGACCAGCTAGAAAACTGCGATAGTAAATTAGAACACTTGCAGAATTGAGCGATAGTGAATCGTGTGGAAATTTATTTTATTACTATTTATTTTTATTTTTTATAATTATTATTATTTTTTTATTATATTATAATTTATGTTTTTGTGTTTCAAACTTTATCATACCCGGGATATCTACTAGACTCTTGTTTGGACAGATTTAAGTGTGTTATTGTTAATAATTAAATACCTACAATATAAAACGCCAAATTTCATTGCAAAATAATTGTACCGCTTTCAGCACCTAAAATCAGAAAGAATCATACCGCCAAGGAGGTTAAAGAACTTTCAAGTTAAAATATACAGTATGTATAGCCAAAACATTTTTTTGGAAAGAGTAGGAAAGGATTAAGACCGCTTCAAGCTATCTCTTTTTTACTGTGTTTACTGTGGGGAAATTTTCTTTCACTTCCCTTCCCAGAGATGCAACAGGACGTTAGTGGAAATATCCCAAAGTGAACGGAATTCCATTCTTAGACAGTTGTCATCTGGGGACAACTGTCAAATTTTGGATTTCCCTCACTTTCACTTTCTGTTAAAATGGTTACCAGTGCAAATACAGAGATACATTTACCCAATGGGAATATATACAGCAATCAAAAACTAGAGAGAGAGTCTAAACCCTCCCCACTCTATCCAAAGCTAAAAATTTGAATTTTCCTACAGATACACTTACATTTGTAGATACCCTGCCTTGGTGACAACCTTTGACACTCTACTGGGAAAATGTAGTGTTAGAAATTCAAACTTTCCAAAAATAAAAAATAATATAAAAAACTGAAACTATGTTAACCCATGTGATCCATTCAAACACACCTATTCTGTCCATCACTGAAAGGGCATGTTTTTTCTTCCTTTAGTATCAGTGGTATAAAAACCAAGATTCTATAACCAAATCTACATAATAGGCTGTGGGGGTTATTTACTAAAACTGCATGGTGCAAAATCTAGTGCAGCTCCGCATAGAAACCAATCAGCTTCCAGGTTTTATTGTCAAAGCTTAACTGAACAACCTGAAGTTAGAAGCTGATTGGCTATCATGCACAGTTGCACCAGATTCTAAGTGCACCAGTTTTAGTAAATCTCCCCCTGTGCATCATAGTAAATCAGTGGTTCTCAACTCCTGTCCTCGGGACCGACTAACAGGCCAGGTTTGCAAGATAACTGAAATACATCACAGGTGATATCATTTGCTGCTCAGTGATTGCAGTATTCTAGTCTGCATCTCCCCAAGGTAATACTTAAAATCTGGCCTGTTGGTGGGTCCTGAGGACTGGAGTTGAGAACCACTGTAGTAAATGATCTGTTCTGACTCTTGATGTCCCCGACCGAGAGGCAGATTTAGCTTTAGCCACAATAGGCCTATGCCTATAGGCAACAGAGATAAAGAGGCAGCTTTTTGCTGTGTAGTTATCAATTAAACATTGTTTTGCCCCCACAGCAAAAAATAAAACAGTAATCCCATACAAGCTTATTACATTATCACAAAATTATAAGGCAAGCTAAGACTTAGTAAAGAAAGAAAATATTCTGTGAGGTTTGAGGTAATCTCAAGAATGTTTTATTGTTTTGGGTGCCAAAGGTTCTGTGGCTGTAGGCTGCAATGGTGGCTATCTCTCCCTACTCCTGCTCATTGTCAGATTAGTCACTTCCAGCAGTTTTGCAGTATCTTTCAGCGCTCCAGCCGCCTTACTATCATCCTATCCGCTGTCTATCCACAGCATTGACCAATCACTGAGTCTGTTCAGAGAAGCATGGCTTTGTCCTTTTATTGTGCTAGACTGCAGCTGTCAGCACAAAGCGATATATTTATAAAAAAAATAATAAAAACTGTAAAAACTGCATGTGCGATTGGGGGCAAACTCGAATGTTATTGGGCTATTTTCTCTCAAGGTTGAATATTATTCTTTAAACACATTAAGTCAATCAGGAAACAAAAACACACTATGACCATTAGGTGGAACTGATGATCAAAGGAAACAAATAATTACAGTAAAACCTCGGATTGCGAGTTACGTGGTTTATGAGCGTCTCGCAATACGAGCTGGTTTTTTTTTCAAATTCTGACTCGGTTTGTGAGCGTCGTCTTGCGAGACGAGCAGGATTCAAGCCTCTGGGGTGTGCAGTACCGCATGTGGCCAGAGGTGCAGGGGCACGGGTGGCGCTCGGAGACACTGGGAGCCACTCGGGGACACTCGGAAACACTGTTCCCGAGTGTCTCCGAGTGGTCTCCGAGTGTCCCTGGCACCATCCACCTCTGGCCACATGTGGTACTGCACACACTAGCAGTGATGCTGGTACAAATTATCTGAGTTTCCATTGATTCCTATGGAGAAACTCTCTTTGATTTATGAGTGCTTTGGATTACAAGCATTCTTCTGGAACGGATTATGCTTGTAATCCAAGATACTACTGTATTTACTATAATCTCTAGCTCCATCTACTGGCCATAATGCAGCATTATCATGATTCATGCTATTCTATTTGAACAAAAAAAATCCAGCCTGGAGAGAAACTAGCCTAACAACATTTGTTTTTGCCCCCCTTCCCACAAAACAAATGTACACGCAGTTTCAGAACTCAAATAGCTCTGCAAATCTTTTAATAAATCCATCCCTACCAGCTGATGGTTCCAATGTGTTATATCAATTTCTGAGTTCAGCTGCCAGGCTTGTTTAATCAGCTTTTCGGTACCTAGACAGAGTACATCTCTTTGCCACAGGATACTCAGGCCTAGCATGTTATTATTACTTTAAAATCAATGATCTGGGAAAAAAGATCGGATTCCATTCTATACTGTTCGTTTTACATACAAAAGGTAGTCAAGGTAGGCTATAGTATTTTCATTATATATATTACTGCAATAAAGCATATACTGCATTCAGATAAGGATGTAATTGGTATAATGCAAATGCAGGAAAATAGCTTTTGCTGTGCTTTACAAAACATTGCAACATTGACTCCTTAAAACGGAAACTATGTATGTTATCACTTATAAAGTAGTGGACAGAGATATGGAAATCAATGTATTATTAAAAAAAGGTATTTACATTTCACTATGCCCATTAAAACTCCCTCAAAAAGCAGGTTTATTTCTATTCAAGAATAGTGGGTAGATACGTGATCATCATTATTTTTTGCTCCTTTGCCCAACTGTGTATCAGAAGGCCATGCTGATATTTATAGTCCTTTACAGTATTTCAGGTAAAGAGGTTTATTTTGCAGCAACTCACCATAGCCTACTGGTTACTTGTCAAACATTGAGTTATCACAATTGCTATATGCCATGTAATCTATCATATGCACTGTAGTTTCCACATAGTATTTGTCAAAAGGAATATGTGGCTTTGTAACATTTTCTTTTTTTGGCTATTTTTCAATCATGTAAATATAAAATATAGCGCATGAATATTCCATATTTGCAGCTTGCAGCCAGCAGGTAGAACAGTATGCAAATTTGATGCTCTATGATATCTCTTCCATACAGATGCTGTGCTGAAAATAGACCTAAAGCAGAACAACACTGCATCTGTATACCACAAACCAAAAATGCCATTTGATTCATTTTTAATATTCAAAATAATCACACCCGTCTATCCATGCCTCTATGCTTTATTTTGCTTAGAAATCACTTTGAAAAACACCCCCTAGCATTTTTGGCCGCAGCCATCTTAGGTAGGTGCAGATGATTCATGTAGCACAGGAGTGTCCAACCACTGGCCTGTGGCACCCTCTGATGTGGCCCGCTACCTCCTGCTCTGGGATGGCGGGTCGGCAAGCCATCCAGAGCATCTGTGTGAAGAATAGAGCCAGCAATTGAGTGAGCATGTGGCTGTAGTAGAGAGAAGAGCCCATGCTTTTTGGTATAGCGCCAGCTCCTGTCACAGGTGGAGTCAGGGCTGGTGCAAGGATTTTTAACACCCTAGGCGAAACCTAATTTTGCCGCCCCCCCACTTTGGCTCTACCCCTGACTCCACCCCCTTTGCCCTTGTAACACATGTGACTTGACACATACTCTTGACCTACCTGACACATACACTTACCTACCTGACCAGGGCCGGTGCTAGCCTATTTTGTGCCCTAGGCAAGACCAGCTAATTGGGGAAAGGGGAGAGGGGGGGGGCTAAGAGAGAGGGGGCTGAAAGAGAGGGGGGTAGGAGGGAGGGCTGGGAGAGAGGGAGGCTGTGAGAGAAGGGGGGTTGCGAGAGTGGGGGCTGAGAGAGGGAGGGCTGGCTAAGAATGGAGGGAGGGCTGAGAGGGGGGCTCAGATAGATGGGTGGGCTGAGAGTGACGGGGGGCTGAGAGAGAGAGGTAGGAGGGAGGGCTGAGAGAAATAGGTGAGAGGGAGGGCTAAGAGAGGGAGGGCTAAGAGAGGGGGGCTAAGAGAGGGGGGCTAAGAGACAGGTGGGCTGATAGAGACAGGTGGGCTGAGAGAATAGGGAGGGCTGAGAGAGAAGAGAGGGGGCTTAGCGAAAGGGGGGCTGAGAGAATAGGGTGGGCTGATAGACATGGGTGGGCTGGGAGAGGGGGGCTGAGAGAAAAGGGAGGGCTAGGAGAGAAGGGAGGGGGCTTAAAGAGAGGGGGCTGAGAGAATAGGCAGGGCTGAGAGAGACGGGTGGGCGAGAAAGGAGGGGGGCTTAAAGAGAGGGGGGATGGCTAAAACAGAGAGGGTGGCTGAGAGTATAGGGATGGCTAAGAGAGGGGGGGTGGCTGAGAGAAAAGGGAGGGGGGCTGATCGAGGGGGGAGGGCTGAGAGGAGGGAAGGACTGAGAGGGGGTGAGAGGGAAGGGGGCTTAGAGAGAGAGGAGGAGGGCTGAGAGCGAAGGGAGGGGGCTTAGAGGGGGGGCTGAGGGAGAAGTGAGGTGGGTTTGGAGAGAGGGGGCTGAGAGAGGGGGAGCTGAGAGAGAAGGGAGGGGGGCTGAGAGAGAAGGGAGGGGGGCTTAGAGAGAGGGGGTGCTGAGGGAGAAGTGAGGTGGGCTTGGAGAGAGGGGGGGCTGAGAGAAGGGGGGTTGAGAGAGAAGGGAGGGGGGCTGAGAGAGAGGGGGAGGGCTGAGAGAAGGGAGGGGGGCTTGGAGAGAGGGGGCTGAGGGAGAAGTGAGGTGGGCTTGGAGAGAGGGGGGCTGAGAGAGGGGGAGCTGAGAGAGAAGGGAGGGGGGCTGAGAGAGAGGGGGAGGGCTGAGAGAGAAGGGAGGGGGGCTTGGAGAGAGGGGGGCTGAGGGAGAAGTGAGGTGGGTTTGGAGAGAGGGGGCTGAGAGAGGGGGAGCTGAGAGAGAAGGGAGGGGGGCTGAGAGAGAAGGGAGGGGGGCTTAGAGAGAGGGGGGCTGATAGAAGGGGGGTTGAGAGAGAAGGGAGGGGGCTGAGAGAGAGAGGGGGAGGGCTGAGAGAAGGGAGGGGGGCTTGGAGAGAGGGGGCTGAGGGAGAAGTGAGGTGGGCTTGGAGAGAGGGGGGCTGAGAGAGGGGGAGCTGAGAGAGAAGGGAGGGGGGGCTGAGAGAGAGGGGGAGGGCTGAGAGAGAAGGGAGGGGGGCTTGGAGAAAGGGGGGCTGAGGGAGAAGTGAGGTGGGCTTGGAGAGAGGAGGGCTGAGAGTAGGGGAGCCGAGAGAGAGGGGGAGGGCTGAGAGAGAAGGGAGGGGGGCTTGGAGAGAGGGGGGCTGAGGGAGAAGTGAGGTAGGCTTGAAGAGAGGGGGGGGCTGAGAGAGGGGCAGCTGAGAGAGGGGGAGCTGAGAGAGAAGGGAGGGGGCTGAGAGAGGGGGGAGGGCTGAGAGAGAAGGGAGGGGGGCTGAGAGAGAAGGGAGGGGGGCTGAGAGAGAAGGGAGGGGGCTGAGAGAGAAGGGAGGGGGCTTGGAGAGAGGGGGGTTAAGAGAGAAGGGAGGGGGCTAAGAGAGGGGGAAGGGGGGCTTAGAGAGAGGGAGGGTGGAGTTGGGGGGAGATGAGAGACTCCTAGCCCTGTTCCTGCAGTCCCACTTCTGTCCCAGTCTCTGTCTGCAGGTGTGTATGATGTTGACAATGATGTTGACAGTACCTTCCATACCATGATGCCAGTATCCTGCTTCGATCCGTATAATTTGAGCAGCTCCCACAGCAGCCTGCGACTCCTGCCCGTCCTCTGTGACAGCTCTGTGCCCCCAAGTGAGCAGCGAGCCTGTCCTCCAGCTTCAGGCCTCACATCACAGCGTGGAGAGGAACTTGGAGCAGTCCGTGCTCTGGAAGCATGGGGTACGCTGCGCCCGCTTGCCTCCTAGGGGAGGCGGGGTCAGGGGGCGAGGTCAAGGAGGAGGTGGTGCCACGGTGGAGATCTTCGCCCGAGTCCCGGGCTCTCGGGCTTATCTGCCCTCAGCAGGCCCCTCACTGTTCACTGCCATGTAGCGATGGATCTCCAACTTCACGCATCAGAGAGCGTTGTGGGGGCTGGGGGTTGCTGGACTTGTGACACTCACTTGCTGATATCCTGATAGGAGAGCAGAGAGGGCGATTACTGTCTGGACTGGAAACACATTAGAGCGGAGAGCCAGGGCGGGGGCGCTGCTTGACATGGCTCTGTGGAGGACAGTGCGGGAGTAAAATAGCCAGCGGCCGGGCGCCCTAGGCGGCAGTGCGCCCTAGGCGGTTGCCTAATCCGCCTAGTGGTAGCACCGGCCCTGGGTGGAGTGATACCAAATGCACTCCACCTGGGACAGCAGCAGCCAGCAATACAGCAGACAGCAGCAGACAGCCATACCTGTTGGGGGGACAGCAGCAGGTAACCAGCCATACCCACCTGGGGGACAGCAGCAGCCGTCAGACATACCCACCTGGGGGACAGCAGCAGCCACCAGCCATACCCAGCTGGGGGACAGCAGCAGCCACCAGACATACCCACCTGGGGGACAGCAGCAGCCGCCAGACATACCCACCTGGGGGACAGCAGCAGCCACCAGCCCTACCCACCTGGGGGACAGCAGCAGGCAGCCAGCCATACCCACCTGGGGGACAGCAGCAGGCAGCCAGCCATACCCACCTGGGGGACAGCAGCAGGCAGCCAGGCTTACCCACTTTGGGGACATCAGCAGGCAGCCAGCCATACCCGCCTGCGGGACAGCAGCTGGCAGCCAGCCATACCCACCTGGGGGACATCAGCAGGTAGCCAGCCATACCCACCTGGGGGACAGCAGCAGGGAGACAGCCATACCCACCTGGGGGACAGCAGCAGGCAGCCAGCCATACCCACCTGGGGGACAGCAGCAGCCAGCCATACCCGCCTAGGGGACAGCAGCAGGGAGCCAGCCATACCCACCTGGGGGACATCAGCAGGCAGCCAGCCATACCCACCTGGGGGACAGCAGCAGGCAGCCAGGCTTACCCACTTTGGGGACATCAGCAGGCAGCCAGACATACCCGCCTGCGGGACAGCAGCTGGCAGCCATCCATACCCACCTGGGGGACATCAGCAGGTAGCCATCCATACCCACCTGGGGGACAGCAGGAGGCAGCCAGCCATACCCACCTGGGGGACAGCAGCAGGGAGACAGCCATAACCACCTGGGGGACAGCAGCAGGCAGCCAGCCATACCCACCTGGGGGACAGCAGCAGCCAGCCATACCCGCCTAGGGGACAGCAGCAGGGAGCCAGCCATACCCACCTGGGGGACATCAGCAGGCAGCCAGCCATACCCACCTGGGGGACAGCAGCAGCCAGCCATACCTACCTGGGGGACAGTAGCAGCCAGCCATACCCGCCTGGGGGACAGCCTCAGGGAGCCAGCCATACCCACCTGGGAGACAGCAGCAGCCAACCATACCCACCTGGGGGACAGCAGCAGCCAACCATACCTACCTGGGGGACAGCAGCAGCCGCCAACCATACCCACCTGGGGGACAACAGCAGCCGCCAGCCATACCCACCTGGGGGACAGCAGCAGCCAGCCATACCCACCTGGGGGACAGCAGCAGCCAGCCATACCCACATGGGGTCAGTAGCAGCCAGCCATACCCGCCTGGGGGACAGCAGCAGGGAGCCAGCCATACCCACCTGGGGGACAGCAGCAGCCAACCATACCTGCCTGGGGGACAGCAGCAGCCAACCATACCCGCTTGGGGAACAGCAGCAGCCAACCATACCTACCTGGGGGACAGCAGCAGCCGCCAACCATACCCACCTGGGGGACAGCAGCAGCCGCCAGCCATACCCACCTGGGGGACAGCAGCAGCCAGCCATACCCACCTGGGGGACATCAGCAGCCAACCATACCTGCCTGGGGGGAAAGCAGCAGCCAGCCATACCCACCTGGGGGACAGCAGCAGCCACCAGCCATACCCACCTGGGAGACAGCAGCAGCCACCAGCCATACCCACCTGGGAGACAGCAGCAGCCAGCCATAACCACCTGGGGGACAGCAGCGGCCAACCATACCAGCCTGGGGGGAAAGCAGCAGGGAGCCATACCCACCTAGGGTACAGCAGGAGCCAGCCAGCCATATACACTTGGGGACAACAGCAGCCAAACATACCTGCTTGGGGGACAGAAGCAGCCAGCCAGCCATACCCGCCTGGGGGACAAGCTGTTTGCTATGGGGGCCATCGCCAGGAGGATGGGGCCAGGAGTGCTGGTGGAGGACCCAAGAAGAAGAAGATCCGGGCTGCTCTGTGCAAAACCACTGCACAGAGCAGATAAGTATGACATGTTTGTTATTTTTTTAAGCTGCCTTTAATATCACTTTAAAGTAGTTATTTAAGTATTAAAGTAGTGTTGGGCTTTCTTTATCAGAAAGTCCAGCATGTTTTCAAACATTTTGTCATGGATGCACCATATAATATATCTTTATATATAAATAAAGTTTTTTTTTTTTAAGTGTAAACCAAAAAAAAATTGACTAAAAAACATTACAGATTCCCTTTTACCAGTTCTGGATCTATTGTGTTCATCTAACACATCTGGCCAGGCAGTGATTAAACAGAGTGGTCTCTTCACAGCTTCATGGTGTTAGTCATTTCAGTATTTAGTCTGGAATTCTGAGGATTAACAGGAAATCATGCTTTTAATTTAATCCTAGTACAGGCTTTGATTCCAAGTAAATGTGAGGCAGAACACGTTCTTGAATTCTGAATTTCCTCAAACCCTTTGTTTTTCTCTCTAATTAGCAGAAATGTCATTTATGCCAATTAAGAAAACAAAGATGTATATAAAGCTATTTGTTTTCATGCAATAGTTACAACACTGACAGTTTTAGATTTTTTTTCCAGGATTTATAACATAATGGTTGTGGCTAATGACTCTCCTCTCTGTATTACACCAGGTTTTTTTCCCAGCTCTGTTGACCTCTTCAATTCTCAAGAGGACAACATTTTCTAGTCTGGCAATCACGTGTATTTTATAGTTTGTTGTGGCAATATTTCTTTTTCACTTGTAATTATGTATATCGCATTATGCTTTTTCGGGCGGAACATGTGGTCTGAAGGAGCTATGAAGATAATAGAAGATAGAGAGATGCAATAACGTGCCTTGTAAGAACTTCCTTTTACTACACATTCACAGGCTATTATTTTTATGACCAGAGATCAGGGAAGCCTACATGTCCAGGTCAAATTCAGCAGCGTAGGTTAGCTTAACTATCTGTGACTAATTTTCCTGCCTCAATATTTTTTAACATTTTAATTGTAATGACCTTTAAGACTCTTATTTTGAACATAAATGTGTTGCTATTGTTTTTTTATCTGTTGGCTGAAAAATGGACAGAAAACTAGTGGACTTTAGGTGTACCACACATACGCACACATCCTATAAAAAAAAAAAAAACTTCATCCAAATACATTTTTTTGTGTGTCGCAAGCCCTTCTCCTCTGCAGCAGCTCCCTGGATGCATTGACCTGCAAGCCCCAGCTGCCATTTTGACAGCCAGGACTTGTTTTGTATAACAGGGGTGGCATCTCCTATACTATATAAAATTACACTCACAGAAAAGTGGCTGCAGTGTCAATAAGAATTACAATGTAACCAAGGTGTTATTGCTACATTGTAATTACTCTGCTTCAAAGAAGCGACCTTTGATCTGCAAATGCGCTGAGTTAAAAAAACAAAACAAAAAAACAAAAACCTTGCAAGTTAAAATAAATCAATCAATAAATAATTATATTGCGTTCCTATTTAACCTAGGTAGCCTAGCTCTGAGGAAACGCTTCAAATATACACCCCTATGATGTAATTGCAGTATGTGTGTCTGCACTGCATGGCATCTTGTGGTCCATTGTCCTTTACCAGTCGTTACTTTGTGGGTATCCATTTGTAGCAGTCTTTTATCACTAAATAAATGTTGGTAATGCACTAGGTGCATGTGCCTTCCTGTCCATTTGTTTTTGTAGTTTCACTTTGGATTACCCTGTCGGAGGAGGGCTGCAGCCGCCTAGCATTTGGAATTGCTGTTGTTCATCTCGCTTCTAACCACAGAGGACCCCATGGTACTGGAAGTGATTGCTTGTTTGTGTCTGTCTAACCCCCTATTAAAGGGGGAGGGTAGGAAAAGGTGAAAACCAAACCAGCCATCGATGGTTTGAATCCCTGCTGAGCCGACCCGGATTTGAACTATGTATGGGCAGGCTGAATGTACCGAAGTTGGTCGATCTTTCAACTTGGGTACAACCAGCCTGTCAGATTTTACATGTGATTATTGTTAGCAGTTATTGAAGCTGCAAACAACCACTGTGTTCTTCCCACCTACCCCACTGTCTGTGTTGATGGGGGAAATGAAACTATTTTCTTTCCTGCAACCCATGGTTGCAGAAAAGATAAATGTTTCATCTATGGTTGACTTCAGGTTCTACTGCTATCCGAGGCTCCATTAGAGAGATTTCCCTCACTTCCTGTCCTGGTGAAACCTTTTTTTTTTTTTTTTTTTTTTTATTAGACAGGAAGTGAGGAAAATTCGGCAACAGGGAAACATACAACAACAAAAAATGCTGATACGGGTTCTAGCATTTCCCTACTTAAAGAAGAGTTCCAGCCTGTATTAAAACAATTAAAAGTCAGCAGCTAAAAATACTATAGCTGCTGACTTTTAATATAAGGACATTTACCTGTCTAGGTATCCTGCAACGTTGGCACCTCTAGTCAATTCATCCATCGGCTTCGAGTGCAGACGCTGGCATCCTTACTAAAGGAAACAGGAAGTGAAGCCTTGCGGCTTCACGGGCTGTTTTCAACTGCGCATGCCCGAGTCGTGCTGCGCTTTTTGAATGGTCCCGCTGTCTTCTAGGACCTGTGTATCTCCTAGAAGGCAGCGTAAGGGAGGGGCAGGAAATTCCTTAGATTGCGGCAATTGTTGTGCGGCGATCTTACCCGGAAGTGGGAGTGAGTACCTGGTTTTGACAGGTATACACTCCCCCCCAAAAAGTGCAAAATGTGGCAGTGAAGGGGTGGAGGGTGCGAATAAGTGGAGCTTTAACTTTTGGGTGGAGCTCCTCTTTAACTAAAAAGAGAAAATTATTTTACTTCTGTCTGTATTGTACACCAGAGCACGGGGTGGGGGGAAATCTAATTAAATTTATATAAAAATTATAAAACTTGAAAGGGGTGCTAACTTTACCCCATTCTACCCAAAACTAAAATAAATGGTTACAGATACACTTTGATTTTTAATTAAACTTAACTAGTCCTAATTAGCTGGAAGACATATGCAGAGGTGGTACTTGTAGACTACTATGGGAAAACCAGAGTTTTAGAAATTCCAAAATGATACCAAGTTATAAAGATTACAGTACACATATTCTGGTGCAATTTGTATCCATGATCTGATCAAATTGAACTATATAATATCTGCTTTATTTTGTACAAGGCTACATGCTGAAAAAGGTGGCAAGAAATGATCATTGAAATTAAATATTTTAATAATGAGTAAATTAAATTTTACAGGCAATTACTTTTTTAAAACTGCACTTCAGGCAGACATAAAACACACAAAAAACGTAAACATAAAACGCATAAAATGCATTTCTGTCTTCATTAATACCTCATTTTATGCATTTTGTTTTTATTGCAAGCAGTGTAAGTACCTGAATGTGACTTGGCATCAGCCACTTGCCATCTTTTTAGGCCTGATTCACACTTATGCAGGTTGCCGTTTCCATATTCCAGGAGCATTTTGCGTGTTTCAATACAAGCTTTTCATCCATTGAAGTCTATGGATCCAAAAATGAAGAAAAAAGTCCCTGGCCCTTTCCATAAAATGCACAGATGTGAACTACATCCATAGGAAACCATGTTAAATGAACTGTAGTGTGTTTCTGCAAAACTGAAATAGCACTAAAAAATAGGTATGAACTAGGCCTTATAGCAGATCTGAGACTGGGAGAGGGTAAAGGAACACAGGAAACCATACTGCTGGCTTCTGTTGGACTGGCTGCCATACACATGGGCCAAATGTCAGACATTTTTTATTAAACCGACCAATGTCGTCCGGCATTCGGCCCGTGCTTGCGGGTCTTTAGGAACAATGCTAAGTGAAAGAGATAGACTAGAACTAGACAAGGGTGCGTTTCCCTACTCATCAAAAGGTCACTTTACTAAAACGTAACTTTTATTTTAACCACTGCCCTACTGGTCCAATGTCAAATGACATCCGCAAAAACACCCTGCCATCCCGGGTGGACAACATATGATGGCCTCAGGTTCTCTCAGCTACTGCGGGCCCCCGGGGGGCCACAGTGCGGCGATCGGGGATCAGGCGTGTCCTTCGGGACACAGCCCCTCTCTGACCAGGGTAAAGAGCCAATGAAATTTGCTCTTTACCACGTGACTGCTTATGTCCAATAACAGCCGGTCACATGTATTCTGCCTGTGATCGCTGATCATGCGCTCTTTACCACGTGACCGGCTGTGTCCATTCACAGCTGGTCACAAATGTCAACAAATGGCTCTAGTGCCATTTCCAGGTTCTCCTTCTCAGTGTGTGAGGAGGAGACCTGGCTGAAAAAGTGCAGGGATGTGCCCGATTGCCCCTCTAAATAAAGAAGACCTGTCACAGCCCATCAGGAGTACCTGTCACAGCCCATCAGGAGTACCTTTCACAGCCCATCAGGAGTACCTTTCACAGCCCATCAGGAGTACCTGTCACCAGCATCTGAGTACCTGTCACCAGCCCATCAGAGTACCTGTCACCAGCATCTAACTACCTGTCACCAGCCCCAGAGTACTTGTCACCAGCATCAGAGCACATGTCATCAGCATCAGAGTACCTGTCACCAGCATCAGAGTAACCGTCACCAGCCCCAGAGTACCCATCACCAGCACCCGAGTATCCGTCACCAGCATCAGAGTACCCGTAACCAGCCCCAGAGTACCCATCACCAGCCACAGAGTATCTGTCGCCAGTCCCAGAGTACTTGTCACTAGCATCAGAGTACCTGCTACCAGCCCCAGAGTAACCGTCACCAGCCCCAGAGTACCCGTCACCAGCCCCAGAGTACCTGTCACCAGCCCCAGAGTACCTGTCACCAGCATCTAACTACCTGTCACCAGCCCCAGAGTACCTGTCACCAGCCCCAGAGTACCCGTCACCAGCCCCAGAGTATCTTTCACCAGCATCTGAGTACCTGTCAAAAGCCCCAGAGTACCCATCACAGCCCATCTGAGTACCTATTACCAGCTCATCAGAGTATCAGAGTACCCGAGTACCTGTCACAAGCCCATCAGAGTACCCGAGTACTTGTCACCAGCCCATCAGAGTACCAGAGTACCTGTCACCAGCCCATCAGAGTACCCGAGTACCTGTAACCAGCCCATCAGAGTACCCGAGTACCAATCACCAGCCCACCAGAGTACCCGAGTACCTGTCCCCAGCTCACCAGAGTACCAGAGTACCTGTCACCAGCCCCAGAGTACCCGCCACAAGCCCCAGAGTACCTGTCACCAACCTCTGAGTACCTGTCACCAGCCCCAGAGTACCCGTCACAGCCCATCTGAGTACCTGTCACCAGCTCATCAGAGTACCCGAGTACTTCTCACCTGCCCATCAGAGTACCTGATTACCTATCACCAGCTAATCAGAGTACCCAAGTACCTGTCACCAGCCCATCAGAGTACGCGAGTACCTGTCACCAGCCCATCAGAGTACCCAAGTACCTGTCACCAGCCCATCAGAGTACCCGAGTACCTGTCACCAGCCCATCAGAGTACCCGAGTACCTGTAACCAGCCATTCAGAGTACCCGAGTACCTGTCACCAGCCCACCAAAGTACCTGAGTAGTTGTCATCAGCCCACCAGAGTACCCGAGTACCTATCACCAGCCCATCAGAGTACCAGAGTACCTGTCACCAGCCCATCAGAATACAAAAGTATCTGTCACCAGCCCGTCAGAGTATCCAAGTACCTATCACCAGCCCATCAAAATATTCGAGTACCTATCACCAGCCCATTAGAGTACCCGAGTACCTATCACCAGCCCATAAGAGTACCCCGAGTACCTGTCTTCAGCCCGTCAGAGCACCCAAGTACCTGTCACCAGTTGGGGTGTTTTCTTTGGGGTCATTTTATGGATAATTTCATTGTCCTGGTGCTCTAATACCTTCAAAAGAGTGATAGGTAGTCAGGAAATGAAATGTGTAATTTATGCTCCTAGAATGCCTGATGGTGCTCCCTGCATGTTGGACCTCTCTATGTGGCTTGGGCTGTGTAAAGTTTCACACATGTGGCATCACTATTTTCAGGAGGAGTAACAGAATATTTGTTGGAGTGTCATTTTTGCTATGTACAAGCTATGTGTTAGAGAAATCTAATAAATTGACAACTTTGTGTAAAAAAAATAAAATAAATAAGTTTTCATTTTCTTTCCACGTTTTCCAAAAACGTTTGGGAAAAAAATAAACCATTCAAAAGAATCATAATGCCTCATAGATTATACGTTGAGGTGTTTGCTTTCCAAAATTGGGTCATTTTGTGGGTAATTCCACTGTCCTGGTGCTCCAGGGCGTTCAAAAATGTAATAGGTCGTTAGGAAATTGTATGTGTAATTTATGCTCCTAGAACACCTGATGGTGCTCCCTGCATGTTGGGCCTCTCTATGTGGCCAGGTTGTGAAAGTCTCACACATGTGATATCGTCATACTCAGGACGAGTAGCAGAATGCATTTTGGGATGTTTTTTGCTATATACCTGCTATGTGTTATAAATATCTTATAAATTGACCACTTTGTGTTAAAAAAAAAAACGTTTTCATTTTCTTTACACATTTTTCGAAGACTTTTGGAAAAAAATGAACCGTTCAAAAGACTATTTATGCCTCAAAGAATATACGTTGGGGTGTTTTCTTTCCAAAATGGGGTCTTTTTTTGGGTAATTCCATTGTCCTGGTGCTCCAGGGCCTTCAAAAGTGTGACAGGTCATTATTAAATTAGATGTGTAATTTATGCTCCTAAAAACCCTGATGGCGCTCCCTGCATGTTGGACCTCTCTATGTGGCCAGGCTGTGAAAAAGTCTTACACATGTGGTATCACCATACTAGGGACAAGTAGGAGAATGTATTTTGGGGTGTAATTGGAAGTATGCATATGCTGTGTGTGAGAAAAAAATTGTTATTATGATAATTTTGTGTAAAAAAATATAATAATAATAATTTCTTAATTTTCCCAAGAATTGTGGGAAAAAAATACAACTTCAAAAAACTCACCATGTCTCTTACTAAATACCTTGGACTGTCTACTTTTAAAAAGGGGTCATTTGTGGGGTATTTGTACTTTCCTGACATTTCAGGGCCTCAAAAAATGAGATAGGCCGTCAGTACACCAGGTGTGATCAATTTTCAATTATTTGCACCATAGCTTGTAGACTCTATAACTTTAACACTAACCAAATAATATACACTTATTTGGGTTATTTTTACACAAGATATGTAGCAGTGTAAATTTATGAACAAAAATTACTTATTTGCAAATAATTTTCATTAAAACTAAAAAGAATTGTTTTTTTTTCAAAATGTTCGCTCTTTTTTCACTTATGTCACAAAAAATAAAAAACCCAGTGGTGATTAAAGTGGTTGTAAACTCACCCTGTCCATTTTATGCCATATCAAGCATTACTAAGCACTTAACTGATTGCTCTGTGTTAAATACTTACAGCCTTGTTTGTTTGCTTGTAATCCGTCCTGTTACTTTTCATTATGTCCCCCACGCATGCGCATGTCTGTCTTTTTACGGCATGCGATGAGCATGCCGTCAGTCCTTTGATGACATATCAGGGCTCTGTTATCTCCTGTGTCCACGGCACAGCTCTGAGATATTGTGAGATTTGATTTCCATTCACAAAACTATCTTGCTAAAGGATTACGGCGCATGCGTGAGATTACAGGTCAGAAGAAGAAGAAAGGGCTGAAGTTCAGAGGACATCAGATGCAGGAGACAGTAGTTAGGATGGCGGCGGCTACACCCGGAAATGAGGAAATGAAAAAAACAAAGAAAAAACAGTAAGAAACATGCGATGGGGGTTCTATTTCCTGAACACTGGTTCTAAATGGTTTACTATACTTCCTTCTTTGAAATGTAGCTTCAGCGGGTCAGAGTTTACCTCTTCTTTAAATACCACCAAAAGAAAGCTCTATTTGTGTGAAAAAAATGATAAAAATGTTGTTTGGGTACAGTGTTGCCTGACTGAGTAATTGGCATTCAAACTGCGAGAGTGTTGAAATTTGAAAATTGGTCTGGGCAGGAAGGGTGTATAAGTGCCCTGTATTGAAGTGGTTAAATCATAAAAAGTATGTAAATGACCATGTCCGGTATACCTATAGGATGAAGTCAATGCCATTATATATAAAAATCAACTTTCTATCTCTATGTGGTAATATTAACATCTACCAAGTTTAAATGGTGAAAACTTATCTTGAATATATTTACGTACAGACAATATGAGGGTTATAATTTCCTCCTTTATTCAATATAAAGGCTCCAGGCTGTATTAGAGGATATGTAAAGGTCTACTCACCAACACCACCTGGTATCAAGAGATGGGGGTACATCTGTCTCTCTTCCCATCTATTGGCCAAATATAAAATTGAGATGAACAGAAAAAGAGATAGTATCCTAGTAAATACTGTCTTACTGAAGATATGGGCTATCTATCTTCTGCCCTATGAAATTATCTATCTCTCAGATATGCGATACGGGTACATTCATCCACGTGGACACAAATAACCACTAACGGACGAGCCCCATATATCACCATATCATAGTTGCCAACAGTCCCGATTTTCCCGGGACAATCCCGATTTTGGGACCCTCGTCCCGATTGGAGAGTGTCCCGAATTCGGGATTTACCATAAGGAAAATCGGAATGTTGGTTTTTGTTTTTTTTTGTTCTTTTGGAGCAGCGGGCTCCAGCAAAATGGTGGCCGGCGCCGCCGCTCTCTCTTCCTCTAGTGTTCAGTGGAGAGGGGAAGGGGGCTCGATCCGTGCAGCCAATGAAGCGCCTTCTTTAGCTGCACGGCCCCTCCCCTCTCCACTGAAGCGAGCAGAAGATACGGCGTCTTCGCCGTGTCTTGCTGAAAGCTCCCAGCCCCGTACTGCGCAAGCTCTGCGCAGTGCAGGGGGTCCTCCATTGCCGAGTGGAACTTTCTCGGCAGAACACCGGCCGCTCCTGCACTGAGCGGGGGCCGGGCAGCATGGGGGGGGCTGCACTAACTGAGGGGTGGGCTGCACTAACTGAGGGGGGCTGCACTAACTGAGGGGGGGCTGCACTAACTGAGGGGGGCTGCACTGAGGGGGGGCTGCACTAATAGAGGGGGGCTGCACTAACTGAGGGGGGGCTGCACTAACTGAGGGGGGGCTGCACTAACTGAGGGGGGGCTGCACTAACTGAGGGGGGCTGCATTAACTGAGGGGGGCTGCACTAATAAAGGGGGGCTGCACTGAGGGGGGTTGCACTAATCGAGGGGGGGCTGCACTGAGGGGGGGCTGCAATAATAGAGGGGGGTCTGCACTGATGGAGGGGGTCTGCACTGATGGAGGGGGTCTGCACTTAGGGGGTCTAGACAGACTCTGGCGGGGGCACCTGATGCAAGGACAGACTCTGGCGGGGGCACCTGATGCAAGGACAGACTCTGGCGGGGGCACCTGATGTGAGGACAGACTCTGCTGGGGGCACCTGATGCAAGGACAGACTCTGCTGGTGGCACCTGATGCAAGGACAGACTCTGTTGGTGGCAGGCGACGTGGCTAGTGACACGCTCAGGGATCCCACTGATTCGGCATTATGGTGAGTTGAATGATTTAATTTTATATTACAATGTAATAATAGAAATAATGCGCTTCAATCATCCTGACACCATAACAATCATGGTGCCGGAATGATTGAAGCGTTAACACCAGGTGTTTGGAGTATCTTTATCTGCTGATTGTTAAACTTTCTAGAATACACATATTTTTATTGTGTAGGATCTGGGGCTGCTGTCCCTTCATTTCCCTCTCCCCCTTTCCTTCTCCCCCTTTCCCTCTCCATCCCTCATTCATCTCAGACTCTAACCACACCCTCTTGAGCCACGCCCATTTAAGCCACGTCCACTGTTCACATAAGCTACGCCCACTTTTCACATAGGCCACACCCACTTTCACATAAGCCACGCCCATTTTTCGTGCACCGCATGTATCAACTTTTTACTAAGCCACGCCTACAAACGAATGCCCCCCCTAATTATTGTACGGCTCCGCCTACAGCCAAAAAAGTGTCCCACATATTTTTTTTTCAATGTTGGCAACTATGCCATATCCACAAAAAAGCTTCTCTCTTAATCAAGACTACATTGACACAAGGCATATCCCACCCCACGAAAAAGAAAAAATGGAGGGGAGGGGGGACAGAATGTTTCAGGACAAAAATTAAATCATTTAAACCTAAACGAAAATAAAGTCAGAAGGTGCTCCCAAAATCAAATCACCCAAACCTAACATGTTTCACTCTTCAAATAGAGCTTCGTCTGAGGTAAAAAAATTAAAAAAGTGAAGAATGAGCAACCAAGAGTAGCTGACTGTCACATGGTAAAAAGAAAATGGTTTCCTTTGCTTGTAGTTCCTCTATTTATAACCTGACCATCCAAAATGGTTGCCGCACATGCTCATTGCTGAGGAGAATCCTATCACCATCTTGTGGATGAAAATCAGAACTACAAGGCAATCACTTATTATTGATTGCTTCTATCCCATGTATCATTGTCCTGTACATATATACAATTCCTTTTGAACAAAAAGGGATATAAAATGAATGCAGATTCTTTCGCTTTCCTAAATACCAATATGATCCATACAAATATTAATATTAGACAGGGCTATTAGACAATAAGTCCAAAGATTTTTAGTTATGTACAAAAGTTTGGAATGTAAAGCCTTCATTAAGGCCAGATGGTGCTCGAGAATTGAGATGGAAAATCCATCTTGCTTGAAACTTCAAAAGATGTTTATCCAGGTCAACTTTCCTTGGTCCCAATTTAAATTGTTTATGGCCCAACATTTTAATACCTCAGCTTTACCACCATGTTTTTCAAGGCCATGCCTAGCAATTGGTCTCTTTTCTGTGCATTAACATGCTCCAATACTCTGCGTCTGAATTGACTAATTGTTTTTCCCACATATAAAAATGGGCATGGGCATCTCATAACATAAATAATTCCCTCTATACTACAATTGATAAATGATTAAAGGCATGCCTTACAGTGTTCCCATCTGTAACTACCTAATGGTTTTTCTGGCAGCCATGTGGGAATGACTTTTTTTTGGACAGTTCCTAAATGACTATGCACTAGTATGTCTTTCAGATTTCAAGCTCTTCTGTATGTGATCATGGGGCTTTTCGGAAGGATTTTAGATAGAACTTTGTCATTGTGTAGCACGTCCCAATATTTTTTAATGACATTAAAAATGTCACCAAATTGATCTGAATAAAAGAAAGGTTTGGTGTCACCAGTAACACACCTCCATCCCTAATAATAACAATAGAAACAAGGATGTCACCCTTGGGACTTTGAATGAGGTGTGCACAATTGGCCGATAAAGTTGACAAATGTAAATAGAGTAACACTTTACTGTATTTACATTTGTCAATTTTATCGGCCAATTGTATACACCTCATTCAAAGTCCCAAGGGCGACATCCTTGTTTCTACCAGATTGATTTGAGTATGTCCCTATAAAACGCATGCCTGCATTATCATCAGTCTTGGTTCGTTTTTGTCCAAGTAAAGTATCCCTTGGGACAGTGCTCACCTTAAAGTCATATGACTTTCTTAAGTCATTGAGATTATTACCAAGTTTACTGAACCTCTCCACCAATTGTAGACTTTCATTTTGAAAGGCTGCATGAGTAGAGCAGTTTCTTTTAGCTCTCATAAATTGCCCAGTGGGAATGTTTTTTTAAGGGATGTAGGGTGTTGGCAAATGTAGCAAATTATTGGTGGGGGTAGGTTTCCGGTAGATGGTTGAATTAATAGTACCATCCACATCTTTTACAATATGACTTGTGTCGCAATTGTATATGCTAGACTCTATACGCTCCACGAAAGTGGAGTTACCTTTTAAGTATGTTGCACACATATTAATTTCTTTTGTAGGCAAATAGTTTTAAACAGACTTACACAAAGAAAACTGCTTTTTGTACACAGATATATAACAGCATAGTGCTGAAATACACTTAAAAAAGAACTATTGTTAAAATTATTTTAATATTATTTAACTCCACAGGGGAAGAACTAATTATAGCACTTGGAGCTGTTCAAATTCGTCCTATAGTTTCTATGCAGAGTGATCTGGCAACCCCCCCCCCCCCAGTCCAACAATGTGGCTAAAAAGGAGACGGATTTGTGATTGACAGCTCTGGTCTCTGCCAGCAGGGGCCACTCTGTAGACCAGGGCTGCCTTAAAAAAAAGGGGTCCCAGCCTGTGGCGGTATGTGACTGTTCCCAGCTGAATCTAAACATACACAGCCTGGCTGATAGGTCACAGTGCTGCAGCACTGATTGATTTTTCAGTTTCATGAATGAGATGAGCGTTCCACATCGCTGAGTGTTCATTCATTCAAGTGAAAGCTCACACAGTACTGCAGCACTATGAGCTATCAGCCAGGCTGTGTATGTGTAAAGGCAGCTGCAAATTGACAGAAAGCCACAGCTCTGAGCGATTTGTCACTATTATGAATGAAGATCGTTTCTGCTTGTTTATTTATACTAGTTAAAGATCACTCAGAGCTGAGACTAATGCATCTGTGCCTGCTTTACTTTACATAGGGCAGCGATGGTGAACCTATGGCACACGTGCCACAACTGGCACGCAGAGCCCTCTCTGTGGGCACGCAAGCTAAGTCACTGGATCGCTACCCCCCGACAGCCGAACCTCGGAATTCTTTTATATGCCTCCGTATCTCTGCACATCACTGTGTTCCTCCTTATGTATCAGTGCATAATGTCCCACGAATTTCTCCTACACAGGGACGGGGTTATTTTTCCTTTGCTTGACTGGGTACCTGGGGATCAAGGAATGTGTCCGCTGTGGCGTCGGATTGACTCCACCAGACGCATGTGGGGCCCATCGGGTGGCGTCATCGGTGCCGGATAGAGCGTCCCTTCTGGGGGGTTCTGCCCGTGGACTGGTGGAGCCATGCACCACTGGGCTTGGAATGCGGAGTGGCGCCATGCGCTCCAGGCTCGGTTGGTCCCGGAGCCATCTCCGCGCATACGCGGTAATCCCCTGAGCCATGTGTGTGCGTGCATCTGGCACCATATTTAGGTCCCCAGGCAGGCTGTTTGATGAAACGCACTAATGCTCATGATGAAGAACCCCATTACTGTCAATGGCCCCACACACACCTGAGCATTCCGTCATTTGAAAAAGCAGAAAAGTTTTTTTTCGACCAGAATAGTACTTTCTTGGTCCCTTAGGGCTCATTCAGAGGGGTGATCAGTCCCATCCTCTGTACATAGCCGCTGGCAGGTTTAATTCAGTGTTGGCATAAATAAGTTGGTTTTGTGTTGCAGTTTGGGCACTCGGGCTACAAAAGGTTCGCCATCACTGACATAGGGCATTGGCAGATATTTTACACAGAGCCAAAGCTCTGAGTGATCTTTACTGTTATAAATGAACATGAAGTGTTGATTGTTCAATTATAATAGAGACAGATCATTCACCTTAGAGAAGGAGGGGCTCTGTTCTAGCTGTCTCTCCCCCCATAAATTGGGCTTTAAAAGGGGGTGGAGCTACAGCTAGCATTAGGAGGTGTTATTAAGGATTAATGGGGACAGCAATCAAAACGAGAACAAGTTCTATATAAAAAAGGGAATACCACCCTGTTGGGCTTTGGAAGCAACAGAGACAAATACAAAAGGAAAAAAATAGTAAGAAATCCTTTGTTACAATGAAGTCACATTTACAATAACACAGCAGTACTAGAACACAAACACTTACATGTATTCTGAATTATAATAGTACAGTAACAAAATTAAAAATAACAGTTTTAAGTAGTGGGGAAGATTTAGCCCCCAAAATCGTACGTAATTTAAACAATATATTCTTCAAATCCTTTTAGGTTTGTTGCCTCTCTGCTCTGGTAAAGCCTTGAGAGTTGGGAAATGGTCTCTTTAGCCAGCGAAATGGGTCACTGATCTTTTGAATGAGTACGTTTAATGAAAACCCCTTGTAGCTAGAAATGATATGACCTCTATAAGATAAAACACAGAACCTATTAAATATATGCCATAACCTTGCTGTTTCTGCTACAGAATGGATAAGACATAAGACATGTCTAGGGCAGCAATATTTTGGGGTTGAAAAAAAAAAAAAACAAGAACTTATTTTTACAGATACATTATTTGATTTGTATGTTTGTGTTTTACTTTTATTTTTTTAAATGTATAAAATATTTTTACACTGGAAACCTCAAAAAGAGAAAAAATCAATTTGCGTGGCTGCTTTGAACAATATATATATATACAGACGATTTATTGCTCATAACTGAGGGGCCAACCTAAAACGGACATCCCGGTGCTGCACCTTCTATTCTTTTGATTCACACTACTGTGCTTTATAAATATACTTTAAAAAAAAATGCATCAAGATAAAAAAAACTTTCTGTGTTCAGCATCCCCCCTCATACTTCCCTGAGCCCATCTCAATCCAGCGATGTTGCACGGCAACCCCGGACTCTCCTTCCTCATTGGCTGATGGCAGTGCAGCGCCATTGGCTCCAACTGCTGTCAATCAAAGTCAGTGAGCCAATGAGGAGACAGGGGGCGGGCCAGACCGTGGCTCAGTGTGTGAATGGACAGCCAGAGCAGTGGCTCGGGTGCCCCCATAGCAAGCTGTTTGCTGTGGGGGCACAAGGGGGGAGGGGCCAGAAGCGCCGGCGGGGGACCCGAGAAGATATGGGTTGCTCCGTGCAAAATTTAGTATCACTTTAAGGGCTAAATTCACCTTTTTTTTTTTTTTTCTAAATTTCAGCTTTCCTATTTAGTAATACAGCATTAATGTACCTCTGTTGCAGAAAAAAGCTTTATCTATCTTATAGATAAAGAGATAGATATAGATAATTACTTCAACCTCAAGTCTCCTATAGAAAACTCCTCCATTACTTCCTGCTAGCTGCATGTGAAAAATTATTTAACCACTCTTGTCTCACTTAGTCACCACATCACCCTCCCTTTCCTTCTTTGCCCCGTTTCCCTTTCCATGCATTTTGATCTAGTTCATGGTTTACCCATTCAATGCACTTTATTTCATCCAGACTCCAGCCCTTTGAATTGCTAGTCTCCTCCACTCTTACTGGTGGTGCCCTGTGTCTTGTGTATACTGGGATTCAGGTAAGCAGCCTTGCATCTGCCACTTTGTAACACTTGTATTTTGTTGAACTGTATTGATATATTTTTCTCAATATTGTCTTGCTGTATGTGACTGATTACATTGTCATTGATCATGTGCCGATTAAATTGCATATGTTTTCCTGATGAAGCGGCTCAGTCCGCGAAACTAGTTGAAATGCTGTCCATGACCAAGTCATCTATGTTTTTAATTTACTACTGAGATCTTTTGTCATGTATTATGCATCAATAAACGTCTCTATTTTTTGATATGATTGTTTATATACTTGATTGTATCCCCTTTTGTGTTGTACCAAGATAGTCCACCTGCTCCCTATTCTCTCCCTTTGGTGAGGCCTGGTTGGGGACCAGGCTCCCAACCCCTTTATTTCACAAATTTCTTGGATGATGGTACAACCCTTGTTTGATTATGCTTATCTATTAATATGGTCTGTAGAAGCCACCCACAATTTTCTATGTGAAAAATGTTAATGAACTAAGACAGCAGTTCAGCAGCACACACCCTGTACCTGTCTTCCACCTCTAGGAGTTTACTTCTGCCCACCTCTGCAATTTCACGCTTTTCCAACTCAGGCAATGTCAGTGAGCACTATTCTCCTTCTATACATTGCCAGTATCTTTGTCTACTGATCGATCATTTAATATGTTACCTTCATCCTGCCTAGATTGTTCATTTGCCAGAGTGTGCAGGAGCTGAGTGATCACATAAC
This sequence comes from Lithobates septentrionalis, assembly GCA_037952835.1. Lineage (NCBI taxonomy): Eukaryota > Metazoa > Chordata > Amphibia > Anura > Ranidae > Lithobates > Lithobates septentrionalis. The sequence continues at coordinate 12,452,954 of JBBDGP010000108.1, read as the reverse complement.
AGCCTATGTGGAGGAGAGCTGTAGTATTAAAAACAAAAAGTGTGTCCCTGGAAGCCTGTAAAACTCACCATACACTATACAATCTGATTGTACAATCTCCTTTAGAACTACCATCAACTATGTAGTGCAAGGGCCTGCCTGATTGGATACAGAGTGATTGGATAGATAGGTGTGCCCTCCTATTATATAGTTTAACCAAGGAGATTATACAGATATTGTACAATCAGATTGTATGGTGTATGGCAACCATTATACACCTAAAATGAACTGGTTGCACTTTCTGTGCCAGTGACAAAGCTAGACATTCTTTCATCAGGGCAAGGACTCGGTTTGGCGCCACCACCAAGGGAAAAGGCCTACACAATCACTGCATAGGTGAGGTTTGAGCAATTTCAAGCTTCACTTTCAAATTGGACTAGGAAGGAGAGTAGTAATGTGGCACAGGTAGCGTGCCGCAGTGAATAGCGAGTGTGGCCAAATTGTGTTAACAGTGGGAATGGCTTAAAGAGGCATGGTTAAAAATACAAATGTATTCTTGTACCCAAAAAATATGCTTAGATTAATAAAACAAACGTCACTGTAAAAATATGACTTTAGCTTTCCTTAAAGGTGGACTGCAGAGCTGGTGCAAGCATTTTTTTTCTACAAAATAAAAAAGTAAAGGTAAATAGTGCAATTTGCTTCCCGCACCCCCTCACCCCCACCATCCTCCCACCACCCCCTCCCCCTCATTTTTTTCTTTACAAAGTATGACCCTGTGTGAATGAGCCCTGAGGCCCCATTAACACTTGAATGTTCCCGGAAAAACATTGCAAAAAAAAGCATGAAAAAATTTACATGGTGCTTGCGGTGCCATTAAATCTTAATTGCATCCCAAAATGCAGATAGCAGACGTATGTTTTTTCGAGTGATAAAGGTGTGGGAGCTTCTTTGGTGCGTTTGTCACACATAGGGCAGCTTATTCAAGTGAAAGGGCTGCCCTATGTGCTTCGTGCAAAAAAAAAAATTAAAAAATGGACGGGGTGGGAATGCGTGTTTCCACTATGCCTAAAGCAGTTTGCTCTGCAGTTTTGATTTCTTATTATCCAGGGCAGTTTCCTGTCATTACTGACACACTCAGATCTATGACAGTCATTACTACACAGATATGACAGGTAGACTTAGTCCGGTGTGTGAGGCTCACGGGTTATGGGAGAGCTTTCATTGCAGCTGGAGAGACTGCACGTTTATACCCTTGTTTGTGAAGATCCCTGGCCGCCCCCCTGTTTACTTTCTTAATGGTGGAGTCAAGTGAGCTTCTGATGACTGAGCTCAGCAGGGAGCAGGACATGGTCACTGTCCTCCACTACAGGCAGTGCCGTCTTAATAGCATCTTGGGCCCCTGGGCAAAGTAATGCACTGGGGTCCCTACCAGCCTGCCCCAATTTACACACCTACTCTCAAAAATTAAAGTATAAATAGCTGAATTTAACATATACAGTATTTATTGGTGCTTTCAATAAAATCTATTTTAAACACTAAGAAAAGATGACGGGTGGGGGGAAGGGGAATCAGGAGGGCACAATACTGGGATCAGAAGGGCACAGTGCAGGTCCGGGATGGTACCCGGGACACGGCCATGGCAGGACAGCTTAGTAGAAACCGTGACTGTCCCAGCAAATCCAGGACAGTTGGCAAATATGATGTAAAGCAAGATTATCAAGGGGCAGTGCCTAGGGGTGCCCATGCATTAAGATGGCCCTGACTACAGGAGCTGGCAGTGGCTTCACCAACAGAATAGCAGAGCTGAAGAGATCTCAGATGGCCTGGGGGAAGGAGGTGGAGGAGAAAGGAACCACGGCCCCCCATCTCAATGCGGTGCCCGAGGCAGATGCCCCCCAGCTTCGGCCCTGTTCTGTGCCACGAATTGGTAATAGCACCCCAAACGCAGAAACAAACACACATTTTGTCGAGTGCAATTAGGTTGCCAATAATCAGCGCATGCTTTTTAGTAACTATCATTTATAGAGGCATCATTCTTTTACTCCCAGGTTCCAAAGAACGGGTGTGGACAGTGTGATCATTTATCGCAGGGTAAACGAATCTGTCTAAATTTCAAACTTAAATGTCTGCTTGTATAGCGTACCTACACTTAACGCATGCTAATTCATCCATGCTGCATACACAAACAACTTTGCTTTTGAGGTCATCAGAGCCCTAAAATTTTTAGTATATCCGGTTTAAAATAAGAAAGGCTTACTCGTCTCATACTTTAGTGAATTTGGCATACTATATTTCTACTTTTCAGCTATGTAGGTTTACAGTCTTACTACAAGCCAGCTCTGTAAGATAGTGAGAAATTAGTTTTGAAACTTTCTGAGCATGCCAAATCCAAGAAGTTACAAGGAGAACGTTTGAAAAATTAAAAAAAACTTATTACACTGCATCATTTGACATACTGCCTCTAGGTGGAGCAGTTTGATCTTTTAAAGTATTAATTGCTCCAACTCTATTTGCAATTGTGATGGTTAAGAGCATTACAGCTTGAGGATCTGAGAATTACAAAGACAAATCCACTGACCTTTCATGGGGCCCCAAACTCCAAGCCTTATAAAGGAGCACAATTTACAATACGGATTTTTCTTGTTAAAAGTAACTATTTGTGCTATGTATTGCTCTCTGTAGTACTCAGCTATGTGCGCAAAGCTGGCAACTATAATCCAATTTTAAAATCAGTGGAATTAAAGAAGAACCTCAGTCGGCTTTAACTTTTGCCCTACGATACCCCGCCCTGGCACCAACTTCTTTGCTACTGTAGTGCATGCGCAGATGTGCTGAAGGGCTCTGCTTAGCCTTCGGATCTAGGCAAAGCCCTGTGGCACATATGTGTACACATGGGGAAGGGGTATCCTGCACATGCATGGATACTGCAAGTTTGAGACTTGTATAAGTGCTCTATCTTCATGTATGTGTAGGAAACCCATTTGTGTGCAGATGTGCCAAAGGGCTCTTCCCAGACCTGAAGTCCTGCAGCACATCTGTGTAAGTGCAGAAGCTGGGGGAATACATAGCTCCCAATTGTCCCTGATTTGGAGGGACTGTCCCTGATTTGGAACAAAGTGCCTCTGTCCCTTTTTCCACCTCATTTGTCCCTCATTTTGGTCTGATCTATATAGTTGTATATAAAATGCACTTTTTATCTTTCAAAAAGTGTTTCCCAGTGCTAAACCTTTCATCCAATTTCTAAATGGCTGCAGTTGCATAAAAATCTAATATAAAGGAATAGTCGTGGTAAAAAAAAAAAAAAAAAACACTTGTGGGTTTAAGTAAAATTATTATATTTTGTTTAATTCTCCTTTAAGGGGGCGTGGCAGGGTGTGTGTCCTATGCCTGTATACTTTTGCTGATAGGTGTCCCTCATTCCCATCTCAAAAAGTTGGGAGGTATGGGAATGGAGGAAGGGAGGGAGGTGAAGGTCATTTAATCCTAGGCACAAAAACCCTATAAAATTAAGGAAAAAAAAATATCCAAATGTGACAGCCTGAGGGGGAGAAGGCAGAGGAAAGTAAATTTGTATTTAGGGTGAAGGTCCACTTTAGGTAATCACCAATGTTAGGATGGAAGCAACATTTACCCATTACTGAAATGTACCCTCTCACCTTACTCTAACCTCAGCCAATGGGAAGTCATGAAGTAAGAAAATTTAGTATTACAAAGATGTATATTTGTGAGTCCAAAGACATCCAGTGAGTATCACTGTTTTCCATTGTGTGCGCAGCCTATAGCATTAGGGTGTGCACCCCAGAGCACAAACACACATGCGTGTATATTAACAGAGCAGTGGACAATGTCAGTAGTGCAGAGTTTGCTGTCATTAGGGCAGTGGACGGTGTCAGTAGTTATTATTTTTATTTTTTTAATTAATCTTTACAATATTTTTTTTATTATTTAAAAAAAAAATATTAAGGGTCTAAACAGAGAGAAAGGGACTGAGGACAGAGCTTCCCCAGTTCCTTTTCTCTGCAGCCTCAGTTACACTGGACAGTAAACGAATGGGAAGTGCTCTGTGCTGAGCGGCTTCCTGTTCATTCACAAACTAATGCTTCAGTTAAGAATAATCACAGGAGCCGCATAGGTGTGCGCAGCCTATTGCATTAGGGTGTGCACCCCAAAGCTCAAACATATATGTGTGTGCATGTGTATATATATGAAAGGTGTCAGTAGAGCAGTGAATGGTGTCATAAGGGCAGATATTGGTGGTGTCAGTAGGGCAGTCACAATATTATTTTAATAATTTTTTACATTTTTTTAGGAGAAAAAAAATAGATTTTTTTTTATTTGGTGAAATATCAGGGGACTAAACATTGGAAATATGCACCACACGGGGTGATTAGGGTATTCCCGGGCACACCTGGCACACCCTGTGCACACGCCTATGCAGGAGCGATTGGTACAGATCACTCACTGTGTTCATTCATCCACCCTGAATCGTCCCCCGCAGCAGCAGACGGGAGAGGAGCTGAGGGAAGCTGGCAGCACTGAATGAGGAGACAGGAGCAGGGGGAAACGGCCCGCACAGGGTGATTAGGGTGTGCCCAGGCACACCTGGCACACCCTGTGTGCACGCCTATGCTGTTTTCATGTGCAAGGGATGTCAGAATATGGGGCACAATGAGGCAAAGTGTGTAAAATGCATTGAATGAATGATTGAATGATTTGTAAAGCGCTGCAAATGCGAACTGAATCGCCTCAAAACGCTGATGCGTTGTGTTGTCAAGCTTCACTAGAAGAGGTAGGTCTTGAGTTTTTTCCTGAAAGCCAGATGGTTTTCTTCCATGCGGATGTGAGTCGGAAGAGAGTTCCATAGCCGAGGTCCCTGGACTGCAAATCTTCGTTCTCCCCTTGCTTTGTAGCGGTATTTGGGAACGAGGAGGAGGTTTTGGCTAGATGATCGCAGATTGCGATTCCGTGTGTAATGTTTTATTTTCTCTCGGAGGTATTGAGGGGCGTTTCCATGTATACATTTGTGGGTGAGGCAGAGCGTCTTGAAAGTGATCCGATTCTTTACTGTTAGCCAGTGTAGGCTCCTCAGGGATGGGGAGATGGACTCCCAGGGGTTTTTTCCTGTTATTAGTCTTGCCGCCGCGTTTTGAATGGCCTGTAGGCACGTAAGCTGATAATGGGGTAATCCTAGGTAGAGTGAGTTTGCGTAATCGAGACGGGAATTAATGATTGTTCCAACTACTGCTGCTTTGTCATCTTCTGGGATGAAGGGGATGAGTCTGCGTAAATTGCGGAGGAGATGGTGCGATCCACTAACTACTGACCCTATTTGCGCATCCATTGTCATTTCTGGGTCCAAGATAATTCCAAGACTTTTTGCCTTGGTGCTCGGTGAAATGGTTTGTCCGAAGATGGCAGGGGGGGGGAGCATGGAGTCTTGGTTTTGGGATTTTGGTTAGCGTGCAGGTAGAGAAGTTCTGTTTTTGACCCGTTGAGTTTGAGGGAACTAATGGTATCCAGTTATCTATTGAAGTGAGGCATTTCTCTAGTTGCTGATGGTGGTCTTTTTGTCCGGTGATCCGAAAGTAGATTTGGGTATCGTCTGCGTATGAGTGGAAGCAGAGATCTGATTTTCTGATGATATTGAGGAGAGGGCGGATGTAAATGTTGAATAGCACTGGCGACAAGGGGGAGCCCTGAGGGACTCCACAGGAGATTTCCCGGGTTTCCGAGGTAAATGCTCCTAGTTTCACTGTCTGCGAGTGATTCTCTAAGAAGGATGCGAACCATTTTAGACTCGACTCTGTGGCTCCTGCTACTTCTGTGAGCCGGCCACGTAGAGTATTGTGGTCCACTGTGTCAAATGCTGCGCTCAGGTCTAACAGTACCAGTAGACATGACTCTCCGTCATCTGCTGCTTCGAGTGCATCGTCCCATACTTTTAGAAGTGTTGTTTCCGAGCCATGACCCGGGCGGAAACGTGATTGTAGAGTGTCCAGAAGTTGATGCGTGTCAAGATGGCGTTGTAGCTGTTGTACTACCGCTTTCTCCATAATCTTGGAGACGGTGTTGAGGCTTGTTATCGGTCTGCGGTGGTTGGGGTCTTTAGGGTCAAGATTGGGCTTTTTTAGCAGGGGTTTGACGATGCCTTGCTTGAGGGTAGTTGGTCTCGAAGGCTTCTCATAATGTTTTTTGTCGTGTCAGTGGTGATTGGGCTCAAGACGAAGTCTGGCGGTTGTGTGCTGTTCGCGTCCATGTCATCTTTTTGCTTTGGTTGGGTAAAGTTGGTTGCTTTTTTCTGTTGAATTGAGTCCCGAATCCTGTTGATTTTGTCAATGAAAAAATTAGCTAGCTCGTTGCAGTATTCTTGAGTATCGTTTGCTGGGTGCTCTATGCAGGTTGGGTTCATTGATTGGGCGACTATTTTGAAAAGTTCCCGCGGCCGGTTTATAGCGGTTGAGATGGTGTTCGAGAAATGTTCTATTTTGGCTGTGAAAATCGCTTTGTGGTATTTCACAGTGAGTATTTTGTAGTTTGTATGGTTTTCCATGGTGGGATTTGGCTGTGGTCACCAATCAAAAACATTTTTCATCTATAATAAAAAGGCAAAATCTGATTGGCTGCCATTGGTTAGTGCAGTTTGTACATCATATGCTCTCTTTGACCACCTTTCACTGATATTTATGGTTATTTGATAAAAGCAATGTAGATAATTGGTGACCAAATAAAGAAAAATAAAAGTAAAGTACATTCACTGTAAGTCTTGATATGACTTCTGAAACTGCTGGGTTGGCATAATATATGAAACAAAGGCTTGTATCTCATCCTATGGCACTGTCTGAAAAAATACGTGGCAGAAGCACACTTATAGAATATGAATCAATGACCGCTGGTACAAGATGAGCACTGACAAAAAGTTATGGTCAAACCTTTCAAACTTAATTGTGCTGACACTGTACTAAAACAACTCCTGCTAACTTTTTTGCTGTACTAGAGTCCAGAGCAATAGAAACATAAATGAAAAACTAATATTTAACCAGGCTTATGCTGGTGACAGATTTTTCAGCCTGGTATTGTGCTGTCTACTTCTAGCAACTTGCATCTTTGTGTGAGTTTGAGGATAAGTAGCCCAGAAGGGCTTATTTAATGTCTATAATGCAGTGAAACAAAGCAATCATAAATCAACTCTAACTATTCTAAATGCTCAAACTTGATAGAAGGAGAAAGCTCAATGGTTGTGTAGCAATCACTCTCGGCGGAGCTGCTGGTTTAAGCGGGTCTGTTACCTTCACTCTCCTTCCCTCTGTTTCACCGGCACCGGGTCTAGGGTTCCGTTGAGTTTACCTCTGGACAACACACGCACCAACACTGGAGTACGTTTTCAATGCTTTATTAAACACTTGACTTAGGAAATAGCAGGAAAGAGGTGGAAAGGAAACTGCAGAAGAAACTCAAACATCTTCTTGTAGGGTTCTTTTGACAAATGTCCCGGTAGAATTCAGATATTGTATGGAATGCGCTCCCCTCGTAGGACACACTCCTTGCTTGTCTGGATAGGCCTCTCTCACTAGCCTAGCAGCCAGTACGCAGCACGAATCAAAGTCTCTGCCACAGACTTGCTTGGGAACAAAACCCGTACGATCCTCTGCCACAGGATGTATCAGTTTTCTGCAATGAACGTCAGTCACAGTGCCTGAACCTTTAAGCCAACCCGGCAACACTATGCTGTATAGTTACTTTCGGATACGTCCTCCAACCGAGTCACCAGGCCCCTCTCCAGACCAGCACGCTGCATGATCCTTCCATGACGGGTCCTCCCCTGGGATCTCCTCGGTTGTCCAGCCTCGTCACACAGGACCGACACCTCAGGACCATTCATCGGTCGCGGTGGTAGGCCCCAGACAAGCCTCTGGACCCACCCCTGCGCCGCAGTATCGTGGGCCTCCCGAACGGAGGACCACGAGGTAGCTCCTTAATGCATACCTGTCGGCCAGGAGGGCCAGCAGGTGGCTGTAAAACGAACCCCAAAATATGGCGTCTGTCCCATAAATACCCTCGCCCAGAATGCAACTCGGAGGGCCACCTCCACCGAGTTGTCTCCGGGACAGAAGAGCATCTATACGCTTCAACACGTTGCCTTTCCAACACTAACCAGTGATAACAGCGACACCCACCGGTCAGCACGGAAACACATACACAACGTTAGCCAAGCTGGAACAGAGGCAAACTTAACCTTCCTAACGAACAATTTACTAAATTTACCTAACATGTTGTGTTAGCTTACTACTCCATACTGCTCTCTGCTTTGGCCTAGTAAATATTTTATATACGTATATCTTAGATTGTAAGCTCTAATGAGCAAGGCCCTCTGATTGCTCTTTTACCAAATTGTATTGTAACTGTAAAGTCTGCCTTAATTTTGTAAAGCGCTGCGCAAACTGCTGACGCTTTATAAATCCTGTATATTAATATATATGCTCACTGTAATCAGGGGCGTAACTACCACCATAGCGACCCATACGGGCGCTATGGGGCCCACAGCCGAGTGGGGGCCAGTGAGGATAAGAGCACCGCCGGCACAGTCTCCCAGCCAGGGGAAGAGAGAGGAAAGGAAGAGGTGAGCTGTCCGTATCAGCAGAGAGCTGAATTGCCCGATGTAAGAGCTTTCATTAGAACTTCCAGTGTTCCCGGGGGTCACGTCACATAGCTCCACCTTTTGGCCCGGTGCCTTTGATAGACAGAACGCCGATCCAATGCGGGGCATGTGACGTCATCAAAGGCGTCGGGCCAACAGGTGGGGCTATGTGATGATGAGCCCCGGGAAGACAGGAAATTCAAATGAAAGCTATTACAGCGGGCAATCCCGCTCTCTGCTGATCCGGGTGGCTTGCCTCTTCCTCTGCATAGTTGGGGCTGTATGGGGCACAGGCAGACCAGACTGTATTGGGCACAGGTCACGCTGTATGGGGCACAGGTCACGCTGTATGGGGCACAGGTCACGCTGCATTGGGCACAGGTCACGCTGCATTGGGCACAGGTCACACTGTATGTGGCACAGGTCACGCTGCATTGACACTAGGGCAGCTGTGGGTGGGGGGGGGGCTGTTTGCAGGGGGGCCCCATGCAACATTTTGCTATGGGGCCCTGCTATTTCTAGTTACGCCCCTGACTGTAATACTAGATTCTAAGCGAATTTGCTCAAGTGCCTAGGTGAAATAAAGTTCTGCTAACTTAATCCAATCGATTAAGTGCAAGCAACAATGCTGTTTTTTTTTTATTCTCCATGCACATGATTGGGTATTCTTTGTAAAGTGAAATGTCACATTCATTAAATCGGTAGTAAACCCATTTTTTTAACTTGTACCTACAGGTAAGCCTATAATAAGGTGTTTAGGAGATATTCACACTGGATGCACCGACACATGCGCTCTGAAGAGTTCCACACCGAAGCCGAGGGCTCCTGTTGCATGCGCGGGAATGACGTCATTGTGTCACTCATACATCTGGAGCCAGCGAACCCGGAAGGGAGACCAGGGGAAGATAGAAGCCCTGTCAGCGTTAGAAGCGCACCACTGGAGGGCCTCATTCTAAGTATTGCCTTGCAGGGGATTATTTTTTTTGAATGCTGCAGTTTACTACCACTTTAACCACTTCAGCCCCGGGAGATTCTACCCACTTCCTGACCAGAGCACTTTTTGCGATTCGGCACTGTGTCGATTTAACTGACAATTGCGCGGTCGTGCGACGTTGTACCCAAACAAAATTGACATCCTTTTTTTCCCACAAATGGAGCTTTCTTTTTGGTGGTATTTGATCACCTCTGTGTTTTTTATTTTTTGCGCTATAAAAAAAAAAAGAGCGACAGTTTTGAAAAAAACGCATTATTTTTTACTTTTTGCTATAATAAACATCCCCCAAAAATATATAAAAAAACGATTTTTCTCCTCAGTTTAGGCCGATATCTATTCTTCTACATATTTTTGGTAAAAAAAATCACAATAAGCGTATATTGATTGGTTTGCGCAAAAGTTATAGCGTCTACAAAATAGGGGATAGTTTTATGGCATTTTTATTATTTTTTTTTTACTAGTAATGGCGGTGATCTACGATTTTTATCAGGACTGCGACATTATGGCAGACACGTTGGACAATTTTGACACACTTTTGGGACCATTGGCATTAATACAGCGATCGGTGCGATAAAAATGCATTGATTACTGTAAAAATGTCACTGGCAGTGAAGGGGTTAACCACTAGGGGCGGTGAAGGGGTTAATGTGTTCCCTAGTGTGTGTTCTAACTGAAGGGGGGAGTGGACGATGTAGGGGAAGAGATAGATCGCTGTTCATACTCTGTATGAACAGACGATCTGTCACTTCTCCCCTCAGAGAACCAGGATCTGTGTGTTTACACACACAGATCCTGGTTCTCCGTGTGCCCCGAGCAATCGCGGGAGCCCGGCGGTGATCGTGACCGGCACGCACTTACATCAGCTCCGTGGGCGAGCAGGGGGCGCGCACGCGCCCCTAGTGGACAAAAGGAGCTGACATAACATGACGGAATAGAAGCACAAAAAATCCGCGCTTAGGGAAAGGAGAACTGCAGCCCCCCTAATTGAGACACCATCTAAGTGGGGTCCTAGAACCTTAAAAAAACTCTATTCAGGGGAATGGCGCTGTTCAAATAATAGATATAAACTACCAGCTCTACGTACGAAGTGAAACCATGTTACAGGTATATATAAAAATCTGCACACAAAACAAAAAATTTAATAAAATATATGATAAGGATATGAGAATAATATGTATGTATACACAACCTTGGTCAACTCAAAAAATTAAAAATGGCATAAACACATGATGCAAATAAGGTTCATGAAAAAGTAAGTAAAAATATTTAGTGTTAGGTGTAAAATAACACAATAACTTCAAGGATAGAAGTATAATATGCAAACGTAAAAAAACATATATAAAACGTCAACGGCCGTTAGTGATCAACTCATCAAAATAAATAATTAAAAAATATTTTTTTATGTGTATTATAAAAAAGAATAAGTGTTCCGTGCCAAAAAAAAAAATATATATATAGACATAAAAAATATATATACATACATACAGGCCTTTTTTTCAGCTGGAACTTGGTGGAACTCAGTTCCACCACCTCTGAATCAGGCCCTTTGCTCCCTGCTCAGCGCTATCACTGGTAAACACAGAAGTCCGGCTTCTGTGTTTACCAGTGAAAGCTTGTCTCCCAGCAGCTCAGACAGATTTGATCTCCTGAGCAGCTCCCCCACTGAGCGCAGGATGGGGACAAGGGAGATGCAGGTGCCGGGGTGCATTGCGTATGCCGACACCCCCACTGGATGATCTCCCTGCAAGTTAGAGAGAAGGAGCCACCTACAGTGTGCGGGGAGATACTAGAGACGGTTGTATGCTTCAACTTTATGACGCAACAAAAGTAAGACATGTGGAAGATGGTAAAGCTCTTAAGGAGGGTATTTAATGCCATTTAATGCCCCTTTAATACCCTCCCACTGTTAGTGAAATTTGACCACACCCACTATTTGATGGGGTTTGGAAAGTGTGTGTGGGGGAGGGGGATTTTAGGGGGTCGTGGTTGAGTTCCTGCAGCTATTTTCCAAGAAAAAAAGCCCTGCATATATATATAAATGTGGACTCAGATAGGCAATTTCAAAAAGACAAAAATGTATAAAAAACACAGTGCTAATCTGCGCACAAAATGAATAAATAAAGTGACAAGTGCTAATCCAGAGTGATAAATCCCAAAAATATAATGAACATGTGTGTATATTCAAACACTATCAGAAAACAGTCTGTGAAAAGTGACCTGTGCAAAAAAGGGATAGTGAAAAAATAAGGTGACTCTTCAGTGATCCCCACTTTCATCTGTGTCACCCTTTTGTGCTTGCACTCACCGGAGCGCCCCACCCCTACAGGGGTAACAGGCATAGTAGCTGTAATCCAGTGATGTTGTCCCCCTCTTTTATGAGGTGCAGCTGTATTCCACCTCTCCAGAAGCGGCATTAGGAATCCCCAACGACGGGCGTTCCCATGTATAAGAAAAAAAATGAACCTTATAGCGTAAATCCGTGGAACCAAAGTGGTACTTTATTTAAAAAATCTCATATAAAGTTTAAAAAGGAGCTACAATGTATATTTGGTATAAACAAAGCAGCACTTCTGCGATCGCCGGTGTGGTAAGGGCGTGCATTCCACAGCCAGTCTAGCAGAAACCGGAACTTCAAAAAAGGAAAGGAAATGACGTAGTGCGTGCCAAGTATGTCCCGCTTACGCGTTTCGTCATACAGACGACATCTGAGGCGTTGCCATATTGGTACAATCTACGTCCATAAATACTACAAGGAAGGATAATCACACACATAGGTTGGACTTGATGGACTTGTGTCTTTTTTCAACCTCACCTACTATGTAACTATGTACTATGTAACTATGTAACTATGAAGCGTCGCGTCAGCCAATCAGATAAATGCCAATCGAGCAGACCCGTCAAGGGGGCGAAGGAAGAGAATGACCAGTTCCACCGCAGATGATTAATAGCTACCCATGACAGGGCACCATCTAGGGGAAATTTTGCATGCCCTTACCACGCCAGCAATCGCGGAAGTGCTGCTCCTGGCAGGGGGAGTCAGGTGGAAGATGGAGATGAAGTGCTGAGGGGACTATCAGCCCCTAGTAGCCCTTGAGGAGAACCCCTGCTGGGGGGAAGAAGAAAATTTTACAGCGCACACATGCAAAAAAACATTCACCTTCAGCAAGGCTAGTTTAAAAACACCTAAACATTTTCAAAAATACATTATCAAAAATATGGGCATTTGGTCACACCATATTGCTATATGGTGCTAAGCCCACTTACTGCTACAAAGTACCCCATGATTAGTGGGTCCTGTTGGGGGGCTCTACCTCAGGCTGGCTCGGAAGAATCCTGATAACAGAAGCAGTTTGGAGGGAGTTTTTCCTGAGAGGCAACGGGAACAAGGAGGACAGTGTGAGTACCACACTACGGACAGGGACTGACCAGCAGAAAGACTGCCACACATAGCAGGTCACTCTGGAAGATAGCGGTGTGCTTAAATATTTCTTAAACTTGTCCTGTGAGATCTCTAGAGCAGTCAGGCAGGCTGGTGGTTGAGACAGCCAGGTAGACTGGTGAAGAAGCAGCAAGATGGGCTGGTATTTCCTGCAGTAGTAGAACTGGGACCAGTGTCTTCAGGGGAGTTGGAGGTACTCCGGAATGCAGTTCACAACACTTTGTGCTATTTTTAAAGAGCTGTGAGTTTTGCATCTTTCATTTATCAGAGACTGTTGGTACCTGAAAGAAGGACAGTTCCAAAGCAAGTTTATAGGGAGGATGTTTTCCCTGGTTTTATGCAAGTCAAGTTACCCATTCCCATCCAAGTTAATACACCTAATAAAATAACAAAAAAAAAAAAACAAGCACAAAGATTGTTCCTTATGTCTCGAGGAAGTGTGAAAAATGCTTGCTGTCTGGCTGTGCAAGAGTGGGAACCCAGTCATCTGCAACCCCTACGGGGTTAGTGGTACATATGTTTTGCACCACGGGGTTCCAGGGTTTCATTTCCACCAAGGATACTCTCTGAATTTGTTTGTTCTTATGGTATTTGATGGAGGTCTCCTCCCATAATCAAGAAGTGTACTCATATGTGTTTGGTTATTTTGCTTCTAACTAAAATGACCCCATTGTCTATGTGTGGGTGTAGAGGCCTTCTTCGTCTGTAAGATCCTTTTGGGGTTAGAGAAGGATGTGGATGGTTTATTATTACCTGTAGAATTCAGAAGTTTTAGTGTATACATGTAGTTACAAAATGTATAAATATATACAGTATATGAAATGCAGAAGCACCTGTATTTACAAGAATAAAACATGCAGGCCTCCTTCAGTCAGATCCCCTTGCAGTTACAGTTGACATCTCCTGGCCTCATTAAGCCTCTAGGACCTGACAGCAGCTGCAGCTTTGTCAATGAGGTCAACTCTCAATAATTTAAAACATATAGTTGATCCCTTGGGATGACAGTACAGTATATGTTCTGTTCTTAGCCTTTGTAACAGACCAGAATTAAGCAACAAAAGAAATTCTTCACAACTTTAAAATTAGACTTTTTGCTAGAGGGTCATTGCAAACATAGAAAACGAACTTCCTTACGCCTATGGTTACAGGAACAGGATGAACATTTTAATACAATCACCACCCACAGTTTCCTTTGGTACAGGAACACTAGTCATTTTAGGAATGTCAGCTTCAATTATTTTGCCATCTTCACACATTCCACTTGTTGAGGTTTAGAAGTAGTTACATTTCACTAGTTCAATAATTAATGGAATTAACAAGGAAGTTCAAAAACAGCATGTGATGTTGGTGGCTGCAGTCTGATCTTTCATTCACCTCCGTTAATATACAAATATAAGCTCTGCATAAGAGCTTATTTTAGCATGAAGCATCATCTATCTGTGATAAAAGTTGGTTCAGGCTTGCATTCCCAATGAATTTATGTGCAGATTTGCCCAAGATGACTTGTTGCACTATGGCCAGCACGCTTACAAGGGCTAATAATGGCAGCTAAAAATTGGGCTTTTCTGTCAGGGGGTGGTATTTTGGGGTTTTCAATAATTTTAGGGGTGTATTGGATTCGAGTGTACATTTTTCTTTTTGAATATGTGCTTGTGCATGGTATGCATGGTATTTTGTGTTTTTCCTCAAAGTATTTCACTCACATTCACCACACTTCCCTACACCAATAGAAAAAAGATAGGCATACATTGGTTAGTTATCCCTGAAAAAAAAACTCTTCTGCTGCAGTGCTGACCAATTTTGTACTTCTCTATCCTCTGCAGTAAAACGCGTCTATACTATTTTCCTCAGTACTTTGCAGGACCACTGTCCTGGTCCTATTGCTGATTACTTTTAGACTACTGTATCATCTGTGGTCTATTCATTTTTAATGAAAGTGTGATAGATATTGGTAAGGCCCCTTTCACACTGGGGCGGTTTGCAGGCGTTATTGCGCTAAAAATACCGCCTGCAAACCGCCCCTAAACAGCCTCCGCTGTTTGTTCAGTGTGAAAGCCCGGGGGCTTTCACACTGAAGCGGTGCGCTGGCAGGACGGTAAAAAAAGTTCTGCAAGCCGCATCTTTGCAGCGGTGAAGGAGCGGTGTATTTACCGCTCCTTCACCGCTCCTGCCCATTGAAATCAATGGGACAGCGCGGCTATACCGCGGTAATAGCGCGGCTATAGCCGCGCTGTATGAGGGGTTTTAACCCTTTTTCAGCCGCCAGCTGGGGGTTAAACCCGCACCGCTAGCGGCCGAATACCGCGGTAAAACAGCTCTAAAAATAGCGCTGTTTTACCGCCGACGCCCCCTACCGCCCCAGTGTGAAAGGGGCCTAAGGGAAAGAACTGGTTTGCATCAACAAGAACAAGAACAGCCTCAGCAAACTGCTGGCCACCTTCTATCTGCAGGTATGGTATGTTACCATTTAAAGAAAAAGCATAGCTGTTGCTTTTTTTTCAAACTAAAATAAATCAGATTGGAGTTCTGCTACTGTATGTAATCAAAGCTAATTGAAGATGAAAACAAAAAAACAAAAAAAAAACACAATTCCACAGCCAGATATGTGCTTGCCAGTGTATGTAGTCCAATAAATCATACTGCCCCTTAGCAACAGGCACAGTTTAAAGGTATCCCTAAGTATGTTTTTCACTGGATTTGTGTATTTTCCCTGTTGCCCCTGAAGCCATATTAAACGACCCTTCCTACAGTATTTTATTTTACCTTTATTTACTCATGCCTCTATTGACAGTAGCTTGCCTTTTAGCCATTAAAATGTCCAGTATTTAATAACTGGATTCAAACCCCATAGTTAAACTGGCCATAGATGGTTCGAACTTTGGCCGGTTCAGCAGGGACTGGGTGAGATTCAATACATGTATGGGCAGGCTGATTGCACCCAAGTCGATCCATCGATCGACTTGGGCACAACTAGCATGTCGGATTTCTAGCATGCGATTACTGCAATAATCATTGTGTTCTCCTAGCCAAGACAGCTCCCTGCGCCCCCACTAGTAGAACACAGTAATAGGGCGTACACACGGTCGGACTTTGTTCGGACATTCCGACAACAAAATCCTAGGATTTTTTCCGACGGATGTTCGCTCAAACTTGTCTTGCATACACACGGTCACACAAAGTTGTCGGAAAATTCGATCATTCTGAACGCGGTGACGTAAAACACGTACGTCGGGACTATAAACGGGGCAGTAGCCAATAGCTTTCATCTCTTTATTTATTCTGAGCATGCGTGGCACTTTGTGCTTCGAATTTGTCTACACACTATCGGAAATTCCGACAACGGATTCTGTTGTCGGAAAATTTTATAGCCTGCTCTCAAACTTTGTGTGTCGGAAAATCCGATGGAAAATGTGTGATGGAGCCAACACACGGTCGGAATTTCCGACAACAAGGTCCTATCACACATTTTCCATCGGAAAATCCGACCGTGTGTACGGGGCATAACTCTGCGGCAGGGATTCCCCCCATCAACACTGACTGTGTTGATGGGGGAATCTAGCAATTTTCATCATCTATAGCCTACCTTAGATTCCCTGCCAAGTTCATGTTTGTCACCTTTCAAACAGGATTTGTTGAACCCTTTGTGAACAAACCCCGACAGATTCGCCCATCCCCACACACCAAGCAAATTTAAATTTAAATAATCCTTTAGCCAAGTTTTATATTGATTTAGTAAATATACTCAGTATATTACTTTAATATCTTTTAGCTATTTGCTAGTATAATAACCTGAAGTCTGTTTTTATTGGCTTTCGATAATTCCCTGTAGAAAAAAAAGACTGGTTGAAAGTGGGAGTGTTGGAGATATAAAACAATCAGGCTCCACACCCTTGCACAACATTAATATTCTAAGGTTCTATGAGGATGTCTAGGCATGCTTACAAAAAAGAGGGCATAGGGTGGACCTGGTGATAGTTATCACTATCGCTAAAACGGTCCTGCCGCTGAACAATTTTAAATAGCTGTATCCTCTGCGGTAACTTAAAGGAATTCTATGCATTAAGATAAAAAAAAACTTCTGTATGCAGCAGCCCCCCTAATACTTACTTGAGTCCCATCTCTGTCCAGCGATTTTCACGAGTGTCTAGGCCATCCGAGATTCTCCCCCTGATTGGCTGAGACACAGCAGCGGTGCCATTGGCTCTCGCTGCTTTCAAAGTCAGACAGCCAATCAGGAGAGAGAGGGGGTGGGGCTGGGTTGCAGCTTCGTGTCTGAATGGACATAGGAAGCTGTGATTTGGCTTGGGAGCCCCCATAGCAAGCTTAGGGGCACTCGACAGCAGGGAGGGGCCAGGAGCACAGAAGAGCCAGCCAAGGAGAGGAGGATCAGGGCTGCTCTGTGCAAATCCCCTACAACAGAGCAGGAAAGTATAACATGTTTATTATATTTATTGAGAAAAAAACAAGACTTTGCAATCACTTTAAAGTGTTACTGAACCCATCACCCTGCATTCACTATATCTGATTTCCCACAGTACACAGAACATGAAAATGCAATTATTTTAGTAAAAATAAACTGCTAAATACCTTTTCTCATCAGCAGTTAGAGCAGTCTTGTGACTTCTATCAGTGTTCATCCAAGCACTGGTTAAAGCTTGTAGGAGGAGTTTTCTGACTGTCCTATTAGACTGCAAGACCCCTGATCCTCTGTCCTGGACAGTGCTGATTGGCCCTGTGCTGATCACATACACTCTTCCCAAGAAAAAAAAAACTCTCTAGTAATACAACCCAACTGAGCATGTGCAGCCTGACTCCATAGTGTGTGTTCTAAGGAAATGATTAGTTGACAGTGGAAAGAGGGGAGGATCAGAGAAGCCAGGATCAAACGACCTTTTTACACAAAGCAGAGGGCTAACCAGTTAGGTTCCACAGTTAGTATAACAAGCATGCTTTACTGCATATACAGACTGAGTTTACTGTTGTGGGTTTAGTAACACTTGAATTCTTGTAGTAAAGCCCCAGTCTGTGCCTTTTCTCTTCAACAAATAGGCCTAGCTGTACTATTTAAAGTTATCTTGCCCGGACCCTATTGTATTTTTGGAGAACTGGATGTTGGGGGTATTTGGGGGCGAGACATTTACGCAGCAGTTTTCTATAGAAAGGGCGCATAGAGTTCCGTTTAGGCCCCCCCCCCACCGGGAAACCCCCCAAGACCGTTTCTAGTAAAACTTTTAAACTATAAGGATAAAGTAAAACTCTTACGTAAAGCTCGTGAAATGGGGAAGATCTTATATAAAGATGCTAGGATATCAATATTCCCCGATTTCTCTCCGGACCTTCAGAAACGCAGAGCTGAGTTTCTTGGGGTTAAGCGTAGCCTCCAGAAATTTAATGTTTCATATGCCCTCCTTTACCCAGCTAAGTTACGGATAAATGCTTTAGGGGGTAGCCAGTTTTTTGAGTCCCCTGCTAGTGCGTTAGCATGGCTGGAGGACAAGAAGGATCAATTACCTAAGAAATAGAGGGGATATACTGCTGCAAATTAACATTTATTAACTGGGCATAATTTGAATTAATTGAATTGTATTAACATTTATATAAATGGAGTGGGGATGGTTTGGGGACACGGTAAATGGAAGTAGGTTTGAGATGGAGTGTGTTTATAACAAGGTTTTTTTTTTTTTTTTTGAGTATAAGGGGGGAGGGAGGGAGAGGGGGTGGGGGAGGGATGGATGGGGGGGGGAGGTACGGAAGGGTAGGTGGATATGGGTCGGCCATTAAAAAAGCCCGGAGGTGTAACCTAGAGTGGTATGGGAAGGATGGGAGGGAGGAAGGATGGGTAAATAAATTAGCATATGGGAGGGGTGGGGAGGGGCAGGGAGGGGGGGTACAGAGCACAGGAAAATGAAAATGCAATATAAGGTACCAAGTAACACATTAAGCATAAGGTATGACACTTTGTATAAAGACACGAAGGACACGGATAATGTCGGACATGATATTTGTAGTGAGATAACTGATACTACGATTAAGCACCGAGGTAGATTTGATAGGAAATTATGTATTTTTTCTCCCTTTTTTTTGGGGTAAAATATGGGCACAATTCAATGAATATGGAGAATACTCCCATACTTGGTCATTGGGTGTTTTTTGTTTTTTTTCGCAGTGATAATCTTACTCTCAAATAGCTAATGGGAATAAAGATTGGTTCATGGAATGTTAGGGGGTTGGGTACCCCCTCAAAAAGAGCACAGGTATTTGATCTGTTAGACGCACTTAAAGTAGATATTGCTTGTCTGCAGGAAACGCACCTGACCAGGGAGACAAAAACATCTATAAGGAATAAAAAATTTCAGAGTCAGTATCATGCGGTGCACACCTCTTATTCGAGGGGTGTGGTGGTGCTGATTAGGAGGGAGGTTGTGTTTTCCTGCAGACAGAGCAAGATAGATGAAGGGGGCCGATATGTTTTTTTGCACTGTATGATAGGGAATCAGGAAAGTATATTAGCAAACATCTATAACCCTCCACCCTTTAAATTAGAAGTTCTGCATGGTTTGTTGGAGTTTGTTGTTGACAAACCGAGGATCCCTGTTATTGCAGTAGGTGATTTTATTGTTGTAATAAATAAAGAAATAGATAAATTTCCCTCAGGAAAAGCGGGACAGAGTCCGTGTGGGATTCGAATGGGCCAGTTTCTGGAAGAGGCTGGGCTGATGGACCTGTGGAGAGTGAGAAACCCCGGGGTACAACAGTTTTCGTGCCATTCTAGTACCCACTCCTCACTTTCAAGAATAGATTTTATTTTAGGTAATGATATGGCCGCTTTATTGGTCAGAGGTATAACCTATCATCCTAGAGGAATCTCGGACCATTCACCGGTGACAGTTATGATGGATATCGGGATAAGAAAACAATGGGGTATTTGGAAACTGAACCCAGTATGGCTCGAGATTCTTGAGGACCCGAAGGAGATCATAACTAAGTTGAGAGAATTTATAGACCTAAATGAGGATTCAGTAGCAAGAGGGGTGATGTGGGATGCTCTGAAAGCGTATCTGAGGGGAATATTGATCCAGCAGATTTCAAGAGCAAAAAGAGCATCAAAGATTGAGGAAAAGAATGCTAGGGAGGAGGTCCGAGTAGCAGAAAGGGTGCTTGTGGAAAATCTATCCCCGGAAAGCTATCAAAGGTGGGAAAATAAGCAGTCAATATATAAAGAGGTAATGTTTAGGAAATCTGAAAGTAAAAGGGTATTCCAAAAACAAATAATATTTGGAGAAGGGGAGAGAGTAGGGAAGATATTAGCTCATATTGCTAAAGTAGACGCTCCCCCCCAATTATTCCCGCCATTAGTACCAGGGAAGGTGAGATTACATCCCAACCAGATAAAATTAATGAAACATTCAAAAAATATTTTGAAGAATTTTATAAATCCCAGGGGCCAGTGGTAGGAGAGGTAATAGAAAGATTCTTTAGGAAAATGGAGTTGCCCTCCCTTACAGAGCTGGATATCGAGGTCCTGGAGGCGCCAATTACATTAGAAGAGGTTAAAACCGCCGCAAAACAACTGGCCAATCAGAAATCTCCGGGTCCTGATGGTCTCCCGGCAGAGATTTATAAAAAATATGGGGAGATACTGTTACCTGAACTTCTCAGGGTGTTTGAGTGGGCATATCAGGAAGGGAGGATACCCGAATCAATGACGGAGGCCACAATTATAATGATACCTAAAGAGGGGAAAAATCCCTTGGAACCTGGATCGTATAGACCTATCTCTTATGTTCAGACGCAAAAATCCTGGCAAAAATTCTGGCCACTAGGCTTCAAAAAATAATCCATAGCCTAGTCCATCCGGATCAAACAGGTTTTATTCCCCAAAGGTCAACAAGTGAGAATATAAGGAGGCTCTTTTTGAACCTGCAGATTCCAATAAAAAACATGGGTACTAGAGCTGTCATGATGTTGGATGTGGGGAAGGCTTTTGATAGTCTTGAATGGGGATTCATTTGGCAGGTTTTGAAGGTATATGGCTTTGGCCCCTCATTTAGGAGATGGGTGAAAATCCTATACAGTAATCCCAAAGCAAGGGTCAGAACTAACAATGTACTCTCTAGTAAGCTTCAGTTGGAGAGAGGCACAAGACAGGGGTGTCCTTTATCACCCCTGATCTTTGCCTTAGCTATGGAACCAGTGGCCTCTGCGGTAAGACAAAATAGGATGGTGGAGGGGTTTCGGAGAAGGACCAGGGAGGAGAAGATCGCGTTATACGCGGATGATGTCCTTATTTTCCTGGGGAATACGGAGGGGTCATTAAGACAGGTGATGGGAGTCTTTTCAGATTTTGGGGAGGTCTCCGGCCTCACCATAAATTGGGAGAAATCTGTCCTGCTACCAATAGACCCCATCAAACAAGGTACTTTTCTGGAAGAAACCCCATTAAAAATAGTGGAGAAAACCAAATATCTAGGAATCCAGGTAACAAGGGATTTAGACCATTTCTTAAATAATAACATGGCTCCATTGTTGGAGAAATTAAAAAAAAAAGGTTGATATATGGAAAGGACTCCCATAGTCGGTAGCTGGAAGGTGCAACTTGGTCAAAATGCTGTGGATGCCCCAACTATTGTATATCTTACACAACTCACCAGTTTGGATATATGGTAAATGGTTCAAAAAAAATAGATATGTTGTTTAGAGGGCTTGTGTGGAGGGGGGGGGGCATCCTAGGATAAGTCTACAGACCCTACAGTTTGCAATGGGTGAGGGGGGCATGGCAGTCCTGTATCCACGTTGCTACTTTCTGGCGGCCCAATTGCAACATCTGAGAACAGGTAGTGGCCCTATGGGTACAAATAACCTAGGTATAATGACTACAGGTGCACCCCATAGACGGGCGCTGGAGGTGTTAGAGGCAAACTCGTTTGTATATAGGACTCCCATAGTTAAACTAATGTTAAAACTTTGGAATAGTATTAAAAGTCTGAAAGATATGGAGGGGGTAGCAGGAGGTATGCCTCTTTGGGATAACAAATATCTCCAAGAATTGACAAAGATAGGAAAAATCAAAACATGGGAGGTAAGGGGGATAACTAAATTAGAGCAATTATATAATGGTAATATGTTGAAATCCTTTGCCTCCTTAAAAGAGGAATTTGGTGTCCCGAAGCAGTCATATTTTAGTTATATCCAAATCAGGCATGCACTGCAGGCCCAGTTTGGGGAACAAGGCCCGAGCTGGAGCCAATCACCCATCCCTCAGATGATAGAGAGTTTTGAGGGATCAAGAGGATTAATAGCTGAACTCTACCAACATATCTTTAAAAATAGCAGGGAAGAGCCAAATAAACTTAGGTGTAGAGGGAAGTGGGAAAGAGACCTGGGGATAATGTCGGACGCCCAGTGGAGGGAGGTATGGAAGGGGGGCCACCAGGTCTCGGTCTCGCCAGCTCAGAAATTTTCACACTTAATGTTATTGCATAGGGCATACTATACCCCCCAAAAACTGTTTAAGTGGGGGAGAAGAGTAGATCCCAAGTGTCCTAGATGCCTAATGAATGGAGATTTGTTACATATGGTATGGAAATGTCCTAAACTATCCCGCTACTGGACGGAAGTGATTGAGGATATAAATAGGTTTTTTTAATTTGAGTCTTAAACTAGATCCAAAGTTATGTATTCTAGGGGTGGGGGGGGATCTGGGTAATGGGAGGGATAAAATAAAAGCAGTGCGGAGATGCCTATATCAGGCAAGAAAGGGAATAACCAAGAGATGGCAAGCTGAGAACCCCCCTTCTGTAGTTGACTGGCGTAGAGAAGTGTCGGAAACAATAGGGAAAGAAAGGACAGTGTTTGTAAGGGCAGGAAACTTAAAAGAATTTAAAAAAATCTGGAATCCCTGGCTGATGAAGGTGGCCCACCCTACGGAGTAAACAGAGTAAGAAGAAGATAGGGAGGATGTTGATCTTAAGATAGGTGTGGTAATATGTAAGCACAAATTCCCCCCCCCCCTTTTTTTTTTCTCTCTTTTTCTGTTGTTATATATAAGGAGAGAGTTTGGTACAAGGTATATATAATGGTGCAATAGGGGGGGGGGGGAGAAAAGCAGAAATGTACTTTTTATAGTGTGGACTTATAAACCACATCGGGTATTAGGATGTTTTACTATTGTTTGGAAATTTGTATACTGAGTAATGTGATGTATTGTGTTTAACCATAAATAAAAATGATCAAATTTAAAAAAAAGTTATCTTGTTGCTGGCCAAGACTGCTGTGCCATGCACACAAAGAAAGTTTATAATAAAATATTTGGAGTTCTGCCTTAAGAATAATTACTTTTGGTATGATAAGAACTACTACCATCAACAGGCAGGTGTGGCAATGGGAGCTAAATTCGCCTCGAGTGTAGCAGGCCTATTCATGGCCCAGTGGGAAGAAGAACAGGTGTTTAACAACAGACCCCAGGAGTTGATAGTTTACAAAAGATACATCGATGATGTGTTTATATTATGGAAAAGAGACTCTGATCAGCTGACCAGTTTCTTAGAAAGATTAAATGAAAATGACAGGAATATCAAACTATCTTGGGAAATAAGTGAAAAGAATGTAACATTCCTTGATCTGGATATCATACAAGAAAATTCTAAATTATGGTCACAAACGCACTTTAAAAACGTGTATAGGAACAGCTATTTGCCAATTGAAAGCTGCCACCACAGAAACTGGCTTTTTAATGTACCCAAGGGACAACTAATGAGGGTAAGACGCAACTGTACCCGCTTGGAGACCTTTCTAGATCAAGCAGAGAAAATAGGTCAGAGGTTTGTCACAAAGGGCTATGATCAAAATTATATCAGGAAGAAAATCACGGAAGTGACGGAAATGAATCGGAATGAGTTAATCAAAGAGAAAATCAAAAAGGAGACATTACCGACAGTAACTCCTATTATTCTGGATTTTAATGTACAGTATAAGAAGGTAGAGAAAATAGTCAAAAAACATTGGCACATCCTGTTGGCAGACAGAGATCTATACAATACCCTACCTATCAACCCAAGGTTCATATACAAAAGAGCACCTACCATCAGAGATAAAGTAGTTAAGAGCGTAGTCGACCCACCGAAGAAAACATTTTCCTTTTTTACTGGAAAAGGCTTTTTTCCTTGTAAAAGATGTTTTGCGTGTCTAAGAACGAAACGTCCAAATGTGAAAAAATTTCATTTTACGTCCACCAGCACAGGAGAATCATATGAGGTCAGCAATTTTATATGCTGCAATACGGAAGGAGCCGTCTATGCTCTAGAATGTAGTTGCGGCCTACAATATATAGGTCGCACGAAAAGACCACTCAGGGTGCGCATTAAAGAGCACGTGCAAAATATCCTTAAAGGATATGACAAGCACAGTGTGTCGAAACATTTTCTGGTGCACCACAACAAGGACCCCACTCAGTTAAGATTCTGGGGAATAGAACCATATGTTAGACACTGGCGGGGCGGGTACAAGGTGAGGACCCTTAGCCAGTTAGAATCCAAATGGATATACACATTAGATACTTTCTCACCCAGAGGCTTGAATATTGAGTTTGATCTTAACTGTTTTATCAGCGATTTTTAAATATTTGGTTTTATATACCCCCTGCCCTCTCCTTCCATATACCATCCAATGTCTCTACACGTATTTTGCATAAGATGAGCTCTCTCCCCAGGAAAATCTTTTATCTTCCCTGTTATTTATATAATTTTATCCTTTTTTATATATTGTATTATTAGTTTCTTGCTTTTATTATTGTGTATGGATCCTCTTTTTATAGTGTTTCAGGTTTTATAAGTACTATGAGTGGACACATACTAAAGATAAAACATCTATTAATATATGATAGGGGTCTTGCATGTAAGGATTGTGATTTAGCTGCCAGAGCCTATCCCGTCCTATACACACTGACAGAGCCCATATGTATATACTTTCACTATATTGGAATGTTACTACTTAGTGTTACCTATTAGTCTACCACTAGGGACACTATGGAATTGCTCTTATTAATATGTATGTGAGCCAGTGTTAAATGCTCTTCACTGCTGTTTTAGAGCATTACGCTGAGCACTAGTCCTACCCCCCGTTTTACATTATATTTTTATATTTATTTTCATTTTTTCTATCTTTTATCCTTATTATTAAATAAAAAGCGCTGTGCGCTAGTCCTATTTTCCCTGTTTATATTATATTTTTTATGTTCCAAAATTTTATATTATATTTTTTTCTCTATTTACGGTTTTATGTGCAATTTACCTGCGGCAGTATAAGGTCTATCGAGCCGCCATTTAAAGGTGCTATATTTAGAGCACTGTTTGTGTCAACCAGTTCCCCATAGTTTTATTTACGGCCACATACTTCCAGCAGCGTGTTGCTGGCGTCTATGGCACGAGTAATGCGCCTTTCAACTTAGTTTTTGGCCGCAGATATAATCTCTTGAGACATGGACGCCGGCACATTACATTTGGCCACAAGAAAATGGCCACTGATCCAGCATAGATCTTAGCCCTTGGCACTATTAATGTGCCTTCTAACCAAGAAAATGGCCGCGCACATGGATTGAGACTGATCTCTCCAAATATGGCCGCCATGACATCACATCGGGCCTTAAGAAAATGGCCGCTCATTCACTATAATGTTAAAACTATTTAAAGACATGAATGTGCCTCCCCTGTCACCCCCTGATGAAGTCACGTGATTGGGTGACGTCACGCGTAGGGACGGGATAGGCACTGACACCGATCTGGATTGACGAGCTCGCCGCTCGTAGGATATACATGAGATGTACACCTACTCCATGTGAGTACATATGTTTGACTTGAATAAAAGCACCATTCTGCTCAAAATACTACACTATCTGGCATCCCCTTCTTTCTCCTCCTTATGTTGACTCTGCTATTGTTGATGCTGGTACTGAGGGATTAAAGTGCAGGGACCATCGGCTTCGGTCCAGGGACCCCAAAGAGAGACCATCTCCTCCATTTACACTCTATGTGGTTGTCCCATTGCCGCAAGGTAAGGGGCCACTATTTATCTGTGTGTGTTTGAGCACGAAGAGGATAGACACCCTCTCTCTTTTGGCACCCCACTGATTATTTGTTGCACATTTGGATTTTTAAAGGATCACTGAATATCTCTTTTGTGTTTGCACTGGCACATATGCTTCATTGTATTTGCAAAGACTTGGTTTGGACTTCACACAGCTATATTTCTAGTGGCATTTTTCACCTGGATCGTATAGAGTGATGCCACACACCTATGTTGCACTGATGCGTTTTTTGCACAATATTTATTTTGTATAGTCTTTCACTTTATGTCTATACACATATACCCTGCAGAATTTGCACTTTTTTATCCATATATTTTACTCTTTGCATATGTTATTTCTGTGATTTTGATTCTTTTATACACATATTTTACAATTACAGTTTATTGATACGGGTTGCACAGTGACACCACAGCACTTTAAAATTTATCTGCACAAGTTCTATTAGCACTAGGTGTGCAAGAGGATTATTTTTATTGGCTCCCTGCACACACTGCACCGCTACAGTCCTGACATTAGATACAGGACAGAGATTCACTTCTTTACACCGTTTGATTTTTTTCACAGGATACTGTGCAGACAGACACATTACCCGTACACCCCTCCGTCTCACCTTATATTTTATTTTACCGCACACTATCACATAGTTACACCTCATTGGACCAGCGCAGCACTTCTGTTTTATATTTTTGCTGTGCCATCTGCACTCTCATAATTCTTGTAGCAGAACCTTTTTCTTTGATCTTTGTCTGTATTAAATTTGAACTCAAAGTTGTCATTTAAAATTGTTCTGTTACTGGCCAGTTTTACACTTGTGTGTCCTCTTTAGTCTGTCAATTGTATTAAAACGTTTATTTAGGTATAAATGAATGACCTCACCACCACATCCCGTTAAAAAACAAAAGAAATTGAATAGTGTGTGGGATTTTTTAGGTGTTCTCTTTCAAACCTCAGGAAAAAATATAGACAAAGTACATTTTACATTATTTTATTAAATAACATATCTTATTAAAAAGGATGTAGTCCTAGTATTAAAAGCTATTTGAAGGTTAAAAATTTGCATTTAACACCTTATGCATCCTACCCATAACATTGTTGTATACACATATCCCA
This sequence comes from Lithobates septentrionalis, assembly GCA_037952835.1. Taxonomy (NCBI): domain Eukaryota; kingdom Metazoa; phylum Chordata; class Amphibia; order Anura; family Ranidae; genus Lithobates; species Lithobates septentrionalis. Next base: position 12,425,713 of record JBBDGP010000108.1, on the reverse strand, counting down.
TAAATGGTTCAAGTAGAAGATATTAAACAGAAGACAAACATAAATGTTACTGGGTAGAGGATGCTGCATCCCAGTGCATTCCGCAGACTATGCTTCTTTAGTAAATTTGAAGGTGCTAATGATAGAAGTCCTGCCCTTGTTTGCTTGACCAAGGCAGAGACAGCATTATGAGGCAAAAAAAAAAGAATTAACAATAAGAATTATTTTAAAAGTTCATCTGTAAATAATGTAAAAACTATAAAAAAAAAATATAGTGGTGATACCTGGAAAATGGCTAGGTCTGGCCCAGGATTGGCTCTCAGCATTATCAAAGTTCATTCCTCTTTCTACTCCCATCTACAAGTAGGATTCCTTGTACCCATCAACGCTGTGAGGCCAATGTCTGAGCTAGCAGTCCTACATTTATTTTTGCATAGGGCCAAGATGGTAGTGAGACACGGGACTCTCTTTTCCTAAAAGAGTACACAGTTTGCATTGGTGCCCCTGTTAATGTTTCCTTCATCAGAGCAAAGATGGAATTACAAGGAAAAACAATTAAAAACTGTAGATACAAAAATGTAGATAAAAATTAAAACGTGTTGTAAATATGAGAAGGTATAAAACATGTAAACATGCTGTATACAGTACCTCACAAAAGTGAGTACACCCCTCACATTTTTGTAAATATTTTATAATATCTTTTCATGTGACAACACTGAAAAAATGACACTTTATTACAATGTAAAGAAGTAAGTGTACAGCTTGTATACCAGTGTAAATTTGCTGTCCCCTCAAAATAACTCAACACACAGCCATTAATGTCTAAACTGCTGGCAACAAAAGTGAGTACACCCCCTAAGTGAAAATGTCCGAATTGGGCCCAAAGTGTCAATATTTTGTGTGGCCACCATTATTTTCCAGCACTGCCTTAACCCTCCTGGGCATGGAGTTTACCAGAGCTTCACAGCAGTGCCATCTTAAGAGCATTATAGGCCCCCGGGCAATACAGTGCACTGGGGTCCTGTCTACACATTCACGAACGAGAATAAAAATGCAAATTATCAATAAGGCTATATTTATTGGTACTTCCAACAAAATCAGTGTTTAAACATTAAAACAACCTTTAGACAATAACACGAGCTTGAAAAGCAAGAAATTGAAAAACAAGAAATTACTCACTTGCTGGTTGCTGCCTGACTCACCAATGGCCATCCATGGTGACCACTAAACTGACCTACCAGACACTACTGATCCCCCCTGACACATACACTGATCCCCCTCCTGACACAAACACTGATCCCCCCTGACACATACACTGATCCCCCCTGACACATACACTGTTCCCCCCTGACACCCACTTCCTTTCACAGTCCCCTCCTTTCTGGTATCCTGGTCCCCTTTACAGCCATCTTCCTTCTTTGCAACAAACACAGTTCCCTTTATGTCAGTGCCCCCTCCCTTACCTTACACAGCAGGGAGAAGAGGATGCGGCATGTCCGAGCAGAAGGCGGGAGCTGTTCAACTTTCCATGTAACAGACAGACGATCGGTTGCCCCTGGCAACAAATCACAGGCTTTTTAACTTGAAAAGTTGGACAGCTCCCGCCTTCTGCTTGGACATTCTGTCTTCTACCTGCTTATTGTAAGGATGAAAGCGGCGGTGGGGGAAGGAGGAGTTACACAGGAGAGAAGAGGACACTCAGGCAGGATGTTCAACAGGTTCACTGTTAAACATGCACTCCACCCGCCAAGCACCCCCTCCAGCAGCGATACTCTGCAGCATGCACTGGAACCGTGCACATGCAGTAGTTGCAATGGGTCCCGCCACCTTCCTCCCCCAGCCAGCAGTCATAGTGTATACAGGCAGTTTTCTATGGCTGTATACAGGCTTGCCCACCAATCACTGGATGTTTACACTCGGGGCTAATAATTCTACATGAGAAATACGAGACCTGGTACTTTTTGGGGAACCATTCCCTCCCGACGCCCCTGGTCGCTGGGCCGGTGGGGCACCCCAGGCAAGTGGGGCCCCCGGGCAACTGCCCAGCGTGCCCATGCGAAAAGACGGCCCTGCTTCACAGGTTGCCACTGGAGTTCTCTTCCACTCCCCCATGATGACATCACGGAGCTGGTGGATGTTAGAGACCTTGCACTCCTCCACCTTCCATTTGAGGATGCCCCACAGATGCTCAATAGGGTTTAGGACTGGAGACATGCTTGGCCAGTCCATCACCTTTACCCTCAGCTTCTTTAGCAAGGCAGTGGTCGTCTGGAGGTGTGTATGGGGTCGTTATCATTTTGGAACATTGCCCTGCGTGCCAGTGTCCAAAGGGAGGGGATCATGCTCTGCTTCAGTATGTCACAGTACAAGTTGGCATTCATGGTTCTTTCAATGAACTGTAGCTCCCCAGTGCTAGCAGCACTCATGCAGCCCCAGACCATGACACTCCCACCACCATGCTTGACTGTAGGCAAGACACACTTGTCTTTGTACTCCTCACCTGGTTGCTGCCACACACGCTTGACACCATCTGAACCAAATAAGTTTATCTTGGTCTCATCAGACCACAGGACATGGTTCCAGTAATCCATATTCTTAGTCTTAGTCTGCTTGTCTTCAGAAAACTGTTTGTGGGCTTTCTTGGGTATCATCTTTGCAAGAGGCTTCCTTTTGGGAAGACAGCCATGCAGACCAATTTGATTGAGGTTGTGCGGCATATGGTCTGAGCACTGACAGGCTGACCCCCCACCCCTTCAACTTCTGCAGCAATGCTGACAGCACTCATATGTCTATTTCTCAGACAACCTCTGGATATGACGCTGAGCACGTGCACTTAACTTCTTTGGTCAACCATGGCAAGGCCTGTTCTGAGTGGAACCTGTCCTGTAAAACCACTATATGGTCTTGGCCACCGTGCTGCAGCTCAGTTTCAGGGTCTTGGCAATCTTCTTATAGCCTAGGCCATCTTTTTGTAGAGCAACAATTGTTTTTTTTCAGATCCTCAGTTTTTTGTCATGAGGTGCCATGTTGAACTTTCAGTGACCTGTATGAGAAAGTGAGAGTGATAACACCAAATTTAACACACCTGCTCCCCACACCTGAGACCTTGTAACGCTAACGAGTCACATGACATCGGGGAGGGAAAATGGCTAATTGGGCCCAATTTGGACATTTTCACTTAGGGGTGTATTCACTTTTGTTGCCAGCGGCATAGACATTAATTACTGTGTGTTGAGTTATTTTGAGGGGACAGCAAATTTACACCGTTATACAAGCTGTACACTCACTACTTTACACTGTAGCAAAGTGTCATTTCTTCAGTGTTGTCACATGGAAAGATATAATAAAATATTTACAAAAATGTGAGGGGTGTACTCACTTTTGTGAGATACTGTGTATTTGCCAGAAATGCAGCATACACAATCTTCAGTCTAAGGGAGTTGACATCCTCCTTCAGACTGTCTTTCTGATTTGTTTGATCATCAAAGGAAAATTTGAAGAAAGACAGGCAGTTTACGCTTATTTTATTTATTTTTGTTTTGTTGCTTCCCTTTCTTCTGCTTACATAATTTCCCCCTTTTATTTGTTGCTGCCTGCCCTTCCTTCTTTGTTGTGGAAGGGCAGGCAGCCTTTGTTATATTTGCATAGGGATAAGGTGGTGCAGGTCTAGCTTTTTTTATTTTTTTTAAAGGATGGGGGAGGGGTGAAATGATCCTTTAATGCCACCCTCAATTTCCTCCTTCTCCTCACTGCCCTCCAATCCTCCTCTTTCTCACCATCAGCACACCAACTCCCCTCCTTTCTGCCAGCATCCGAACTCTCCTCCCCACCACCAGCACCCCAACCCTCTTCTTCCTCCTTATATTTGTCCTATGCCTACTGATGGTTCTTTACATTCTACATACTGGAGGAAGGCAGGGATAGTTTTCTGTGCAAAATAACGATAGTTGGTATATGGCCTTACAGAAAAATAATGGCAGCTAATTACCTGACACCGTGGTGTAGCAAAGAGCACATACTCACATAAACATGGTGTTTGGCAAAGTTTGCATGAAGATGCTGGACATGATGGTAATTTTGGGGATTTTTTCCACTGGCCCTGAGATAGCAGTGAAAACAATTCAATTGGGGTGTGGCCGCGTCATGCAGGCGAGTGGACGTGTGTGAGCTGAGCTCCATCTGACCTGCTCCTGGACACCACTATTGCAGCAGCTTAGCATCAGACTGAACTTGCCAGCAAGGATGCCTTTAAAGCAGGGACCATCCACGCAGCTTCGGCGGACTCTGAGGCTCCGTTCCAGCTCCCTGGAAGCTTTCTTTGATGGCGGTAGCAAGCCGTGGGACTCGTGATCCAAGATGGCGTCCGGTGAGTGTTATCCAGCCGCACGTGCTGCGTCTCCTATACCCTAACTGTGGCTGCCGTCCAACACACCTCCTCCCCCCTGTCCACCGGGCTCCCCTGGCAGTTTCACCAGCAGCATGGACTCCGGAGAGACCCAGAAGGGTAATAGCCTGGTCGCACGCAGGACCCCCCGTACACATCAGTAGGGTCACCCCCGCCACATAGATCCACCTCCCGGGACCCACCCCCGTGCCTCTGCAGGGAACATGAACCTAGCGGAGGGCATAGGAGACAGGGCCCCCACCAGGGCAGATCTGGAGGGTTTTGTAACCCGGATGGAGAAGGCCCTAAGACAAGACATTGGGGCCCTGCAGGCAGGCATAGCCCACAATGAGGGGAGAGTGGAGCCTCTGGAAGCTTCAGTGGAAGACATCACCCCTACCCTGCAGGCCCTGCAGACACGATGCCAAACACAAGATCAAAGAATCGACTCCTTACTAGATCAACTCAGGGGCGGACTGACAACTCATGGGGCCCCCGGGCAATAGGACATTATGGGGCCCCCAGGCAATCAGAGATTATGGGGCCACATAGTATACACACACACAGTATACACATACATGTACACACAGTATACACAGACATGTTTCTATTGGCTGTCCCTGGTCCATACTGTCTATTGGCTGTCCCTGGTCCATACTGTCCTTGGTTTTACTGAGGCTGGCAACCCTGATGGGGCCCCCTAGTGGCCCAGGGCCCTCGGGCAGTGTCCGAGTGGCTCAATGGTCAGTCCGCCCCTGGATCAACTGGATGATGTGGAAAACCGCAGCCGCTCAGTTAATATCCGCATCAGGGGCCTACCAGAAGCTACAGCACCCAGGGACATAGTCCCCACTCTACATGAAGTGTTCAAACAGATCTTGGACAGGGAGGCCCCCGAACACATAAAAATCGATCGAGCCCATTGGGGCCCTAAGACCCCCCTCGGATGACCCAGCTAATCCTAGTGACATCATATGTAAGCTGCACAAGTACTCCCTGAAGGAATGTATAATGTACCATGTTAGGGGGGTCCACCATGTGGACTTTGATGGAGCTAATCTGTCCCTGTTTCCGGATCTCTCCAGACGTATGCTGATGCAGTGCAGAGTCCTTAAACCCGTGTTGTCCACTTTCACCTCTATAGCAATAATAATACAAAATACATTGCTGTGCTACTAATCCTCAGAACAATATAATCAACAAATATTGTGTATGTAGCAGGCATGTTGTAATGCAATTTCTCCTTTTGCCCACAAGATGGAGATAGAGAGATGCTGACTAGTCCTTCCAGAAATCTGAGAGAGAGAGAGAGAGAACTCTGGGGAAAAGGGGAGTTTCAGGAAGTGCTGAGGGGACAAAAGAGAGGGAAGTACTGAGGTAAAAGAGAGAGGGAGTTCTGAGAGGAGACAGAGGAGAGGAGATTGCTTAAAAGAGAGGGAGATACCAAGGCTCAAAAAGTCCTTTGCTGGGACACAGTGACACTTAACAGTGAGGAGAGGAGGAGTGTGTGAGGGGAAGGAACTGAGGTGCCAGAGTGAGGAGAGAGACACACGCTGACACCAGGGACTGTGTGCCCCAACAGAGGAGGAAATGCCTGGAAAAAAGAGTCTGTGAGGAGAATAAGGAGAGTGGTCTGAGGAGAGAGAAAGAGAGAGAGAGAGAGAGTGTGGTGAGGTGACAGGTGTGAGGAAAACCGCTGAGACTGAGAAGACTGAGAGAGAGAGACTCTGGCAGCATCAGAGGGGGGGGGCAAGCTTTTCCAGAGACTGACAGGAGAGTGTTGCCTGGAGACAAGGAGTGAGGACGCCTGAGGGGAGCCAGGAGCAGAGACAGCCACGTGATCCACTATTATTTAGTCCAGGGCCCCTACTCAGCAGCCCAGCACCACTCAGCTCAACTCACGTCTTTCAGGGATCGAGATACCCATCCAGGTATTGGGTCGGCCGCTGCCTGTTCACCTTGCGAGTTTTGCTACCAGTCATCTCAATCAGCCATCAGCAAGAGATCCAGTGCCTTACAACATCACTAGAAGCATCAGGTGCCTGAACCAGCACCTGGGACTATTGTTGTGTTATCGCACAGAGGACTGATGAGAGAGTGTAAACCCAACATCCTTCTTGATACCATACTGACACTGCATGCAGATACCAATTTCCCTTTTAAGTGTCACGGGATACTTGTTTGGAGCTGCCATCTCTAGAAGTTTGCCTTTTTAAATCTCTATGTAATGGAACATTCTAGAGGATTACTGCTCCATGCAAGCTTGTTTAAACCTTCTCTTAAAACAAGGGCCCCACCAATGGCTAGCAGAAGTCACTAGTATTCTTCATCTCAGGACCTGCAACATTACAGAACTGTGCTTACTGTACTTGTGTAACCCTTTTCTTTTTATTGTATGTTTGCCTCTCAAAGGTGTTTGCGACCCAGAATGAGCCGAGAAGTTGACAAGTCTTCTCTCCTCCCTCTCAGCACCTGTGTTAAGGGCATATAGATTACTGCCCTTTCTATACCTGCAGTTGCTAAATATTGAAGGTTGTCTTTTTTAATGTATTCGTTATTTGTAGCAAGGTTTAACAGTGTTGTAAGTTTCCATATGCTTTAAACTAATATAGCAAATATATTTAACTTGTTTATCACTACCAGGTGTGTGTCTATTTTTGGTGATAATCCACAGCCAGGATAACGGTATTTACCACATGTGTCCTTAAATGTGTTTGCAGTAATTTTATTTACCCGGCTGTGTATGCCCTGGAAGAGTGGTGGAAAGGGATCCCTACTTGTTTCCAAAGGGCCAGTGTACGGTTGACTGACGATGTCGAAGCTTGTCTGATCCAGCTGAATGCATTGAGTGTCAGCCCATAAAGTTCAGTCCAAGTAGCATCGTAGGAAGATGCTACCCCACCAGCACCTGTAGCAATGATAGGACCAGAGTTTATTGCTGCCTTGGGGGCCTTTGTGGAAAAGTGCCAAAAAGAGTAACCCTACATACACTGGGTCCGGATATAGAAAATTGAGGGCTTTTTCAGGAAAGCAACCAGTGCCAGCTGGGGAGGGCAGCTTTGAGGAGTGGCTGGAGCAAGCCACTCAAGCTTTAGATGAATGGATGTTCCAGAGGCCCAGAAAAAACAGAGAGTTACTGAGAGCTTAGCAGGTCCTGCCTCAGAAGCCATTCACAATTTAAAACTCAGCAAACAGGTTTGTACTGCTTCTGACTACTTGAGTGTTCTGCAAGATGTGTTTGGGCGAACAGAAAAGGATCTGACCTTATGTATCAGTTTGAACATACCTATCAGAATGAAGGGAAAAAGCTATCTGACTATATGAGGCGTCTGGACAAAATAATGCACCAGGTATTACTAAAAAAGGGCTTGGATCCCAGGTCAGTAGATGAGGATTGTGCACAACAGGTTTTGAGGGGAGCTCAACCTCTAGACCCTATCACAATCCAGCTGAAAACTCGAGGAGATGGAGGAATCCTAAAGCATCTTGACCTAATCCGGGTTGTACGGGAAAACAAAAAGAGGACCCAGAAATCAGAGCCTGTTGCTGGGGTTAGAGTAGCTAGTGTGACTGATGGCAACACAGAGATAGAGCTTTTGAAAACTCAGGTGTCACAATTGATGGAGAGGATGACTCTACTAACAGCCAGAACCACTGTCTCACCGGTTGGGGAAGTCAAGCAGTCTGCAAACCCTACGGCTGTCCAGGTCGAGAAGCCAATGAATTGAGGGGTTTGCTTCAAATGTGGAGGAGTGGGGCACTACCGACATGTTTGTCCAAGCCCACCGCAGTCTAAAACCCAGCGTCCAAGAGGGACACGTTGAAGGAGCCAACCGGGTGCTCACCTACAACAGTTAGCTCCATATTCAAAGACGCAAAGAAACCACAGTGAAAGCCAAAATCTTTACAAAGGGCTCCTGCTGCTGTTTCCGAGTGACCATATAACCCCCTGTTTGACCTCAGGTGCCCGGTCACCGAGAGTAGATGCACATCAACCCTCTGGGGCCCAATGGAGATGCAAGCAAAACCAGAAGCCCATCAAGACTTGGGCATGAATACAGATGACAAAATAACTGCCCTACTCCTGGTAGATTCCCTGACAAACTTGCGAGACCATCCCCCATCGGGTCAATTAAAGTAGAAGGCATCTTTACAAAGGCTCTTCTGGACATGGGGGTGCAAGTTATCCTGCTATATAGAGACTTTTACGATCGGCACCTCAAAAACCTACCCCTGCAGAAACTGGAGGAACTGGAGATATTGGGTATTGGAACCCAAAATTTCCCATATGATGGATACTTACCGGTCAAGTTGTTTTTTGACCCCTCTGTGACCGAACAAACAGAAATGTTTGATACCTTAGCCATTGTATGCCCTTGCCCATCAGGAGCCAGCAAGAGTTCTCGGATAATAGGAATGAACACTGACCTTGTCAGAAGGCTTGCTCACTCCTCTTGTATTGAAGTCTGACACCCCAACCAAAGGCATACAAGCTATGCTGAGATAAGTGTGACAGCAGCTAGTCGAAGAACAGAGAGCCCCAGCTGAAGGAGTGAAGATACTACAACCTAGAGAGGTGGTGTGTCTATAAACTTCAGTCAAGCTCAATTGTGAAAAACTGGGCCCCTTTGTTCTTGAAGCTGACCGCCAGGGAGAGGACACGGAAGTGGAGGTAATCCCAGAAGTCATATCAATTAGGGCTCTGCAACGGAGTTGTGGGAAGATCCCTGTCCGCATCTGGAATGTTATGGCCTTGCCGTTGAAACTGTGAGCCCGAATGCTGTTAGGACAAGTAAATCCAGCAACCCCAGTCTCACCATCTGATTTGGGGAAGGGAGAGAAGGAAGAAATCTCCATAGAACAGTTTTACCCACAAAACACCACACTATCACTTGAGTGGAAAGAAAAGGTCAAAGCCCAGCTCCTGAGATGGCAGAATATGTTTTTGAAAGATGTGTTTGATGTGGGGTGTGCGAAAAGTGCCCAGCACAGGATTCGCCTTCAGGAAGACAGGCCATTCAGGGAAAGAGCCAGATGGATCCCTTTCGGGATCTAGAAGATTTACGTGAGCAGCTGGCAGAATTGAAGAGATCAGGCATTATCAGGGAGTCTAGGAGCCCTTATGCTTCCCCTATAGTGGTGGTGCAGAAGAAACATGGGTCCCTGAGGCTGTGCATTGATTATTGGATGCTCAACAGGAGGACCATCCCTGATCAGTACACCACTCCAAGGGTAGAAGATGCCCCACAGAGTCTATCGGGGGTGAAAATGGTTCAGCATGCTGGACCTAAAGAGTGGGTACTATCAAATCCCCATGCACCCTGAGGACAGGGAAAAAACTGCTTTTATCACCCCAGTAAGGTTCTTCGAGTTTGATAGGGTGCCTCAAGGTCTGTCCGGTGCCCCAGCAACGTTCCAGAGAATGATGGAGAAGACAGTAGGGGACATGAACCTAATCGAAGTGTTAGTGTATCTGGACGATGTCATCGTCTTCGGCAAAACTCTCGAAGAACATGAAGAGCGCCTGGAGAAGGTTCTGAGGAGACTCCATGACAAGGGATTGAAGCTGTCCCTGGAAAAATGTCAGTTTTACCAGCCTTCAGTTAATTACCTCAGCCATGTTGTCTACGCTGAAGGAATAGCTACTGACCCCCAGAAGCTGGAAGCTGTCACCTCTTGGCCAACGCCTACCAATGTAACTGAGCTTAGGTCATTCCTTGGATTTTGCTCATATTACAGGAGATTCGTTGAGGGATTTTCTAGAATAGCCCGCCCCCTTAATGAGTTATTGAAGAACGAGGATGAGAATGACGACCCAGACTTTATGAAGCTGGTCAAACAACATGGAGAGCCCAGGAAGCCTCTGGAGTCAATCCAAAAACAGTGGACTGACCCGTGTGAGCAAGCCTTTCGGCAGCTGAAGTGGAGTCTAACAACTGCTCCCGTTCTGGCCTATGCCAATCCAGCCAAGCCATATGAGCTGCATGTTGATGCCAGTCCAGATGGGCTGGTCGGGGTACTGTATCAGGAGCATGATGGACACATGCGGCCTGTTGCTTATGTTAGCCTGAAGTCTTGCATTTGCTGAGAAACACTACCCTACTTACAAGTTGGAATTCTTGGCTCTGAAGTGGGCAGTGGCGGACAAGTTGAAAGACTACTTGTATGGTGCAGACTTCGTGGTCAAAACTGACAACAAACCACTCACGTACATACTCACCACAGCAACACTGGATGTCACCGGGCACAGGTAGTTGGCCGCCCTATCAGGGTTCCGCTTCAGCCTAAAATACTGCCCAGGATTTGGGAACAGAGATGCTGATGCCCTGTCAAGGAGACCCAATGACTTGGGGATTTTCTCTGAAGAGTGGACTCAACTGACTCCAGAAGGGATACAAGCCTTGTGTCAGGGAGTGGAACATCAGGCCAGAGGAACAACTGGGGCAGAAGCCATCGTAGTTTCAGTGGCAGGTATGCCCAAATACTACTGTGATTTGTCCCAGGTCAGGGATAACGGCCTTCCTAAGCTTTCAGATAGGGACTTAAGAAAGGACCAGATAGCAGATCCCCTCTGTAGTTTAACACTGAAGGCCCTGGAGGGCCAACCCCCAAATCTACTGCTAACAGAGTCTCCAACAGGAGCACGACTAGTACACAAGGAATGGGATCGACTGCAGTTACGCAATGGGGTGGTCTACCGAAGGGGCCCCTCAGATGATCCTGAAGATAAGTGGCAGCTATTCTTGCCAAGAATGCATAGAGAGACCCTGCTGACTGCCTTGCATGACAATCACGGCCACTTAGGGCCTGAGAGGACATTCAAACTGGTGCAAGACCGGTTTTATTGGCCTTGTATGCGGGCTGAAGTTGAGGGATATTGTCACTCCTGCATACCGTGTATACAGAGGAAGACTTTACCCCGCAGAACTGCCCCAATGGGCCACCTTCAAAGTCAATAAAGAGGGGGGAGTTTGGGACTTTAAATGAGGCACAATAAATGCACCTCCATCCCTGATTCAGGTAAATAAAAAAAGGAATGTGGGACTTTAAATGAGGCAATTGACTTGTGGAGGTAGAATGGTTGGTAAACATTGTTTATTAGTAACAATAGTATGAAGCAAGTAAAACAGTATTTTTATATATATACATACACATGCACACATGGCATGAGCATGATGGATACAAATGTTTCAGCTTGGCAGCACATGAGAAGTATTTGAATATTTATAAAAAGGTATAAATACAAATATGTAACATGTCATAGAAACGGCATTTGGCAATAAGGTGAGAAATATCAAACTTGAGCATGATTAATTGTAGATATAATACAGAAAATTTCCTATTAACAGGCATTGGTACACCATATTCAACAGAGCTGCTATAAAAACAAACAAAGATACACATACACATAGATAGTTACATAGTACTCAATGAATTCTGAATGTATAAAAGGTATATAAGGACCAGTAACTAGATCATGAGCCAGACTTGACTGAGCACCCCATGGAAACTCAATGCGTTTCATGGCTATATGCCATTCATCAGGAGTTGGTTACAGAAATAAAAGGTCGGTCCAAATGATCGTTTATAAATCTTTTAAAACATATGAGTGCCTCTGGACATTCACAAAGATTCTCCTCTGCTTCCCAGCAAGCCATGAACAGGTTCGCTACACTAGGTACGAACCTGGCCCCCATGGCTAAGCCACGAGTTTGAAGATAGAAATGATCCTAATACCAAAAATAATTATGATCCAAACTAAATTTTAAACACTTCAACAAGTACTTTTTATGGCTCACATTAAGGTTCAACCCCTCCAGTGCCCATCTTACTGATCGTTGGGCATCTTTATGCCTTATGATGGTATAAAATGAGCCTACATCGGCCATAGCCAAAATACATGTCTGGAGCCCTCCAAGGGGCGCCATATATTGAATAATATGCTTGGTATCCCTAATATACGCCTTAGTCTGTTGCACCAGCGGCTGTAAAAAATAGTCAATGTATTGACCCAGTCTGGAACATACCGATTCTATCCCATTAATGATGGGGCTACCATAGGTCTTTGTGAATCTTGGGTAGAAAATATATAATAGGTGTCCTACACTCTATAGGGTTAAGCTATAATGCTTCTTTTTTAGCTAGTATAGCTCTCCTCTCCCCTTTCTTACTTAATGTATCTAATTTCTTTTTATATTTGAAGATGGGGTTAGTATTCAATAATTCATAAGTATTTGAGTCTGATAATTCTTTTTCTCTGTTTTTTGGGCCATTTGGCCAGGGACTGCCCCCTACATCGTAGATACCAGTGTTCTCCACTCCCCACTGGGCGTTTTGTTCTTCATTTGTTTTATGTCTTTGATATGTTTTTTTAATTTTTTTATTTTGTTGGTTCTTATTTATGCACTTTGTCTCCTCAGCACTCAATGTTTTCTGGGTCGGTCTGCTGCCGGTCTCTCTCCGTAATCCTCGAGTCTCTGATGCTACGCTGCCTATTGCACTGATATAGTCCCCATCTCAAGGTATAAAAAGCGCTTGTGTGTTAAAATGGCGGCAGTGGAGTCTTCCCAAGACTCCACTGCCACCATTTTAACACACAAGCGCTTTTTATACCTTGAGATGTAAGTGTTTCTCTTTGAATAAATTTTTATGTTTATACGGAATTACACTATATGGCCCCTTCTTCATTTTATGTGGGTTATGTTCGTGGACGTTTATGCTTCTATATGGAGAAGATTCCCCTGGGAAAGAACCGCTAGGATTCCACCTTCAGTGCATCTTCGGTGTTCCCCCTCCATTGCTAGTGAGCAATTTAAGCCTGTTTGACCCATACAGCATACGCTCTGTGGGTGCCAACTCTCTGGTAAGCCTCCATTCACTTGGGTGGTGGTTTTGCACAATTGTATGTCTACACACATTGGATCTTCTAGAAGGCTTCCACGACCACTTAATGGTTCTTTGGTGTTCATCAATGCTGCAACAAGTTTGCTTGTTTCATATAATAATTACTTATCGTGGGTCCAGTACTTTTGGCACGCCTTCATTCAGTTTTGGGACAGTCTTGTCATTACTATATTTTGTCGATTCACATGGTGACTGTTATGCCGCGTACACACGGTCGTACTTTTCGTCTACAAAAGTCGGACAGCCTGTCCGACAGACTTCCGGCAGACTTTCGGTGGACTTGCGGCGGACTTGCGGCCTACTTTCTAACGAACGGACTTGCCTACACACGACCACACAAAAGTCTAACGGATTCGTACGTGATGACGTACACCGGACTAAAATAAGGAAGTTCATAGCCAGTAGCCAATAGGTGCCCTAGCGTGGCTTTTTGTCCGTCGGACTAGCACACAGACGAGCGGATTTCGGGGTCCGTCGTAGTTACGAAGTAAAGTTTTAAAACATGTTTCAAATCTAAAGTACGTCGGATTTGAGGCTAAAAAAGTCAGTTGAAAGTCCGGAGAAGCCCACACACGATCGGATTACCAGCCAGCTTTAGTCCATCAGCGTCCGTTGGACTTTTGTAGACGAAAAGTAGGACCGTGTGTACGCGGCATTATGGTTTATATCATGATGGACTTTTGATACATTTAACATGGACATTCAACAGCATGTAACGTCAATCTTATGAGATTTTTTCATTATTGTATATTTTTATCATTGCATTTTTTCACTTTTTACATCACTTTCAGCGCTACACTTGTTTGTATATCATACATGAACAAGACCTGGTTTCTTTGAAATGGCTCCGCTCTCAGTTTGGCCGCTTCCCGATGGATGAGTGGTGCTACAGACAGCTGCATCATTTTTTTCATAGTTTGCTTCCTACCATTAGGCCCCGATGACTCCCCATTGGAGTGCCATCCATGCCTCTTAGCATATACCGTAAATCAGTTTTGCCACACCTTTTAACTGCTGCCTGGCGCTTGATTCCCATACATTGGAAGACGTCTCATGTTCCTAGACTGTCTGACTGGATTTGTCTGGTTAATAATATTATGGCGGCGGAGGAATGGATAACAAAGTGCAAGGACAGATATGAAAAGTTTAGAAGTGTATGGGCCACCTGGATACATTACACTTCTAATATGGTATCAGTGCCATAGTCTATTACCTCTAGACTCTCTATGCCTTGGTCGGTAGTACCGGAGATCTAAACGGTAACAGTCTCATATAACCTTGTTAGGGGTGGAGGCCTGCATGTTACGGACCGCCCGAAATATTTGTATTGGCTGTATTAGCAATATTTATAATTTTAGATAAAGTGCTAACGGTTTTTCTCCTGTTTTTGTTATTCATAGGGCCATGTCCCCCCCCTTTTTCCCCTTGCCCCTTTCCCCCCTCCCTTTACCTCACATACTCCCCTTTTTTTTACCTCCCCCCTTTTCACACCCCCTTCTTTTCCCCCTCTCTCCCACCCCCTTCCTCCCTTCTTCCCTTTCCTACTCTTTTCCACTCCGTATTCCTTCAGGCCTCCTTCCCCCCCCCTTTCCTCTCTTCCTCCATCTTTTTTCCTCTTTCCACTCTTTCTTGCCCCCCTCCTCTTTCCTCTCCTCCCTCCCCTCCTCCATCCCTCTTTCTACCTCCCCCTTCTTTCCTCCTTTCCTCCCTCCTTTCCCTTTTCCTTGCCTTTCCCTCTCTCCCCCCCATCCCCTCTTCATCTTCCCTTCTTTCATCTCTCCTTTTTTTTTTCTTTTCTCTTTCTTTTCATTCTTCTTTTGTCTACTGTCCATGCATCCATCTACAATCATTATTATTTAACTTAGATATACAGTACGTCCACTCAGCCACGGGGGGAACCATGGTGGCGCTCTTGCTCTGGTTGGACCTGGGTTGCAGGTAAGCAACTTTGCTCTTTTTTTCCCATTCTATTTATTTTTTTTTTATTTTTAGCTTAAAGTGGAAGTCCACCCTTACACTTAAATTCTCACTCTGCAATCATTCATTTGAGCTAAGTTCAGTCTTATGCCTCAAAATGAAAAAATCACATTTTTCTACCTTTATTTTGCAGAATCCAGTGCCATCACATGACTTCAATTCTACTTCCTTCTGAGTGTAAAATCAGCCAGTGGGTGTGGTTACTGAAAGCTAGCGACATCACTTCCTGGGAGGGACTCTGTTCCTGTGTAGCCAGTAGGCGTATACAGGATGGGAGGAGGTAATTGTAGGTTCCCGCCCAGTGTTCTCTCATTGTACATCCTAATACATGAGAAAATGAAGAAATAAAAAGCCCCATTCACACAGGACACAGATGGGAGGAGCAGCGCACACATACATTATAGCTGTGTACAGGAGAAGGAATCTGGACATGGGGGGGCACTGTCAGTGTAGCTGCAAATGCTCTGGGGTCTCAGCTCACAGTCTACAACTTGTCATGTGACTTTGGACACAAAGTCGCATGACAAGTCACAGCCCATTGATTTCAATGGCACCTGTTCCCATCTATCAGCAACTTTGAAACGGTACCTGCAATGCTTTGATGCGACTTTGATCCAGAGAGAGTAAGGTTGCACCAAAAGTCGCACTCTAAATCGTGCAATTTTGGGGTTGCAATAGTGGAAACTTAGACTAAGGCTCTGTTTCCACTAGTATGAATTGTCATGCGACTTTGGACACAAAGTCACATGACAAGTCACGGCCCATTGATTTCAATGGCACCCGTTCTCATCTATGCGACTTTGAAAATCAGCGACTTTGAAAAGGTACCTGCAATGCTTTGACGTGACTTTGATCCAGAGAGTGTAAAGTTGAATCAAAGTTGCACTCAAATTTTCACTCTAAATCGTGCAACTTTGTGATTGCAATAGTGGAAACGTGACTTGTCGTGCGACTATGTGTCCAAAGTCGCATGACAAGTTACAGCCCATTAGTTTTAATGGTACCTGTTCCCATCTATGCGACTTTGAAAATCAGCGACTTTGAAAAGGTAGCTGTAATGCTTTGATGCAACTTTTGATGCGAGTGCAACTTTGATTCAACTTTACACTCTCTGGATCAAAGTCACATCAAAGCATTGCAGGTACGTTTTCAAAGTCGCTGATTTTCAAAGTCGCATAGATGAGAACGGGTGCCATTGAAATCAATGGGCCGTGACTTGTCATGCGACTTTGTGTGTCCAGAGAGTGTAAAGTTGCATCAAGATCACACTCTAGCCTTGGGCTACGTTTCCACTAGTGTGACTCCAAAGCTGTGTGATTTAGAGTGTGACTTTGAGTGCAGCTTTGGTCCAACTTTACACTCTGGATCAAAGTTGCATCAAAAGTTGCATCAAAGTAGTGCAGGCACCTTTTCAAAGTGGCATAGATGGGAACGTTTGCCATTGAAATCAATGGGCTGTGACTTGTCATGCGACTTTTTGTGTCCAAAGTCGCTTTAGTGGAAACGGAGACTTAAACTCAATACACACATGTAGCACCCTCAGCTGGGTGTGTGCCATACCATGCACATAGCGCCCATCACACCATGCACACAGTGCCCATTACAGTGCCATGCAGAAACAACCATGTGGTTGTACATTGTAGAAAATATGCAGCATGTTGCATTGTAATCTGTATTACAGCTTCTAACAGACAGAACATACTTCCAAAGCTCCCCCCCCCCCTCTCTTAGGAGAAACTGCTGGCTAAAACGAGGCAATGAAGACAGGAGGAGATCTGAGAAGGAGAGGAGGGATGGGGGTGGGGCTGGGCAGGTCTAGGCATGTCTGTCTAAAAAGGAGAGGAGGTTTGGGGGCGGGGGTATGTATCAGAGAAGGACAACGTTTTCAGGAAGTGAGAGGCCCCCATGCAGAATTCAGAAATAAGGAAGTAAGGTTGTCCCTGAAGAACAGGAAGAAGCTGATTGTCTGGCTTTGATTAGACTTTCTAAGTGACACAAAGCACTGTACAGAAAATGAATAATTAAATTAAAGATAAAGATATTTTACGTATAATTATTTGGAAACATTTTTCATTTTTGACTGGACTTCCACTTTAATAAACTATGCATACCTTGTATTGTCTCGATATTTATTGTTTATCGATGGAATTGCAGATGCACTCCTGATGAAGCGGCATTCAGGCCGCAAAACATGTTGAGATTTGTTATCCGTGAACAATCATCCCAATGTGATCCTTCCTTCTAGGGGACTATTATGCTGGTGATAGCAATCCATGTGTATTATGCATCTCTATAATGTACCCAATAATGTGTTTTTAATTGTGTATTCATTTTGTATTAATAAAATCATTTATTTAGTTATAATACAATCTGAATTTATGCTTTTTAAGCCAGAACCGGAGATAGTCCGCTTTTTCTTGTTTTGGGCGACCGGTTGGGGACCGATCTCCCAGTTTCCCCATTTGTATTTATAGGGCCCTTGACCTTTACTCATAATTTTTTCCTTCTCCTATCTTTTCTCTTTGCCTTTTTTCACATCTCCTATACCCCCCCCCCCCTCCCCTTCATTCCTCTTCCCATGTCACAAGTGGTGCACTGCTTATAGTGTTGTTTATGGGTACATAGCCCTGATTTGATACACTCGTTTTATTGCACACTACCCCCTGTTATATGGTATAAAAAAGGTGAAATCATCGGATGTTTACAACTGTATGTACCAAAGACTTTTCGGAAACAATTCCATTGATTTCTCATAGCCAGTTATTGGGGTTGACAGGGTATGACAGTATAAGCTGAAGAGGAAGAGGAAAAGCGCACATAAGCAGCACTAGAAGGACAAGTGACCGATCTGCACTCTTAAATGTAAGAAAAAATAAATTTATTGAAGCTTGCCAAGTGGTTCTAAAGTCAAAAGCTTCTTTAGTTTAACCACTTCAAAACAGGGCATTTTCACCCCCTTCCTGCCCAGGCCAATTTTCAGCTTTCAGCACTGTAACACTTTGAATGACAATTGCGCGGTCATGCAACACTGTACCCATATGACATTTGTATCATTTTTTCCCTACAAATAGAGCTTTCTTTTGGTGGTTTTTGATCACCTCTGCAGTTTTTATTTTTTGCGCTATAAACAAAAAAAGAGCAACAATTTAAAAAAAAAAAAAACACAATATTTTTTACTTTTTGCTATAATATCCCAAATTTTTTTTAAAATAATTTTTTCCTCAGTTTAGGTCGATATGTATTCTTCTACATATTTTTGGCAAAAAAAAATCGCAATAAGCGTGTATTGATTGGTTTGCGCAAAAGTTATAGTGCCTACAAAATAGGTTATTGATTTATGGCATATTTATTATTATTATTTTTTTTTTTTTACTAGTAATGGTGGAGATCTGCGATTATTATCGTGACTGTGACATTGCGGCGGACAGATTGGACACTTTTGACACTATTTTGGGATCATTGACATTTATACAGCGATCAGTGCTATAAATATGCACCGATTACTGTATAAATATCACTGGCAGGGAAAGAGTTAATACTAGGGGGTGATCAAGGGGTTAGATGTGTTACCTAGGGAGTGATTCTAACAGTGGGGGATGGGACTGACTGGGGAAGGAGACCAATTGGTGTTCCTATATACTACACACGATCTGTCTCCTCTCCCATGACAGCAGGGCACGCGCATTCGGTGGCACGCCCCCATTACCGCCGGGAAGCCGAAGACATCATATGACGCCCGTCCAGGATGGGAGATCCCATCTGCAGACATCATATTACTATAGTCGGGTATTGAAGTGGTTAAAGTGGCCTCACATATACCCAGTAAAGTGTACAGCCTCAGATGATACACAGAGATTAAACAAATACTCCCATATAGGCTTTACTTGTTTATCTGCACTCTTCTCTTTCCTACACCCCTTTTGAAAAAAGTGTTAAAATCTTTCTTCATCTGTCAAGAGCACAGTGGGGAGGGCAGAGAGACTGCAGTAACAGTGTAGGAGAGCCGATTGGAGGAAAGGCACCCCCTACACACATACACACACACAGCAGAACTGTGTTCTGAATAGACCAGCTCCATTCTGAGCTCTCTCTTCCCCCCTCATGACACAAATTTGTCTCATGTGTCAGGAAAACTGATCAGAAGTGACTCATGCTGATAACAGAGGAATGAAGCACCAGAGAGAAACAACACTTAGAGCTTTGGAGAGCTATAAGTAAACACTGCAGATATATGTGCTTTTGCTTAAATTCCATGAGGTTTTCATCCACTTTAATGCATTCACTGCATTAAGGTAAAAAAAAAAAACACCCCACTATTTGTCCTACCTACTATTATCCCTAAATGCTTACCTGGCTCCTGTCACTGCTCCAGTGCTGTCTCGGCTGCAGCTCAGCTCTCCTCCCTTCTTGGTCTCACAATAGTTACTGAGGGCAGCAGAGCCATAAGCTCCTTCTACTGTCATTCAAATCTATGAGGAGGGAGCAGAAGCATGGTTTACGGGCTCTGTGTGTCTATAGATGCATGCAGCCTGGTTCAGTAGCATGTGCACAGGAGGGAGAAAAGAGCATCACCAGTGGGAGACTGCCAGAAGAGGGGGGAAGTGACCTTTTTGTGTAATATTCTTGCACAGAGCAGGTTAGTATAACCTCTTTTTTTATTTTAATAAAAAAATAAAACCTTTACTATCACTTTAAAGGTGGCAGCTGCATTCATTTTTATTTGTCCCTTTTTATTTTATTTTCAGTTTTTTTTTTATCAAAAGGTTTTTATTGCAAAAAAAAAAAAGCATAACAAAACAAATACACTTGCAATACACTTCAGTTTGTCATATTGAAACCAATTACAAATAGCCACATCATGCAATAACCAGAGAAGAGTGAATATTCATATCATTGTAATTGCATTGCTTACCACCAATTGTGTAACATTACTAACCCGGGCAGGTATACCAACAACTAAACTTTCCCTATAGTTTTCCTACATTGTTAAACACCCGTCATCCAGTCAGTGCCTATGAGTACCGTGAGCCCTATGGGCATTGGAGTAGCCTCATTTGAGCAAGTTCTGGTGTAACAAGCCAGGGGGGCCATAGTTTGTCAAATTTACCAGGCCTCCCCCTGTGTTGATATATGTACCATTCAAGGATAAGGGTATTACCCATGTGTTGAATTCAGGATTTAACATTCGGAGGAGTGGCAGATTTCCATCCCATAACATCCCTTTTTATGACTAAGCCTATTTCTGACATTGGGGGTTCTAAGTAATTTTCAAGCAAAAAATACAGATTTTAAATTGTAAACACCAAAACATTATGTATATTTTTTTAGCAGAGAATCTAGAGAATAAAATGGCAGTTGTTGCAATATTTTATGTCACATGGTATTTGTGCAGCGGTCTTTTAAACGCAACTTTTGGGGAAAAAGACACTTTCATGAATTTTAAAAAGACGAAACAGTAAAGTTAGCCCAATTTTTTTGTATAATGTGAAAGATGATGTTACGCCAAGTAAATAGATACCAAATATGTCATGTTTTAAAATTGCGCACACTCGTGGAATTGCGACAAACTACGGTACCTAAAACTCTCCATAGGCGACATTTAAAAAAAAAATAACGGTTACCAGGCTAGAGTTACAGAGGAGGTCTAGTGCTAGAATTATTGCTCTAGCTCTGACGATCGCGGCGATACCTCACATGTGTGATTTGAACACCATTTACATATGCGGGCGCGACTTCCGTATGCATTTTCTTTGCTGCGTGAGCTCGCAGGGACGGAGGCGCTTTAACATTTTTTTTTTCATTTATTTTTATTTTTTTACATTGTGTTTAAAAAAAATTAAAAATTGATCACTTTTATTGCTGTCACAAGGAATGTAAACATCCCTTGTGACAGTAATAGGTGGTGACAGGTACTCTTTATGGAGGGATCCGGGGTCTAAAAGAGCCCAAATCGGCAAACGAAAAATACTGTATATTTTTTAAAAACTGTCGCCATTGGCAGCCAAGTAAACAGGAAGTGACGTTGTGACGTCACTTCCGTGTTAACAGATAGAGGACTGGAACAAAGCCATTTCTGACTTCAAGCCAGTCTGTCTCTAGCCGCCGGAAGTGGTGGATCGAGGATCGGGTCTCCCGGTGGGATGGGAGGCCCGATAAGAGCGGCAGAAGGCGGCGGGAGGGGGGTTGTCCCCTCCCGCTTCTCCGGGATAACAACGATGCGGCTTTTAGCCGCATTGGTTGTTACCCCTGGATAGCTGATCGCCCGCTCTAAAAAACAGTACCAGGATGATGCGGGCATCATCCTGATATAACCCCCTAAAGCCGAGGCCGCATATATGCGTATGCTCAGCGGCAAGGGGTTAAGTATTGTTTTCCTAGCTTGGAACAAATCTCTAGAGAAGGCTGTCCTCATCTCCTCTGGAACTGCCTCCTCCAATGTGCCTAGGAGGCAATATAGCGGTTCAAAAGGAACATTTGTTTGGAAAACCTGGTTAAGTGTGTCAAGAACTCTCCTCCAGTATCTATGGAGCATCACCGGAGGAGATGTACCAGGTCACCTGGCACTATTTTACATTTACCACACAACGGCTCTGGTAGTTTGCCCATTCTATGAAGTTTTACAGGAATATAATGTGCTCTCAGCAGTATATATAGTTGGGATACTTTCTGCGACACATTCAATGAACAGGTGTTGACAGACTGAAGGGCTTCCTCCTATTGATCACCTGAGACAGGGCCTAAGTCCCCCTTCCACATAGCCATTGTTTTCACGGGATGATCCTCTAAAAACCCAGTTAGGAGCATATAATAGCATTGGGAAATGATACCCTTTGTTTCTGTGGCATTTTGGAGTAGATGAAAAATAGGGGTGGGTGAATGTACCCATTCTACTGCATTACCCTGCACTTTGACAGCATGCTGTAGTTGCAAGTAGTAGAATAGCATGTTGGAGGGCAATGCAAACTTATTTAGCAAGTCTGGGAAATAAAGCAGTTTCCCATTATGAAAAACATGTGAGAGGTGAGTTATTCCTAGAGACCACCATCTGGGTCCCTGTTGAAGTTTAGCCAGTTCCTCATACGATTTATTCTCCCGAATCGGGCTGTATATTGGTGTACCCCTTTACTTGCTGCAATTGTTTAGCCTTATTCCACATCTTTTGAAGAAGTGTATAAGTGGGCATTTGTTTATTGGGTCTTTGGAACAGCTTAGCTTCCAGGCCCTCTGGAATGGATTCTGTCCTCGTGCCCAGAAGCATGAGTCTAGCTCACAAGCCGGCAGGACTGGAGGAAATTGCTCCAATCAAATGCTGCAGTTGTGAAGCCAGATAGTATAGCCAAGGGTTGGGGATCGCTATACTACCCCCATCCTTGGGATACTGCAGCTATTCCAATTTGATCCTGGGAGGACAAGTATTCCAGAGCAGCAGTCTAAATAGAGAGTTAACCACTCAGAATATCTTTAGTGGAATAACCACAGGTGTGGTATGGGGCACACACAGAAACTGGGGCATGAGGATCATCTGGAGGTTGGTTTTTCCTGCCAGGGACATTTTAAATTTGTTCCATATGTTTATCTTATCCCTAAAATGGGTTAATAAAGGGTAAATGTTTAGGCTGTAGTAATCAGTAAGCGTGGGGGATATTTGAATGCCCAAGTACCTATAGGAGGTTGGGATAGGACAGGGAAGCACTACCCACGGCTCAGGTGCATCATCCAAAAGCATCAATGCGGATTTGGACCAATTGATGGTAAGGCCAAAATCTGAGATGATTGACATAGCCCTAGATAATGAGCAAATCGTCAGCGTAGAGCATGATTTTCTCATGCAATTCGCCATATCTAAATCCCATCAGTGGCGACACGTCCATAAGGGCGCATGAGCGCCGCCCCATCTCACCAGCCACCCCTCTAGCACCAATAGATAGATAGATTCATACAATGCATGAATCTATGGCCGCCGCTGCCACCCCCTATTCGGGCGCCTGAATTACAGCGCTCTAATAGGTGTCACTAAACCGCCTCTCCGACAATCAGGTGCTCAGATCTGTCACCCCTCACCTGATTAGCTGAAGAGACAGGCGCTGTGATTGGACGCCTATCAGGCATCCAATCATAGCAGAGGATGGGAGAAGACATCGAGGAGCTGTCCCACCGGCACCGAAACAGGGTAAGTACAGGCGCCGGGCACACTGGCAGAATTTGATATGGCACAGTGGCTGAGTTTGATGGGGAACAGTGGGAGCATTTGATGGGGCACAGTGAGGCTGCACTTGATGGGTACCATGGCTGCATTTGATGGACACAGTGGCTGCATATGATGGGCACAGTAGCTGTATTTGATGGGGCACAGTGGCAGCATTTGATGGCACAGTGGGAGCGTTTGATATGGCACAGTGGGAGCGTTTGATATGGCACAGTGGGAGCATTTGATATGGCACAGTGGGAGCATTTGATATGGCACAGTGGGAGCATTTGATATGGCACAGTGGGAGCATTTGATATGGCACAGTGGCTGCGTTTGATATGGTACAGTGGCGACAAATTGATGGGCACAGTGGCTGCGTTTGATGGCACAGTGGCTGCGATTGATGGTACAGTGAGGCTGCAATTGATGGGGTTTTTTTTTCAGAATTTTTCAGTTTGCACCCCTCCAAAAATGTTGAGCACCAGCCGCCACTGAATCCCATTACTTGTGGGCAATTACGCACCTGGGCAGCGAAGGGCTCAATGGCAAAAGCAAAGAGCAGAGGGGACAGGGGGCATCCCTGCCTAGTCCTCTGCCCAGCGCAAAGACAGGGGAGATCCTATCAGACATCCCTATGGCAGCTTGTGGAGAGCTATACAGTAATTGTGTCCAAGCGATAAATCTGGGACCGAACCCAAATTTAGACAATACAGCGCAGAGATACCTCCAGCTAACACTGTCAAATGCCTTACTGGCGATAAGAGACAGCAGTGCCCTATGTCCAGTATTGTCTGCTGGGGTCTGCATGTTAAAAAAAAAAGAAAAAAAAAGAAGCCTTCTAAGGTTAGTTGTAGACTTATGTGGCATAAAGCCTGCCTGGTCTGGGTGGACAATAGACAGGGTGACCCTGTTCACTCTCAAGGCCAGTACTTTTGCAAAAAAATTTACGTCACTTTGCAGTAATGGGGTGGGTCTGTACAAGCTCGGATCTACTGTATTCTTTCCTGGCTTAAGCAACAGTATAACATTTGCCCTAGACATGGTAGTAGGCAACTGTACCATTTTCAAGGAGGCATTAAACACTGCCAGTAGTTTAGGTAGGATGACTTCCCCATATTAGGTATAGACCTCCATGGGAATCCCATCGTCTCCCGATGCCTTACAGGTAGGGAAAGAGACTGCCGCCTCTTTCAGCTCGTCCAATGTAAACAGCGCTTCTAATTCTAAGCGGGCCCGTCGGGTCAGAGCCAGTAGGGATATAGATTGTAAATAGCTCTGCAGTGCCTCAGAGTAGTCATCACAGGGACTGTTTAATCTGGCCAGTAACACACGTCCTGTCTCAGAGTGTGCACCGGAGGAGAAATGGAAAAGCCTTTGGACAGCAGCATTGTCAGCCCGGAAGGAAATACTTTAAAATAAAGTGGCTGCTATTCGCCCTTGAGGAGTAGGAAAAGGGAGCATTACCAGGGCTGTTAAAATAAAGTGGTTGCTCTGCATTCTTGAGGAGGAGAAGGGCGCAATAGTCGCACTTTCAGGAAAGTAGCTGCTTTGCATCTGGGAGGAGTAAGAAGAGAAAGATGTGTTTCAGCCACTTCGTTACCTCCTGTGTGATTCACCACTGGTAAAAGAGGGAAACATACAAAAAAACAGCTTCCTAAAAGTCTCCAGACTGCATATCTGATATGTTTTGCCATGGAAGTTTTGAGCCTATAACTGTTGAAATCTGCTGCCCTCTGCCAGAAAGTTGTCAATGGGAAGAAGGTTTACCTTCCAACATGACAATGACTCAAAGCACACAGCAAAAATGACAGAGAAGAAAAAAGGTAAATGTCCTTGCATGACCTAATCAGAGCCCAGACTTAAAATTGAAAATCTGTGGAATGACTTGAAGACTGCAGTGCACAAATAGTCCTTATCAAATTTAACTGAACTTGAGCAATTCTGCAAAGAAGAGTGGACAAATATTAGTAATATTATAAATCTAGACGTGCAAAGTTAGTAGAGACATATCCCAACAGACTAAAGGCTGTAATTAAAGCAAAAGGTGGTTCAACAAAATACTGACACAAGGGGGGCGATCCTTTTTCCAACTCAGTGATTCTGTTTTTGATTTTTTTATGTTGGGGTTTCACTTGGATGTTATAAGTTGCACTGAGTAAATACAGCTGGACAATATACAACAGGCTGCGAAGCAACAAAATGTGATTTTAAAGGGGGTGATTCTTTTCAATACCCACTGTATGTCAGAGGTGTGTAGTCTATCATGTAACTTTTTATCATGCTTATTTGACAATAGGATTCAGGTAGTCATTTGTAGTGTGTGCTGCTTGAACAGTATTTATACACATTTTGGTCTGTAGAATACAAACAGCACAAACTCGGATTGATGCCACTTGGTTTGATATGCTGAAATCAGCAGGACAGCTTGTTTTTCCCCTGGAAATAGGGCTAACGGCTAGGGGGTGAGAAACCTCTCCAGGCTATTTTCTGCATCAGCTGGGAAGACAGCGGTATTTCTTCCATTGGAACATGCACAACTGCCATGACTAGGAAAGCTTTAATCTTCCTCCTTTCCCTTTTTCACAATCCACTATGTGGAAACTCTCACTTGCTGAATAATTGTCCAACTAGTCCTCCTCAACTTGTGTATCAGACTAAACATTTCCCCATCAAAGTGTGTGAAACATATAGGCAGCACAGTATATTCTAATTACTTTGCTAATGATATAAAATGACTGGATCTTAGCTCAGGAATACAAAGACAGGAGAATTCACATTTACTTCAATTTGCATTTAGAGTGTTTTCTCCTTTAGACTAACCCAGTCCGTGCTGTTATTCATGATGAATGTGTAGTTTATAAATTACATTCTTGATACACTTGTGGATGGAATTTAATGTTCCAGTTCCAGTCAGATTATTTGGTGAATTTAAATAATGAAATGTGTATAGACGTTTGCTTTATTAATTAGTAATACAGTCTGAAGATCCACTAATAGCTGCTTTTCAAAATCCTAGCAAAGCATAGAGCTAGCATAAAACACTGGGCACTTTTTCAGTACTGTCATTATGACAGCGGAAAATCTATGTATAAATAGCTAGACTGAGTTCAATAGCCACTCAAGGCAAAGAGCAAAACCTTGACTGCCTCACTGTTATTTCCAAATTTTGTGTCGTGCTTTTAACAAGAGTAACAATAAAGATACAAACAAATCTTAATAAAAAAATTAGACTCATTGCATGCTTATAGATACAGTGCCTTGAAAAAGTATTCATACCCCTTGAAATTTTCCACAGTCTATCATGTTACAACCAAACACATAAATGTATTTTATTGGGATTTTATGTGATAGACCAACATAAAGTGACACAAAATTGTGAAGTGGAAAGTAAATGATAAATGGTTTTCAAATTTTTTATATTTCAATATTTTATTGAGATTTCTCAAAAAGGAAACACGAGCAAAAATTATGAGACAACAATGAAACTGTCTGCAATACAATCATATTGTAGTTAGGAAATTGTTGAAACATGTAGTAGTAAGGCGTAAATCACAGAGAGTTGAATCACAAGTGCAGAGTTTGTAGTAATAATCTTACAACCTGAATCTTGCCCCCCTCACCCACACACCCCAACTGGGAGCATACTGTGTGGAGTGGAGGGAGGCATTGCTACCAAAGATTAAGATACTTATAATAAGCAAAAAGTATATTGAGCAATATATGGTACATAAACAAACCCCCTATTAGGAGACATCTCGGTGAGTAACGAAGTGCAAAAAAGAAAAAAAAAAAAAAAAAAAAAAAAAGAAGATCAAAAGAGGGTATTTGTTATCATTTAACATAACATCTTTATGTGTTGGTCTTAAAATCCAAGGTCCAAATTATGCCTGAACTATGCTTGATGTAGCGTCTGTAACAGAAGGTCCCTTGGTATTTATATACCAGACCATGTAAGTGGAGTACCAGGGTATAGAAAGTAGAGTAGAAAAGGAGGAAGGAGAAAGGAAAGAGCGAATATGAGAAGATATGAAGGCATCAGAGAGCTACATAGAACTAGATTTGTTGTAATCCGCTACAAGGGCTGTGGGGGTTGTTGTATATAGGCCTTCCACGGTTCCCAAACCATGTGGTATTTATCTGCAGTGGACTGGAGGATACTGACAGTCTTTTCCTGAACCATTACCCAGGATATTTTTCGTTTAGCAGCAGCAAAGGACACTGTAAGCTGTTTCCAGGCTCGGGCTATCGTGATTTTAGTGCCCAGCAATATGAAACGCATGAGAATCCGGAGAGGCTTGGAACATCCTACTGGGCATCCGTTCAGGAAGGCAATCTCAGGTGTTTTTGGCACAGACATACTGGTCACTTTGCACAGCAAACAGAAGATCCTGTTCCAGAAGCCCCGAATACGAGGACACTCCCACCATATGTGGAATAAAGTTCACGTCATCCCGCAACCACTAAAGCATAGTGGAGATGTGCCTGGAAAAATCTTGGACAGGCGTAAAGGCACACTATACCATTGTGTAAGTCATTTGGTACTTGCCTCTATAAGAGAGACATTAGCTATGCCCTTGGTTATCATTTTTTTTTACAAATACAGTATCTCACAAAAGTGAGTACACCCCTCACATTTTTGTAAATATTTTATTATATCTTATGTGACAACACTGAAGAAATGACAGTTTGCTACAATGTAAAGTAGTGAGTGTACAGCTTGCTGTCCCCTCAAAATAACTCAACACACAGCCAGTAATGTCTAAACCGCAGGCAACAAAAGCGAATACACCCCTAAGTGAAAATTTCCAAATTGGGCCCAAAGTGTCAATATTTTGTGTGGCCACCATTATTTTCCAGCACTGCCTTAACCCTCTTGGGCATGGAGTTCACCAGAGCTTCACGGGTTGCCACTGGAGTCCTCTTCCACTCCTCCATGACAACATCACGGAGGTGGTGGATGTTAGAGACCTTACGCTCCTCCATCTTCCATTTGAGGATGCCCCACAGATGCTCAATAAGGTTTAGGTCTGGAGACATGTTTGACCAGTCCATAACCTTTACCCTCAGCTTCTTTAGCAAGGCAGTGGTCATCTTGGAGGTGTGTTTGGGGTCATTATGTTGGAGTACTGCCCTGTGGCCCAGCCTCCGAATTCTGCTTCAGTATGTCAAAGTACATTTTGGCATTCATGGTTCCCTCAATGAAGTGTAGCTCCCCAGTGCTGGCAACACTCATGCAGCCCCAGACCATGACACTCCCACCACCATGCTTGACAGTAGGCAACACACACTTGTCTTTGTACTCCTCACCTGGTTGCCGCCACACACGCTTGACACCATGTGAACCAAATAAGTTTATCTTGGTCTCATCAGACCACAGGACATGGTTCCAGTGATCCATGTCCCTAGTCTGCTTGTCTTCAGCAAACTGTTTGTGGGCTTTCTTGTGCATCATCTTTAGAAGAGGCTTCCTTCTGGGACTACAGCCATGCAGACCAGTTTGATGCAGTGTGTGGCGTATGGTCTGAGCACAGACAGGCTGGCCACCCCATCCCTTCAACCTCTGCAGCAATGCTGGCAGCACTCGTACATCTATTTTCCAAAGACAACCTCTGGATATGACGTGGAGCACATGCACTCAACTTCTTTGGTCGACGATGGGGAGGCCTGTTCTGAGTGGAACCTGTCCTGTTAAACCACTGTATGGTCTTGGCCACCGTGCTGCAGCTGTTTCAGGGTCTTGGCAATCTTCTTATAGCCTAGGACATCTTTATGTAGAGCAACAATTCTTTTATTCAGATCCTCAGAGAGTTCTTTGCCATGAGGTGCCATGTTGAACTTCCAGTGACCAGTATGAGAAAGATAACACCAAAATTGAACACACATGCTCCCCATTCACACCTGAGACCTTGTAACACTAACAAGTCATATGACACCGGGGAGGGAAAATGGCTAATTGGGCTCAATTTGGATATTTTCACTTAGGGATGTACTCTGTTGCCAGCAGTTTAGACATTAATGGCTGTGTGTTGAGTTATTTTGAGGGGACAGCAAATGTAACTGTTATACAAGCTGTACACTCACTACTTTACATGTAGCAAAGTGTCATTTCTTCAGTGTTGTCACATGAAAAGATATAATAAAATATTTACAAAAATGTGAGGGGTGTACTCACTTTTGCGAGATACAGTAGTCAAAAAAAGTGTCAGCATGTCATAAATCTCATAGAACACTATGGACTCACACACCAGGCACTTCCATAGCTCAAAAACATCCAAGTGGGTTTCCATTGTCGTCATCATGCTTGGATATTTTTTCTGTCAGTAAATTTGATTTTCAACCTCCTTTAACATACAAAGCTGTTCACAAAAAACAGTAAAGAGTTGAGAGAAACCATTTACCACTGACAGGGGTGCTTGCAATGATCAGCTTTTACCTATTTTGTGCAAAAGGGAAAAAAAAAAAAAAAAAAAAAAAAAATTACTGTAACGGCTTATAAAGAGTTAGCTGGAGTTCAGCTTTAAGCCATTAGTTACCTCCATGTAAATCTGCTACTGCATCTAACACTACCCTCACCTCAGATTGACAATACTGCTGTCCAAGGGTGGCTCTGTTTGCCCACTATCCACGGTGATAGACAGGAAGTGTGCACTGACCAAATCACCACAAAAAAATTACAAAAAGAAAACTAATGCAGTCACCACATTTAAGGATTGGCAAGTTGAAATATATTACATTATTGTTTTAGGTTTAATACTGCTATACATAAATGAATCCTGCCATTCTCCTAACCGCCACACCCTTGGGACTAAGTGTTCTGTAGTACAAGGGAGGGAGGAAGGGATGACCCCTTGTGATGACACACAAAATGTGCATAGGATAACTCTGAATTTCTGCCACAACCAATAGGTATTTTCTTGCACCTAATGAACAGACACACTATATTGACAAAAGTATTGGGACATCTGCCTTTACACGCACATAAACTTTACGGGCATCCCAGTCTTAGTCCGTAGGGTTCAATATTGAATTGGCCCACCCTTTGTAGCTATAACTCTTCTGGGAAGGCTGTCCACAAGGTTTAGAAGTGTGTCTATGTGAATATTTGACCATTCTTCCAGAAGCGCATTTGTGAGGTCAGGCACAAATGTTGAATGAGAAGGCCTGGCTCGCAGACTCCGCTCAAATTTATTTTATCGGGTTGAGGTTAGGACTCTGTGCAGGCCAGTCAAGTTCCTCCACCCCAAACTCGCCCATCCATGTCTTTAACTGCTTGCCGACCGCCGGCCGTCAATTGACGGCCAGGCGGCGCAGCTCTCGTTGCGGGCGGGCGTCATATGACGTCCTCGCTTTCCTAGGCGATGTCCGCCGGGCACCCGCGTTTACCGGTAACACAGCAGGACCGTGGATCTGTGTGTGTAAACACACAGATCCACGGTCCTGTCAGAGGAGAGGAGACCGATGGTATGTTCCCAGTACAGAGGAACACCGATCGGTCTCCTCCCCTAGTGAGTCCCCGCCCCCTACAGTTAGAATCACTCCCTAGCAACACAGTTAACCCCTCGATCACCACCTAGTGTTAACCCCTTCCCTGCCAGTCACATTTATACAGTAATCAATGCATTTTTATAGCACGGATCGCTGTATAAATGTGAATGGTTCCAAATATGTGTCAAAAGTGTCCGATGTGCCCGCCGCAATATCGCAGTCATGATAAAAATCGCAGATCGCCGCCATTACTAGTAAAAAAATTTAAAAAAATGTTATAAATCTATCCCCTATTTTGTAGACGCTATAACTTTTGCGCAAACCAATCTATATACGCTTATTGCGATTTTTTTTTACCAAAAATATGTACAAGAATACATATCGGCCTAAACTGAGAAAAAATTTGTTTTAAAGAAAAAAAAATTGGATATTTATTATCACAAAAGGTAAAAATTATTGTGTTTTTTTAAAAACTTGTCACTCCTTTTTTGTTTATAGCGCAAAAAATAAAAACCACAGAGGTGATCAAATACCACTAAAAGAAAGCTCTATTTGTGGGGAAAAAATGATAACAATTTCATTTGGGTACAGTGTTGACCGCGCAATTGTCATTCAAAGTGCGACAGCGCTGAAAGCTGAAAAATGGCTTGGGCAGGAAGGGGGCGAAAATGCCCGGTATTGAGGTGGTTATAGATCTTGTTTTGTGCACTGGTGCACAGTCATGTTGGAACAGGAAGGGGCCATTCCCAAACTTGGGAGCATGAAATTATCCAAAATATCTTAATATGCTGATGCCTTAAGAATTCCCTTCACTGGAACTAAGGGGCCTATCCCAAACC
Organism: Lithobates septentrionalis; assembly: GCA_037952835.1. Classification (NCBI taxonomy): domain Eukaryota; kingdom Metazoa; phylum Chordata; class Amphibia; order Anura; family Ranidae; genus Lithobates; species Lithobates septentrionalis. The sequence continues at coordinate 12,393,957 of JBBDGP010000108.1, read as the reverse complement.
CTGAAAAACAACCCCACACCATAATCACCCCATACACCAAATGATTTGGACCAGTGCACAAAGCAAGGTCCATGACCGGTGCACGCCAACCAGAAGACCAGGTGAAGACGGAAGCCCTGTCAGCGGTGACAGCGCTCTGCTGGAGGGCTTCGTTTCAAGAGAAGTTTCACATAATGTGCTAGTATGCGATGCATACTAGCACATTATAAACTTTTCCTTGCAGTTTTTTTTTTTTTGTAAAAAGCCAGCAGTTTAGTACAGCTTTAAGGTATGTATAAAAGAGTACAGGTATGGCAGGTCAGTTGAGTAAAAAAATAAAAAAACAAAAACCTAACTTTAAAGGACACACCAAATCACACGGGTTAGGAAGAATTAATGCACAAATAATGGATTTACATTTTTTTTACAATTTTCTCTTTATACAAGCACTAGAAAATAAGTCATGGAAAAACTGCAATCTTCAAAAAGGTACACAAAAAAAAAGGGCTAGGCCATCCTTTTAAGAATAATTTCTACAAAAATTAGGATAATTCCTTTTAAATTAAACTGCAAACCAAACCTGTCAAGCAGGATCCAGGAGGTACAGATAAAAGAAAAAGGCAATACTAGAAGTAAATACTAACCATATAGAGAAGTACTTCTGCTGCTCTAAGATTTGGCACAGACGTGGAATGCACCAAGTCTCAGCCAACGCTTTTGCTCTCATTTACAGCTGTCATACATCAGTTTATGACACCTGCAGTGCAATGGGAATGCTGCCACTGCCCATCTCACTTGGAACAGCTAAGTCGAACATTCTTGTCTGGACATTGGCAGAACATTACACCACCATAAATTTGGGTTTGTTATTGTAAACAGGGATGAAGTAGAATAAGATTTCAAAACAGTGTGGAGATTTGCAGGTTGTTCAACTTTCAAACGCAAAAGGCAGAGTTTTGTTATTGAATTTCAGGCATTTTAATCCTGTTCTTGAAAGGGCACTTTTTTTTTTTTAACACAAATATGTTCCTAATCCTTGCATGCCTATATAGAAATGTGTGCACAGGTTAAGTGGTGTGAAAACTGAATCAAAGCCATTATTACTTCTCTCAAGGCACTTTGTCTCACAAGAACGTTATGCAATTATCCACAGTGTAACTTAGCTTTCTGCAAAACAGTGGGTTCAAATCTAAGATGCTTTTTGGTTGGCTAAGGAATACCATAGTAGGGTACAAGCACCATTAGCTTAGTGTAGTACAGGCAACTGTTATGCTGGGACATTACCTTCTATTACTCAAGTTTAGAACCTCTGCACACTTAGGGCTGGTTCACACCAGAGACGTTATGGTGTGATGAATGGCATTGCCCATGCAACCACAATGAAAAAAGTGGAGAAGAGGTAGGCTTTGTGATGGAATCTGCAGGATACGGTGTCAATGGGACTAGATTACGGATAAGCGCTGGGGAGACAACAGTAAGACCACAGGGGGAACTGGAAAGCCAACAGGAGCAGATCACAGACTGAAGGATGAAAAGCTAACTGGGAGCGAATCAGGTTTGGAACCTGGGAAAGGAGGCATTGGAAGCAGTTCATAGATATGAGGAAGGAGGCGGCAGAACATGGTATATCTGCAGCGTTGGAGAAGGGACTTGTGGAGAATGGACATAGGAGAGCAACGATAGTAAGATAGGAGGAGAAGAGGTGTTGATGGATGGTTTGAAGAACATTAACAGATCAGAAAAATAATTCTATTTAAGGTGGTTAAGTGAAAAAACATAGACAGAGCAGCAGACAAAAACAGAAGAGAGCTCAGGGAGAAAGGGCTAAGAGGTGGGGTGTGCAAAACAGAACAGCCACATAGGAAGCCAGGAAATGTGGCCTGGGGCACTGAGGTGATAAGAGAGGAAGGTGATGCATGTTCCCTGAGGGTGTAAAGCTAAATATAGAGAAGACTAATAAGACTTACAAAGAAAAGGAGCAAGTGCCCCCTCTCTATGTTATACAGGAAGACTGTGATTATTGCACATTTGTATACTACTTTTAACATCTATGCCCTAGTCAGGATTTATGTTACAATAAAGCTTCCTGAGTTTTCCATAAGAAAGCGCAGCATTGTCTAGAAAAAATGGCTAGGACAATAGGTCTAGCTTTAAATTAAAAAAAAATGAAAGTAGTAGCGGCGGCCCAAAAATCAGACTAGAATGGATTGTGCTTGGCTTTTCCTCATGTGTAATATAGGTGTAAGTGTAATCCACTAGAGACCTTTGCAGCACTTTATAAAAAGGACATGCCAAAACTCACCTGTTCATTGAAAGAAATTCAGATGGATGCCAAGTACATTCCAGACATAATGCAGGAAGAAAAACTGTGCTTAGCACAATAATGAATTAAAAATACAAGTATAGCATATCACATATTAGTGCAAAACAATTAAACAGCAGCAACCACTGACATTTGAATACAGCAATACCTCAAAAGTCAGTGGAAAATAAGGTGTTGCGCAGCCCCTTGCAATACAAAGTGTGGTGATACTAAAATCTTAGAGAAAATAAACAATAAGAGAACAAATAATAGTGATGAACATATTTAACATCTATGGCAGCCAACTTCAGTTTGAAATTATGAGAAACAAAGATTTACTAAAACCGTTGCACACAGAATCTAGTGCAGTTGTGCATAGTAACCAATCAGCTTCTAGGTTTGTGGCTCTGTTTACACTGCCGCGACTTGGGCTCCAACTTGTAAGACCCCAAGTCGCATGACATGTGAAATCCCATGTTAGTCAATGAGAGCTGTCTTAGCACTTATAAAGTCGCTCCAACTGTAGAAAAGGTGCCTGTACTACTCCAATGCGACTTTTTTATACGACTTGTGCCCATAGACTTTAATGGAAATCGCCTCCAAGTCGGATCCTCATCTATATTGATTTGGAGATGACATTACAGGAAGATTATCCAGGCATTCCGGAAAGTCACATCAAAGTTGTACTCAAGTTGACAGCAAATCGCCAGGAAGTCGCCTGGCAAAGTCACAACGTAGGTCGTGGCAGTGTGAACCAAGCCTTATTGTCAAAGCTTAATTGAACTAGCTGGAGTAAGAAGTTGATTGGTTACTATGCACAGCTGCACCAGTTTCTGCATGCACCAATTTTAGTCAATCTCCCACAATAGCTGCTTACCAGAAATTAAGACCTCAGGGCATACAAGGTCTTAGAACGCTTATTAGCTCAAAAGCACTCCACCAGTAACTAGAACTGCCTCAGCCACTCGCAGCTCCATCAAATTCAAACCAGATGGCATTCACCATAGGGAATGGAACAGAAGAACTCCATAGTGTAGCATGATAAAACTCTTTTATTTAAGGTACTCACATATAGGAACAGTGAAAAAGGCACATCAGCACCACAGAAGGCTGCCACTTGGCTGGGTGGACATGATGATGTCACCGTTAAGCTTACCGGCATTCCTCTGTTCTTTTCTTTGGTTAATGCCATCTGACTTGAGTACATGCTGATAGGATTCCATATAGCTAATTGGAGTTCTACAGATATACTTTTCATATATACAGTCAAACAAAGTTAACAAAAAACAAAACAAAAAAAACCCAAAAAAAACAACAAACAGAAAAAAAAAAATGGGCAGACTATGGACGTCTTTTTCTGCCATCACTTTTCTGTTTCTATGTTTTTCTGCAAAAAATTGCAGGAAATCCCCAGAAGAAAGCATGCTACCTGGAAAAGGTAAAAAAACATCTAAGCAGTGATTAGAAAATATATTGTATAGCTCTTCCCATGGGGAAATATCCTATTATATAATACAAACAGAGGTGAAGAATAAAGATCGTGGGATTAGGATCACAGCCCAAAAGGCCAGAAGGGTAGTTTCACCATCAAAAAGAAAGGTTTGATAATGTCAAAAAAGCAACCTATCTAATATTAATGTAGTTGGTGCTATGCCCAGAGTGTTGAGCCAATCACTCTATGATTTATCAAACATGGCTGCTCAGCCATGTCTGGTGTATGTCACTTTTTCTCTTATCAAAATATCAACTATTCTAATCAGGTTGAACGATTAGGGGGTAATGTGGCAATCCAACTCTGAAGTATGTTTATGAACCAAAAAGAGACACCTTTTTATGGTTACCTGTAATGTTAAAGGAACCACTTCCTCACCCAGTAGGCAGTGTTTAGGTTCTCATTGGAAAGAGGTATGAAAAAGACCATTTGATGTATATAGGACTGCAGATCAGCATCAGTGTCTATCTATTCTTATTGGAGAGATTTGTCCTTGAACAGAAAATAAAGGGCTATAGATAGATATATAAACCTGATGAGTGGTTCTTACTGTTCTCTGGTCCATTTTGCCACAAGTGAAACTTTTTTTTAAATTTGCCATTCAACTGTCCCTGTTGCACTTTATCAAGATCCTTTCTGCTATATGCCACTATCCTACTGAGTTTTAATAATTATATTCAATTTTGTGTTATTAGCAAAAATGGCAACATTATTGGCTGCATCATCCATCGAACCATTAACAGATTGCAAAATAAACTCTTGTTAATTTAAATCTTTGTACAACACCATTGCTAGTTTTATCCCATTTTGAATATTACAATTACACATTGCTTTCCACCCTCTAACATCGAATGTTTTTCAAATTCTAAATATATCAGCTCAATAGCATTTGTCCATATTTCAACTTATCTCCTCATGCAAACTGATCATATTTATACAGACAGCCTGTGTTTTTTAAACATCTGAAACATGTGTTATTCTAGTTTTCCTAACTATTTATCTGTGCTTTTCATTCCTTATCAATAGGCTCAATAAGGGTCGGTTCACACTGGGGCAACACGACTTCAGCGCGACTTTGCACGGCGACTTCAACGCGGCTTCAGCGCGACTTTAGCAAATTACAAGGCGACTTGAAGTCGCCTCCATGACACGCGACTTCGCCTGTGGCCAATCAGCTCTCTGGGAGGGAGGGGGGGAGGGGTTTTCCCTGCAAAGTCGCTTGACTTTACAGAGAGATCCGACTTGGAGGCGACTTCCATTGATTTCTATGGTACAGGTCGCCTACCAAGTCGGATCAAAGTAGTACAGGGAGTACGCTCTGAAGTCAGAGCGACTTCAGTAGCGTCTATTAAGACGCTAGCGTTCACTCCCATCAAAACTATTTTCTGGGGCAACTTGGGGCGACTTGAGGGGCATACAAGTCGGATCCCAAGTCGCCCCAGTGTGAACCGAGCCTAAAAGGGATGTTATTTGCCATAACAACCATTTTTTGCCATGCGACTTATTTTCAACTCCCATTGGCTTTTTTTCCTTGTTTTTGTTTTTTTTTGTTTCATAAGGTTTTTCTAAATATTAGTTGATATGGCAAATATGAATTATAATGTAATGAATTGAGTCTAGCATTATAAAGTCAGACTTGTAGGTCTAGCATCCTTGGTGTAAAAAAATGTCAAAATGTCTCTAACCTCTATCTACCAGATTCATATTCACCTTGGATTTGTAAAAGTGATTTTTGAGAGGGGAAATTACACAAAACAGATTTTAGTAAGCAAACTCATACTGGGCTTGTGAGGTGGTCTATGTATTGTGGCTTCGTTGAATTACATAGAAATCAGATTTAGCCCCCGTTTAACAACAGGCCAATTTGACATGTCAAATCGCCGCCTTTTGCCGGCAACAGCACCATCCGAATCAGTGCAACGCCAACCTTGAGGCACCGCACCGATTCCTAAAAGTAGTTCCTGCACCACTTTTGGCGACTTCGGGGGGCGATTTTAATAGACATCTGTGCATGAACTTGCACAGATGTCTTTCAAAACGTCCCCAAACTCGCACTGAAATGATTTTAAACCCGCCCTTAGAGTGAACAAGGGCTAAAGCTGATGCTACTCGTATATACAGTAAAACCTTGGATTGCGAGCATATTTCATTCCGGAAACATGCTTGTAATCCAAAGCACTTGTATATAAAAGCAAATTTCCCCATAAGAAATAATGGAAATTCAGATGATTCATTCCACAACCATTTATTCATAAGTACTTCAGTTTATAGTCCATATAAAAAGATTATAGCAATGTGATAGATTGTGTAATCATAAAATGTCCATCCACAAATGGCGGCCTCTACAAGGGGATTAGAGGTGAAATCCAGCAGGAGCTACAGAGTATAAAAGAGAAGAGAGGCACCTCTAAGTGTAGCAATATGGTTACATTTAATGAAGGTACAACATTTAGAAACTCACATGGTTGAAGATTAAAACAGGCACATCTAAGTATGCAGGCATCCAGGATAAAGCTGTCCATATAGACCATCTTCCGCACTGCCAGCTCTCACAGTTGTCAGTCTGCAATCATGACCGAGAAGACTACTCTGCAGTAGAGCGATTTGAAAGTGAGACTTGAAGCGCTCGTGGAAGGCATGAGGTCAGTGGCGGTGCGGAGGATGGTCTGTGTGGACAGCTTTACCCCGGATGCCTGAATACGTAGACGTGCCTGTTTAAATCATCAAACATGACGCCTCTCTTCTCTTTTATACCCAGTTGTGGCATGAAGCTACTTGTATATCAAGACATCGCTTGTAGATCAAGTTAAAATGTATTTAAAAATTTTGCTTGTCTTTCTAAATGCTCTCAAACCAAGGTTTTACTCTAGTTATATTTATATTTTTGATGTCTATTTTTGTATGCCTTTTCAGTCTGTAGCATTTGCACTTCAACACAGTTATTTATGAGAGGTGGCTCAGAACAAACCCTAACACAGCACGTTTTATGTGTACAGAGTACCGGCATAAAATCCATTTCTTTTGCCGTTTTGCCAGAAGTCTGAAATCAAACTATAGAACATCCACTGTCATAGGAGTTTCATTTTAGGCAAAATAATTCCTCTATGGCTAGGCACTGCTGTAACAGATTTCCGCCAACTACACCAACCTTTGAAATTTAAAGGTATTAATACAAACAAAACTACATTTTCTAGAAAAAAACTATTAACACTGCAGGAGGCAATGGTCTACGTATATTTCTGTTTAAAAAGGTACTCAATGTCTAAACCAGAAATCACCCCCCCATATTACAAGCAAGATTACACACAAAAATGTAACTGTTCTTGGTGCAACTGGATTCTTTATTCAAGATGAAAGAAAAAAAAATACAAAGAACACTTCTTTCAGTTACTTAAACAATGATTCTAACAAAACAGTTCATTAACCATACAGAATGAATGCTACAATGCATGGACTTACTGACTGAACATGTCAGCCGAATTGATTTCACCTTGGTAAAGTCTCAGTCACTTACCATGCGTATCAACAACTAGCAATCTTGACAAGCATGAATAATAGTACTCTTTCTTCATTTTAATAAAAAGATGTTTTATCATTCTATATATACAAAAAAATCATCTAAAGAAAAAGGAGTCTCACATGAAGGAAAAAAACTTTATTCTCTTACATAATATGAGACAAAAACACAATAAAAATCCTCCGACATTTTTTGGTCTACAGCAGAGGTAGACATTTAGTGGCTCCCTGGTATTTCTAGAACTATCACATTCTGATATTTTGAATGCACATTGCAGGAAGGGCCATTTCTTCAATGTGCCATGGTGACAATATTTTAATGCCGCGTACACATGAGCGGAATTTCCATCGGAAAAAACTTGGAGGTTTTTTCCGACGGAATTCCGCTCAAGCTTGCCTTGCATACACACGGCCACACAAAAGTTCTCTGAACTTTCAACCGTCAAGAACGCGGTGATGTACAACACTATGACGAGCCGAGAAAATGAAGCGTCGAATTGTTTCCGAGCATGCGTGATTTTTTGTGCGTCCGAAATTGCATACAGATGAACGCATTTTCGGATAAGAACTTTTTCCGACCGAAAAATAGAGAACCTGCTCTCAATCTTTTGCTGGCTGGAATTCTGCCAGCAAAAGTCCGATGGAGCATACACATGGTCAGAATTTCTGACCAAAAGCTCACATCCGACTTTTGCTGGCAGAATTTCTGATCGTGTGTACGCGGCATTAGAATCACTTTGAAACTTATAAGCTTATTCAGTGAGGCAGCAACAAACAACTGTAACAATTTCCAAATTTTAGTAACCTACAGCAACCATGTAGGTGTACTGTAGTCTGATCAATGAGACAAGATTTTCAATTGGTCACTACAGAGACCGAACTTATGCAAATTAATACTATCTGCCATACTGAAGGAGCCTGTGAGTTCATACTTCATGGTGGTGACAGCACCAATGATCTTATTGCTCCTGTATACACTTTGTAACAGATGCAGAACCAGCACATCTAAACACATTAATCACATGAATACAGGAGTTCTAGTTGATCACAGACTTAAAGTGTAGCTGTGTCCACACTATAGACATTAAAGTATTTGTGTGTTAACAAAATGTAAAAGAGCTTTAAAACAAGCTCTCAATGACCTCTCCAGCTGCTTCTAAAGCCAGCCATAGACGGTTTAAATCTCGGCCACTTCAGTAGGGATCGACTGATTCAAACCATGTATGGGTACAACCAGACAGTCGTATTTTACATGCGTTTAATGCTAGCAGCTATAATCGCTGTGTTCTCCCAGCGGTGATGGCACTCCCCCGGGAAAACACAATGGCTCAGCGGGAGGGATTCCCCCATCAACACTGTGTTGGTGGGGGAATCAAAGATTTTCTTTCCCTCAGGTATTAGGGGGGGCTGTGGGGGGAGCAGCATACAGAAAGTTTTTTTACCTTCATGCATTAAAAGCACTTTAAAGTTAAATAAATCCCCCTCAAAGATCACAAAAAAAAAAAATAAAAAAAAATTCTAAAGCCTGATTTCAGTCAGTTTCTAATAGCTCAGAGACACCCACTATATGTTTACATTAGAGGGCTGGCAGGCTGCCAAAATTCTGCCCCCCATAGGAAAGAGTTAAAGCATTTGTTACCCCAACATTTCATATTCTGGATATGTGCCTGATGTACCATGTACTTGTATGAGAAAGTCTCCTGTTCTCTTTGTATTGCTTCCTTTATGTGAAATCCCTGGTGTTCCTGCCAGTCCTCTTGCTTTCCTAGTCAAAACTGACCACACTAAGCAGGAAAGCACACTGTGGTAAGTTCTCTAGCTATGCTGGGAAATCAGTGTACTCTAGACTTGTGCCGCCACTGCATAGCCATTCACTGGCAAGCTCAGTGTCCTGCTGTTTCTCCTCCCCCTAGCTCTTATGCAGCTGAGAACAGAGGGAATGTGATCACGTATAAAAAAAGGGAAAAAAAAGGTATTTATAATTTTTTTTTATAGCTATACAGAAATGTTTTTCATTTCTATTTTAAACTGAATGGGTTGTTTTACAAGGTGATCATTTACAACCACTTTAAGACTTCAGTGCCAGTGTTACAAACTTTAAAAATAATTTTGCCTATAGCCACAGAGATGAATTATGTCTTGTTTTAAAATGCTTGTTTAAACTGCTTTTTTTTAACATATGTAAACGCTTGCTAAATTCTTGTAACATATGTAAATACTTTAATGTGAATATTCCTGGCTCAGTTTCACTTTAAGACAGTCTTCACCCTCTGGGGGCATTAAGAAGTATAATGCTTTTGACCACTAGATGGCAAAGACGGGTAAGGCAGTTTAATAAAAACTGCAGAAGGAACTTCTGAGTTGTCTACGGCTACCAGATACATGCATGCATTTTTTTTCACAAATCGTATTTGTTAGAACTGTAGCATTAGAAAATGTGTTGTCTATTGCAATCATTCTATCACATTTATTTTTTTATAAAATAGCCCAACTGAGCCTTATTGTTTCAAGACACCTGAAAGCAAAGGTTGTCAAAACCTGAATTACAGGGTCAGTTTAATACAAATATTATGCAAGTAGGCATAATACAATAGTCTAATGTGAAGTACTCTGTGTACTTTACTGGCTGGAGAAATTAGGTTCAGACAGCTTGAAATAAAATTCTACACAAAACACATACTTTAATTTCATTCTACGAAGGCTAGCTTTTAAAAACAACAATATTTTCATAAAAGCAACAGAAACAGGTAAAATTAACTTATCAATAAATTAAGCTGTGCATCACAAATACATTATCAAGGTGAAATACAGGCACTTGACAGGTTAATGTGCAAGGCAAGTTTTACCCTTTACTGGTAACAGTATAAGGCAGTCTATGTTATAGCCAGTGTATACATTCACTAAGGAATTACTGTTTCTGGTGAAACCAACTATAGTCAGGTTTCTGACTGTCATGTAGGCACAAGTAATGCCACCTTAACATTTCTCAGGTGGGTTATCGGAGAGAACTATTTTTGACTTCTAATTTAAAAATAAAGAACACGAGTGCAAATTTAGTGTAGGACTCCAATAAATCTAAAAAAGACATAGCTATTCAATACTTGAGTGTTTTGGTAAAAAAAATGACAGCATAGAACTTCTGAAACCTGCTACCCTCGTTGAAGCTATTGCATAGTGTGAAACTGCAAATGCTGTCATTCTAGCTCTTCCCAGGTTTCGGTCAGGTTACCTTTGCTCCGCCTTCTAATACTAACTAGTTTGCCAGCTGACTTAATGCTCCACCTAGACGTAGTCCCTGGACTATTCAGATTTGTGTACTTAGATGAACCTTTTGTTTCATCTTCCCAACCTGGCCAGGAGTGGTTATCATCTAGAGGGTCTTCTGTAAATGTTGGGTCCTCTTCCACCATGATCTGGGGGGGCTCCCAGCCCTCAATCTCATCTGCTTTCTTTGGTTGAACATTCTGTTTTATTGCCAAACTGTCCCAAAACCCGGATTTTTTCTCTGTCTTTGCTTCCTCTTTTGTCTTCAAGGAAACTCTGTAAATAATGAGGATAAACACTGGTTACAAAAGTTACAGAGAGGCCATAACAATATATAACCTAATTGTATTCCTATTGACAAGAGTAAACTTGTTACTGTAGAGTAGGCAGAGTAACAATGGGAAACATTTGCCCCTTGGGAAAACCCTTGGACAGTTTACAACAAACATGCATTTTTAGACAGTTTACCGTGAGAAAGCTACATATATAGTGGTTGTAAACCTCGGACATGAAAAATTAACACGGATAGGATTTAGCCTGGATCAACCACCAAAAATAAAAAAGAATTAAATTAAATGTTAGACATTCATCCACATAATAAATATGGGATGCAGTTCAGGTTGCCCTGGTGCATACAAAAAGAAAACTAAGAGAATAAAGAGCATGCGGTTCCGGAGTGACGTGCTGACGTCACATTGCTAAGTGACGTCCATCAGCACGTCACTCCAGAACCCCGTGCTCACTGTGGATGGAGTGTCAGCAGGGATCGAACAGCTGATGACCGGCGTTTTTTTCTTCCCAAAACCTGCATGGTTGCGATATACGGCAAATACCACACAGCGAGGACATTGATCTTCTGGCAGGAATCTGGCTCAAGACGGTCTAACACTCCTAGCCATTCATCCTTTGGGGTTGAGTATCGCTATCTAAGGACGCTGGATGCCCTTTAGCTGGTGAGAGATGTATCGATCCAATTTATATTACTGAATATGCTCCTCTAGCTGTTAACACTCCCCCTGTTGCCTCTGCCATTGCTACGAATACCACTGTTACTCTGCCTATACCCATGATTCACTCATCCGCACTGGTTAACTTGCTGGTTATATCTGCTGCCTCCCTTGGTTAATATCCTCTGGTTCTGGTCCTTTTTGATAAATTGACCAAGTTGAATCAACTCAATTCGTGGACTTTCATAAATCCTCTCCATCCACACCCACCCACATTCCCGATAGACCACGCTTCTGAATGATGATCAATAGAATTCCATTAGCAGTTGCTTTGAATATATGAATTTATTCCTATATCATCAGTGTGTGTGTGAGTGGTGATTGGTGTTTGTATGTGGTATGTATAGCCGCGGCTCCTGTGTTTTTAACGACAACCTTGTCATTTTTAATAGGGTCTGTGATAGTCACTTACCATAGCCGCCCTATGTTTTTGTAGTATTTAATTTGTGTGGGGTTTCTATTTTTGTACAATAAAATTTTGTTTTGTTTTTTCATATAGTGCTCGGGTGCTTTTCTGCCCTCTTAAGAGAACTTTATTCTCTTAGTTTTCTTTATGAAAAATGAACACATCATGTCCTTCCATAGTGTGTTCAACAAAATATTGACACAAGGGGGTGATCCTTTTTCCAAATAAGCAATTCGGTTTTTGATTTTTTTTTTTACATGTTGGTGTTCTATCTTTCATATGGATGTTATAAGATGCACTACTAAATACAGCTAGATAAAGCAAAAACTGTGTCTGTCTTCATTTCAGGCTGCAAAGTCACAAAATGTGATTTTATAAAAAGGGGCGATTCTTTTCTATACCTACTGTATTTTTCCAACTGTACTTTTATCATCTAACCTGTTTTCTACCAGTACCCCTAAACAACAGATTGGTGGACTGTTATTTTCCCAGGGCTTTTCATGAATGCACATGGAGAAAACAGTTCAGATGGCTGTTCCGTACTCTGTGTGTACGGAACTGTGAACCAAGAGAGGAAAGAGAAAAAACCTTGCAAGTTATAAATGGGAAAGTAATAAATGTATATGAAGTAGCAATAAACCCTTCATTTCCATCCCCCAACTGTATGTGACCTGTACATTAAACCCTTCACAGCCTAATCCCTCTATGTATGATCTGTACATTAATGTATCTACTACACCAGGTGTAGTGAATTAAAATTCAAGGAGGTCCGCTAACAATTTTTTTTTCCCGGTCGAGGTCCAAATCACAAGTCTGTGCCATGAAAGATTGTATGCATCTTTTTTTTTTTTTTTTTTTTTTTTTGATGCAAGCCGCACTCTCTGGCGCTTTTCTTGCTGTTTTTGCCACACACTCTGGTAATACTCTGTAAAAGTAAATGTCCCCAATAGAGTTCCCCCTTACATCAGGTGCCCCTACCAGAGTAATTCATTACATTGGATGCCTCTATCAGATTACCCCCATAAATAAGTTGCCACCATCAGAGTGCCCGATTACACCAGGTGTCCCCATCACAGTGCCACCTTACATCAGGTGTCCCCATCACATCAGGTGTCCCCATTTGAGTGTCCCCTTAACATAATATGTGCCCATCAGTGTGCCCCTTAAAATAAAATGTGCCCCTTTAACATAAAAGCATAAAATGTGCCCATCAGCATGCCCCTTATTGTATGTTAAGGTTCACTCTGATGGGCACATTTTATGTTAAGGGGTACATTTTATCTTAGGGGCACGCTGATGGGCACAACAAAATGTGCCCATCAGCATGCCCCTTAACAAAAAATGTACCCATCAGAGTGCCCCTTAACATAAAATAAGAGGCATGCTGATGGGCACATTTTATGCTTTTATGTTAAAGGGGCACTCTGATGGGTACATTTTTTGTTAAGGGGCATGCTGATGGGCACATTTTGTTGTGCCCATCAGCGTGCCCCTTAAGATAAAATGTGCCCATCAGAGTGAACCTTAACATACAATAAGGGGCATGCTGATGGGCACATTTTATGTTAAGGGGCACTCTGATGGGCATATTTAATGTTAAAGGGAACACTAATGGGCACATTTTATGTTGAGGAGCACTCTAATGGGCACAACAAAATGTGCCCATCTGTGTGCCTCTTAACATAAAACGTGCCCATTAGCGTTGCTCTTAAAATAAAATGTGTCCATAAGCATGCCCCTTCACATAAATGCGCCCATCAAAGTGCCCTTTAATATAAAATATGCCCATCAGAGTGCCCCTCAACATAAAATAAGGGGCACTCTGGTGGGCACATTTTATATTAAGGGGCATTCTGGTGGGCATATTTTATATTAAGGGGCACTCTGGTGGGCATATTTTATATTAAGGGGCACTCTGGTGGGCATATTTTATATTAAGGGGCACTCTGGTGGGCATATTTTATATTAAGGGGCACTCTGGTGGGCACAACAAAATATGCCCATCAGTGTGTACATTAAAAAATATGCCCATCAGCGATCACCTTAGAAAAAAGAATGTGCCCCATATACCTTGCTTGCAGGAGTCAGCACAATTGGCAAGCTGCAGGGGACGGAAGCTGCAAGATATACCTCGCAAGGAGTGAGAGCCAAGAGTCAGGAGCCACCAGCAGAAGGGGGCGGGGGCGAGCACATGATGTCACGCGGCTCGGCTGGAAGTGAGAGCCAAGAGCTGGGAGCCGCCAGCAGCAGGTGGGCGGTGGGGAGCACATGATGCCACGCCCCAACTCGTGGCTCGGCCGGGAGTAAGAGTAAGGAATCGCGAGCAGCAGGGGGGCGGGGCAAGCACACAATGTCATGCTCCAACTCACAGCCTGGCTGGGTGTGAGAGCCAGAAGCCACAAGCAACAGGGCGCGCACATGACGTCATGCCCCCAACTCGTGGCCCGGCCAGGAGTGAGAGCCGGGAGCCACGGTCAGGAGCAGGGGGCGAGGCGCACACACGCGGTGTCACTGGTTGGTGGGAAACCCAAGGTCCAAGCAAACCAGTGACTGCTGACACTTGGCACTACACTGGTAGCCTGGCGGTCCGGGCAGGAGCGTCGCTCAGTCCGTATGTGGACCCCGGGCCGTCATTTAATGACGGCTGTACTACACCATTACCAAGCTTTATTTTGTAACCCACAAATTTCTTCATTTACAAGAATTTGTCAAAAATTAGATCAGCTTGGGGTATCTATTTTCCAAAAGGGGGGCCATTTCTGGGTTACTGTACTGGTACACTTATTTGTTATTTTTTCCAAATTTTTGGTATTTTTTCCTTTTTATAGTAACAAACAAAAAAACCCCAGTGTTTAATATTTACCACTTACTGTGAAGAGAAAAAGCAGCTGTTCAGCGGTGCCCCTGTGGATCAGCTGAGCAGGGAAGGGGGGGGGGAGGGGGAGGTGTAGTGAGGAGAAGAAGAGAATGCCTGTTCACAACGGAATGCATCTGCAAATCAGATGCGTTCCCATAGAAGAATATGCTCCTTCAATTCGCACCGCACTGCCTAGAAAATGCACACGTTTTTTGGGTAATGCGGAGTGAGAATGCAACGCACATATGTGAACCAGATGCATTCAAACTAATAGATTTTAAAATGTTATGCGAATTGTATGCGGTGTAAGCTGCATCCAATTCGAATAGGTGTGAACCGGGCCCTAATCTAATGGCAGGCCAACAGCTGCTGCTGTTCACATGTAGCTGCACACAGAATGGTCAGCTATGGATAGGCACAGATGTCTGAGCCTAGACAAAGTCATCTGTGCCAGCCGATGAGGATTGCATAACCGTGTCTTTCCAGAAGCAAAAATCTGCAGATTCTTGCAGCAGGAATCCAGAAGCTACACCAACCTAGCCGTGTGAAAGGGGCCTTACAGTGTCTCTGATTACTGCCACATCAGTCACAGTGTCACCATAACTACTCCATCCATGTTCAGATCGCTCTTCAGAGAGCATTTGACAGGCAGTAAGGAGGTATTGTATTGCCTCCTCACCACCTGCTTTAACCCCGCACAAGCAACCCAATCACTTGCATGGGTCACAATTGGCAGGAGTACAGGGGGTATAATTCCTGCCACAGCTGTGATGCATAGCATTGCAGCCACGGTAAGCGTACACCCTAGCTACCCCCACTGAAGCTAAAGGGGGTAGGGGTTTAGGGGTCATTCAACCTTGAGGTTTAACCACCTCCAACCTCAAGTGTGAATTAGCCATAATAGTGCAGCCAATCACAATTTTCCATTCACCACTACAACAGTTAGTGTCGCAAGACCAGTGTAGGTGGAATCTCTGTTCCTGATTACCACCACACCAGACCAGTACCACAAGCAACAGTTTTCCTGACCACCACACCAGTCCCATTATATGCCAGAAACTGCGTTCTTTATAAACACCACACCAGTGCAATGTTGCTTCTGCCTGCACTAATCCTTTGCCTGCTTGCTGACCATGTCTCTGCCTGCACCTGAACTAACTCATCTGCACATCTGTGGCACTCCTAGAACCACAGGAACTCTTCAGTTCTTCCTTTTTTCAGCCTCCTGAAATTCCTGGCTAGTAAACATGACATTTCTTTGGGCAGTCACATACCAGTAGACTAAGCTTGCTTGGCTTATAGGAACGGGGACTGTTATAGGTGATGCTACACTAAGCTATTCCCTGACCACTTGTCCTAAGGTGATCATTGAATTGTTTTTGATTGGTGGGTTTCATTGGTTTTGATACAATTGGTTGATATGTGTAATACACAATGGCGACCCTAGGGGGGGCAGAGGGGGCCCTGACCCCCCCAACATTATGCTGTGCCCCACCATGTGCCCCCCCAATAAAAAAAAAAAATTTTTTTTTTTTTTTTTTTTTTTTACAAAAAAAATCAATGTCTAAGAGGGAGAGAGTCCCCAGTCAGCTCCTGCGGGTGATTCCTCCCCCCTCCCTCTGCTCGCTGACACTGCATAATGTGAGCGCTCACACAACCACGGCCGCCCGATCTGCTCCTTCCTCTGCATCCTCATTGGCAGGGAGAAGAGCGAGTTGCAGGAAGGACTCCACCAAGACTCTCAGTTAGTGAAAAAACAGACTGATTTCTCCCATCCTTAGAACAGGAGAACCAGCCTGTAAATTCCAAGAGATGCCAGACCAGCGCAGTCAAAAGCAGGGGCAGGACAGCAAGAGGAGGCTGGGGAGCCCCACAGTGGCAGAACACCAGGCTCCGGTGGCAAGACAACCTTTGCAACCCTGATAGTTCTCCCACTGCTTTGGATCCTTATATTTTCTTGGTATGCTGGTGACATATCTCTTGTTTTCTGCCACCCTGGGGGACCCCAATACAGTAGGAAGGGAGCTCACTGCAGAACATGTGAAAGGGCCGTTGTGGGGTCGTAGTAAAGGGCCCCAGTATATATATATATATATATATATATATATATATATATATATATATATGCATTTTATAGTTGCCCCCCTACTTTTGTCCCTGTCCCCCCATGTGCCCCCCCTAAATATGAAAGCTGGAGACGCCACTGGTAATACACAAGATACAATGTCCGGTTTATAATCAGTCCAAACACTGAAAGAGTCTCACACTTGTGGTAATGTCATAGTCGGGAGGAGCAGCAGTAAAATAGGTTTCGGGTTGTAATTCGAAGTGTGCCTATGATGTGTGTTAGAAATATGCTATTGACAACTTTGTGTAAAAAAATATATATATATATATATATATATATATATATATATATATATATATATATATATATATATATATATATATATATATATATATATATATATATATATATATATATATATATATATATATATTTTTTTTTTTTTTTTTCTGAAAATGGAAGAAAAAAAAAGTCTTATGCCCTGTACACAGGACCGGTTTTGTCGTCGGAATAAACTCTGAAGGTTTTTTCGACGGAATTCCGCTCAAGTTGTCTTGCATACACACGGTCACACCAAATTCCGACCGTCCAGAACACGGTGACGTACAACACGTACAACGGGACTAGAAAACGGAAGCTCAATAGCCAGTAGCCAATAGCTTCCGTCTCGTACTTGCTTCAGAGCATGCGTTGTTTTTGGTGCGTCGGAATAGCATACAGACGAGCTGTTTTTACGATAGTAATTTGTTCCGTCTGAAAAATATAGAATGTGTTCTCTATCTAGGTCCGTCTGAATTTTCAACAGAAAAAGTCCGATGGGGCATACACACGGTCGGAATATACGACCCCACCGGACTCTTTCTGTCGGAAATTCCGCTTGTGTGTACGCGGCATTACACATTTCCCCATAAACAGGCATAGCAGAATGCGTTTTTGGGGTGTAATAATAAGTATGCCTATGCTGTATGTGACATAACTTGTTAAAATGACAAAAAAAAAAATACATTATTTAATTTCTTCATTTTCCAAAAAATGACAAAATGTACTACTTAAAAAACTCACCATGCATCTTACTAAACACCATGGACTGTTTACTTTCCAAAAAGGGGGGTATTTGTACTGTCCGGGCATTTTAGGGCCTCGTATAGATGAGATAGGCAGTCAGTACATCAGGACTGATTCATTTTCAATTACTGTATTTATTGGCATATAACACGCACTTTTTCCCCCTTAAAATCAGGGGAAAATCGCGGGTGCGTGTTATACGCTGATCCCCTGCGATCCCCCGCTGACCGAGCTTCAAAATCGCCGACCGCGATTTGAAAAAGGCGCCGCCGGCGCCGAAATACACAGAGCCGGTCCTAGGCTCTTCTCGGCCACTTTCGGCTTCACTCGAGCGCCGCCCGAACCTAGCCGAATGTACTCGGCTAGGTTCAGGTAGCTCCGCTTACAGTCACGCCCATCCCGGGCGGGACTACGAGTGGAGCCGAAAGTGAACGACAGCCGAGGACCGGCTCTGTGTATTTCGGCGCTGGTGGCGCCATTTTCAAACTGCAGTGACAATGAAAAGTCACTGCAGTTTAACTGCAGCCTGAGCAAGGCTGCAAATGGACACAGAAAGCTGCAGATCAGCACTGACAAAGCTGCAAGGCTGCAAATCGACACTGATAAGGCTGCAAATGACACCAAGGCTGCTGACTGCAAGGCTGCAAATGACACCAAGGCTGCTGACTGCAAGGCTGCAAATGACTGCAAATGACACTGGACAAGCATGCAGATGGACGCTGTGCAAGGCTGCATTGATGGGCATTTAAATGTAAGTTTTTTTCCTTAAAACATTTTTTTCCTTATAATTCCCTCCTAAACTTGGGGTGCGTGTTATACGCCGATAAATACGGTATATATACACACCATAGATTGTACACGAACATTCATACCGACCAAAAAATATTCAGTGATTTGGGTGATTTTTACCAAAGAAATGTAGCAGAGTACATTTTGTGCTACATTTATGAAGAAAGATTATTTGCAAAATGTTATAACAGAAACTTAGAAAAACATGTTTTCAAAATGATCACTATTTTTTTTTCATTTACTGTATATAGCCAAAAATATAAAACCCAGTGGTGCTTAAAATATCACCAAAAGAAAGTTTGGCTAAAAATTTAAATTGGGTACAGTGTTGCATGAATGAGTAATTGTCATTTTAAAAGACAGTGACATTACTAAAAACCAAAAAATGACCTGGGCAGGAAGGGGGTGAAAGTGTCCGGTATTGAGGTGGCTAAGCATCTAAAAGTGCAACACCTACTGTACTTCCTGGACTCAGATGGTGCAATCATGAAAAATCCTTCCACCTGTGCAGTTTTTGGCTGTGTTAACATATTGGTGGAAGTGGGTAGGGCTGGACTAATAACAGGCAAATAAGTGCATCACAATAAGGGAAGACAGGACTTTGCAAGCCAATAGGATTTTTATCAAAAATGTATTTTTTACACTTATACAGTTACAACAAAAATAGGATTTTTTAAAAACAGCTTACCTGTAAAATCCTTTTCTTTCGAAGGACATCACGGGACACAGAGCCACAGTAATTACTGATGGGTTATATAGGTATCACTGGTGATTGGACACTGGCACACCCTATCAGGAAGTTCAACCCCCTATATAATCCCTCCCCCTTGCAGGGATACCTCAGTTTTGTAGCCAAGCAATATAGTGTATTAGAAGAGGGGCGGGACCTCTGTGTCCCGTGATGTCCTTCGAAAGAAAAGGATTTTACAGGTAAGCTGTTTTAAAAAATCCTATTTTCTTTCTCGAACATCACGGGACACAGAGCCACAGTAATTACTGATGGGATGTCCCAGAGCAATGCTACCTGAGGGGAGGGGAACCACGACCAAGTAGGGTGCAATCAGACCTGAGGACCCTGTACCGCTGCCTGCAGCACACTACGCCCAAAGGCGATATCCTCATGCCTTCTCACATCCACCTGATAGAATCTGGTGAATGTATGAACTGAAGACCAGGTTGCGGCCTTGCAGATTTGAGCCATAGAGGCCCGGTGATGCACTGCCCAAGAAGCACCAATAGCCCTTGTGGAATGTGCCCTGATCTGAAACGGAGGAATCTTCTGTTTCAAACCGTAAGCTTGAATGATCAACTGTCGAATCCATTTAGAAATGGTAGCTTTTGACGCTGCCTGTCCTCTATTGGGACCCTCTGGCAGCACAAACAAAACATCCGTCTTGCGGATCTGAGCAGTTGCCCCTAGATAGGCCTTAACTGCTCTTACTACATCCAACGAATGTAGAGATCTCTCTTCCGGAGAACAGGGATCTGGAAAAAAGGAAGGTAGAACAATGTCTTGGTTTAAATGAAAATCAGAAACCACCTTCGGTAAAAAACTAGGATGATGGCGTAGTACCACTCTGTCCTTGTGTATAATCAAATAAGGCTCCTTACAGGAAAGAGCTGCTAATTCTGATACTCTTCTAGCAGAAGAGATGGCCACCAGAAAAATTAACTTCCTTGTCAACAAGACCAAAGGAATCTGACTTAAGGGTTCAAAAGGCTGTTTCTGTAACACAGCCAGGACCAAGTTCCTGGGGTTTAGGGGCGCTTTAACCGGAGGATTAAGACGCATCACCCCCTGCATAAAATTACGGACCAAAGAATGCGAAGCAAGTGGCCGCTGAAATAATACTGATAAAGCAGAGACCTGGCCCTTGATGGTACTCAAGGCCAGCTTCATCTCTAATCCTAATTGTAGAAAGTCAAGGATTCTACCTATGACATATTTCCTGGGATGCCAACCTCTGGATTCACACCAGGTTATATAAGCTTTCCAGACTCTATGATAAATCATCCTGGAAGCTGGCTTCCTTGCATTAATCAAGGTAGATATGACAGGACCTGAGAGCCCACGACTCTTCAGAACGTGGGTCTCAATAGCCAAACCGTCAAATTTAGCGTTTGTAAGGCAGGATGGAACACTGGACCTTGAGATAACAGGTCTGGGCGTACTGGTAGGGTCCACGGGGGACCTACCGTCATCCTTACTATTTCTGCATACCAAGTCCTTCTGGGCCAAGCGGGGGCCACCAGAAGTACCGACTTCCTTTCCTGCCTGATCCTGCGAAGGAGTTGTGGTAATAGCAGAATAGGCGGGAATGCGTAAATCAGTGAGAACCGATGCCACGGAATCACCAACGCATCCGTTCCGCATGCAAGAGGATCTTTTGTCCTTGCCACAAATCTGTCTATCTTTTTGTTGAATCGGGATGCAAAGAGATCTACATCTGGAACCCCCCATCTTTGGCATATGGCCCAAAAGACGTCGGGATGCAGAGACCATTCCCCTGGAAGTAACTGCTGGCGACTTAGATAGTCCGCCTGCCAACTCTCTATTCCCGGGATGAAAACTGCCGATATGCATGGCACATGCATCTCTGCCCAGACTAAGATCTGGTTCACCTCCTTTTGAGCAGCTCGGCTCCGGGTGCCTCCCTGATGATTGACATAAGCCACTGCTGTGGCATTGTCGGACTGGATCCTGACCGGACAACCCTGTAGCCCGATAGTCCAGGCTTATAGAGCTAGATGTATCGCCCGGATCTCCAGAATGTTGATGGGTAAGGTCCTCTCTGTCTTGGACCATACCCCTTGGACCGCAGCCTGTTCCAGAACTGCTCCCCAACCTGACAGGCTGGCATCTGTTGTTACCACCGTCCAGGTAACCGGTAGAAAGGATTTCCCCTTCTGCAGGTTTTCGGGTATGAGCCACCATTTGAGGCTCTGACGCACCGCATGCGACAGGTGCATCGGAAAGTCTAATGCCTGAACTTTCTTGTTCCAGGTCAACAGAATACTGTGTTGCAGCATTCTTGAATGAAACTGAGCATAGGGAACTGCTTCGAATGAAGACACCATCTTCCCTAGTAGCCTCATACAAAGGCGGACTGAGGGACCCTTCTTGGTCCTTACTGCCAGAGTCAGCTCTCTTAAAGCAGCGATTTTTGCCTGGGGTAGAATTTTCTCCTGGCTTGTATCTATAATCAGACCTAAATACTCCAGTCTTCTTACTGGTTTTAGGAAAGACTTTTCTAAGTTGAAGATCCAACCCAGGTGTTCTAGATACCTGACTGTGGTCCTCAAGTTTCCATTCAAAGAGGCTACCGACCGGTCTATAAAGAGCAGGTCGTCTAGGTATGCTATGACAGCTATACCCTGAGCCCTTAATCTGGCCAGAGGAGGAGCCAAGACCTTTGTGAACACTCGAGGTGCAGTGGCTATCCCGAAAGGCAGAGCCACAAACTGGAAATGGCGCCCTCCTACCTCGAAGCGCAGAAACTTCTGATGAGCAGGAAAAATGGGCACATGCAGATATGCATCTCTGATGTCTATTGATGCCAGAAATTCTCCTCCCTGCAGGGTGGGAACTACTGTTTGAATTGATTCCATGCGGAAGGATTGAATCCTTAGGAATCGGTTCAGATCCCTTAAGTCCAGAATGGGCCTGACATCCCCATTTGGCTTTTGGACCGTAAAAAGGTTGGAATAGAAGCCCAATCCCTGGTCCTTTGCGGGAACTATCATAATGACCTCCTGCGACAAAAGTCGCTCTAACGCTAGAAGGAGCGACTGCTTCTTCTCTGGGTCTCTGGGAACACTTGATCTGAGGAACCGAGGAGAGGGGAATTCCTGAAACTCCAGCTTGTATCCTAAGGTTACCGTGGAGATTACCCATCTGTCCTGGAAGTCCTCCTGCCAGAGCTCTGAGAACTGTCGCAGTCTTCCCCCCACTCGAGTGAGCGGGGGCGCCCCCTCATGCAGAGGTCTTAGTGTTTTGCCTAGTAGGCTTCTTTCCCCAGGACTTCTTTTGTCTCTGGGGTTGACTCTAGTCTCTGGACCCCGATGGAGGCGGCCGTCGAGACTGCCTGGAGGCTGAAGCCCCCGACGTTGGGGAAAGAGCCCGTTTGAAAGAGGGACGCTTACTCTTCTTCTTGACAGGTAAGAGTGCTTTTCCCACAAGAGATTCTCTTGATATAGTTATCCAAGTCCTCTCCAAACAACCTGGCACCACGAAATGGAAACCCAGCCAGTAGCTTCTTACATGGTGCTTCGGCTGACCAATTTTTCAACCATAGGATTCTACGTATATGCACCAACCCCAGTGAAAGACGGGAGGTTTGCACAATAGAATCTCTAATGGCGTCAACCACAAAGCATAAGGCCGCTGGAAGGTTAGCAAACCCCTGGGCCTGCTGTTCAGGTAATACTTTGATGACCTGCTTAACATGGTCTCTTAAGTATTGACAGACTCCAATCGCTGCTACTGCAGGTTGGGCCACTGATCCTGCTAAGGAGAAAACATCCTTCAATAGGGATTCCATCCTTTTATCTACAGGATCCCTGAGCATCTGAGCATTGTCTACAGGACAAGTCAGGCTATTATTTACGAAGGAAATGGCGGCATCAATAGCCGGTATTGCCCACCTTTTAATAAACTTTTCTTCCATCGGATAAAGTGTTGAAAACTTTCTCGGCGGAGAAAAACGTTTGTCTGGGTGATCCCACTCAGAATAAATGAGCTTTTCAAGTAAAATATGAACAGGAAAAGCATGTGCTGCTTGGAAAGGTTTCAGTGACCCCAAAGCAGAAGAGGATTCTTTAGCAGTTTCAGGTATGGGCAACTTAAATGTGGAGCGGACCAATCCAGTAAGGATCTGCACTAAGACTTTCTCCTCTTGGGAAGTCGCAGAGGGTCCCTCTCCACCTGATTCCTCCGAAGATGAATCATCCGTCCCATCCCAATCCTCTGAAAGGGATACATCTCCTTTATCCCAGAGCTCCTCTGTCTGAGGGTCTTGGGGAACAGAGGAAAGCCTAGTGCGTTTTCTTCCACTGAGTGAAGACGTAATCACGGCCATTAATCTTTCCTCTAGACCATTAATGGTTGAGGAAAAAACCTCTTGTGTAATATATACAGGGGCTGAAGTGCCAGAAGCAGGTGTAGCCCCTGACCCCGATGGCTCTCCCTGGCTAGCCGTCCCTGGCCCATCTTTAGGGGGGGAGGATGCTGCCGACAGGGGGCCCTCAGAACCTGAACGAGATCCCCTAGTGTCTCTGGTTCCTGGGGTGCTTGAACCTCTTCTACACATAGTGCAAAGCAACAAGGTGTGAGGTATACAAATGAGCACTGCCCGCTGAGCGATGTAGTCTGGCTAAAAGCCTTGCTACCCAATGCTCAGTCTGGTGTTACTTCAGTAAATGCTGCCTAGGAGAATGCCTGTGTCCCACCTTACATGCGACCGTCAGCTCTGTGTCTCTCAGAAGGCTGAGTGCACCTGTACAGAGTGCCTCTAATAGCCTGCAGCTGGCCTGAGTGGGAGTCTAAGCACCTGTGCTGACGTCCCGCCCCCCCCCTCTACCGCCCCCCCCCCTCGAGTTTTGAAAAAAATGAGCGCTTCCCGTGCTGCCGACTCTCCTGTCATGCTTCTGGAGAAAGGCTGGGGATGGGGGGAGGGGAGGGAGGAAGGCTGGTAACAAGATCTGCCTGAATGGCTATCTTCAGAGATGGTGGCCATTAGGCCGCAGAGCCCGGGTAGTATAACCACTTTCTAGACCCCTGTGGCCCCTCTCTAGCCTGGGGGGGAACATTCAAACATGAGAAATCCCCCTTTCCACCTTACCTGTTTGCAGCCTGCTTGAGATGCTGGGACATAATCAGCAATGAACACCTGAGACAGACATTCAGCATGTGTAGGTTTATGCTCTTGGCAGCCCCCGGTGGTCACAATAGGCATAGCATGCATTTACCTTAAAAGGAGAAAAACCACTAGAACTCAAAAATTCTGTGGAATCTCCTCTTACCTTATCCAGCCGCAGGGTGCTGTTTACACAGACCCAATCTTCACCTCTCACGGTGGGCTCCGTTTGAAAAAACCATCAGAGACTGGGGCCCCCATCAGTAGGGGGATCAAACAGTTCTGGGACCATAAAGCACCTCGCCAGAAATTAGGAAGTTTAAAGCCATTTTCTGATCTGCGGGGTCCAGCTCTCTAAAAAGAGAAGCATTACGGGTAAAACCTCGTTTCTTCGGACACGAGGCCCGGGTACCATTCAATTCGGCCATGAAAAGACACTTTGAATGGATCCGGTTCGCCTGGCTTGCCCCAGTATAGGATCTTAGGATATTCCCTTTGGAGCTCAGCACAGGACATCTTTACACGTCCATCACCTAAGACACTGGCGTAAAAACTGAGGTATCCCTGCAAGGGGGAGGGATTATATAGGGGGTTGAACTTCCTGATAGGGTGTGCCAGTGTCCAATCACCAGTGATACCTATATAACCCATCAGTAATTACTGTGGCTCTGTGTCCCGTGATGTTCGAGAAAGAAATACTTTTATTGGTATATTTACTAGACCAAAAGGGAGCAAATAAAGAAGTCCATTGTTAAGGTTTGCATACACTTTGGGAGTTATCTTCAGGGGCTGAGTTAGTTTTTTTTTTAGGTTAGATTGAAGTTGAAAAATCCTTTTCTTGGGAGTGAATCACGGGACACAGAGCAGTCATAATAATGACTATGTGGGTTATACGCAACCTATAGGTGAATGGACACTGGCAAATACTTAAACAGGAAGTCCTCCCCTATATAACCCCTCCTACACAGGAAGTACCTCAGTTTTGTAGCAAAGCAATACATTTCCCAAAAAGGATGGTAGGGACCTCTGTGTCCCGTGATGTACTCCAAGAAAAGAAATTTACAGGTAAGCCCGTAGGAAAAATCCAATTTTCTTTAGCGTACATCACGGGAACACAGAGCAGCCATAATAATGGCTATGTGGGATGTCCTAAAGCAATGCACTTGAGGGGAGGGAGACATCATCACAGAAACTGCCACCTGCGAAGGACTTCTTCTGCTGCCCAAAGCAGTATCCCCTGTGGCTTTGATTTCCATTTGGTCAAATTCTGTGAAAGTATGAACAAAAGACCATGTAGTGGCCTTAAAATCCTGAGCCACTGACTGATGGCGAATGGCCCAGGATGCCCCCACACACCTGGTAGTGAGCACTTTTACCGAAAAAAGGGGTGGGAGACCTTGCCCCTTCAAGCCATAGGCTTGAATAATTAACTGGCGAATCCAATGAAAATAGTTAACTTGGATCCCTCCTGCCCATCCTGGGCTCTACCGGCAGCACAAACCAAGATTCCTGACCTGTACCGACAATTCAAGTAATTCTGAGCACCTGAACTACCTCCAGAGTATGCAGTGATCTTACTACTGCCAACTGGAGGAACAAAAAAGAAGGCAAGACACTGTCTTGATTCAAGTGAAAACTAGACACCACTCAAGGTAATAAAAATGGATAAGAACGCAACATCATTTTATGATGCAAGACCAAGAATGGCTCCTTGCATGAAAGAGCCACCAACTCGGACACTCCACTTAGAGAAGTTATGGAAACCAAAGAAGCCACTTTCCGAGATAAAGGACCAACAGAATCTCCCAATTGGTTCAAAAAGTGTCCTCTGCAAGGACAGTCAAGATCAAATTCAAGTCCCAAGGACACAAGAGTGGCCTGACAGGCGGGACTGTCTACGTTACACGCTGTATGAAGTATGAATAAAGGAGTGAAAAATAACGGCCTCCAGAAAAAAATGGATAGGGTTGAACTCTGACCCTTAACGGTAGTTAAGGCCAATCTCCTTTCCCCTACCGATTGGAGAAAGAAAAAAAATCTCCGACTCACATATTTCTGCGGGTGCCAAGTCCTGTAATTGAAGTTCCCAGAAGCTCGCTTCCAGGGGCTCAACAGTGCTGACATACAGGACTCAAGACCATTAGGTCCCACTGGACTGGGAGTGTCCAAGGAGCGTCCCCCACAAAACTCGCTATGTCAGTGTACCAAGCCCTCCTGGGCTAATTCGGCTAACACTATTATCAGTGTTATCACCCCCCGGATTCTTCGCAAAAGATGTGGCAAAAGTTGAAACAGAGGGAAAGCGTCAAATAAGGCAGAACTGGTCCCCCTAATGTGTTACCAGTGCATCTACCCCTATTGCCAGTGGGACCCTCATCCCGGACACAACCTGTCGCAATTTGTTGTAGAACTTGGAATCTAGTAGATTCACCTGCAGAGTTCCCCCTGCCACTATTCTATACCTGGGATATGCACTGACGATAGAGACAGCACTTGTACTGTCCCAGACAGAATGTGGTTCACCTTCCTGAGCCGAATGACTCCTGGTGCTGCCCTGGTGCTTGATATATATGCCCTGCATTCGCTTTTCCGGATAGAACCTACAACTGGTTTGTCCCATAATCCAGAGGAAGGCGTACTGGCCAAAAGTTCCAAGATATTTATGGGCAGTATTCTCTCCTGTGGAGACCAAGTCCACTGAATTGTAGCCACCCTCAAACCAAATGGAGAAACTGGCATCAGTGGTTATCTTCTTCCAATACCTGAAGGAAGAATTCAACCTTTCTAGATTCTGAACCATCAACCACCAATCCTTAGCTGTGCAACACCCCAGGAACAGAGCCCTCCGGCAATCCAATAATCATGACTTGTCTGGTCACACAGTCCTCCCATAGTAAGTACTCACACGTCATTAGTATCCATGGGCTGCTGTTATGTCTCAAGAGGCCCTGTTGAACCTGCCATCCACATGGCAAACATGGCCGCACCTCCACTTCCTGACTATATAGAAATAGGCCCCTGCGCCCTCTAGTGGCTGGAGGAGAAACGGCAGCCCATACTCTTTTTTTTCTCATAAAATTTTATCAAAGAATAATGTAAGATATAAACAAAGATCTTGAACAACATTGGTACAAAGATGTTGATATTACCACAATACGCCAACAGCAAAAGGGGAGATTATTTCAGCATAAGTTGTACCTGGTAGGGGAAACAGAGATGTGGATTTGCCTTGTGGTTCCATTGGTACAGGGGGTTCGTCTGTGAGCAATCCCAATTGGGGTTGCCCGCTATCTTTTGGCATACACTGAGGCTAACTGGGGTTGAGCTGGAGGGAGTATTTTCAACAGGTTGAAATGTAGCTCTGTTTAAATTCAGGATCTTTCAGTGGATAAGGAGGAGGGGGGACAGCCTTGAGTGTGTCCTATGCGTATCTGCGGAGGCAAGTGATTAGGGAGAGAGTGAAGTCAACAGATGCTGTCGGTGATTGGGTGTCGTATTTTGATATCTAAGTGGGATATGGGGGAGGAGAGGGTACATAGGGGGGGGGGGGATTGTGAGAGGGGGGAGGGGGAGAAGAGGGGAGGGGGGAGAAGAGGTTAGGAGTAAGGGTGAGCCTCTCTGACTCCCTTCTCCGGACAACAGGTGATTTTAGGGTAAGCTTTAGGAGATAAGGTGTGTTTTAAAGGGAGGTGTCCCTGAAGGGGGATAAATGAAAGGAAGTGGGGGTGTGCGGTCAAGGCAGCGCATGTCGAATTGGTCTGGTCTTGTACCATACCGGTTTATTTGACTATCTGCCAGTATCCATTCACCTATAGGTAGCTTATAACCCACATAGTCATTTTTATGGCTGCTCTGTGTCCCGTGATGTACGATAAAGAAATGTATTTACGTGTTTTATGAACTTTTTGGGTGTAATAAAAGTATAATAGAAAAATATTAAAAAAATCCAACTAAAAGTAATATTTTATTTGTTTTATTTCCAACTGTTCCTGTCTACACACTTTCGGGTATTCCCATTTACCCTTAATTGTTCCAGTGTCTTCTGATGCATTTCAATAATGGCAAAGAAATAAAAAAAATTCACATGGAAGGTCCTTATAATGGCCACAGAAGGTAGGCTGACCCAGGAACTGAGGGATCTCACCAACAAAGTGTCCAAAAGGAGTGTCGGAAGATTTAACTCTGCAGCATTGACTAAAAACTAAGATAGCAATTTTGGGTGGGCCAACATTTGCAAATAATAACGACAACAGGCAAAGAGCAGTAAACCCAACAGAAACCAATCAGATTTCAGTAACCTTTAATTAAAGCAGTTAAGAGATTTTCTGATTGGTCAGGGGCATCGATATAGGGGTGCGGACAACACCCGAGTGACACCCGCCAGAGGGGTGGCACCATGGCTGGATCTAGAGAGGGGTGCTGATTTTAGTTGTGCTCCCGCCAGGCTGCTGTACCTAGTCTTCTCTCTATCCCCAAAAATGCAGAGGGCTGCAACTTTTCCCAACGTGCTATCACCAGTCCCATTATGGCCTATGGTACCCCCTCTCCATATTTTACCAGCAAGCCTTTTGGATCGTGTTAACTCTTCTCCACCCAGAAGTCACTAGTGGTACGGTTTGCTTTTTTAACATTTTTTATTTTTATTCTTATCTTATACTTTGACCATTGCAGTCTTTTTAAGTTCAAGCCTCCTTGTAGTCCTGGTTTGATTGGCCTACAGTGCAATAAACAAGTTCTTTATTATTCATGTTTCCGACATGTACTCTTTGGTTTTAACTCATAGAGCACCTCCTAGAAGTAGTCTTTTTTTGCATACTCATTTTTCCAGTGGTTGGCGGCTGCACTGGGGGTTTGTGAGAGGAGGTGGGGGTTTGTGCTGGGGGGGGGGGGGGGATCTGTGCTAGGAGAGGGGATTAGGGAGGTTTGTGCAAGGAGGGGGGATTTGTGCTATGAGAGGGGATTGGGGGATTTGTGGGAGGAGGGGGGATTTGTGCTAGGAGAGGGGATAGGGAGGGTTTGTGCTTGAGGGATTTGTGCTGGGAGAGGGGATTGGGGGTATTTGTGCTAGGAGGGGGAATTTGCCAGGGAATTTGTGCCAGGAGCAGCAAAGGGGGGTACACCATGTTTTACCACACCAGGTGACACCACCCTCAGTGATGGCACTGTGATTGGTTGCAGCGAGTTACCAGACACTGCCTATTTTTATTGCTCTATTTAGTGAATAAAACCTGCATGCATCTGTTATTGTTTGTTCTTACGCTTTAGACTTAGGAGATTTGGATCCTTTTAACAGCTGCTGTTCATCATCTTTGTTGAATATGGAAGTCACATCCTTCCAGCCTCGAAAACTGGCACCTTGAACCTGGAAAAAATGAAAAAGGACTTTATTTATATAATGTGGACTTGTACACATAAAGGAGTTATGTGGTTTGGTGCCACTCAAGAGTAAGGGACAGAATTATTTCATTTATACTTTAAGTATGTGGGATACAGCCTATTTCCAGAATCAACACTCAAACAGTACGTGCTTTATTCTGCAGCCTGGAAAATGATCATCCTCAAAAGTTGGAACCTTTATAGCATCTTGGAAAAAAAGAAGCATTTTGAACAGACAACAATAACAGCCTTGCTGAATTATAAAAATTTTCTAAAGTGTGGTACAGTTGGTTGAGCAATGTAGACACCGTAGACTGAAAACTATACCTCTTCTACAGACAGCAAAGGAATAAAGGTTCATTTGTTCTGCTCTCCTCTCACATGTACTTCCAGTTACACTGGGAAGATAAACCCATGGAGAGGAGGAGAGGAGGCAACTCTTTGAAGCGTGAAAGACAAAGTGTAGATCTGGGCAAAAAAACAATACAAAACGAACTTCAGTAAATCTCTGCTTTACACATATATTTCAACAGGCCTCTTCAAAAACACTGGACATAAAAGTCAAGAAAATGGCTGTTGACCTAATAGAAATCAAGTAAGCTTCTAGTTTCCTGTGGTGGGAACACTGCCATTGCTGCACTAAAATCCCAAGTAGTTATCAGGTCTGGAGTTCTCCTTCCGTTGGACTACAGAACACCTCCCCCAAAAGTTGTGGAAATGGGCAACACCTTTTGTAGACTAAATCAGGAGACCAGCTTGGGGTAACACCACTGCTCCTCAATAGACAAAGCACAATGAGCAAGTGTCTGCTTGGCCAAAAGTGTGTCACTGGGAGCAGGGCTGCTGTTACAAATCATGAGGCCCCATACTGCCTACCTGACAGGACCCCGCTCCCTGCACCCCCAGAAAATATCAAATTATATTTTTGCCAAAAATACACCAAAATCATTTTATACATGACATATTTAACGCTTCCCTCACTCTCCATACTCAAACATCCCTTTGTGTGCCTGCAGCAGCTGCCAGTGGAAGAGTAGAGGAGGGGAGCCGGCAATGCTGCGGGTAAAAGGGGCACACAGGGGGGCCTGGAAAGCAGGGGGGATGGAGGCGTAGATGCTAGAAGTGATCCCCCTGCAGCACAGTTGGAGGGAGGGAGTGGAGGAGAAGCTGGCAGCGCTGCAGGGGGACAAAAGGGTGAACCGCTCCAGGTGGTGTACTGAAGAAAACGCCCTCCTCAAAGTGGAAGCCAGGTGCAGGCTCAGCAGGAACAATATTGAAGAAATGGATTCTGGACAGCCGCATTCCAATAAAAGCCTTTATTGTAATGAATAGTCAACGTTTATGTGACAACAGAAGCAGGACAAACATCTGACGCGTTTCACAACATCATTGTTGCTTAGGCATAGCTATGCCTAAGCAACAATGATGTTGTGAAACACGTCAGTATTTGTCCTGCTTCTGTTGTCACATAAACGTTGACTATTCATTACAATAAAGGCTTTTATTGGAATGCGGCTGTCCAGAATCCATTTCTTCAACAGTGCTGCAGGGGGAGGCAGAAGAGGATCTGTGTCTGCCAGCAGCAAGGCAGTACAGGTGGCTCGTCTGCTCAGCAGATGCCCAGGTCCCCCTTTTGAACTGATGGGGCATGAGGCCAGTACAGAAGGGCTGGCTGTACTGCCTTATTAGCGGCCCTGACTGGGCGGTTCATCAGAGAAAAAGAAAAAAGCAAGCCTAAATAAAGGTGGTTAATTCAGCCACCATAACCAAAAACTGATATGTTCTTAGGTTTAGGTACACCTAAATGTTTCCCTGTTTTTATTTTAAATTTGCTTTCTTTTATGATAAAACATTTTCCCTATAGCACAAAATACAATTCATTTTCACCCTGGTAAGTACTCATCTCGAAGAATAATATTCTACTGTGATAATAATGTAAGTTATCATTTCTCATTTTCATTAGCCGATTAGGTTATAGGAAAGAGACACTGAATGGAAATTAGTTTACTAGCTAATTAGTTGTTAGTACCAATAGTACCATTGTTCTTCTTCGGGTTAGTAAATGTCGGTTATGTGAGCTAGCTTTCAGAATGGATGGCTTATCAACGAACCAAAGTTTTTATTTTGTTTATAGGTCTTTACATACATGTACATCAGTCTTCTGGCATTTGTTCATGTGTGTCAAATTTTTTCAAACCCTTCTAAAACGCAAATGCGGCTAAACGCGGCATGTAAACGCAGCAAAACGGATTACTATCTGTCAAGTTAAATCGTTCAGGAGAGGTTGTAAAAACGTCCCGTGTACATTAAGCCTAATGCTGCAGCTCTGAGCCTCTCACTTTCACAACCTACAGAATGTAATTCATTCAATATGCTCTATCATGGCTTTACGGTCTTTACCGTAACCAAAATAGTTCTCATTAATGATTGTCATCTCCATTTCAATTTTGTATTTAGCGGTTTGCCTAGAGTTGTACCTCATTTACAGTTGCATACCACCTTCTCCCTCCACAGGTCTGCTGGGTAATGAAAGACATTTTGCATGACATTTTGTACAACACAATGAAGCATTTGTTTTCCTCCTACCTGCTGTCTGAGACTCCAGTAGGCTTACTGGAAAAGAACAAACTATACATAATTTGATTAAACAGACGATCAGGAATATCTTATAAAAAGGTAGAAGGATGCTCCCATAAATATTTTGTACCAGGGGCCTTAGGCGTTTTACTTACAGCACTGCACATCTTATTCTGTAGTTGCCTTTAGCTATGCCCATCACAAAGGCATTTTTAGCACAGGTGCTAGGATGTAAAGCAAGCTGCAATACTCTGTATGAAACACAATGACCCTTCCAATAAAAAGCAACTAAATACATAAGGTCAGATTACAGTCAGCAGCACAGTGATATGAAAGCAAATCTATAACACTACAGTACATTTCTGCACTTCTTACAGAATACATCTGAATTGTAAGCTTTTGTCGGTTGTGGCTTGGCTGACATAGCTGAGCTGCTCCCTTTGCTATATGTGCACTCAGGATGCTTCCTTCCTTTACTTCCTGCAAGCAGCGGAAAATTGACAATACTTGAACTATACAGAATAAACCTCTCCTGAGCTCATTCATGCTGTGAAGATGCTTGTCTCTACATCTTCTGCCAAGTGTCCGATTATTGCATGCTGTGAAAAACAGCACCCACAATGGCCTGGAAGGAAGAAAGGACAAGGAGGGATGAAAATCTCCAGATCTCTTTCCAGGAATTCACTGACAGGCATAACGTTTTGATGTGTATTATGGGACCGCATGTGACAGATCATTAAAGCATAACTCCAGGCAAATAAAGAAAAAAGAATCTTTTTTAGCTGTGTTACAAATTACAATCTTTACACGTACTTTGAAATAGTGCTAGCAAAGCTTCCCGATATGTATCATCTTATGACAAACCCCCGCAAGCAGAGATCAGATTGAGATGGAAAGATTATGCAACATGAACTGATCAGGTATTATTGCATTGCCTAGTTCTACCATGTAGCATTTTCAATTGAATGGATATGGCAATAGTAAACTTACAGAGAGATGAGAGCCTTGTAACAATGGGCAGGTAGGTGACAAAGCAGTAGCAGCAGCAGCATGTAGTGAAGTCATTCTGGTTATGTAGGGTAACAACTGTGTGTATATCACAGGTGTGGCTGAGCAGTCAGCTCACCTGTATCAGGGGTCTCCAAACTTTAGAAACAAAGGGCCAATTTTATGCTCTTCAAACTTTAGGGGAGCCGGATTGTGGCCAGTGGGAGTTAATAATGCCATAGACTTGGTGGTCAGTGGGAGTAAAAAAAATTACATCACTGGTGTCAGTGGGAGGAATAGTGCCCCATCATTGGTGTCAGTGGGTTAATTTGTTCCCCATCTATGGTGTCAGTGAGAGGAAGAGTCCCGTGTCTTTTTTTTTGTCAGTGGAAGGAATAGTACCTTGTATCAGTGGAATAAAATGGTACCCCAAGGGCTAGATAAAGGCAAGCAAAGGGCCAAATCCGGCCCTCGGGCTGCAGTTTGGAGACCTCTGACCCTGTCTGGTTGGAGTTTAGCTTTAAATACTTCTTGTATAAAATAACAATATGTTAAAGCTATGTAAATCTGCTGAAATCATTCGTAACAACTCATGAAAGTGTCAATGGCAACATCATTTTCCCGTCAATGTATTTGGGAAGTCAGGTCACCTTGTAAAGCAATTCTTGGCTGCACTCAAATTATATAGATACATTTTTCAATACTTAAATTTTTGACCATCAAAAACACAACTTTGGACACAGATTCTTTGTTTTGGCTAGAGTAAGGAAGTGAAAGTCTGTCAGGATGTTACTGCCGTCACCAGAAAAGGAGAACAGTGGGAATCCCACTAAGGATTCATGTACACTAGCAGCTTCTAAGCTTGAGTTTAGGAGCTTTTGGGATTTTTTTTGCCATTGCTCCTAAATTCAACCTCAAACACCTGTGTCCATGTACACATGCAAGCTTCAACTACCCTTTCCTAAACGTGGAAGAATCACATTCAGGATAGGTACGTTTTGACAGCCGGACACAGGAAAACGCTGCAAAATCGGGGCAAAATCCGATCTGATAATAACAGCTTTGTGCGAATCCAGTCCCCATCCCTCTGGTGGATCGAATGGCAGTAAGGTATAAATGGTCAGATGGTCCATTTACATCCAACCACCCATAGAGGAGAGCGAGCGGTGTCTGCTCTGCATAAGTGGAGCAGACACAGACCAGCCATTCGCCTGCTCGGCAGGGATCAGTGGACATATTCCCTGCTGAGCAAGCGGAATCTAATGCAGCATGCCCTGTGTAGAATGGGCCTAATTTGAATTGCTCCTCTTTTTTTTTTTTTAGTCATGTGACTGGTATGGACCCAATCAGGAATGGCCAGACACAGACTAATACTGCAGAGCTTACATTATTAGAGTAATAGAAGCACCTTCCAAGGATCTTTCCCTTCAGATGCCAAAGGACCGGGAAAGATTATGTGATCACTCAACAGCACTGCAGGAATAAGGTACTGATTTTAATAGAAGACAAAATCCAGTGGCATGATATACATGCTGTGAATGAATTATGGCAATTAAAACGTCTCTTTTTTAGTACCACTTCAAGATAAAGAAAGGCAAGGTGCAGCACATTAAAGCAAAGTTCCACCCAAAAGCAGAACTTTCGCTTTAAGCACTCCTCGCCCCCTGACATGACACATTTGGCATGCCATTTTTTTGGGGGGGAGGGTGTACCCCCTTTTTATTGGGACTTCCTTGTCCCACTTCCTCCTTCCTGTTCTCAGCCGCCTAGGCGACTCCTCCTCTTGCCCTAGGCGGCCCCTCCCTGCCAGCAATTTTCTAGGACACAACTCAGGTCCCAGAAGAGTGGCTGGCCAATAGAGCGCAGAGCGACTCACACATGCGCGCCCGGTCATGAAGCTGTAAGCTGTCAGGGCCGGGTGCCCACAGCATCTATAGAGGCACCTAGAAGAGGAGGGGGAAAGGAGTGAGGCTCCGGGTGGCCGTATCACTGGACCATGGGACAGGTAAGTGTCAGTTTATTAAAAGTCAGCAACTATGCTTTTTCTAGCTGCTGACTTTTAATAAGCTAAACAACGGGGTGGAACTCAGCTTTAATTTCGTGAAGCCTATGATGCTGAAATAACCAGCATGATTTTACAGAATAGCTATATATAAAGAATGAGGTACCATTTTGGGTTCTGACCGGATTGGGAAGAATAGCCAACATAGTCACTGTGCCAGCCAAGCAGGAGATCACTCAGAAGGCAGAATCATCTTGTTCAGATGTCTCTAAATGCATGAGTGCTTGCATACAGTCTGCCTTTCTGCAGCAGGGGTGTAAAACCCAAGCCAGTAAACTGTGGGCTTCTGTTGTCAATCCTTGTGGGAAACCCAGATCCAGCTTGCTGTTACACTGGAAGGTAATCAGATCTACAAAGACAACAGCAGTAAGTCTGTTATATCATGTATTCTCCAGCACACACACCAAAGACTGCAGCCAAGATGCAGAGTGTCATGTCAATGCAATGTATGTGCACTCAGTAAATCAATACTTAAGTTGCTATATCAGGTATGTTTTATTACATTTTAAAATTCAGATGTTTAACTGTGGTAAAGCAGGATACTTAACTTTTCCCTAAGCAGACAAATCTTTCATATAACATATGATGTTAAAAAGTCTTAGTTTAGAAGTTTAAAGCTTGGCTTTCCAACACCATATATAGTTTACATAAGTAAAACATCAAAGCCACATTTTGTCACGATAACACATTTTTCGTACTTTGAAATACGACTGGTATTTGACGAAGGATCATTCCCTGAGAAGAGTTAATTCATATCAAGTTCCCAGCATAAAGGACCGCCCTGGGCAGCAAATTTACAAGCTAGCTATAATATATACACAACAAAATGACACACCTTGACAAATCGCACGCTAGTATCCTTTATGTTGCACTTTAAATTTTTAATATCTGCCTGGAGCTCCACTTTAATTTATGCAGGTATGTGTTCATTAAAAATTAATCGCCTTTTTAAAAATGCAAATAGTGTACATACTTATACTTTACTTGCATCAGCCTCCTGTATTCCCCTGTAGAGCCAAGCTCACACTTGTATATAGAGGGGCAGCAAAGGGAGGACATCAGGTAGGCTTCAGTGCTCATAGGCTTACATGGACCCAAAGGGCCTGGTATGGATGGTGGTGGGGGGGTGGGGGGGGGGGGCCCATGCAGTTTTTTTCTCATTTTGTTATTGTCTGCAATTGTTTTGTTCACATTCAGCTGTCAGCGGGGAACCCCGCTGGCAACCGATGACTCATCCGCTGTTAAGGACACGGGGGCTGACTTTCTCCTTAATATGGCGCTCCACCCATTTTTGTGTTTATTAAAAGTCAGCAGCTACAAAAAGTGTAGCTGCTGACTTTTAATAAACACACACTTACCTGTCACATGGTCTAGTGCTGCGGCCACCTGAACCCTCGCTCCTCTCAGCGCCGTCATCACTATTGTGGGCACCCGGCGGCTGTGACAGCTTGAGTTGCCGGGCAATCTTCCGGGATTTGTGACGTGTCCCAGATGACTGCTGGGAGGGAGGGGGAGAGGAGGAGTCACCTAGGCGGCCTGGAGCGGAAGCTGGGTACCTGTGAAAACTAGGTACCCGCTCTGCCCCCCCCCCATCCCCCCAAAAACAAAATTACATGCCAAACGTGGCAAGTCAGGGGGTCAGGACTCCTTAAAGCGGAAGTTCCACTTTTGGGTGGAACTCCGCTTTAACAACCAGCTATTCAATGTTTGTTAAGGACACCAGCGGCCTCCACTTAGAAAAAAAAAAAAACGCTGGGCACTAGTGTTTAGCAGAGTTTAGGAGCTGTCAGCCATTTTTCTGCCAGAATGCCACTGCTCCAGAATGCGCTGGTAGTGGGTTTTTTCCACAATACTCTGCTGAACACATAGGATAGCATGCTGGGGAGTTTAGAGGCAGTTAAAAAAAAAGGTCTGACGCCTCTGACAGTAGCGTCAAAAATGTCCAGTGTGCATGAGGCCCATTACTTAAACCAAAAAAAACGTAGAAATAAAGTCAGGGCAGCAGTCTGACTCTGCTATCTGGCAGAACTGAGGTAAATATATAAATATCATATTTTTCTACTTTGTGGAAAATGGTTTACCCCTTTCAGTTATTTGAACACGAAACTGAGGCCACGATTTGTCCACACTATATAGTAATTGGAAGGCAATGCTATTCCTAGCCTTATCTTCTGGGTCGGGGGGGGGGGGGGGTAATCAGATGCATCTTAACACACACATAGACACGTTTCTTTGCCAGAGGAAAGCCAAAGTGTTTACATTGGCACCAACATTAATGGCTACTTAAAATTTGGAAGCGCTGCAAAACCCAAATACAATACACACAACTTCATCCAAACAGGCAGGGTAACTACGGATACAGACAATAACTATGGTGATTAGGCTCTTCCAAAATTTGCTCAATGAAAATATTCCAT
Organism: Lithobates septentrionalis; assembly: GCA_037952835.1. Lineage (NCBI taxonomy): Eukaryota > Metazoa > Chordata > Amphibia > Anura > Ranidae > Lithobates > Lithobates septentrionalis. The sequence continues at coordinate 12,355,938 of JBBDGP010000108.1, read as the reverse complement.
GATATACTCATCTAATGTAGATATTTACTGCTATAGATGACATTTAGTTTGTTAAAGAACTGGGTATTCTAACAAATTTCATTTTTCTGGTTAATAAAATATATTTTCTTCTTTTTTCATCCTCTATTAAATTAGTGCTGCCAATATCCCGAAGGCTGTTTGCAGCCACTTCCTATCTACATGCATGTACTCCAGCATTGCATTTCTCAAAGCAGGTTTCATGATGGTGACACTGACAACAATGGGCCATGCCTGTATAATATGTATTGAAGACAACTGCTTGCACTCAGACAGCTGGCCACAGATGGGTCAGTTTAGACTTTCCCTGCCGGCTGAATACACTGATCAGCGCTGGCACATATAGCTAGCTATAACCAGCAGTGCTGATTGTGTGGCATTTATTCTACAGGCTAGTTGTACAGATGGACCCAGGTTATTACATTTTGTTGAAGCCGAGAGCAGACACTTCCTTATTGGACCCCCTGTCTCAAAAAACATTTGTCACTTTCTTTAATTAAATATGTACATTTCCTGCATTAATTTCAAGTCTTGGCTCAGTTAAAGAGGAAGGCTCACAGAAGCTTTATAGTGCAAAAGTTCACAGATCCGGCAATGAGGGAGACAGGATCAGGGTGATAATACACTATCCTTGTAACTTTAAAGTGGATGTAAACCCAATGTCATCCTTTCTAAACTACTGCCATGGGGGTCATCTATAAGGATATACATGCCTCCTGCATGTATCTTTACCTGTCAAATGCCTACCCTCTGTCTGTTATTAGACCCGAAAAACTGCAGATAATGTGGGTGGGTCTGTTGTCTGGAGCTCGGTGGGTGGAGTCGTGATGTCAGTAGACTCCCCGCCCACCTCTACACTCCCCTTGTCAATGTGCATTTTCTCCTGTGTATTTCTGACACTGAACTTCTGTTATGATCTCTAACATCCAGTGAAAAGACAGGAAAGTAACCACTTCAGCATGCCAAATCATGCTGAGGTGTGGAACAGCCAATCCTTGCAGAGCTGCTGAAGAATGCAGTGGGGGTGGGATTGGGAATTAAAAAATAATGCCTGTCTTAGGCTAGTGCACGAGATATGTAAATCACCTGTCACTCACAGCAAGGGGGAGGATTTGACAAAAGTTTTTCTCTGTCAAGTTTTATCTCACTGAACAATAAAAGAGGATTGCTCAGAGATGGATTAACTCTGTGGCAAGACTGGGCTCAAATGATAGGAAATCTTATACTCTACATTATGACATCAAAAAAAAAAATTTTCGGGTTTACATCCACTTTAACTCTTATGTTCTCCTGGCAGCAAAATTTGTCCTGTCACCTCTCCTGCTTTTTTGTCACATGAAAAGATATACTACCAGGGAAGTGACGGCTCCAATAAAGGGGGGGGGGGGGGGGGCAGAGATGCAGGGAAGGTTAGACAAGTACTAGTAGTAGGGGACTCAATTATTAGGAGGACAGAGAGGGCAATCTGCCATAAAGACCGCGGTTGTCGAACGGTGTGTTTATCAGGCGCTCGGGTTTGGCACATTGTGGAGCGAGTGGACAGATTATTGCGTGGGGCTGGGGAAGACCCATTGACAGAGTAAGAGGAAGGTGGAGAGTCTTAAAAAATGTTTTACAGGGATCAGACTGAGGAAAAGGACCTCCAAGGTGGTTTTCTCTGAACTACTACTTGTGCCTCGAGCCACACCAGAGAGGCAGCAGGAGTTTAGGGAACTGAACAAGTGGCTAAGGGAACTGGTGTAGGAAAGAGGGGTTCGGGTTCCTGGAGAACCGGGCTGACTCCTCAGTCGGTTACCGGTTCTTTAGTAAGGACGGGCTTCCCCTTAATGGGGACGGTACAGCTCTATAGGGAAGAAAGATGGCAACAAAGTTGGAGGGGCTTTTACACTAGGGGTTGGGGGGTGGGTTTAGAGGTAGCGATAACGGACAGTGAGCACAGGACAGAGGGGATTAGTGGAGACACTAGTGATATCATATCCATAACATCTAATCCCGGGGTTATTGAGTTACCAAAGCAAAAAACGGAGCCTGAGCAATCATCTTGAAAAAAATATGCACCAATACTAAACTCAGGGGAATGTTCACAAATGCCAGGAGCCTAGCCAATAAAATGCAGTAAAAGGAGCTGCTATTACACAAGGAGGATGTTGACTTCATGGAAATAACAGAAACTTGATTTGACAGCTCACATGATTGGCTGGCAAACATCCAGGGGTATTCCTGGTTTCGGAGGGACAGGGAGGGTAGGAGAGAGGGAGGGGTATGTCTATATTGCAGGAATGATTTACGGGTAGAAGAGCGGAATGACATCAGTGATGGTGCAAGAGGGAGGTGGAGTCGGTATGAGTAGAACTCTAAAAGGTGGAAGTGAGCGGGAAATTTCTAGTGGGGGGGGGGGTAGGTTACATGCCCCCTAACCTGAGGGAAGAGGTGGAGTTGGATCTCCTTTCACAGTTAGAAATGGCAGCCAGACAGGGAAATGTCATCATAATGGGGGACTTCAACTATCCCGACATTGACTGGGCGGAAGGGACAGCCCACTTATTAAAGGCCCGCCGTTTCTTAAATATTCTACAGGACAACGCCAAGTCCCAATTGGTGGAATCCCCTGGCTAGATGTAACACATTGCTAGATCTATTAATTACAAATGATACAGATCTGATTACAGATGTGGAAATATGGGACAACTTGGGAACTAGCAATCACAGAATTATTATTATTACGCATAAATCATAAAAAAGGCAGGCACGAGGGGAGTACAAGAACACCTTAATTTCAAAGGGTCAACTTTTCTAAACTGCCTTCAATGCTGCAGGATTTTAAGTGGGACCAAATCCTTAAAAAATTTAACACGGAGGAAAAATGGGAATGTTTTAGGAATATATTAAATAAATGTGCCACCAAGTGCATTCCAAGGGGTAATAAATACTGTATATAAGAACAAAAGGTTAAAACTGGGTGGCTGAACCAAAACGTAAAATGTCATATTAAAAGGACAAAAAATGGCCTTTAAAAAGTACAAAGCGGAGGGGTCATTGTCAGCATTCCAACAATACAGGGTATGCAATGTGAGGTGTGAGAACGCAATCAGGGTGGCTAAAAATAGGACTATGAAAGACACATAGTGGAGGAGAGTAAAAATAATCCCAAGAAGTCATTTAAATATATTAAACAGTAAAAAGGCGAGGTCTGAACACATAGGCCCCATAAAGGACGAGGATGGGAAGATGGTTACAGATGACAAGGAGAAGGCAGTTGTACTAAATGCTTTCTTCTCCTCGGTCTTCACACAGGAAAAGAAGGGGTACACCGACCACGCCTATTGTTAGCCACAAGGGTAGATCCTGTGACCAACAGAGTCCAGAAAGGATTAGAGAAGCTAAACAAATAAAATCACCAGGACCAGATGGCTTACACCCGAGAGTCCTTAACCACTTCAATACCGGCACTTTCACCCCCTTCCTGCCCAGGCGAATTTTCAGCTTTCATCGCTGTCGCACTTTGAATGACATTTGCGCAGTCATGCACAACTGTACCCAAATACATTTTTCGCATTTTTCATTACAAATATCAAGCTTTCTTTTGATGATATTTAATCACTGCTCTGGTTTATTTTTACTTAAAAAAAAAAAAAGAAAAAGACTGAAAATTAAAAAAAAAAAAAAGTTTTAGTTTCTGTCAGTAAATTTTGTAAATAAGCATTTTTTCTCTTTCACTGATGGGCGCTGCTGAGGTGGCATTCATGGGCACTGATTGCCAGCGATTAACAGGCGAGTGTTAGATGAACTAGCAGATTTAGATACACTAACAAATTAAAAGACAAACGCCAGCTCACACTGCAGTTACAGCAACAGTTTTTTTCCTTTTGGGATAGAGGTTTTACATGAATAAAAAAAAACTGATTATTGTAAGCACTCCTGTCAGTGATAAATATTTTGTCTCATCCCTCTAAACTATTACATTTGCAGGAGAGCTTATTCTGTAGAAAAACAGACTTACTGGCTGGATGATCAGATCAGACAAAAAGCCTAAAAAGAGCCTACAGCCTACATCTAAGGATTGGTAAGCTGCAATAAAATAAATGCTTGCTTTGGGTTTAAAGTGTTACTGAACCCACAACAGAAAAATCAGTCTACAAATGCAGTAAAGCATACTTGTTATACTCACCGTGGAACCTAAGGGGTTAATCCTGCACATTATGTAAAAAGGCTATATGATCCTGTCTTTTCTGATCCTCCTCTTCTTTCACAGTTCCCAATCCATCTCCTAATGGTACAGAGGCACTCTGCACATGCTCAGTTTGGTGTGTGTTTCTAGAGAGGTTTTTTTTTTTTTCTTGGGAGGGTGCATGTAATCGGCACCGGGCCAATCAGCACTGTCAAGACAGAGGGCCAGGAGTCCTGCAGCCTCATAGGACAGTCAAAGGAGAAAACTCCTACAAGCTGTAACCAGTGCTCAGCCAAATAGAAGTCACAAGACTACTATATATTGCTGATGAGAAAAGGTATTTAGCAGTTTAGATTTGCTAAAATAATTGCATTTTCATGTTCTGTGTACTGTGGGAGAGCAGATACAATGAATGCGGGGTCCTGGGTTAATTAACACTTTAATACTGCTTTAAAATAAAGCAGGTATCACAAGTAGATCAGAGTCCCTTCATATTAGCATCCACCTTAAAGAGCCCCCTTTTATCAGCTACCCCACCAGCCAAAAATAAAAAAAAATTGTCTAACTTTAGCTGGCTCCTAGATTTAAAGCAAATGTGTCAAGTCCGATTTTATGTTTGTTTTTAAATGGATAAATAAGATTACTACACTATAGTATCTTTCCAGTATGTCTGATGGTGTGACTGTTCCTGTGGCGATGACAGGAGGAAAGTTTGAGATCCTAGAGGGACCACTGAAGATTGAAACGATCAGCTTGGATGATACCACTGGTTTATTATACAGCGCTTTGTTGACTTATTAACTTAGAGGTCAATTGGTTAGTGGTGAGTGCGCATTTCTTACTGTGGTGGCGATGACCGGCGTTGCACTATTTGAAGATCCACAGAGCACAGGAGATGTATTCCACATGGCGTGGGGACTGTTTTACATGATTACGGACATTTATAATACTTGGACTTATTTCACTGGCTTGATTGTCGTAGCAACTTTGTTCTAGGCTTAGCTTGGGTTTCATGTTCCTATGATTGGAATAGCTCATAAAGCCTGGTTAAACTTCTTTTGCTCTTCCACAAAACTGAACTTCTGACCAGGTCCGTAGCCTTTTCAATTACAAAATTGAGTAATCATGCGTCACAATAAAGCACTTTGAAGTGTGTACGTGACATTACATTGTGCTTCTAATTCACTGGACCAGCGTCATGTCAGCTCTGGATGTATTTCCCAAGCAACGCTCATACTTTTCCTAGGTGGAGAGTTTTAACCAACAGCTTTACTCCTGTTTATTGCCAAGTTTATATTTTTATATTTCCACTTATGTAAAATGTCCAACTGTGAAGGTAATTATGCAGTACACAAAGATGCTGCTTTAATTTTGGATACAATTATCCTAGGTAGCTTTCAGACTCTAAGGTTACTGTAATGTGTTTTCAATATTGTCAGTCCTGAAAGTGGAGTAACTTAGCAACATCCATTTGTGTTTATATTCTTTATCGCGTCCAACTAAAGCTTTCCCAGCTATTTGCTCCTGCTGTGTTATGGATCAGTCTTCTGAAAGCACCCATGGCATCTGTTGAGCTGCGTATAGCCAGGCTGTCATTGTAATGAGACTGCATCATTATCTGATGAGAAGCTACTGAAAGGCATGAGAGGAGTGGTTAGCAGAGAATGTCACTGCTAGAGAGATCTCATCACTAACTAGAATGTAACAATAGAGGGGCAATTTAACTTTGTACTGTAGATGGTTGACCATGCAAATCAATTATAGATTTTAAAAACATGTTGGTAAGGCCAGTGACACACATTTACTGTACATTTCTTTCATTCATTCACCCTGCACGCTGAACAAGAGAAAATCGAATCATTTTAATTTCATTTTTCCCATCCATAATAAACAGGGTGACTCTACATTGACAGCCACAGCACCCATGTCTAAATACCCAAACATACCCAATCTGACTTTATGTAGTCACTGCCCGGCCAACAATTTTCCATCTGACTCTTCCGATTTCAAAATCACCTTTTGTTGAGAATGGTGATGCCGACAGGGTGACCCACGGTTCAAACTTTGGCAGATAATTGGATAAATTTCAAGCCATGTATGCAGTGGTGCCTGGTGGTTTTTTGTTTGGGGGGTGGCAAACAACTGACCCCCCCCCCCCGGCAACTCAAACCCCCCCATTCCCCCCGCTGTCTGCCGGTTAGTCCACCGGCACTTACCCATGCAGCAAAGATGAGGTGGGTATACCTCTTGCCACCTGTTGTTGGTGACAGATATGTCTAGAGGTCGACCGATATGGGTTTTTCTCTGGCCGATGCCGATATTTAGAAATCTCGGTGGCCGATGGCGGATATGTGATGTCGATTTTTTTGGGCCGATATATTAGGCCAAATTTTTTTTTTTTCTTTTGTTTTTTTTCCCCCCTTCATCTCATAAAATCTAACAGTTAGACCCCTTTCACACTGGGGCATTTTTCAGGTGCTTTTGGGCTAAAAATAGCGCCTGTAAAGTGCCTGTAAAACGGCTCCCCTGCAGTCTCAGTGTGATATCCCGAGTGCTTTCACACTGAGGCGATGTGCTGGCAGGATGTTAAAAAAAAAGTCCTGCAAGCAGCATCTTTGAAGCAGTGTATACCACCACTCCTGCCCATTGAAATGAATGCGCACCGCTGCCGAAGCGCCTGCAAAGCGTTTCGGCAGCGGCGCTTCAGGGGTGCATTTAACCCCTTCCTCGGCCGCTAGCTGGGTTATAAGCGCCCCGCTGGCAGCCGAATAGCGCCGCTAAAATGACGGTAAAGCATCGCTAAAACTAGTAGCGTTTTACCATCAACGCATGCCCGCTCCAGTGTGACAGCAACCTTAAGTGATACAGAAATTTTTTTTTTACGTTTAAACATTTATTAAACAAAACAAACCTCCAATCAGTTCACTTGTATGTAGAATTTAGAAAAATAAAACTATATCTTAAATATTAAATATACAAAAACAGGTAATCAAAACTTTTGGACGAAAAAAAATGGGCTAACTTTACTGCTTAGGTTTTTTTTTTTATTTATTAATGTATTTTTTCAAAAAAAATTGCGTTTGAAAGAGCGCTGTGCAAATACCGTGTGACATAAAAATATTGCAACAACCGCTATTTTATTCCCTAGGGTCTCTGCTAAAAAAATATATATAATGTTTGGGGGTTCTAAGTGATTTTCTAGCAGAAAATACAGGATTTTTACTTGTAAGCAACAAGTGTCAAAAAAGATTTAGTCTTTAAATGGTTAAACTGAGAGCTTCTACACACAGAATTTAGTTCATTCATAAGTGTAAACATTGTATCCTTCAGGTTCTTTTTATCAGATTTGGCAGGCTGCCCAGAGGAGGGAGAAGTCCTTCACAGAAGTTTTCAGGCAACTTGCACTGACTTCTATTACAGAAGTCATATTTAAGTGTCGCCTTGAAGTTATATTGGCTTTTTTTATCAGCACAATCTGCCGATGCCGATTAAGTAAAAAACACCAAATATCGGCAGATATATCGGCCGGCCGATATATCGGTCGACCTCTAGATATGTCCATCCATATATACCCCATGGTTGCATGTAATAAAAGCTGTTGTAGGGGAGAGCCTGGTGGCATCACATAAGTAGATATAATAAAGTAATACATAAATCATTAAGCACTGCAGTGTTTGTATGCTGGAATATTCTAGTAAAGTGGACCACCAAGGTGGTTTTCTTTGGCAATGTCGCCTCCAAAACTTGCTGTTTTCCCAATAAAGCTCAAGTACAAAACTACATATGCACCACTCATTTCTACCAGGTGTACAACTTTTAACAAATGGTCCAAGTTATTAAGCAGGGATATGGTCTTTATAAAGCCTGTACACAGCATTGTTCGGAACTCTGAAGCAAGTAAAAGTCCCATTTATTTTTAGTAAAGGAGAAAAAAGTGCCAGGAGATAGAGAGCCTGGTTACATGAGATGTTAAGACTGAGCTACCCTCCAACTATTAGGACCCATTCACACCATCATGTTAAAAAATTGCACAACTGCATTTCCCCCAAAGCACATAATGCATTTTAGCATTCTTTGATTGTGTTGTGTTAAAATGTAATGCAACACAATGTATTTTACATGCATTTTTGTTCATGCAGGCACATGGAAAATATGGACAGGTTGCTTTAAAACACACACACAAGCATTTTCCACACACTGCCATTGACTATAATCTAATGCACCTTTTTAACAAACAAAATAGATGCAGCAGGCATCTATTTCGAGACACAGTAGTCAACAAACTGCAGCCTAGGGGCCCGATTCTGCCTTCTGCCTGTATTTATCTGGCCCTTGGGGTATTATTCCTATCACTGACACCAATGATGGGGCACTATTCCTCCCACTGACACCAATGATGGGGCACTATTCCTCCAGCTGGCCACAGCCTGCCCCCCCTAAAAGTTTTAAGGACTGTAAACTGGCCCATTGTTTAAAAAGTTTGGAGACCCCTGCTCACAACAACACAACACGCTAAATGTGAAGAGTTTTATAAATCTGAATGGTAACTCATTTTCATACGATTGAAGGGCATTGCGATGCTGTATTGTAGCACACGTAAAACAGAAGTGTGTGAACAGTCTGTGGTGTTTAATGCACACTTAGTGCACCTTGTATTTTATGAATGTCATACAAAAGGCAGGCATTGTGTGCCGTAAACACTGATGTCCTGTGGAGAAATCCTAGCCATATCCACTCTCCATCATTTATAGTCCCCCAAGTTTTGCTCACAGAAGTCAACCTCATTTTTTTTAATCACTCCCAACAGTCATTACTGTATGCAAGGGTGACCTAGGCCAAAAAAGGCCAGTTTCTGAGCCTGCCTAGGACTTGAAAGGATTAAAATATTTCAGTTCGTGCACATCAGATTAATGATATCTGATAGGAAGCAAAAATGCTTGCATACCTATACTTACGTAAAGAAAAAGATTAATAAATAAGCCACAAGGATTTATTTATAAAACTGTCTCAGCAGACTCTAACAAATGAATAAGACTCCAACTGTTATTTGTCATGCTGTTTCTTCCAGGGCAGGATGGAAACTGCAGCTTTCCCTCAGATGGTATAAGCAAGGCCCAAGGTGTCATTTAATATAAATGACCAGGTAACAAGATTTCAAACCATTTTATTATTGGGCTCATTTTCTGCTGTCAAATAGTCTACTGTTTATTGTAATGGGGTAACAGAGAAAGTCTATAAAGATTAGATCAAGTAAAAGTGAGCAGCTTGCCCCTGAAATTCCTAATCCAAAGTATTACACATGCAGAGCAGTAGAGCTGCTTTATATTAAAACTGAACAAAGATTACTACAATATAAACACACAAAATGGAATGTGAGATTATTGGGAGATATTCTTGGAAGCATTTAAACATTGTATAGCTTCCATAGAGAGTTTCTTCAGAACTGTATATAAAGCAGATGCCAGAATTGTGAACCATCGCAGAACTTATCTGGTAGCATGAAACAGAGCTGTGGCCCGCTTACTAGTTGCTTAGCTACAGTCAGGTCCATAAATATTGGGACATCGACACAATTCTAATCTTTTTGGCTCTATACACCACCACAATGGATTTGAAATGAAACGAACAAGATGTGCTTTAACTGCAGACTTTCAGCTTTAATTTGAGGGTATTTACATCCAAATCAGGTGAACGGTGTAGGCATTACAACAGTTTGTATATGTGCCTCCCACTTTTTAAGGGACCAAAAGTAAATGGGACAGATTAACAATCATCCATCAAACTTTCACTTTTTAATACTTGGTTGCAAAGCCTTTGCAGTCAATTACAGCCTGAAGTCTGGGACGCATAGACATCACCAGACACTGGGTTTCATCCCTGGTGATGCTCTGCCAGGCCTCTACTGCAACTGTCTTCAGTTCCTGCTTGTTCTTGGGGCATTTTCCCTTCAGTTTTGTCTTCAGCAAGTGAAATGCATGCTCAATCGGATTCAGGTCAGGTGATTGACTTGGCCATTGCATAACATTCCACTTCTTTCCCTTAAAAAACTCTTTGGTTGCTTTTGCAGTATGCTTCCGGTCATTGTCCATCTGCACTGTGAAGCGCCGTCCAATGAGTTCTGAAGCATTTTGCTGAATATGAGCAGATAATATTGCCCAAAACACTTCAGAATTCATCCTGCTGCTTTTGTCAGCAGTCACATCAATAAATACAAGAGAACTAGTTCCATTGGCAGCCATACATGCCCACGCCATGACACTACCACCACCATGCTTCACTGATGAGGTGGTATGCTTTGGATCATGAGCAGTTTTTCTCCATACTCTTCTCTTCCCATCACTCACAAGTTGGTCTTGGTCTCATCTGTCCATAGGATTTTGTTCCAGAACTGTGAAGGCTTTTTTAGATGTCATTTGGCAAACTCTAATCTGGCCTTCCTGTTTTTGAGGCTCACCAATGGTTTACATCTTGTGGTGAACCCTCTGTATTCACTCTGGTGAAGTCTTCTCTTGATTGTTGACTTTGACACACATACACCTACCTCCTGGAGAGTGTTCTTGATCTGGCCAACTCTTGTGAAGGGTGTTTTCTTCACCAGGGAAAGAATTCTTCGGTCAACCACCACAGTTGTTTTCCGTGGTCTTCCGGGTCTTTTGGTGTTGCTGAGCTCACTGGTGCGTTCTTTCCTTTTAAGGATGTTCCAAACAGTTGATTTGGCCACACCTAATGTTTTTGCGATCTCTCTGATGGGTTTGTTTTGTTTTTTCAGCCTAATGATGGCTTGCTTTACTGATAGTGACAGCTCTTTGGATCTCATATTGAGAGTTGACAGCAACAGATTCCAAATGCAAATAGCACACTTGAAATTAACTCTGGACCTTTTATCTGCTCCTTGTAAATGGGATAATGAGGGAATAACACACACCTGGCCATGGAACAGCTGAGCAGCCAATTGTCCCATTACTTTTGGTCCCTTAAAAAGTGGGAGGCACATATACAAACTGTTGTAATTCCTACACCGTTCACCTGATTTGGATGTAAATACCCTCAAATTGTCAGGATGGCCGAGTGGTCTAAGGCGCCAGACTCAAGAGATGTTTCTTCACATTGTGTGGGTGTTCTGGTCTCCAAATGGAGGCGTGGGTTCAAATCCCACTTCTGACAAAAAGTTTACACATTTAGCTTGAACTAGAATCACCACTTCCACTGTGTTTTCATGCTACCATGTCACTGACAAAAAACAAAAACAAATAATCCCAAAACTTTTAAGCTGCTCATTGGGAGATTGCTGGAACTTAAACCAAGTGGAACTTTTCTAAGTGCGGGGAGAATCTCTCAGACGATCCGGAGCCTGGGACTATACGAGCTCGGCGCTCGTGGGTTGAGGCGTGCGCTCACTGTCTAAAACGTGAGTGCAACCCCCCCTCTCTCCCCCCACCTGTATCTTCACATCAAACGGTATTATACTATATACCATTCGCTTTTTGTTTCCTACATATGATATACGGCATTACCAATCAACACCACTGGCTGTATCGTTGGACTTCCCCGTCGGCGGGGCTTCCTCTACACATGCTGTATACCTTACAGCTGTAAGGTAAGGGGCCTAGGAACACGGAGGTGCCCCCACCTGTCAGCACCCTGTTTTTTACTTCCCCCCTGGCTCATCATCATCATCCTATTTATATCCAGGATTGTCACATCTGGTGGTGGGACTGCTGTCACCTTATTGATTTACAACTTTCCTTTTTCCTTGGTATATTAAGTTTTCACCAAGTGTTGGCGGATTACCAACACCAATCACTGGGACTTGTTTATGGACACTTATACATTATTCACATTGTTAAATATTATTCACGTATGTACCTATATCAGCAGCTGAATATCATATTTATATTTATATACACAGGATTATAGTCATTTTATTGGAGAGTTTTTTTATGACATTATGACAGAGTCTGGATATATGCTCCTTCTATAGCAGATTCACATACCCCTACACACTCTCTGCCGGTACACATTTCCAGCCTTCATATTTTATTCCTTTCCTATTTGGTTGATCATAGTAATGTTTTCTTTTCTACATATCATTCAGTGAGATCTGTCTGTGTGCACATTCTAGTTATGTATTTGCACCTATGAGCACGCTTTTATATGCATTTGTTCTTATGTTCAGGTCATTTGTCATCCTGGGATTTTATTTAGTCTAGTTCTCCCCCCCCCCCCTTTTTATCACAGCGCAGCCACCACCCCCCTTACCCTCAAATTAAAGCTGAAAGTCTGCAGTTAAAGCACATCTTGTTCGTTTCATTTCAAATTCATTGTGGTGGTGTACAGAGCCAAAAAGATTACAATTGTGTCGATGTCCCAATATTTATGGACCTGACTGTATGTCAAGCAATGGAATAGTGTGAGGCCATAAGCATGAATAATGAGCACAAAAAACAGAACAGTAACAGACTTTCAGTGGCGAATCTTAACCACTTGCTTACTGGGCACCTTAACCCCCCTCCTGCCCAGACCAATTTTCAGCTTTTAGCGTTGTTGCACTTTAAATGACAATTGCGCGGTCATACAACACTGTACCCAAATTACATTTTTATGATTTTTTCCCCACAGAGCTTTTTTTGGTATTTGATCACCTCTGTGGTTTTTATTTTTTGTTAAAAAAATGTAAAAAGACCGATTTTTTTTTAAAAAAAATGATTTTTTAAAATATTTTATTATAAAATTTTTCAAACAGGTACATTTTTCTCCTTCATTGATGTACGCTGATGAGGCTGTACTGATGGGCACCGATAAGACGGCACTGAGAGGTGGCACTGAAGGGCACTGAGAAGTGGCACTGATAGCTGGCACTGATAGCTGGCAGTGATGGGCACTGATGGGTGGCAATAATGGGCACTGATGGGTGGCAATAATGGGCACTGATGTGTTACGCTGATAAGCAGCACTGTTAGGTGGCACTGATGAGGCACCACTGGTGGGCATTGATAGTTGGCACTCATGGGCATTGATAGGTGGCACTGGCAGGTGGCACTGGCAGGGGGTACTGATTGGCACAGATGAGGCAGATGTGCCTCCTTCCTCTTCATGGTCGATGTCCCTTGTACATAAGCCGGTGATCGGCTTTTTTCTCCTCACGCTGTCAGCGTGAGGAGAAAAAAAAATACGATTACCGAGCTTTTGTTTACACACGTGATCAGCGGTCATTGGCTGACAGCTGATCAAGTGGTAGGGGGCTGGGATTGGCCCCTTACTCGGATCTGTGATCACCCGAGTCTCGGTGACCTGAGTCAGGGGGTAGCACAAAGGGGAGCACATCATATGACGGCTTCCCGGAAATTCAGGTCTGCGCTGTAGCCGTCATTCGGCTATGGCACGGATGTCAAGTGGTTAAAGAGACCCTGTCATGACAGAAATATGGATGCCCTCTGGATCCTGTTCCCTCACAAATGCTACGTTCACCATCCGGCCCTATGCTACACTCTCTAACCCACATCTTCAATCTCTCCCTCTCTTCTGGCATCTTCCCTAACTCTCTAAAACATGCACTTGTCAGACCCATACTTAAAAAGCCCTCACTGGACCCATCCAATCTTCACAACCTACGCCCCATCTCCTTGCTCCCCTTCTTATCCAAACTCCTCGAACGTCTGGTCTACAACCGACTGAGCGTCCACCTCGCTGATAATAGCCTTCTTGATCCCCTTCAGTCTGGATTTCGTCCTCAACACTCCACAGATACTGCTCTCCTAAAACTAACAAACGATCTACTAACGGCCAAAACCAATCGACACTATTCTGTACTCCTGCTCCTGGACCTCTCTGCTGCCTTTGATACGGTTGACCACCCCCTCCTCCTCAAAAAACGACACGCCTTTGGTCTCCGTGACTGTACACTTCGCTGGTTCTCTTCCTACTTATCCAACCGCACCTTCAGTGTTTCTTATAACTCTACTTCCTCCTCTCCTCTTCCTTTCTCTGTTGGGGTCCCCCAGGGTTCTGTTCTTGGACCTCTACTGTTTTCCATCTACACCTCCTCCCTGGGTCAACTGATAGCCTCCCATGGCTTCCAATACCACCTCTACGCTGACGACACCCAAATCTATTTCTCTACCCCTCAGCTCACTCCCTCTGTCTCCTCACGTATCACCAATTTACTCTCAGATATATCAGTCTGGATGTCACACCACTTCCTCAAACTCAATCTAGTCAAAACCGAACTTATAATTTTTCCTCCCCCATATGCCTCTTCCCCTGATCTCTCTGTCAAAATCAATGGCACAACTATAAGCCCATCCCCACATGCCAAGGTTCTAGGTGTAGTCCTAGACTCTCAACTCTCCTTCAAGCAACACATCCAATCACTGTCCAAATCCTGCCGCCTCAACCTCCGCAACATCTCCAAAATACGCCCCTTTCTAACCAATGACACAACAAAGCTCTTAATTCACTCACTGGTCATCTCTCGCCTCGACTACTGCAACTCCCTTCTCATTGGCTTACCTCTACATAGTCTATCACCTCTTCAATCCATTATGAATGCCGCTGCTAGACTCATCCACCTTACCAATCACTCTGTGTCTGCCACTCCTCTCTGTCAATCCCTCCACTGGCTTCCACTCGGCCAAAGAATTAAATTCAAAATTCTAACAACTACGTACAAAGCCATCCACAATTTAGCCCCCAGCTACATCACTAGCTTAGTCTCTAAATACCAACCTACTCGCTCTCTTCGTTCCTCTCAAGACCTCCTGCTCTCTAGCTCCCTTGTCACCTCCTCCCATGCTCGCCTCCAGGCCTTTTCCAAAGCCTCTCCAATCCTTTGGAATGCCCTACCCCAATCTGTCCGCTTATCTCCTACTTTATTAGCTTTCAGACGATCCCTGAAAACCCTTCTCTTCAGAGAAGCCTATCCTACCCACACCTAAAAACTGTATTTTAATTTTTTCCATCAGCTCATCCCCCACAGTTATTAACTTTTTTGTTTCCACTTGACCCTCCCCTCTAGATTGTAAGCTCTAACGAGCAGGGCCCTCTGATCCCTCCTGTATTGACTTGTATTATAAGTGTACTGTCTGCCCCCATGTTGTAAAGCGCTGCGCAAACTGTTGGCGCTATATAAATCCTGTATAATAATAATAATAATAATAATATAATAATAATAAAGAGACCCTGTCATGACAGAAATATGGATCTGCCAGCAAGTCACAATGGTAGGGTTGCCCCTGTATTCCACCTTCCTGTCACAAAGTTACATGGACGGCACTGTGCAAACCAAAAGCAGCGATATTGTTGTATTGAGGCATACTGGAAAACAATATAAAAGATAAATTTAGGTATTTATGCTAGTTGTATGTTAAGATACATTTTTTTTAATGGTTACATACCTGGAATAAATTACATTTTACCATTTGATCTCAGATTGAACCCATGATATGGTCCCAAAGGCCATAGTGGGGGAATATGTTTGGATTTAATTTATATATTAAGGTCGGGTTCACACTTATGCAAAATGGATGCGGTTTTCCCCGCATCCAATTCGCATGATAGGAGAGTGTGACCGGCTCTAAATAGAGCCGGTTCACACAGCTCCTAGGCGGCCGTGGTCCATATTTGAAACATTTGGAAAGGGTCACGCTTCTTTGGCTCCATTTCAGGTCCAAATTCAGGCAAAAATTCGTACGCGATTTGCACGTGAATTCGCTGTACGGGGGCGCACTGGACCCCCTGCTGGGACCCACAGTCACATCAGAGGACAATTAACAGATTTGTGTCTGGCCCTAATCATAACTTCAGCCAGATGACTTTATTGAAGGGATGCTTTACACATAATTTCACCTACATACCTTTAAAAATCTTTAGGACACAGTTTAAAACTGTTCCTAAAGGGACCCAAGCAGTAGCAAATGCTGGTCCACAATCCTAGAGCAGTGTTCTCCAAACTGCGGCCCTTTGCTTGCCTTTATCCAGTCCTTGGGGCAATATTCCTCCCATTGGTATGAGACACTATTCTGCCTACTGACACCAACAATGGGGCCCCATTTCTCCCACTGACACCAACAATGGAGCACTATTTCTCCCAATGATAGAAACAATGGGGCAATATTACTCCCCCTAATACCAAATGTGGCAATGTTCACTCCTGCAATGCCAGGACGATTTCCACTCCTGCTGGCCAGTCTGACCCTTTCTAAAACGTTTAGAATCATTGGAAACCCCTGTTCTAGAGTAAAAAGAATGTAAAAGGTGCAAACAATAGTCTAATTCCCATATTCCATGCTGATTTAACCCAATAAACTGTAACCAAAGTCAACTATTTCAATCTGTGGACCATAGAAAGGTACATGGCGGCATATACCAAACACTGAACAGTATTATAAATTCAGTCATTCACTGTTTGGCAAGGGATTCAATGCCAGAGCATGAAAATTGAGGGATTACACTGAATAGTAAGTGAAATATGGCTCAAAAAGGGACTAATCCTACTGTATATCTCTGGCAACTAAATAAAGGCAACAATAGATGTTGGCAGATCATCTTAAATCAATCTTTGCCAACTGGTCAATCACAGCCAGACCTGGTGCAAACACAGAGTATCTATGTATTTTCAGATGTAAGCAAACACTTGCATCTGCTGGAAGCTCAGTATTCTTTCCCTTACAATTATGCAGTGCCAGCAGTGCCTGCAAAGCGCATGACCACGTAAACAGCAAGAATACATGATTATGAACACATCGTTCTGGAATCGGATCGTTTATGATCAGATTATACATGCACAACCCAAGTTCTAGCTAATGTCCATGGTGAGCATTACACTGTTGTGGAAGTGCCCTGTGATCCTAAAACAAGAAGGTGAAATGAAGATTTCAGAAGACATTTAAAAATCATCCATGCAGTAACATGGATTCCTCACCCACAGTCCATTATACTACTGCTTACATTGCTTATTGGACTAAAACCAGACACATACATGACAGCACAGTAAAATATGACTTTACAATTCCACTGCCTTGTGGCCCAACTTCTCCCATCAATAGCAATGCTTTTCAAGAGCATTCCTGTGTAGACGGTGTAGGATAGCTAAAGCTAGCTATTAAAAAAAAAAAAAAAAATGATTTCCTTCATCTACACAAGCTAGGTAGATGGAGGAAGTCTCCCCACACCTGGACAATGTATTCTGACACCATGTCTCTCCACTGTCAGAATGCACTGATCAGAGTCTGCAGCTGCTGATTAACAAAAGTTTTCCAGCACGTCCATTCCACTGCTTCTGTCAAATGGGGACTGCCACACACGGATCAAGTCCAGTCTTGGTAAATCACCCGAATTTCAATCCCTCTATGCTTATGCTAAAGGAAGATGCACAGACCTGGACACCTTTACAAAAATAATGGCCATTCACAGCTATCTAGAGTTGACTCACAGAAATTTGTTTATCATTTCCGAATGAATTAGAAAACTGGAATCTAGTGTCTGGATACCTTGTAGCATGTCAGTATTGTAAATTAATGACGGTAAGTGTACAAAGCATCACATCCCTATATCAAGCACATATTTCTGTAGGAGAACAACAACAAAAAAAAAAAAGCTGGACTTTTAGAGCCGGTTTACACTAGAATCACACAGGAATGTGGTCTGTGTTCCTGTGCCAACCCCTGCTGTGCGATTTGGCAGGCCATTCGCTTCAAATCACACCGGACTGCACAAAAAGTAGTGCCTACACTACTTTAGAAAAACACGCTGCACCAAAGTGCATGGTACTGCGGTACCATGCAATCATTTGCCTGCAAACGCACTACATTTGCTTTGGGGTGCAGTTAATGTATTGCCACCTGCAGCAGATCACAAAGGCAGTTTTTTAATGTGGTGTGTGAAATGCGCACAGAGCACTCCTTTCCCTACCTGCAGTCTGGTGTTAACCAGCCCCTAAGGTGCAGGAAATTTCTCAAGAAGGTTAAAAACCATTTCATTTATTATCATCACCATATTAAAGTTTTCACATGAAAACACTTCTCATAGATGAGTAAATCCCCACACGAGAACACATACATGTATAGCACCCTTCCCCCAACAGTAATACTGGCGGCTTCCAGCCTACAAGAGTAGATCAACTCCGAGTATGATGATGAAGACAATATTACAAATTCATCAGTAGTACAGTATACTGATCAGATTGGACCAGTCCAATCCTGTGGAGAGAAGCATACATGCTACTGTCTAAGAAAAGAGTCCTGGGGAGATCCTTAAAATGACATATGCACTCCTTGACGTGCTCTTTCTGCTGGCATTGCCCTGAGTTCTCAGTTTCCAGCCCAATTTTGCATTGTGCTGCATTGCTCCCACTTGACTAATGGTCTTGTGATCATATCACATTGGCACCTCCTGAAAAAGCGTTTTTGTGAAACACGTTGACACGCCCTCCTACCCCACATCAGCATATGTTACTACTGATTGATTTGTAATGTTGTATCAGCACTATATCCTGAATTGATCTACTCTTATATGCTGGCAGCTGCCTGTATTACTGTTGGGGGGGGCTATATATGAGGCGTTTGTCCTTCACATAACTGTTATTCCTTTGTGGGGATTTATTCATCTATGAGAAATGTTTTTATGTGAAAATTTTATCATGGTGATGATAATAAATTAAATACTTTAGAAAATACCATAATGCGGTTTGTGTCTTTCGGAAAGGTTTCTTGCACCCTAAAAATCCCTTTTTTCTCCTCTCTACTGATATATTACTTTGTATATTACCTTGTAGTAGGTCAATATTACAGTGTCTGAGGTGTAAAAAGGATGAATCATAAAGGAGTAGTGTAAACAATTGGACATACAAAAAGAATCACAATGGACTAAAGCTGGCCATAGATGGATCAAATCTCGACCAGTTCAGCAAGCACCAGCAGAAATTCAATCCATCGTTGGGCAGGCTGATTGAACTGAACTCAAGCCATCCATTGACAGTACAACCAGCCTGTCAGGTCTTTTGCATGTGATCACTGCTGGCAGCTATAAATGTTACAAGCGATCATTGTGTTCTGCCAGCAGGTAATGCTCCCCGCCAGCAGGACACAATAGCGTTGCGGGAGAGATTCCTTCCATCAACACTGACTGCAGTGATGGGGGAATTGAGCAATTTCCTTTCCTTCCTCCCATGGTGGAAGGAAAGAAAAAATTGTATAATCTTTGGCTTTCCTTTGTGTTTGGACAGAAACTACTAAAAATATGCCAAGGTTGTCATGGGCCAAAAATAAAGTATCAGAGTACTTGGCCTTCACACCTTACTACTGCACTAGTAAAGGACACAATGCATGTGTGATGGTATCAAACAAAGACTTCTGGATACTACAGTAGATACTCTCCAGGTTGACAGCATGTGTTGTTCATAAAATCAGTAGTTGGAGATGGGGGCCATTATACTTTACAGAATGCTTCATTTAATTTTCAGTAAACAGCAAAGCATTTAAAGTCCTGCATACACGATCATGACAATTCCATGACCAAAGAAGTTAAAGAAAAGCATGAATAACTTTCATCTAACTAAAAGGACACATGATCTACAATGAAAGGAAAATGGCATGCAGAACATGAAGCATGAAACTATCTTAACACACTGAATTCTTGAAAACAATGCCCCATATACTGACTGTTTACGTCTCCATAACATTTTCTCTTTTAACAAGAATGTTTTCCAGACACCATGTTCAACAATTTTACCTTTATAAATTTGTGTCAAAACAGTGGGCTAAACTCAGCAGTGAAGCAAAAAATTGTTTACTTCATTTTGCTTGTATGTGTGCTGGTATTTCATAAAGATAAAATTCCTTTCTAGTTTGTTCATTGGGTCAGAAGAAAACCACAGAGCTAGAATGTGCTTTTCACTTTTTATCTTTAAGCTTCACTTCAGGCACGTATTAAAACTATAACATAACGTAAAAAAAAAAAAATCATTAAATGTTTAAAAGTAGTATAAATACCAGGTGTAGCCTCCAGTTCAAACCTGTAGAACTCAATGTAGACTGGGAGAGGAAGGGGCAGCACACTGAGCCAATTAGCTGTCCTGCACGCACGTGTGTGTGTGTGTGTGGTGGGGGGGGGGGGGTGAGTACTAGCAGATTTAGACACACTAACATATTGAAACTGAACTCCAGCGAACGCTTCAGTTACAGCCAACATTTTTTCCTTTTGGGATAAAAGTTTTACATAACTAAAAGCTGATCATTGTAAGCATCCCCTGTCAGTGGTAATGGTTTGTCTCAACCTTGTAACTTCAAGAGCACTTTTCTGTTGAAAACAACAGACTTATTGGCTGGATCACCTGATGAAAATAGATGAAAGACAGCCTAAAAAAAAGGATATAAATACCAATACAGCCATCACATCTAAGAATTGGTAAGCTGTAAAAAATAATAAAATGTTTGCTTTTGGGTTTAATGCCACTTTAACTGCAGTAGGAGAAGTAAGGCCACCTGGCTGGCTGTGTAAATCCCAGGAATGGATGGGCACAGATAATTTGGGAGGAAAAACAAATCCCATATGTGTATTTCCATTGTCTATTTAGCAATTTCAGGTTTGAAGTTAATTGATTTTATGGAATTTAATGCGATCCATCTTTCATTGACTGAGTTGGCCAAGCCTGATCTGTTATTTTAAGGCCTCCTTCACACACTAATTAGGTATACACACTGAATTTCAGCAGCAAGAATCAGCAGATTATTGAGATTGGGGTGACAGATAAATGCAAACAATGGCTGCCGCTCAGCTTGTACAAAGTAATGACAGGCTGAGAGGAGCAGTCAGTGCCAGTCACTGTTCGCATGTATCTGCACATGCCGCGGTTACCTGCTGTTAGGGAGAGATGTCTAAACCTAGATACATCTTTCTGCGCCCTGCGTCATTCATCTGTCCCTGACTACAGGTAAGCGACTCTGCCTCCATCAGCTTGTCATTCATTCACATGGGCAGAGCAGCTGCAGCTAAATGTAAATACAGATGATTTTGCAGACTGGCCCTAAACATCCGTGTGAATGAGGCCAAATCTGTTTGTGACTTTGATCATTACTCATTTATACCATATGTGTTCAGACTTCAGGATCTCTGTCTGGCTTGAAGTTACATTTCTTCTGAACAATGAACACAAAAAGATAAAAAAAAGTGGTATGCTTCATTTGAATTCTAAAGCGCTCTTATGAGTCACTTCCATTGCGCAGTTCTCATAGCTCCGTGACTGTCAGTGGCTCTCTGCCCTTCCCCCCTCGTGCTTACTGGAGCGCTGGGCTGGAAAGTGGGTGGGAGCGGTCGGCTCAGGCTTTCAGCGGCTCGCCAAGAGGCAGAGCTGGGTGCAGGTCCAGGGATCTTGGCGGATCCCGACTCGATGGTCATGATGACGCCCGAGCCTGGACCGACTCTGTGATGTCAGCAGACAGCGGACCTTAGCGTGCTCTCTGCTGAAACCAGGTCACAGGAGTGCAAAACGAACTGGACTCCTGTGATCCACAGGAGAAGTATAGCCAAACGAGCTTTGGTTGTATTTCTCCTTTAAGATATACTCAGCAAACAGTTTTAATAAGTATTTGTCCAGACCTATAAAGGCTTCTGGAACTCCTTAATAAAACAACTGAACTACTGAGGTTGTGCCCAAAAAGCAACACAGTGGGTAAAGGACTAGTCATTAATTGCCAATGAGCTCCCTGCAGCTGATCCCTTTTCCCCCCATACCAATTTTGAATTCCTTGTTTGGCATTGTCAATGTGGAGGAAGCCATTGTGGTTGAGGAAGAGTGTTCTTCTCCTATCGGGGCTGCCCCTTGAGTAGTAATATAATTACTGGTGGGAGAATATTAAAGAAGCAACAAAAGAAACACAGGAAGCACAAAATGAATTAGGCAGAAGCATAGAGATCAAGGAGAACAGTGAAGAGCACTGCCATGACATTACTAAGGCTTCATACACACAGGACATTTTTACAGCTGCGGTTTTTGGCTTCAGGCAGTTTTTTTTCTGCAGCCAGGAAAAGCCCCAGCATGTTATCCCATGTGTCCCTGCATCAGTGTTTTTTTTTGGCAGGGGCGTTTTATGGCTGGAAAAAAAGAACAGAACTAGTGGGTTTGAAGAGGAGTTTTTGAGCTGTAAAAATTATGCTATTCGGCCAAATGAAAGGGACATGAGGGACTCAGAGGACATGGATGGCCAGCTGTCTGCTACCAAAAAGTGAGAGGCCAGATACTGACTAGAGTCAAGCAAAGTTTGAAAAGGCCTATCCTGGAGACCTGGTGAAAATTGCGGATTTCCCAGAACTGGGAAAAGCGGAGAGTCTTGGGAGGAAAGAGAGGCTTTGGTAAATAGTTGCGATAATGGGATCTGGCAACATCTTGTAACACCACGGTGCTCTAGAAAGAGGGATTGCACTTTGGGCTTGTTCTAATTGAGACCAGAGCTTGATGTTACGGGGAGGACACCAATCAATAAGTCTACCCAAATGGGTCGCTTGATAGTATTTATGTACATCAGGGACAGCCAAACCCCCATATTGTTTGGGGAACGAGAATTGACATTGGTGAAGTCTAGGACACTTATGGGCCAAGATGAAGTCAAATAAAGAATCAAAAGTTGTATTTTGTCTTATAGCGCATTGATTCCCATATTGTTATTGTTAAAGGCAGCAGTAATCTCACTGATTAGTTCCCCCCAAAGCAGGAAAGTTCTTGAATGCTTCCAGTGAGCATCCTTTTTTTAAAGCAATCAAATGATTAAGGTTCAATGTGTTTTTAGTTTGAAAAGCTCATCTTAATCCACATCCTAGCTCGTATATAAAGTTGGTAATGTCATGGTCCCCTCCTATCCAAGCCAATTTTCATCTTCTAGCCACTTGAGCCCCGGACCTTTATGCTGCCTAAGGACCAGAGGTCTTTTTCCAATTTGGCACTGCGTCGCTTTAACTGCTAATTGCGCGGTCATGCAATGCTGTACCCAAACGAAATTTGCGTCCTTTTCTTCCCACAAATAGAGCTTTCTTTTGATGGTATTTGATCACCTCTGCGGTTTTTATTTTTTGCGCTATAAACGGAAAAAGACCGAAAATTTTGAAAAAAAATGATATTTTCTACTTTTTGTTCTAAAAAAAATCCAATAAACTAAATTTTAGTCATACATTTAGGCCAAAATGTATTCGGCCACATGTCTTTGGTAAAAAAAATGTCAATAAGCGTATATTTATTGGTTTGCGCAAAAGTTATAGCGTCTACAAACTAGGGTACATTTTCTGGAATTTACACAGCTTTTAGTTTATGACTGCCTATGTCATTTCTTGAGGTGCTAAAATGGCAGGGCAGTACAAAAGCCCCCCAAATGACCCCATTTTGGAAAGTAGACACCCCAAGGAAATTGCTGAGAGGCATGTTGAACCCATTGAATATTTATTTTTTTTGTCCCAAGTGATTGAAAAATGACAAAAAAAAAAAAAAAAAAAATATTTACAAAAAGTGGTCACTAAATGATATATTGCTCACACAGGCCATGGGCCTATGTGGAATTGCACCCCAAAATACATTTAGCTGCTTCTCCTGAGTATGGGGATACCACATGTGTGGGACTTTTTGGGAGCCTAGCCGCGTACGGGGCCCCGAAAACCAATCACCGCCTTCAGGATTTCTAAGGGTGTAAATTTTTGCTTTCACTCTTCACTGCCTATCACAGTTTCGGAGGCCATGGAATGCCAAGATGGCACAAAACCCCCCAAAATGACCCCATTTTGGAAAGTAGACACCCCAAGCTATTTGCTGAGAGGCATATTGAGTCCATGGAATATTTTATATTTTGACACAAGTTGCGGGAAAGTGACACTTTTATTTATTTATTTTTTTTTTTTTCATAAAGTTGTCACTAAATGATATATTGCTCACACAGGCCATGGGCATATGTGGAATTGCACCCCAAAATACATTTAGCTGCTTCTCCTGAGTATGGGGATACCACATGTGTGGGACTTTTTGGGAGCCTAGCCGCGTACTGGACCCCGAAAACCAATCACTGCCTTCAGGATTTCTAAGGGTGAAAATTTTTGATTTCACTCTTTACTGCCTATCACAGTTTCGGAGGCCATGGAATGCCCAGGTGGCACAAAACCCCCCCAAATGACCCCATTTTGGAAAGTAGACACCCCAAGCTATTTGCTGAAAGGCATGGTGAGTATTTTGCAGCTCTCATTTGTTTTTGAAAATGAAGAAAGACAAGAAAAAACATTTTTTTTTTTCTTTTTTCAATTTTCAAAACTTTGTGACAAAAAGTGAGGTCTGCAAAATACTCACTATACCTCTCAGCAAATAGCTTGGGGTGTCTACTTTCCAAAATGGGGTCATTTGGGGGGGTTTTGTGCCACCTGGGCATTCCATGGCCTCCGAAACTGTGATAGGCAGTGAAGAGTGAAATCAAAAATTCACGCCCTTAGAAAGCCTGAAGGCGGTGCTTGGTTTTCGGGGTCCCGTACGCGGCTAGGCTCCCAAAAAGTCTCACGCATGTGGTATCCCCGTACTCAGGAGAAGCAGCAGAATGTATTTTGGGGTGTAATTTCACATATTTCCATGGCATGTTTGAGCAATATATCATTTAGTGACAACTTTGTGCAAAAAAAAAAAAAAAAAAAAAAAATTTGTCTCTTTCCCGCAACTTGTGTCGCAATATAAAATATTCCATGGACTCGACATGCCTCTCAGCAAATAGCTTGGGGTGTCTACTTTCCAAAATGGGGTCATTTGGGGGGGTTTTGAACTGTCCTGGCATTTTATGCACAACATTTAGAAGCTTATGTCACACATCACCCACTCTTCTAACCACTTGAAGACAAAGCCCTTTCTGACACTTATTGTTTACATGAAAAAGTTTTTTTTTTTTTGCAAAAAAATTACTTTGAACCCCCAAACATTATATATTTTTTTAAAGCAAATGCCCTACAGATTAAAATGGTGGGTGTTTCATTTTTTTTTTTCACACAGTAATTGCGCAGCGATTTTTCAAACGCATTTTTTGGGGAAAAAACACACTTTTTTTAATTTTAATGCACTAAAACACGCTATATTGCCCAAATGTTTGATGAAATAAAAAAGATGATCTTAGGCCGAGTACATGGATACCAAACATGACATGCTTTAAAATTGCGCACAAACGTGCAGTGGCAACAAAATAAATACATGTTTAAAAGCCTTCAAAAGCCTTTACAGGTTACCACTTTAGATTTACAGAGGAGGTCTACTGGAAAAATTACTGCACTCGATCTGGCCTTCGCGGTGATACCTCACATGCATGGTGCAATTGCTGTTTACGTTTGACGACAGACCGCCGCTTGCGTTCGCCTTAGCGCGAGAGCAGGGGGCGACAGGGGTGTTTTTTTTTTTTTTTTTTTTCTTTATTATTTTTTTGCTTTTTTAATCTTACTTTTAAACTGTTCCTTTCATATTTTTTTTTTTAATCATTTTTATTGTTATCTCGGGGAATGTAAATATCCCCTATGATAGCAATAGGTAGTGACAGGTACTCTTTTTTGAAAAAATTGTGGTCTATTAGACCCTAGATCTCTCCTCTGCCCTCAAAGCATCTGACCACACCAAGATCGGTGTGATAAAATGCTTCCCCAATTTCCCAATGGCGCTATTTACATCCGGCGAAATCTAAGTCATGAAATACTCGTAGCTTCCGGTTTCTTAGGCCATAGAGATGTTTGGAGCCACTCTGGTCTCTGATCAGCTCTATGGTCAGCTGGCTGAATCACCGGCTGCATTCTCAGGTTCCCTGTTGAGACAGGAGAGCCAGAGAAAAACACGGAAGACGGTGGGGGGGGGGGGGGGGGCATTCCCTCCCACGGCTTGTAAAAGCAGTCTAGAGGCTAATTAGCCGCTAGGATTGCTTTTACATGAAAGCCGACCGCTGGCTGAAAAGAATGATACCAAGATGATACCTAAACCTGCAGGCATCATTCTGGTATAACCACTCAAAGTCGTGAATGGCGTACCTGAAGACAAAAAAATGGTTAACAATGGTTAACAATAAAGCACAGTAAAGTGTAAATAATTACACACCTGAAAAACAAACATGATAAAACATAATAACAATAACAATAAAACATTGCAGAATAGAATACAGTAAAAAAGAGCAGAACAATAGAGAGAGAGAATAGAGAGAGAGAGAACAATAAAACAACTATTTTTTTTTATTTCATATTTTTTTTTTTTTTACACTTTTTTTGTAACTAACTTTTATAACGGTACCCGGTTCCAGGTTCGGGTCTCTCAAAATGCGATGGCATTTTGGGAGACCCTGTGAAAGTGCGCCTAGTCTGTGCAATGCTGTACCCTACGCTAATACTCAACTAGTGAATGGTAGCGTTCAAAACATTCACCAATGCAAAGACCAGGATTGTCAGGACAGGAGGGACAATAATAGCGGGTGTCACGCCTATATCCGCGCTAGCTGCAGACACAATATCTTTTTTGGGGGCGTTCGCTGGGTAGGGGTACTCGGGAGGACATAAAGAAAATGCCTCTCATGCAGCCGACTGCATTTGGTTGGGGATGTGAATGGGGGAAGTACGGGCGCTGCAGAAGCGGTGGGTTCCCAATTAGGATTGGCGAATGCAGCAGGAAGGGCATTATGGGCACGACGGGCCTGTGTTTGTCTTTCTGGTGGCAGCGGGACACTACTTGTGCTTGCCATCTCGCCAGCTTGAACTGCACTTATGGGACTCGCCACGTCACCACGTGTTACTGCAGTGCTGGTTTGACTACGACCGGGGTGTACTAGGCCGCTGGCGCTTGCCAGTTCACCAAAACGCTACCAAAAAACTGTTAGCGATCGCAGGGATCAGGCCTGACTCTGCGAACGCTGCAGTTATGCTTTTAGTGTTTTGTAAGTGACAGTGATCGATCGATACTGCACTTGGGTGGGCTGGGCCGGGCGGAGGCGCAAAACGCAGGTGCTAGCAGGTATCTGGGCTGATCCCGCTAACACTGCGTTTTTGGGAACCCTAAACTGCTGGTGACGCTAGTATAGATCTGATCGGATCAGATATTGATCCGTTCAGATACTATACCACTAAGGGTGGTGTACGGTGCGTGCGTGGGTGTTAGCGGTACTGGCGCTAACCTGACGCCTGGGGCTGGTGCTTGCCAGTTCACCAAAATGCTACCAAAAAAACTGTTAGCGATCGCAGGGATCAGGCCTGACTCTGCGAACGCTGCAGTTATGCGTTTAGTGTTTTGTAAGTGACAGTGATCGATCGATACTGCACTTGGGTGGGCTGGGCGGAGGCGCAAAACGCAGGTGCTAGCAGGTATCTGGGCTGATCCCGCTAACACTGCGTTTTTGGGAACCCTAAACTGCTGGGGACGCTAGTATAGTATCTGATCGGATCAGATATTGATCCGATCAGATACTATACCACTAAGGGAGGCGCATGCTGCGTGCGTGGGTGTTAGCGGTACTGGCGCTAATCTGACGCTGCCTGGGGCGACGCATATCACCGCCGGGCGATCGGGGGGCTAAACCTTTATTCGGTAATAAACGGCGGGTGCCCTGACACTATAAAAAATAAACAAACTAACCAGCGTCAACCGTAACGGTTATACGGTGATCAGTGGTGAAAGGGTTAACTAGGGGGCAATCAAGGGGTTAAAACATTTATCAGATAGTATAGGGGGGGTCCCTGACGCTATAAAACGCTGACGGCGAACCTAAATATTTACCTCACTAACTAGCGTCACCAGCGACACTAATACAGCGATCAGAAAAATGATCGCTTAGTGACACTGGTGAGGGGGGGTGATCAAGGGGTTAAAACTTTATTAGGGGGGGTTAGGGGGGTACCCTAGACCTACAGGGGGGTAACAGTATCTGTCCCAACACTGTAACTGTCACAAACTGACACCATGCAGTAATCAGAAAAAAAAAAAAAAAAAAAAACTGCTGGTGTCAGTTTGTGACAGGGGGGGGGGGGGGTGATTGGGGGGGGATCGGGGGGCGATCGGGGGGGGGGATCGGGGTGTTTTGTGTGCCTGGCATGTTCTACTGTGTGTGTGTGTGTTGGTGCACTCACATTGATGTCTTCTCTCCTCGGGCCGGAACGGAAAATACCGACCCGAGGGGAGATGACATCATTTCCTTTGCTGCTGTTTAGCATACAGCAGCAAAGGAATGATTCGATTGGCCGGCGGCGATCGCGAGGGGGGGGGCCACGAACGGATGGTCTCCCCCTCATCACCGATCGCCGCTGGACAAAAGACGACCGCCTCGGGCACCGGGGGGGGGGGTCCGATCCGACCCCCCACCCGCGGAAGGCAAATCACGTACACTGTACGTGATTTTGCCTGTCCGTGCCACTTTGCCGACGTACATCGGCGTGAGGCGGTCGTCAAGTGGCTAGGGACCACCAACAAGTAAGCTCCTATTAGAAAATTCTGGTTGTGTCTTAACTGCTAAATTACTGAAGTGAAGAAAGAAGAGTGCTAGAGCTTCGGGACTAGGTCATATTGCTGTGTGCACATGCGCTCCCCCCTGCAGTGCTTCAATTAAATCAAGCCCTCACTAAACCACATCTATTTTCATACTCCATACATGTAAACAGTAATGTGGTCTGGTGAATTATGGCCCAGCAAAACAATACTTTAAAACTCCAAATAATAAGAATTTAAAACGCTGCACATTTCCTCTAAGAATTTAATCATGCTTTGCAAATTAGTCTGCAGAACAACAAGTAAAAGCTGCAATTGTTCTATAAATTAGATTAGTTATATGGAAGCCATTAACCTATCGAAACCAGTCAATTAAATTCTGGTACTAATGTACTGCTGTTTACACCACCAAAATGTGTAATATAAGATTATGAGACATCTGCTTAAGTCAGGTAAGGTTAATCATCTTATCACATAATCTGATCTCCTCAAGCAAATTGATCTGACTGGATCATTTGGTCCAGGTACAGATCTTTGAAAGAAAATCTGAAGTCGGATATGGGATAAACCGATCTGTGAAGACACTTGAGTTAATCCTTCAATCCTTAAAGGAGGCAGAGCAGTGAACCTTAAACTAAATGGAACATTTATAAAAGTCTAACACATAGTTTTGTGTGCATTTGCTGTTTGTTCACTAGTATCTTATTGTTACAGTACAGTGTTCTGTCCCCATGTTCTAGGATACCAGTATCCATGCAGATTTCAAGTCCTGGTTTTAAAGTGAAATCATTTATATGATCAGTTTAAAGTGTGAAAATGCCTATGGAAGTCTGTAAAATGGTCCTTAAAATGGATACTAAACACACACTGTTTAATTTACATTGTCCCTTCTTTTTGTGTATGTGGATGATGGCACTGTAATTATTTTTAATAAAAAAATTCAAGTACCTTTTTCCTAATCGATATACAGCTGTGATATGACCCAGATCTTTCCCAGCCTGTCTACAGGAAACATAAGCAGAAGGAGCTTCTAGTCCTCTGCTGCTGCTCACACGTTCAAAATAAACAAAAACAGCCTTTGGAATACAGAGTTAAAATAAATAATATCAATAAATGGTTCTAAATTGGCATACAAATATACATTTGAAATATATTTGAAATAAAATCTTAATTATTTTGTGGCAACAACATGGTGTGGGAGGTATTCTGCCAGTTACAGGCTGTGTGAATAAGAGGAAGGTAAAGCCTCAATTAATCCACATGCAATATCCCACCCCTGTTATGTTTAGCTGGTTAGTGGGCATGCAGGAGGAGGAAGGGAGTTGGCTGTCATTTACCACTGTGTATACGCCCACCTGTTTGACTCTATAGTTACATGGACTGCTCAGATGTGATAGGGAGGAAATGCTCAGCATAGAAACTCTCTGAAAGCTGAGCATGTGCAGAGTCCCCACCACAGCCGCAAAATCCCTGGCTGAATTGGGGACTCGGACAGAAGGGGAAGACAGGGAGCAGCAGGATCACCCAGGTTTTTTGCAGAATACTGAAAACAAATCTCATTTGTGACAGCGTCAGTATGAACAGCATGCAATACAGCATTTATTGATAGTTTTTTATGATGTGGGTTTAGTGACATTTTAAAGGATTGACATTGGCAAATATAGGTTGGAATGTCAGTCATTCACTGATGGGAAATTTTAGAAAAACAAAACAGTTTTCTGACTTAACTGTCAAATTGTACGTGACCCACGAATACCTCCCCCCACATACCATCTTTTTACTAGTACATTTGTGCTCAGTCTTTACTAAAAATCAGTGCTTTTTCTGATAGAGATGATCATTGCCGTTCCAGTGACCAGAGGCACTAGCAAAATACCTGCTCAAGTCAGTGGAAAGAACCCAATTATTTTCACATATTTAATGAAATGCCTTCACACTATAACTACCATTGGACATTACCGACATGAAGTTTTCCTGTACTATTGATGTGATTCTTATGTTATGGCTATGAGAAAATTATTTTTGAAATATCTGGTGTGCTATGACTGAGCTCAGCAGACAGAGAAGACTTCATAAACAGTCCTCCTGCAGTAAACAGGCCTCGGAACTACACCTGAACATTTCTGGACATGTCCCAAGTTGCAGCATTGCTGCTTTCTAGGTACAAAAATGATCACGGACAGATAAAAAGGAAGGGGAGTCAAAACTGTATAGCTGAAATATGCCAAATATGCCCTTCTCTCCTTTTCTTCAACAAGAAATCTCATGCAACCACAACGTTCCTGTTTAAGTAACTGAAAAAACATGAGATGGTCAGATTGTACATGCATGCAGTATCAATCCACTCAGATAGTCAGGTTTAGTGTACAGGGAATCAGCCTACAAAACATCTCCTACAGTTCAAAGCGCTGTCACAATGTCAAGATTACGCAAAGGCCAAAAGAGTGTGGCATAAAATTATCATAGAATAAGTTGCTATCACACGCAATAAAACTGAACTTTAAAGCGTATTTCCACTTCTGCAGTCTTTGAGATAACCCAACCGTATGTTTGTTATGTGTTCCCATACACATGGCATGCATAAAATGTATTTAATATTTCTTACCTTTAGATATTTCTCAGGAGGAGGTGTCACAGCTGACTGCAATTTTTTTTTTTTTTTTAACAACATAAGGCAGGGTACACGTGGGCCGAATATCAGCGGAAATCAGCCGATACACTAGAAACCGGTCAACTTTTAGCCTGTATGTACAGCTCATGACCAGCTTCTGTTGAACGAGCATGCTGGAAAGCCAACATCCGACCAACATCTGATCAGTGCTCGCAGCCAATGGCTGCATACGCTGACCAGTGTGTTCTGGCAGGGGGGGGAGGAGGTCCCCCTGTAAGAACACAATAGCACAGCTGCAGAGATCGCTGCACTAACATCGATTGTGTTAGTACAGCGATCTGGCAGTTTTTTCGTTCATCCCACTGGGTTAAAACGAAAGAAAGACTTATGCCCTGTACACACGGTCGGACATTGATCGGACATTGTGACAACAAAATCCATGGATTTTTTCCGACGGATGTTGGCTCAAACTTGTCTTGCATACACACGGTCACAAAAAGTTGTCGGAAAATCCGATCGTTCTGAACGCGGTGACGTAAAACACGTACGTCGGGACTATAAATGGGGCAGTAGCCAATAGCTTTCGTCTCTTAATTTATTCTGAGCATGCGCAGCACTTTGTGCGTCGGATTTGTGTACACACGATCGAAATTTCCAACAACGGGCTTTGTTGTCGGAAAATTTTATAGCCTGCTCTCAAACTTTGTGTGGTGGAAATTCCTATGGAAAATGTGTGATGGAGCCTACACACGGTCGGAATTTCCGACAACAAGGTCCTAATTGAATTGAGCTCTCCATTGAAATGATAGCAGAATGTGAATCAATGTGAATTTTGAGGATGAATTTGGCCACAGATATGAATAAGGACATGCTTTAAAGTACTTGTTCAGAATATGTAAATATTTTACCGTGCATAGTCTGGACACTAAAAGAAATAAAGATCCAAAACCATTAACCACTTAATCACCAGAAGATCGATATGGGATGCGATATGGCACTTACTTTAACTGACAATAACATGGGTGTTATTTTCGTGCAACATGCAGTCATAATGAATGTTAGCTAAAAAAACTTTTGTTATATTGTAACATTGGGTTAAAAGAAATAATGGTGTTTTCACTAATACAAGTAAGCATGAACCTAGCAAAGTTAAGCTTGGTACACACTAATAGATTTTTTTTGTTCAACCCAGAAGGTTGAAAGGAAGAAAAAAAAAAAAAAAAAAAAGACAACTTCAGTTGGAGCCGCAGTACTAACAGTCGGACATTAGCACAGCGATCTCCCCCCAATGAGTTCTTGTGTTCTGACATGCCCTCTCCCACCAGAACACTTGGGTCAGTGCTCTCTGCCATTGGCTAAGAGCACTGATCGGGAGAATGGTCAGCTGCTGGTTTTCCAGCATGCTCATCTGAGAGAAGCCGGCCAAACATGTCTTCTGACATTCGGCCGTGTGTACTAGGCACTAGTTGTTTCTTCAGAGATTAGTGCACCACCAAATTCATCCTTTACTTTTGTCAGCATGTAAAAAAAAAACCTCACTTCTCTTTCAACAGATCCAATAAATCACAGATATGTATCCAATTCACTTAAAAATATCACATTCGTTTGAACAATAGTTGTGTAAAAAAAAAAAAATGAACAGAGGATTAATCCTTTTCCTTGAAGCCTCTTCCGCAGCCTATAGACCTATGATGGCAGTTGGATGTGATTGTACAATCTAATCTTCTGTTTGGCAGAACATTCTTGTTTTTGTAGATAGAGAAGGTAGGGAGAAGAAAAAGCCCAGTGCTGGCAGAAGATACTACATATCTGCAGAAGGTAGAATAGCAACGGGACAAGAATTTCTAACTAGCCTAATTAAAGTGGTTGTAATGGTATTTTTTTTTTTTTTTTAAACAAACAGGTCACATTTACTTGCTCTGTGCAATAGTTTTGAACACAGCAGCCCTGATCCTCTTTCTGGGGTCCCCTGCCAGCGCTCCTGGCTCCTTCCCCCCTGCCATGTGTCCCCACAGCAAGTCACCTGATATGGGGGGCAGTCATGCGGGCTTGATCCCGGGCTGTGCTGTGTGTGTGTGTCCATTGACACACGCAGAGTGGTTCGGCCCTGCCTCTTGCTCACTGGCTGTAAATGACAGCAGCAGGAAGCAATGGCCCCTGCTGCTGCCTCCATGTCCAGAGAGTGGACAGAGAGCTGTTGCTCTCAGGCACAGCGCTGGATCCAGATTGGGCTCAGGTAAGTATAAGGGGGAATGAGGGGTGGTGCACACAGAAGGTTTTTATTTTAATGCAGAGAATGCATTAGGGTAAAAAAACCTTCTACCTTTACAACCTCTTTAAAGTGTCACTAAACCCACTTCATGAAAAACTATCTATAAAATTCTGTATTACATGCTTTTCATACTCAGTCACTGAGATTAATTTGTCTGTATTCTGCAAAAAACATGGTTTATCCTGCTGTTCTCCGTCTCCACCTTCTGTCCCCAATTCAGTTAGGGATTTTAATTCTGACTCGGTTTGCGAGTTTTGTCTTGCAAAACGAGCAGAATTCCAGCTAATGGGTGGTGCAGTGCATTTGGCCAGATGGGCAGGGGCGCTGGGGACACGCCGAATGGTTCGGAGTGTTTCCGCGTTCAGCCGAGCTGTCCCCGAGCATTTCCGAGGCTCTCCAGCGCCCCCCCACCAAATCTGGCCGCATGCGGTATTGCATGTAATAGAAGTCAATGCGGAACGAATTATCTTCGTTTCCATTGACTTCTATGGGGAAACTCGCTTTGATATGCGAGTGCTTTGGATTACAAGCATTCTCCTGGAACTGATTATGCTCGTAATCCAAGGTTCCATGTATTACATTGTATATCCTTGTATTTTGTGGTCGTTCAGGTGCTTATCTAATAGTTTTTTGAAACCATCAATGCTCCCCGCTGAGACCACTGCCTGTGGAAGGGATGCATTATTTTACATTTTTCTACATTAAACCTCATTTGCTATGTAGTTGCCCACCCCATTCATTTGTTCAGGTCTTTTTGCAAGGTTTCCACATCCTGCAGAGAAGTTATTGTCCTGCTTAGCTTTGTATTGTCCACAAATACAGAGATTGAACCGTTTACCCCATCCTCCAGGTCGTTTATGAACAAAATAAATAGGATTGGTCCCAGCACAGAATTAGAGTCACACATCTGGGTGTATACACCGTGGTAAATGACAGCCCACTCTTCCATGCCCACTAACCAGTCAAATACAATGGGGGGCGGGAAATTACATGTAGATTAATAGATGCTACACCTCCCAGTTATTCTAAGACACAGGCTGGAGGGGTGTGACACACACGTTATTGCCAAAAAAATAATAAAGATTTGAAAATGTATATCTATATATATATCTATATATATATATATCTATATATCTATATATCTATATATCTATATATCTATATATCTATATATCTATATATATATATATATATATATATATATATATATATATATATATATATATATATAACAATTAAAAAAAAAAGTTTATTGATGTTATTTTTACTCTGTATTCCAAAGGCTTTTTATTATTTCGAACATGTGACCAGTAGCAGAGGACTAGAAGCTCCTCCTACCAGTGTTTTCCCTGCAGACAGGCTGGGAAAGAGCTGGGTCATGTGACAGCTGTAAAATTGATTAGGAAAAACTTACTGGGGTGTTTTTTTTCATTTTTTAAAATTAAAATAATTACAATGCCATCATCCATATACAGATGTTTAGTATCACTTGAATGTTTCCTTGAATAGTAGACAGCTGGGCAGGGTTTAGGGCTCCCTATGGGATCACAAAAAATAGCCAAATCAGGCACCTTAAATTTTTTTGTCTATGGATACATTTTCAAAGCTCACAATGTAAAATAATGCCTAGCAATGGTGTGAATCTGGGTCACATTTTAAGCGAACCTTCTAAGGCATTCTAGGTACAGTGGCCAGCTGATAAAAGTCATGTGTTAAAGTGGAACTAAACCCTCCTATCCTTTACAGCCAAGAAAGCTGCCATCTTTGTCTCTGTTTGATCTGCAGTTGCATTGGAGCAGCCCATGTGATCTGTTAGAACACCAGCCATTTGGCTAGACCGTTTGGTTGAAGCACAAGCCAATGTGGCAGTTATCATTCATGGCCTTAAAGCAGAACTAAAACCTTTTTATCCATTTCCCAAAAGAGCAACATTCAATGCATGCATTAATAACAACTCTCAGTTGCTTGTGCTCCCAGCTAAACTGTCAAGCCATCAAATGCTGGTGTCATAACTGATCACATGTGCAGCACCATGGCAACTTTAATGGGCATCCCATCCCATCTCATTTATTTTGACATAGCAAAGCCCATGGCTAACCTTGGCTGCTTGTATGTCTCAGCCCTATGAGAGGCGAGTTCTCTCTTTTGAAGCCAGCATCTACAATGCCGTATGGAATGGGGCAAAAAAAAAAAAAGCAACATGTTCACTTCAACCAATCACAGATCTCTTTCCATTCTTCTGACTGCTCTTAGCTAAAAAACAAAACAAAATATGTTTGATGAACCGGGTAACACATTATTCATGATTTGCACTTTTTGTATGCGGTCAGCTTGGAAAAAAAAAAAAAGAAGCATTTTATTGTCTCTATTATTGATACAGTCATGTTCAATCATTTTAAATATAAAATATGGTATTTCCCCAGATTCTAATATTATAGGCCGCCAATCCATATTTTATCCAGTCAAACATTTCAGAAATGTTCCACAAATTAACATTCCATCCTTGGATATTTTTACTTCATTACCAAGGGTTGGAAAATGATGACGTATTTCACTGTTGGCCATGGATTGCTGGGCATACACTGAAATACGATAACTGGGCAGTCACAAGACAAATGCAACAGTTAAACAGGTAAAAAGCGAATGTGTGTGTTTTTTGTTTTAATATAATCTGTCTGTATTTATTTTGCAGAGTAGCTCGAAATATTAATATATCCTACTTTCAACATAAAATACTGGTTGGACTAATTAGTGCACTATGAAACACACAACAAAGGATACATTTCATAATGTAATCTTTTCAACAGTCGAATCAATCATTTTAAAAATGTTTTTATATGATAAGTGGTAGTAAAGTCTAACACTAGCTATTCTTATAAAAGCGCCCTCCCCCTACTAACTATCCTGCATTTAAAAACATCTGAAAATCTATCTTCTTAATCCAGTCTCGTCATGCGATTCACTGGCTTTGGCTCCCCTGTATAAGGGAGCGCTCAACAACTGCTGGGAATTCCGGAAGCTGTGATGTTACCAATAGCCCAGCCATTGTTGCTGTTCCCTACTCTCCCCTGCAGCAGAGTCTCACCGATACAGGGAAGCCGCAGCTGCAGGAACACCTAAACAGACCAGAGTGGATTAAAACTAGCGAAGTACACAGATCTTTTTTAATTCGGGTTAGAATTAGGCATTTCTTCCACTTAAAATTTGAAAAATCATTGGTAACACAAATTGCTAATCAGCCAATCACATGGCAGCAACTCAATGCATTTAGGCATCTAGATGTGGTGAAGACTACTTGCTAGAGTTCAAACCGAGCATCAGAATGGGGAAGAAAGGGGATTTAAGTGGCATGGTTGTTGGTGCCAGACGGGCTGGTTTGAGTAGTTTAAAAACTGCTTATCTACTGGAATTTGCTTGCACAACCATCTCTAGGGTTTACAAATAATGGTCCGAAAAAGAGAAAATATCCAGTGAGCGTCAGTGCGGACTAAAATGCCTTGTTGATGTCAGAGCAGAATGGGCAGACTGGTTCAATGTGACAGAAAGGCAACAGTAACTCAAATAACCACTTGTTACAACCAAGGTATGCAGAATACCATCTCTGAAAGCACAACACATCCAAATTTGAAGCATATGGGCTACAGCAGCAGAAGACCGCACAGGGTGCCGCTCCTGTCAGAAAACGGGACAGGAAACTGAGGCTACAATTCGCACACCAAAACTCACCAAAATTGGACAATGGGAGTTTGGAAAAATGTTGCCTGGTTTGATTAGTCTCGTTTCCAGCTGTTGCATTCAGATGGTAGGGTCAGAATTTGGCGTAAACATGAAAGCATGGATCCATCCTGCCTTGTATCAACGGTTCATGCTGGTGGTGGTGGTGTAATGGTGTGGGGGATATTTTCTTGGCACACTTTGGGCCCCTTAGTACCAACTGAGCATCGTTAAAACATCACAGCCTACCTGATTATTGTTGCTGACCATGTCCATCCCTTTATGATTACAGTGTACCCATCTTCTGATGGATACTTCCAGCAGGATAATGCACCATGTCACAAAGCTCAATCATCTCACCACTGGTTTCTTGAACATGACAATGAGATCACTGTACTCCAATGGCCTCCACAGTCATCAGATCTCAATCCACGAGAGAACCTTTTGGGATTCGGTGGAACGGGAGATTTTCATCATGGATGTGCAGCCGACAAATCTGCAGAAACTGCATGATGCCATCATGCCAATATGGACCAAAATCTCTGAGGAATGTTTCCAACACCTTGTTGAATCTATACCACAAAGAATTGAGGCAGTTCTGAAGGCAATGGGGGGTCCAACCCGGTACTAGCAAGGTGTACCTAATAAAGTGGCCGGTGAGTGTATGTTGCCATAGTTGGTAAAGCGGAAAAAAAAAAAAAAATGATGCAACGGGTAGGTAATAAAGGTTTGTTAGCTGACAACACTACTGGAGTATTTCCACTGCACCAGAGGGTCACGAGGGTTATGAGATTTGTATATTATCTCAGCAAGTGCAGTGATAGTGTCACTTTACCAGAGAGTGCTATGAGAATTATACAACACTTTAAAGAGTGCTATAACACTGCCATATCCTAAGAGAAATCTATGAGAAAGTAATCCTACCAGAAACAGCAGTAGTATGAGGTTGGAAGATTACGTAAGAGACTATTATGAAAGCTACATGATACCTAAAAGTACCATGGGAACTGCACATGAGTGCCATCAGAGCTGTTCTCTAGTAACGAAATGTTGTATAAGAGAGTCTCATTTTCCCAAAAGAGATCCATGCAATCCTTAACAGCTGTATGTTACCAAAGAAACTGTCAGGGAGCAGATTTATGAAGCTCTCGCCACCTAATGGCTGACTGACATCCAGTCTGGAAGTGACCTTATGTATCACATGACAGTGTATATGCAGCCTGTGGACAATACAGTTCAATACAGGAGGAATCAGAGGGCCCAGCTCGTTAGAGCTTACAATATAGAAGGGAGGGTCAAGTGAAACAAAAAAGGTAATAACTAGGGGATGAACCGATGGAGAAAATGAAAGTACAGATGTTAGGTGTGGGTAGGATAGGCTTCTTTGAAGAGGAGAGTTTTCAGGGACCGTCTAAAAGCTAATAGAGTAGGAGATAATCGGACAGGTAGGGGTAAGGAGCTCCATAGGATTGGAGAGGCTCTGGAAAAGTCCTGGAGGCGAGCAGAGGAGGAAGTGACAAGGGAGCTAGAGAGCAGGAGGTCTTGAGAGGAACGAAGAGAACGATTAGGTTGGTATTTTGAGACTAGGCTAGTGATGTAGCTGGGGGCTAAATTGTGGATGGCGTTGCAAGTTCTTGTTAGTATTTTCAATCTAATTAGTTGGGTGAGCGGAAGCCAGTGGAGGGATTGACAGAGAGGAGTAGCAGACACAGAGAGATTGGTAAGGTGGAGGAGTCTGGCAGCAGCATTCATGACGGATTGAAGGGGGCGGATAGCCTATGTAGAGGTAAGCCAATGAGTAGGGAGTTGCAGTAGTCAAGACGAGAGATGACCAGGGAGTGAATTAAGAGCTTTGTTGTGTCATTAGTTAGAAAAGGGGCGTATTTTGGAGATGTTGTGAAGGTTGAGGCGGCAAGATTTGGACAGTAATTGGACGTGGGACTTAAAGGAAAGTTCAGAGTCCAGGACTACACCTAGGACCTTGGCATGTGGATGTGGGCGGATAGTTGTGCCATTGATTTGGACAAAGAGCTTAGGGGAAGGTTTTGGATAGATTGAGTTTGTGTGACATCCAGACTGATATCGATTAGTGATACACGAGGAGACAGAGTGAACTGAGGGGTAGAGAAATAG
The DNA here is from genome assembly GCA_037952835.1 of Lithobates septentrionalis. NCBI lineage: Eukaryota > Metazoa > Chordata > Amphibia > Anura > Ranidae > Lithobates > Lithobates septentrionalis. The sequence continues at coordinate 12,316,577 of JBBDGP010000108.1, read as the reverse complement.
ATTTGGGCATCGTCAGCGTAGAGATGGTATTTGAAGCCATGGGAGGCTATCAGCTGACCCAGGGAAGTGGTGTACATTGAAAATAGGAGAGGCCCAAGAACAGAACCTTGGGGGATCCCAACAGAGAAAGGAAAAGGAGAGGTGGAAGTAGAGTTGTAAGTAACACTAAAGAGTGGTTGGAAGAGAACCACGAAGAGTACAGTCATGGAAAACAATGACGTGGAATTTTTGGAGGAGGAGGAGGGGGTGGTCAACCGTATCAAAGGCAGCAGAAAGGTCCAAGAGTAGGAGTACAGAATAGTGTCCATTAGTTTTGGCCGTTATTAGATCGTTTGTCAGTTTTAGGAGAGCAGTTTCTGTGGAGTGTTGAGGACGAAATCCAGACTGAAGGGGATCAAGGCGGCTATTCTCGGCAAGGTGGTTGCCCAGTTGGTTGTAGACAAGACGTTCAAGGAGTTTGGATAAAAAGGGGAGCAAGGAGATGGGGCGTAGGTTGTTAAAATTGGTTGGGTCCAGTGAATAGGTTTCCTATGCAGAGCTACAGAATTATAACTAGTGAGCAGCGGTAATGTAATTTCTCCATGCCACCAACTAGACCCCTTGCACACACCCTCCCGGCATTTAAGGGGCTAGAGTTTATCCCTCTAAGGCACACTAAAACACCAGGAGAGACGCACTGCTATTAGGGGGGCCTCTGTGTAAGGGATCCAATGCCTAGTACACAAGATGAGAAAATCTGACTAAATATCTCCCTCCCGCAGCTTTAAGCTGCTTTATTGAAATCTATACAGGGAGATCAGAGCTTGTAATGGCCCCCACCCCCGCACTGATCACCCCTGACTGTCCCATTGTGAACATGGACTCTGCCCATTTATAACTGAGTATCTTAAACTATGTTTACGTTGCTTCAGTTTATGAATGAACATGAGCCTCTGTCTCCTGTCCATTTATGTTTAGTGCAGCTGATGCTGCTGAGAAAGGGACTGTGGAATATGTGTCCTTAGTCCCTTTCTCTGCATCAAAGGGGAGATGTCAGGGGTCTAGTTAGACCCCTGATATCTGACCAAAGCCCACCCCAACAGGGTTAATTAAAAAAAAAATTCCAATAAATTATTAAAAGTAAAATTATAAAATTAAAATAAAAAAACACTGACACCCCCTACCCCCCCCCCCAAAAAAAAAATAATATAAAAATTGTAAAAAAAAAAAAATTCATTGTGAAAACAAAATCGCTATCGGCAAGTACTTGAAAAAAAAGTATCTGTGCTTGTACTCTATCTTAAAAAAGTGGTATCGGTGCAAACCTACCCCACACCTTTCATCATTTTTTTGTAGCCGTCTCTGGACCCGTTCTATTTTATCAATATCTTTGTGTAAGTGAGGTCTCCAGAACTGGACACAGTATTTAAATGAGGTCTCCCTAAAGATCTATAAAATCCTTTGCTACAATTTGAATAAAGATGGCTCCTCTTCATAACACCCCAATGTTCTAAAGCTGAAATTCTCTGAAACTGAATATTCTTGACTAGTAATTAAAATAATGTTGGATCCTTATCTGGCACTTCCACTAATAACAGAAATCCACTAAGGAGGAAAATTCACTAAATAGCTCAGAGCCATGTTCATAGTTAAAAACTAGTACACACAGGCCGAATGTCAGGCGGCATCAGCCAGTTCCAAAGAAACAGACATTCGCCCTGTGTTTACGACAGCCAGTCTGACAGAAGCTGGTTGTTTTGTTGAAGGGTCATGACCGAAAAAGGCCTGCCGAGCGGCCAATGGCTGAGAGCGCTGACCAGAGCGTTCTGGCAGGGGGGGCGTCCCCCCATCAGAACACAATAGCACAGCAGGGGAGATTGCTGTACTAACATCGGATTGTTAGTACAGAGGCTCCAACATGAGCTGTCAGCTTTTTTTTCACCCAGCGGGGTGAACGGAAAAAACCCCAAAAACGACTATAGTAGTGTGTACGAGGCTTAACATATCTACTGGCTTTCAAGTATACTGATGGGTTTAAGACTACCTGCAGTTTACAGCATCGATCTTGTACAATTTGGGGGGAATTTATTAAACTGGAACAGACAGAATCTGGAGCAGCTGTGCATAGCAATCAATCAGCTTCTAGCCACCTTCTAGCTTATTTTATAAAATATAGAAGTTGATTGGCTGCCATGCACTGCCGCTTCAGTTTTGGTGAATTCTCCTATATGTATATTCTAAAATGATATATAGGGCTGCAACTAACGATTATTGTCATAATCGATTAGTTGGCCGATTATTGTTTCGATTAATCGATTAAAAACCTTAAAAAAAGTGTGGTGTATAATTTAGTTAATATGTAAAGTTTTAAAAAAAGGCAATTTATTCTTAAATATCTCTATGCAGTGGTAAATATAAATAACCAACTATATGGATAGGGAGCAAAATATCTAATCCACTCTGAGAATAACAGACAGAAGAGATATTCTGTACATACTATTAGAGGAGAGATATACTGTATATACTATTAGAGGAGAGATATACTGTATATACTATTAGAGGAGAGATATACTGTATATACTATTAGAGGAGAGATATACTGTATATACTATTAGAGGAGATATACTGTATATACTATTAGAGGAGATATACTGTATATACTATTAAAGGGTGAATCTGGTAAATATCATCAGACTCAGAGATCTATTTTTTATTTAAAAAAACAAACCATGTCTTCCCCGACAAATGACAAAAAATGTCATTTTAAGTACGTTCGTTCGATTTTCGAATCGTTAGTGAGGTCAAATCGAATTGTCAAAGGATCTGCGGGAAAAGGTAGTTGAACTGTATAAAACAGGAAAGGGATATAAAGAGATATCCAAGGAATTGAGAATGCCAATCAGCAGTGTTCAAACTCTAATCAAGAAGTGGAAAATGAGGGGTTCTGTTGAAACCAAACCACGGTCAGGTAGACCAACTAAATTTATTTATTTAATTTATTTACAGTAGAGATTATTTGCTCTTTTTGTATAAAGGGCTCATTTTAGTTTTTTTAACCCCATTATGTTACTGGCCGATTAATCGATTATGAAAATAGTAATCGATTAATTTCATAATCGATTAGTTGTCGATTAATCGATTAGTTGTTTCAGCCCTAATGATATATCCATTTTAACATGCAGTCAATGCGCATATATAAAATAAATAAAAAGTATGAAAAAAAAAAAAGAAAGAAAAAAAGAAAAATCCAGCCGTCAGTTTTCTGTAAGAAAATGCAGGCTGATATGCAACTGGTTGCTATTGACCACAACTTTACCTTTTTATTTAAAGCTTTAACTCAGCCATATACCAAAATTTAATTATACAGGATGGATGTGAAATGCAAAGGAATAGTGAGCAGCTAGAGGTCAATAATCTGATTTTGTGCCCAAAAGGTGTCTGAAATTCTATTAAAAATTCACTGTCGGACAAGGAAACACATTCGATTAACGCTCAAACTAAACTAGAAGTATATGTGCCCAAGTTATTACTTAAAAACAGCAACTGACCCATTGTAATGAAAGTCCCAAACGTTCAACTGCTCAGAATCATTTTACATTGTAACAAAAGATCACGGACCGACCGATTTATGTGTGTGTCACTCAGCTAAGACAGTACAAAACGAGCAAACCGCAACAAGTGCATTTAAAAGACTCAGCCCTACAGTCGTTTTGTAAAACAGAAAATAATCAAAGTGGACTTGAAGGTAAAAAGTGTTATTACATTGATCTCTAAATTACAGCTGCACAGGCATGAGGGAGGAATTAAAGTCAGACACTTATTTACAATAATAAAAAGGTAACGAAAACAAAGACAGCTCAATTACTTGAAGGTAATGAATACTCTGAAGACGCGGTTCTTCCTTCTGTCACATGAGTTTCTAATGCCCCATAGGGCTATGCAAGTTCACCATGCAGTGCAGTGCTGGAGGATGGTAAAAGGATTTTAACATTTTTTTTTCTATCGGTTCTGAAGGTTACCCAGTGTTTTGGGAGAGTGAAGTTAAAGTAAAACTATGGCCAAACTAAAGAATCACATATGTAATGCAGACTGCCCATACCAGCAAGGTGTTTGGGCCAGTGTACTGTACAATTTGGTGTTCCTATGTGAGCAGCCCAGGTGCTGCATACAGCCTGCCATAGACATGAATGGTTGTGCCCATGTATATTTGGAGTATTGTAAAATTAGGTGTATACCATACAGGCAAATGCAAAAAGTATGCTGTACCCAGGTGGGAAGGGGGGGGGGGAGGTGCCAGAATTCACATATATAGACACATATGTGCAAGAGGCCTAAAGCAAAGAAAATCAGGCAAATGATCATCTGCTTTTTTTGCATGTTAGTTTCATATTGAAAATGAAGAGGTTACTAAAGTTATAAAAATTCTCGTACGACACAATACAACTTTGGAAGTGATGTAATGTAAATGTATTTCGTTTTCCAAGCATGTGTGGTCTTGGTCTTCTGTTATTTTTTCAAACAAATATTGTACTGACTAAATGAAAATCGCTCGTTCTGGCGTTGTACAAGAACATTTTTCGGGCTTGTCCCTTCAGATATTTTTGCATGAACGGTCACGATCAGCTCGCAAAAGCTGTGCACCAACGATCAGATTATCCGAAAGCGGCATCTTATTTTCTGATCGTGTGTACTAGGCATAAGACTGGACTTTCTACTTATCAAAAGGTACCCCCTAGAACATTCTATGAATACCTGCATTAGAAACCTTGCACAAGCACTTCGTTTGATAGGGTGATAACACTCTCCATTTAAGTAAAATGACTGCAGGGACTTTATTCGCTGCTGCTGTGCTGGTTAGACACTGGCACTGTTCATAGCGGTGAGGGGTCCTGGTAAGGCAAGAATACATGCCTAGGGGGTGACTTATGTGGAGACACTATCCCTTTGCCATGTATGAGTAAAATGACTTAAAGGATAAGTTCACCTTTTTAAGAAAAAAAAAAAAAAAAAAAAAAAAAATCACAAATGCACATTTTTTGCAATTAAAATATGTGCATTTACCATTTTTCTTTTAGGAGCCTGGAAAGCATTGCATCAGTGATCAGCAGATGCCATGCAGGTCTCCTGTAGACTGTGTGAGCTATCTGGCCATACATCGTATAAGCAGTTTCACACGGACAGGAAGAATAAATGAACTACCAGAGTTCTCAACAGCGCCACAGTAGTTCAAGAACTACAAGCCAACAGCCACAAAGGCTGATGGGACTTGTAGTTTTTCCATTCACAGAATACAGTGGATGAATGACACGGTCGGGCAGGCGTTTTTTGACATTGTGACAGCTAGCAGGGGAAAAATGATCCCCCGCTAGCTGTCAAAATCGAGTATCAGGGGGATACCGTAGACAATACGGTCTTTGTGTACAGAAATATAAAAGCATCATGGCTCAAAATGGGTAGAAATAAATTGGTAGTTCTGTCCTAGCAAATTCCCGCTTCCATTCTACAGTTTAAACAAAAAAAAGTTTTCATGGTCAAAAACACTTATGCTTTGCTTTTTCTCCTGTATGTGAGCTCCTTGTTAACAGTGCTGCAAGGACCAATTCAGGTGCACTCGTGCCAGACAGCAACCAATCAGAAGCGGTGCATTAGAAACAAAAATTAAATGTGAACGTCACAGACAAAAACTCCACATTGGGTAGCCTCCATTTCTGCAGAAAACTTCACAAGAATATTATGTGGAAGACCATTTCCCATCACATTCTTCTTGCTTTGGCAACATTTGTTTGTCTTGCTCTTTTCAATGGAAAGAGCAGGACAAAAACTAAAAAAACAAAAACCATGTTCACTACAGTGGATGTGTTCTTTAAGGTCAATGGAATAATTGGATAATCAAGTAATTAGCAGGAAAGGAAACAAAATAAAATTAACGTCTTAAGTAAACATAATAAATCATGATAAAACAAGCACTTGGCTAGTAAAAGAATACAAATCATTAAAGCTTCCACGATAAATACATCTAAGAACAGGGCGTTTACACATAAAGTTTCCTCTACAGTTGATTTCCCCTATCAGGAAACACTTGTCTTATTTCTGGTGCAGAATAAACTAACAAGTTAGAGTGAAAGAGGCGGATTGCCTAGTCATCTCTATTCAGATCTAAATTAAATTAAATTCACACAATAGAACACATACACACACAGTACTAAAAATACTTAAAGGATACCGTACCCAACTGACCCATATGCCACCCCTGAAAGCAGGTTTTGGTTTACAAAACAAAAACAGGTTTAGGAAACTTGTTAACCAATAGCATAATGCACATTTATAAGTTAAAGCAGAGCTCCACTCACAGGGGAAGCGCCGCTTGTTTGCTTCCTCCTCCCCTCTGCTGCCACATTTGGCACCTTTCAGGGGGGAGTGGGTACCTGTTTTTGACAGGTACCCGCTCCCACTTCTGAGTGACTTTGCCACGGCGAAGTCACTCGGAAGTTTGGCCCCCCTCCTCCTTACCCCACTTGGCCATTCACAAAAGCGTGGCTTCACTGCCGGTTTCCCTTACAAGAGATGGCGGCAGTAGCACCCAAGAGCCAATGGAAGAATTGGCTGTGGTGCCAACATCACCGAATCCCTGGACAGGTAAGTGTAGCTACTGACTTTTAATATTAGGACAGTAGTTGTAGCTGCTGACTTTTCATTTTTTGGTGGTGGGGGGGGGGCTAGAGCGCCGCTTTAAGTAGTGAATGACATTAGGGTGACCAGGTTTGGTTAGGTACCCTGAATTCAGGAATGTCTTCTTTGATATGTTACAGTACTTAATACGCGGGAGTACGTGATCTAAATCTTGATAGCTGTGTGACGGCTGGACTTTTGTAGTGACAAAAGACAACGTGGCCTTTTTAGAATGTTGATTTGGTGAAGTGTTAGCATAAAGTTTTTTATAAATTAAGTGAATAAAGCATTGATCTTGAAATTTGTGTTCAATTTACTGTGTACAGGCCATGGAGGCTCCATTGTGGTGGTTGTTTTAGTTCAAGGTGGCTATGCCTTGATTTTTTGTTGTTTTGAACAGGTTTACGACCACCAGGGCCACACCTTATTTTAGGCGAGTTGGCATACGGTATTGTGTTAAATCCCTTTACGCTGTCTATTTTTGTGGTTTGTGTTACAAAACCACCGAGACAAAACTTCTATTTCAGCACCACTATCACCCAAAGGGTTTAAACATTTACTGACAAAGCAGCATTTCAGAATCAATCAGGTAAACGTAGAACAGTGAAAAATCAAAAATGGTTATGACAGAAATACAGGAGGCAGTTGGGCTGCCCCTGCTAACCTCTTGAATACCCCCATTTTTGGTTTCTCTAGCTTCAGTACTTTCTTAGTCACTGACCTGTAACAAGTATGCAGCATGCAAAATCAGAACTCCTGATCGGCATTAATTAAAAGGGAAACGACAATGGTTTTTCAATTTTTTTTTCTCTGTTACTAGCAAAAGTGTGTCCTTCTCAGAACAGGAGGAGAGGAATATCAGGCTCAATGTTAAACAAGTGCTTTATCAGGAAGCACGTACAGAAGAGGAAAGGTGCCGTAGGTTGTGACACTGGACAAGATGTGTAGGAGGAGTATGAAGAGAGGGATACTGGGCAGTATGTGCGAGACAGAAGAGTCGGATGTTATGACACTAGGCAGTATGTGAAGGAAGAGGTGTGTGTGGAAGTTATGACACTGGGCAGTATGTGAAGGAAAAAATTATGCCACTGGGCATTATGTGCGAGAGAGTAGTGCTGGAAGTTAGGATACTGGGTATTATGTGTACGACAGGAGTGTATAGGGTAAAGCACTGGGTAGTATGTACATGAGAATAGTGCTAGAAGTTATGGCACTGGGCAGTATTTTTAGGTGAAGAGCATGGAGGGTATGGTACTGAAGGTTATGACACTGAACAGTATGTGTAGGAGAGGAGTGTGGAGGGTATGACAGTGGGCAGTATGTGCATGAGAGTGGTGCTAGAGGTTATGACACTGGGCAGTATGTGAAGGAAGAGGATGTGTGGCGAGTATGACAGTGGGCATAATGTACATGTGAGTAGTACTGGCGGTTATGATACTGAGCAGTATGTGTAGGAGAGGAGAGTAGGACAGTGGGCAGTATGTACGAGAGTGGTACTGGCGATTATGATACTGAGCAGTATGTGTAGGAGAGGAGAGTAAGACAGTGGGCAGTATGTACGAGAGTGGTACTGGAGGTTATGATACTGAGCAGTATGTGTAGGAGAGGAGAGTAAGACAGTGGGCAATATGTACATGAGAGTAGTACTGGAGGTTATGATACTGAGCAGTATGTGTAGGAGAGGAGAGTATGACAGTGGGCAGTATGTACATGAGAGTGGTGCTAGAGGTTATGACACTGGGCAGCATGTCTAGGACAGTAGTGCCGGAGCATATAACACTAGGCAATATTTGTGGGAGAGGCATGCCAAAAGTTTAGACACTGGGCAGTATGTGCACAAGAGTAGTGTCGGTGGTTATAACACTGGGCAACATGTGTAGGAGAGAAGTGCTCAAGGTTATGACACAGAGGACTATGTGTAGAAGGGTGAAAGGTGTGACACTAGACAGCATGTAGGGGAGAAGTGTGGACGGTATGATAGCAGGCAGTATATGCAAAAAAGGCCTACCAGAGGTTATACTAGGCAGTATGTGCAGGAGAGGAGGGTGAAGGTATGACAGCAGGCCTCATGTGCAGTGGCAGAGTAAGGAGGCTATGACACTGGACAGTATGTGTAGGAGAATAGAGGAGTGTGGTGAATAAGAAACTGGACAGTATGTGTAGGAGAGGAAAGGAGTGTGGTGAATACGACACTGAACAGTATGTGTAGAAGAAGAGTGTGGTGAATACAACACTGGACAGTATGTGTAGGAGAAGAGTGTGGTGAATACGACACTGGACAGTATGTGTAGGAGAAGAGTGTGGTGAATACGACACTGGACAGTATGTGTAGGACAGGAGTGTGGTGAATATGACACTGGACAGTATGTGTAGGACAGGAGTGTGGTGAATACGACACTGGACAGTATGTGTAGGAGAGGAGTGTGGTGAATACGACACTGGACAGTATGTGTAGGAGAGGAGTGTGGTGAATACGACACTGGACAGTATGTGTAGGAGAGGAGTGTGGTGAATATGACACTGGACAGTATGTGTAGGAGAGGAGTGTGGTGAATACGACACTGGACAGTATGTGTAGGAGAGGAGTGTGGTGAATACGACACTGGACAGTATGTGTAGGAGAGGAGTGTGGTGAATACGACACTGGACAGTATGTGTAGGAGAGGAGTGTGGTGAATACGACACTGGACAGTATGTGTAGGAGAGGAGTGTGGTGAATACGACACTGGACAGTATGTGTAGGAAGAAGAGTGTGGTGAATACGACACTGGGCAGTATGTGTAGGAGAGGAGTGTGGTGAATACGACACTGGACTTTAGTGGGGTTTCAAGCAAGCTTTTCCATATACTTCTATGGAAGCTTTGAAGAAGCTTTGAAGCACCACTGAAGCTACATGGTGTAAAATTTTTGAAGCGAAGCTAAAGCAAAGCAAGGTGTAAACAGGACTGTAAGCTAACCATTTTATTTAGTGACAGGAGCTTTGACTAGCGTTCAGAGAACTTTAACAAAGACTGTCCGAAGCCTTAGCAAGTGTAAACGAGCCCTTATCGAAGCCCCACCAAAGCCTCATCGAAGCTCCAAAGCAAAAGCAAGGTGTAAACAGGACTGTATGCTAATGAATAGGGGCGAAGGCATCATTGAAATGGGCAGCTGAGGGGTCCGAAAGGGTGTACCAAGTTGAAGAGCTCAACACACGCTTCTGCATTTGTCAGGAATTGCTTTGCACCTACCTGAACACTGCATCTTTTAGGCGTGGTTCACACTAGCACTACTTCAAAGTTGCGTGACTTTCAGTGCCACCTTGATACAATTTTGATGTGACTTTTCACACATTGTGGCATTGAAATCATATGAAAGTCAGACCAAAGTAGTGCAGGAACCTTTTCTAAACTCAGACAGACTTGTGTACAGGCGGGCCCCGGGTTACAAACAAGATAGGGTTTGTAGGTTTGTTCTTAAAGCGGAGTTCCACCCAAAAGCGTAACTTCCGCTCATCGTACTCCTTCCCCCCTCCGGTGCCACAATTGGCACCTTTCTGGGGGGGAGGGGGGACAGCATACCTGTCTTTTAAAAGGTATGCTGTCCCCACTTCCGGGGGCCTCAGCTACGGGTATTTGCATCATCGCTGGGGCTCCCTCCTCCTCCTTCCCCAGCCCAGTAGGAGAGATGAGCAGAGCAGAGCAGAGCCTCGCGCATGCACAGTAGGGTTCCAGGCGTGAAGCCATAAGACTACATTGCCGGGTTCCCTTACTCGCAATGGAGGCGGCATGCACCCGAAAACTGATGAAAACATCAGCTGCGGTGCCGACATCGCTGGACTCCAGGACAGGTAAGTGTCCGATTGTTAAAATGTTTAATGTGTGCAGCGGTGGGCGGACCTCCGCTTTAAGTTGAATCTGTAAGTCGGAACAGGTACATTTTTTAAGTGTAGCTCCAGCCAAAAAAAAAAACAAAACGATTTTTAAGCTTTTTGGATAGCATTAGGGAAGGGTCAACACCCCTGTAATGTTTGTTTTGCTGTCTGTGCTCCTGTTCAGAAGATTTCACCTCACTTTCTGTCCCCCCAATGACAATTGGATTTTTAACATTTTGGGATGTTGTGATTGGTGATAAAGCATCAGTGGAGACACCTTTTTCCCCATAATAACTCTTACGGGAGAGAATTTCCCTTCCTAGGGGTAGATTTCCTCTCACTTTCTGTTGTTTCTCTTCGTTTGTAAGTCGGATGTTTGTAACTAGGGGACTGCCTGTAGTATCAGTTAAGACAGATGTTATAGGGAAACATTAAATTTCATATCTCATTTGACTTGGGGTCTCACAAGTTGGATCCCAAGTCACACCAGTGTGAACTGAGCCTCAGGCCACATTAGCCATTTACTTCAGTAGTTTCCACCTGTCAATCCTTCTACTAGGAGGGCCATTGCAGTGCGGGCCAAAGCAACATGCTCTTTTGCACCAAGCCCTTAGTGAACTTAGCCTAGCTGATTTCTTAGAACTAGATCTGCCCTAACTAAAAATAATAAAACTATTTAGAACACTAAATGTGGCAACAACAGTAGGCTTGCAAATTCAATTCTCTTATATACAGATGTCCGTTTGGGGCAACATTTGCAACTTGTATATGAAAGGCAATCATTAATATAGGGAAGCTTAAGCAAGTAAAACACACACACACCATGGTTTACCTTTAGGCCTCATGCACTCAGGATGTTTTGGAAACCCTTCTAAAAGCAGCATTTTAGCAGAAAAAAAATGCCTGACACTTGTATAAAAGTGTGTCATGCGTTAAGGCATGTTTGCAGGCATCAAAAGCTTAGGCATTAATTTCATCGGCCAGAATAATACATTTTTTCTGGCCACTGAAATGAATTAACGCTCAAGCTCTAAACGCACCTAGCATTAGCAAGCGTTTAGATGTGTTAACATGCATTTACAAGCATCAAGCATTTTTTCTGCCAAAACTCTGCTGCTCCTGGATGCACTGGCAGAATAGATAGTTCCAGAAGAATTCTGGAACACATTGTTTTGGATAGATGAGACACAGATAAAGCATTAATAAACTGATAAAAGGAGCAAAGAAATAACTAGAGAAGGCAATACATGGATCACAATTCAGCTGGTTAAGCAGAGGCCAGCCGAATTCTGATCCATGTATGGAAAGGCACCATGGTTGTACACAAGTCAATCTACTGATCAACTTGTGTACAAGTTGTGTACCAGCCTGTGGAATATTTTCTCTCAATCAGCACCACTGGCTATAGCCATCAGTGCTGATCAGTGTATGTTGATGGTGGGGGAGTCTTCATGTTGTCAGAATGCAAAAGGCTCAGCAGTCAGAATCAAGTCATTTGCTTATTTGAAGAACACAGTGGTGGCAATGGAACCATGATCATTATGACACCAGGGCAGAGACAGATGCTATTTAAACATGGCCCAGACCCAGTAGAATCTGAAACAATCATCTCCTGGGCAAAGGCGTACCTAGAGCACTTGGAGCCCAGGGCGGATCCTATATCTGGCACCCCCCCCCCCCCCAGGCGGGCAGGTAGCGCACCACACGTCAATGTCAAGTGAAATTAGGTGATGAAATTAGTAGAGGTGGACTACTACTACTGAGTCATGTGATTTTTAATGCTTTTAAAATTTCATTAAAATGTGAGTTCAATGCTAGCTGGGGTAGAGTGGTTTCATTTTTAACCCCTCGGATACTGCACTATAGGTGGCACTTTCTCTTGTTTTTTTCATGTGTTGTTGAACTTACCAGTAGTCATTGTGGATTTAAAGTTTGAAGCAGCACAGTGGAAGGAGTACCTACCTGCTTTTGATTACTTTCATCCACCAAGATTCTTTTACGATCCCTGGGAGGGAATGTTTGCACAGGGTGCAAGGAGTGTTTGACCCCTTGCAGGGTCGTTTAAAGGAGGTGAGCGAGCATTGCATGAGGTGGTGGGAGCACTCCATTCATTGAGGTTGTCTGAAGATATCACACAAGCTTGTTTTTTTTTTTATTTTCACAACATGGATTCATTCATTTTATGTTTTTGAACTTTTTTCATATTATTGCAATATCAGTGTTTATAACCATAATTGTTTATTTCACTTTTACAGCACTGTCACACCTATATTGTTTTTTACTGATTTATGTGGGAGCACATTAGTGACAGCTGCAGTAAAAAGTTATCACTATTATATGTTTTTCTAAGTTTTGCATTTCACACCATATTAGCGCACAACTACCTCAATTTTCAGGGTGGTATATAGAGCCAGGTCAGGGTGGGTGTATAGAGCCAGGTCAGGGTGGGTGTATAGAGCCAGGTCAGGGTGGGTGTATAGAGCCAGGTCAGGGTGGGTGTATAGAGCCAGGTCAGGGTGGTATATAGAGCCAGGTCAGGGTGGTATATAGAGCCAGGTCAGGGTGGTATATAGTGACAGGTTAGGGTGATTTATAGAGACAGGTTAGGTCTGCATGTAGGGACAATGTGCATTGCTCAGTCACTTACAGCATGTCAGAAGATTCCCGAGCTGCTGTGGTCTCTCCTCCTCTTTCTTCTTTAGCTGCGGGAGGGGGTTAGCCTGAGGGGAGGAGTCAGTAGGAAGAGTGGAGGAGGCAGCCACATCCCAACCCTGCCCATCACCCCCGGCTGCCTCGGGAGATAATGAACATCCTCGAGGGACAGCCTAACTTGATGAGATGACAGGGGGGAGTTACAGACAGCTTCCCCCACACCGCTGGTCTCTCTGCTGATCGGATCAACTATTTACAAAGCTGCAATGACAGGGAAAGTGCAGGGCCCCCCACATGCAGCTGGGGTCCCTGGGCAGTGCCTGACACCCCCCCCCCTCAATGTGTGTCACCCGGGGAAGACCGACTGCCCCCCCCGGTACGCCACTGCTTCTGGGCTTCCAAGGCTTCTAAAATGGCTCCAAAAGGAACAGATGTAGAAGCGAACGTAAACTATAATTTTTTTACATTGTGTTTACATTGGGAGTGTAGTGATGTTACAGCATTTCTTGTCAATGCAGAGACTCCAGCAGATTTGTTCTAACCGGCCGTTGCCTACAGCAGTAGATCACTGTTATAATGATCTATTGCTGGCTGATTACAGTCAGCAATAATATTGTCATGCCCTAACCTTATCCAAATGTTACGCTAACAATTAACACAACTGGGTTTTTTTTTTCCCTCATAGGTGCAAGTGGTGTTGAAAGGGGAATAAAGCTCTCTCCTAAAGTAAATCACATTCATTTAGCTTTACCATTCCGCCATATAAATTTAATCAGTGGACTTTGATGATTATATTTTGCTGTTCTCTCTAGGGAGACTTCAGAGGGTTATTAGACCCCTAATGTCACCAATAGACCCCAATCAAGCTAATCATGCACAGATTATGCTATATCAGTTTTTTTTCCCCAGCTACATCAGCCGGGGAATGGCAGCTCTGGAACTGGATGAAAAGCTTGCAACTCCTTGCTTCATTCAGTTAAGAGATGATCAACAAACAGGGGTTTTCTGACAGCCACCATGGTCTTCCTGTTCACCCATAAGGGGCAGCACGGTCCAGGGTACATGGCCAGGGATGTGACATTGCCCCACCATAGAAGTGATTAGAATTACTTCCAAGAAAGTTGAGAGTCAACTGAAAAATTTCACACACATTGCCCATGCTACAGCAGCCAGGAGTGTGTGTAAAAGCTTTATATTGGTGCCTGAGAATTTTTGCTCTGCAGTCCAACTACTATAAATCTGCCAAAGGATATCATCATAGGCTCTGCTGCCTCAGTGCTACTCTCACAAGAGCTGGAGAGATATGTGTCATTGTCACTATTGTGTTGTTACCTGTTCTTCCTAGAGGGAAGTTGTACCTTAAAGTGGATGTAAACCCAATGTCATCCTTTCTAAACTACTGCCATAGGGGTTATCTATAAGGATATACATGCCTCCTGCATGTATCTTTACCTGTCAAATGTCTCCCCTCTGTCTGTTATTAGACCCGAAAAACTACATATTCTGTGGGTGGGTCTGTTGTTTGGAGCTCACTGAACTGCTATGATCTCTAACATCCAGTGAAAAGACAGGAAAGTAACCACATGACTTCAGCATGCCAAATCATGCTGAGGTGTGGAACAGCCAATCCTTGCAGAGCTGCTGAAGAAAGGAGTGTGGGTGGGAATTAAAAAATAATGCCTGCGTCTTAGGCTAGTGCACGAGATATTTAAATCACCTGTCATTGACAGCAAGGGGGAGGATTTGACAAAGTTTTTCTCAGTTTGTCAAGATTTTTCTCACCGAACAATAAAAGAGGATTGCTCAGAGATGTATTAACTCTGTGTGGCAAGACTGGGCTCAAATGATAGGAAATCTTATACTCTACAGTACGATAAAAAAAAAACAAAAAAAAAAAACAACAACATTTTTCGGGTTTACATCCACCTTTAATACCTCATCCAACTATTTCCCTGCTTCTGCTGTATTCATTCTGTGGATCTGTGATTTTTGTACCTCTGCTTTTGGTTTCTAAATCATAACCTACCAGTCATCAAATCACCAGTCATCCCGGGGAAAGCTCTGAAATAAGTAAACAAAGTCCTGCCAAGATGCCTGCCCACACCCACAGATATGAAATGGGCCATGGCAAGTATTGCTGGAGATGCAAATTTGCAGGGAATTTTGAGTAATCGGATTCAACAAAAGAGAGGAATTGCAACCAACCTTAAACAGAGAAAAGTGATTGTGTTATCACTCACACAAAGCAAACAATGGAAAAAATACGTAGAGTCGAGCCTTTAAAAAGGGAACACAATGTTAAGTAGAATTAATCCAGCGAGACATACCTTTGTAGCAAGCTGTGACACAGGAGACTGCAGGTCAGCTTGGAGCAGCTGGTCTTTACTCTAAAAAGAGAAAAGTGATTTAGCACTTATCCAATTTGGAAAGCATTTTTTCAAACACTGTGCTTTAGGTCATGCTGTTAAACCTTTTCTGGCCAACAGCTTAGTGATTAACGTTACCAGCTTATACACATGGAAAACACTGCAGTAGTGCAACCAAGGAAAACTCAGTAATCCTCCGGAGTTTAAAGTGTACTTGCCACTTGTCATTAAAAGGGAAACGTATCTTAAAGTGGATGTAAACCCAATGTCATCCTTTCTAAACTACTGCCATAGGGGTCATCTATAAGGATATACATGCCTCCTGCATGTATCTTTACCTGTCAAATGTCTCCCCTCTGTCTGTTATGAGACCCGAAAAACTGCAGATTCTGTGGGTGGGTCTGTTGTCTGGAGCTCGGTGGGTGGAGTCGTGATGTCAGTAGACTCCCCGCCCACCTCTACACTCCCCTTGTCAATATGCATTTTCTCCTGTGTATTTCTAACACTGAACTTCTGCTATGATCTCTAACATCCAGTGAAAAGACAGGAAAGTAACCACATGACTTCAGCATGTCAAATCATGCTGACGTGTGGAACAGCCAATCCTTGCAGAGCTGCTGAAGAAAGGAGTGGGGGAGGGAATTAAAAAATAATGCCTGTGTCTTAGGCTAGTGCACGAGATGTAAATCACCTGTCACTCACAGCAAGGGAGAGGATTTGACAAACTTTTTCTCTGTTTGTCAAGTTTTATCTCACTGAACATTAAAAGAAGGGGATTGCTCAGAGCTGGATTAACTCTTTCTGGCAAGACTGGGCTCAAATGATCATTATGACATAAAAAAAAAAAAAAAATTCGGGTTTACATCCACTTTAAAGCAAATTTGTGAAGAGAGAAAAAAATGGAAGCTGCCATTACTGATTTTTTAAAAATATCCAAGCTCCTAGGCTCTAATTCTGATTTCAGCTGCACTACCTAGTAAATTGTTGACCTGGAATAAACAGGCGCCTGGGAAAGGTATGAGCTTTTGTTCTGTATGCTTGTGCCAAATTACGCCAAGATCTAGAGCAATGGTTCTCAACCCTGTCCTCAAGCACCCCCAACAGGCCATGTTTTAGGAATTTCTCTTTGATAAAAGAGCTGTCCAAAATACCAAGCCATTGATCCTGATTTAAAGCACCTGTGCAAGATAAAGGAAAACCTACACACATGGCCTGTTGGGGGGGCGGGTACTTGAGCACAGGGTTGAGAACCACTGGTCTAGAGGACTATCCTGTACATTAACCTCTTCAATACAGACACCTTCCCGCCCAGGCCAATTTTCATCTTTCAACGCTGTTGCAATTTGAATGACAATTGCGCGGTCATACAACACTGTACCCAAACAAATTTTTTATCATTTTGTTCCCACAAATAAAGCTTTATTTTTGGTGGTATCTGATCACCTCTGTGGTTTTTATTTTTTGCGCAACAAATTAAAAAAAAAAAAAAAAAGTTTTTCTTTGTTTCTGTTAAAATTTTTTGTAAATAAGTACATTTTCTTCTTCAATGACGGGCACTGATATGGCTGCACTGACAAGCACTGATACGGCGGCACTGATGGCCAATGATGAGGTGGCACCGATGAGGTGGCACCGATGAGGTGGCACCGATGGGCACTCATAGGTGCCACCGATGGGCACTCATAGGTGGCATTGATTGGTACTTATGGGTGGCACAGATGGGCACTGATTGGTGGCACTGAAAACTGATTGGTGGCATTGCTGGGCAGAACTGAAACATAATGGTGCCAATCAGTGCCCATTTGTGGGCACTGATTGGCAAATATTGGGCACATGTGGATGGCCATGGGGTATATACCTGGCCATCCACATGTTGCCCCTTCCCTGGTGGTCCTAGTGGCAATCTCTGGTGGTCCAGTGTGGTGATCTGAGGGGGGGCTGCGCTGATAAACAATCAGCGCAGACCTCCCCCCCCCCCGTCAGGAGAGCCGCCGATCGTCTCTCCTCTACTCACGTCTGTCAGACATGAGTGAGGAAAAGCTGATCAACGGCTCTTCTTATTGACATCGTGATCAGCCGTGATTGGACGCGGCTGATCACATGGTAAAGAGCCACCTCCGGAGGCTCTTTACCAAGATCGGTGGAGCGGTGTGTCAGGCCACCGATCGCCGCGATGCGCGCCCCCACGGGCACGTGGCGGCATGTTATCCTGCTGGACATCATATGACGCCCAGTCAGGATAATGGAACCACCGCCCGGCCATCATTTGCTATGGGCCGGGCGGGAAGTGGTTAAAAAATAAAATCAGAGGATTCCCACCTTTATTTCTATCCTTGCATGTCCCTTTTAATTTAAAAATGTTATTAAAAAATTGTAGAAATGTCACTGTAAGCAGGTTTTTCACAAGGTCTCTAAAGCCTACTACACACGTAAAGTTTTTTTTTTTTTTTTTTGTTCAACCCAGCGGGCTGAACAAGAGAAAAACCTGAGAGATTGCCATACCAACACATGCAATGTTAGGGCACTTTCACACTGGGACAGGAGGGGCATTAGCGGTAAAGCGCCACTAATTTTTGCGGCGCTTTACCGCTGTAATGGCGTGGCACTTTTTGGCCACTAGCTGGGAGCTTGACCCCTGCTAGCGGCCGAATAAAGGGTTAAAAGCGCTGCTGCCGAAGTGCTTTGCAGGCACTTCAGCAGTGGTGCCCATTAATTCCAAAGGCAGGGGCGCTGGAGGAGCAGTGTATAAACCGCCCCAAAGATGCTGCTTGCAGGACTTTTCCTAACGTCCTGCAAGTGCACCACCCCAGTGTGAAAGCACTCGGGCTTTCACACTGGGGCTGCAGGGGAGACGTTTTTCAGGCGCTTTATAGGTGCTATTTTTTAGCCCAAAAGCGCCTGAAAAACGTGTGTGAAAGGGGTCTTAGTGCGGCGATCTTCCCCACCCACTGTGCCTTTAAGTTCTCACATGGGGACTGCCCCCACCAGAACACGATGATCAGTGCTCACAGCCATTGGCTGTGAGCGCAGATAAGATGCTAGTTTTCCAGCATGTGCCTTCGACGAAAGCTGGTCTTTAGACCGGCTTGTGTCAGAAAGACTGCTGTACACACAGACCAAAGTTTGGCTGGTTTCTGTTAAACTAGACGATATCCGACCCATTTGTACCCAACCTAAGGCAGCACTTGGGTCTCTATGCAATTATTAATAACTCTGTACAATTGAACTTTCCTCCCTCAGAACTTATTTTATTGCTAGTCTTGCTTCCTTCTGCCTACAGCAGGATAATGACATCTGTTTTATAAAATCCCCTGCATGGAGTACAAGGACTGCCTTTTAGTGACAAATGGATACATTTTTTTTATGGAAGATAATACTGCTGGTGATGTGTATTGTAACATTTCATGAATTTATTTATAAATGCAGACTTGTAAAGTTACCAAAAGGTCCACTTTAAAGCATATTCAAAAGAAATGTACTATTCCTGATTTTCATGGTTTTATGTCATTTCAGATGATCATTCATTTTTTTCTATATCATTCTGCATAGAGTTTAACAAAATGACCACTAAGCCTTCTTTACTGTAGAGATGAGCTACCTCCCCCTAAACTCCTTTTGCTAATCACATGCAATGGAAAAAGAAACCATGATGAACGAGTCATAATTATCTATTATGTGCCCAAGGAAGAGACACACAACCTCACATAATTTAGATTTCATTCAGAGCTCCTAAACCAGTAGTTAGAGACAGAGGGCAAATCCAATCTGTAGAAGCCACAGAACTATTTCTGCTGCGCAAAGTGTAAGTGTACAATGTCTGCTTTATAACATTTTTAAAAGTGAACTAAAATTATTGAAAAGGCATATAAAAGCGGTTTCTTCTGAAAAGCCAGGAACCCCCCCCTCCTAAAAAAAGGAAAAAAAAAACTCACTGAAAAAAGCAACCCCCTGTAGTCAGTGTGCAGAGGGGAGGCTACTTAGGCCGGACCCAGTAGATCACAGCTATCAATGTATGTAGCATGGGATACATTTGTTTTCAGCACCCCCAACAGCCCTCCAGATAGAAGATATGGATACTTACATTGTACTAAGCTAGCAATAAAGATACTTCCTGGAGGTTTACTTTAATCATTTGTGATCTATATATTAAATAAACATGCAATCAAGGACGTCTGACTCCGTTTAAGGTTTGCATCACATAGTAACTGGTTTTGGTACCTGGACTATCAAACAGTAACCTTTAGATGTACATTATCTGCAGCTCAGCATCCAGAGGAATTGAGGGCTCATTTACATACAGCGGCATCCGGAAAGTATTCACAGCGCTTCACTTTTCCCACATTTTGTTATGTTATAGCCCAATTCCAAAATAGATTAAATTCCTAATTTTCCTAAAAATTCTACAACCACTACCCCATAATGACAACGTGAAAGATGTTTGTTTGAAATCTTTGCAAATTTATTAAAAATAAAAAAAGAAAGAAAATCCCATGTACATAAATATACACAGGCTTTGCTCAATACTTTGTTGAAGCACCTTTGGCACCAATTACAGCCTCAAGTCTTTTTAAATATGATTCTACAAGCTTGGCACACATATTTTTGGGCAGTTTCTTCCATTGTTCTTTGCAGGACCTCTCAAGCTCCATCAGGTTGGATTGGGAGCGCCGGTGTACAGCCATTTTCAGATCTCTCCAGAGATGTTCAATCGGGTTCAAGTCTGGGCTCTGGCTGGGCCACTCAAGGACATTCACAGAGTTGTCCTGCAGCCACTCCTTTGTTATCTTGGCTGTGTGCTTAGGGACATTGTCCTGTTGAAAGATGAATCTTCACCCCAGTGCGAGGTCCGGAGTGCTCTGGAGCAGGTTTTCATAAAGGATGTCTCTGTACACTGCTGCATTCATATTTCCCTCGATCCGGACAAGTCTCCCAGTTCCTGCCACTGAAAAACATCCCCACAGCATGATGCAGTCACCGCCATGCTTCACTGTAGGGATGGCATTGCCCAGGTGTCTGGTTTCCTCCAGACACGACGCTTGCCATTCAGGACAAAGAGTTCAATCTTTGTTTCATCAGACCAGAGAATTTTGTTTCTCATGGTCTGAGAGTCCTTCAGGTGCCTTTTGGCAAACTTCAGGTGGGCTGTCATGTGCCTTTTACTGAGGAGTGGCTTCTATCTGGCCACTCTACCATACAGATCTGATTGGTGGAGTGCTACAGAGATGGTTGCTCTTCTGGAAGGTTCTCCTCTCCACAGAGAAATGCCGGAGCTCTGTAAGAGTGACCATCAGGTTCTTGGTCATCTCCCTGACTAAGGCCCTTCCCCCCCGATCTCTCAGTTTGGCTGGGCGGCCCTCTCTAGGAAGAGTCCTGATGGTTCCAAACTTCTTCCATTCACGGAGAATTGTGCTCATTGGGACCTTCAATGCTGCAGAAATGTTTATGTACCCTTCCCCAGATCTGTGCCTCCATACAATCCTGTCTCGGAAGTCTGTAGAGAATTCCTTGTACTTCATGGCTTGGTTTGTGCTCTGACATGCACTGTTAACTGTGGGACCCTATAAAGACAGGTGTGTTCCTTTCCAAATCATATCCAATCAACTGAGTTTACCACAGGTTGACTCCAATCAAGTCGTATAAACATCTCAAGGATCCACCTGAGCTCAATTTTTGTCATGGCAAAGGCTGTGAATACTTACGTACATAGGATTGTTTTTGTTTTTTATTTTGAATAAATTTGCATAGATTTCAAATCAAACATCTTTCATGTTGTCATTATGGGGTATTGTTTGTAGATTTTTGAGGAAAATAAATGAATTTAAATCCATTTTGGTAAAAGGGCAGTAATATAACAAAATGTGGAAAAAGTGAAGCGCTGTGAATACTTTCCTGCCAGTCCCTTTGCTTTCTTAGTAAAATCTGACCACACTAAGCAGCAGAACACACTGTGGTCAGTTCTCTAGCTATGCTGGGAACTCAGACTGCTCTCCTCCAATGATCAAACTTGTCCTGATACACCACCACCCCCCCCCCCCCCCACAGCCATTCACTAGGAAGATTTGTGTACTGTTGCTTCTCCTCCCCCCTGCTATTATGCAGCTGAGAACAGAGGGAATGTGACCACTTTTTTTTCCCCCTTGTTTTTATAGAAGGTTTTATAATTTATTTTTTATATTTAATCAAAAATGTTTTGCCTTTAATTTCTATTTTAAACTGAATGTCAACGCTCACCCTGTAAATCTACCCAATCACTTTATATGTGGGGGGGCGTTGGTGGACATTAAAACTGTGCCTCAACTGCATGTTTTAGCTGCCCCCAACCACAAGTATAAACTAGCCCAAAAAGCCAGAAACCTTTAAACGCCCGTTCACACCACATGCGTTGGGTTGCACTGAGCAGCCTTGCCCAACACAGACAAGATCATTTGTGTGGTAATTGGTATGCAACCCACAGCAGTGAATAAAGATGAACGAGTTGTCACTTTGTAACATCTTAATAAAGTTCAATACATTTTAAAACAGGAGTAAAACAAAATAGTCTCTCTAGAGGGAGGTCATCACTGCAAATGGGTCTGGAGGGGAAGCATCATGTGAACCCCCCCTTTCCCCTATTCAGACCCAATGGCAGCTGAGTGGGTAGGAACACAGATTTAGGGCCTGTGTTGACAGCCTATTGTTTGCGTCTCCCCACAAAAGTCAATGGGAAAGCAAAAGCAGCATGAAGCAGGTTGATACAGCTTAGGAGTTCAAATGCATCTGTCATGAACCCAAAAAGATCTCAGAAGCATCTCAAATGTAGGTTGAATGCAACTGAAAGCACACTGCATTTGCCCATCAAGGAGAGTCCTTATGCTTAACTCGCTGTTGAAGGGGTCTGGCTCCTCCCTGTCCTTCTAGCTGTGATAACATACATAAAAAAAAAACCTTCGGGAGACAAGGGATTCGTTTCTCATTTCTTACATCCAAATTTGATGAAAGGCAACAAACAAGCATTTTGCATGCATGTTTATTACACAAATCTTCAAGAAGAAAAGTAGGGAGACTTCTAGGTATTAATGCAAGACAAGCCAGGATCATTTAGGGAGTCCGTTAACCCACAACCTTCCCAGCTCCATAATTATCAACAGAAAATATTTAGAAAGTTATAATACGCAGATATAAACATTACCTATAGATAAGTATTCTTTAAAAGTCAACAAGTAATTTTTCTCTGGAAATGTTGCAGAATAACAGCCTAAATGAACCTCAGACTAGGAAAAACACTTCACTATACTCCCACTCACATAATGTATAGAAAGTTTAACTGGGCATACTTTATAATAAACATTGCAGACTGGAAGCCATTACAAGGCAGATAAGATATAAAAATGTATAGTGTATTTACAGCAACTCTCTAACATATGCAACTGCAATAGTCTACTTTACATGCAAGTACTGGAACTTCCAAATTGGAACTACTACTATCAACTACATTTTTTATGTTCTCTCTGTGCCTGTGTGGGTTTCCTCTGGGTACTGGTTTCCTGCCACACTTTAAAAGACATGCTGGTAGGTTAAATGGATCCTGTCTAAATTGGCCCTAGTATGCATGTATGAATGCGAGTTGGGGACCTTAGATTGTAAGCTCCTTGAGGGCGCTGATGTGAATGTATAATATATACAGTGGGGAAAATTATTTGACCCCCTGCAGATTTTGTACGTTTGCCCTTAACAAAGAAATGAAGGGTCTATCATTTTTATCATATTTTAAATGATAGAGGCAGAATATCAACCCAAAAATCCAGAACAAACACGATACAAATGTTACAAATTGAGTTGCGGTTCAGTGAGTAAATAAGTATTTGATCCCCAACAACCAACAATAATTCTGGCTCCCACAGACTGGCTACAGTATATGCTCATGTGGTAGACAGATTAGTCTTGTCAATTTAAGAAGGTGCTCCTAACGACAACTTGTTATTTGTATAAAACCTGTCCACAGAATCTTTCTCCTATTCAAATCTCACCATCGTGGGCAAGACCAAAGAGCTGTCAAAGGACGCTGGGGACAAGATTGTAGACCTGCAGAAGGAGACAACTGTTGGAGCGATTATTCTCAAACGGAAGAAATACAAAATAACTATCAATCACCCATGCAAGGTTTTGCCTCATGGGGTTAAAGATGATCATGAGAAAAGTTAGGGATCAGCCCAGAACTACATAGGAGGAGCTTGTGAATGATCTCAAGACAGTTGGGACCACAGTCACCAAACCATTGGTAACACAATCTGCCGCCATGGACTGAAAAGATCCTCCTCCTCAAGAAGGCACATGTACAAGCCCATCTAAAGGTTGCCAGTGAACATCTAAATGATTCAGAGGATTGGGAGAAAGTATTGTGGTCAGATGAGACCAAAATTAAGCTCTTTGGCATTAACTCTACACACCATGTTTAGAGGGGAAAAAAAATGCTGACTATGACCCGAAGAACACCATCCCTACAGTCAAGCACAGAGGCCAAGGCAACAAAGGAGTGGCTAAAGAAGATGCACATTAAAGTGGTTGTTAAGCCACGCTAACCTGTATACACCATCAGTACTGCCTCCTTTTGAAGCGTCCCCTCTGTGTGCGACTTACAAAAATAAATGCTGTAAATACCTAATTTCACAGCAGAGACTGATCACATGACCAGCCTGGTTTCTCCTTTCCTCCTCAGAGAGGCAGCGGGTGGGACTGAGTGACATCAGCAGAGGAATGTCTGGAGGGGAGGCGGAGAGGAGGAGAGAGCTGGCTGGTCATGCGATCGCAATCTCGGCTGTAAAATTAGGTATTCACAGCATTTATATGTGTAAATCATTCACAGAGGGGGACACTGCGATAGGAGGCAGTGCTGATGGTGTATACAGGTTAGTGTTATGAGAGCAACAGGAGTGGGGGAGGGGCAGCTCACACAGAGAGGGGAGGGGGAAGAGGACGCAGGAGCAGAGAGGAGAGCAAATAGCAGGCTGCTGATGACAGAGGCACAAAAACTGACCACACTGTCTGGTCTCAGCAGCCATCATACACCGTGGTTCGTTTACAGAGGGGTGGGTGAAAACTGGCAGGATCAGCCAGGTTTTTTAGGTGTTAAAGGGGCCAAATGACACAGGTTAACAAATGCTTTAAGGTCATGAAGTGGCCTAGCCAGTCTCCACACCTTAAATCTTATAGAAAATTTATGGAGGGAGCTAAAACTTCGAGTTGCCAAGCGACAGCCAAGAAACGTTAAGGATTTAGAGAAGATCTGTAAAGAAGCATGGACCAAAATCCCCCCTGAGAGGTGTGCAAACCTGGTATCCAACTACAAGAAACGTCTTACCTCTGTGCTTGCCAACAAGGGTTTCTGCATCAAGTGCAAGTCATGTTTTGCTTGGAAATCAAATACTGATTTTAAATCAATGAACTGCAACACAATTTATAACATTTGAATCATGTGATTTTCTGAATTTTTAGTTGATATTCTGTCTCTATCATTTAAAATACACCAATGATAAAAATTATAGACCCTTCATTTCTTTGCAAGTGGGTAAGTTAACAAAATCTGCAGGGGATCAAATAATTATTTTCCCCATTGTATATGTAAAAAAAATAAATAAAAAAATAAATAAAAAAAAAATAATCCACCTCCCATTGTTCTGTAAAAATCCTTTGTCACCATTTTATATGTGTCATCATCAGTGGCCAGCTTCTTTTTGAGGCCAATTGCCTCTGCAGTAAATCTCATGCATGTGGCCTTATGCGATCTGGCATGGCTTGTGAAGTTCCCAAGCACACTGAAGGCACCGTTAACATAGCCAGGAGGCACTGGCTACATCACCAAGGCAATCCAGAAGGGGAAAACTAAAAGCACTGCTAAAGTCCCTTCAGACACGTAGCCCCGACCCGACCCCCTCTCTCCCGATTGGCGAACTGACTTTGATTGAAAGCTGCGGGAGCCAATGGTGCCACTGCTGTGCCTCAGCCAATCAGGAGGAGAGTCCCGGACAGCTAAGACACTCGTGGACATCGCTGGAGAGAGATGGGGCTAAATAATTAGGGGGTGCTGGGGAGGCTGCTACACACAGAAGAAGGTTTTTTATCTTAATGCAGAGACACGGCCCATCCCCGATCAGTGTAAAGAGCCAATAAAAATGGTTCTTTACCACATGACCGGCTGTGTCCAATCACATCTGGTTTTTAAAAACTGAATAAAAACAAATAGTGCGCTAGTTTTCAAGCATATGCTTCATAATAAACTCCAGTGAATATGTGACAAATAGTGATCTTATAAAATATATACAAGGAGGTCCACATGCACAATATATAAATATATGAAACTCTTGAATGCTGAAAAGATGTGAATGGAATCAATCCGTGGTCCATGACAGTGTCCGCAGGGAATATGTGCTGACAGACAATCACCACCACCTCAGTGTGCAATGCCTGCTCACCTCAAATAAAGACCCCCTTGGGTCTATTGGCACTTTCAGTAATAATCCACACAAGGATCAGCTCGATCATACAAGGGTTTCAGCTACTGGCTCCAGGATTACCAGGACTTCTCCACAAACAATTAATTTCTCCACGTTCAATTTCTCAAAGCAAATAAAACATCATGCAAGATTGCTTAAAATTACTTGCTTTTAATTAATAACATAATATGCACTCACATTTGCGCAGTAATAAAAACGTATTGAACAAACAGTTTAGCATTGGGACAGCTCTCCTCACTACACATCCAGAGTAACGAGACATCCGTAGTGTTGCCACCGGCTCCTGCCGACGCGTTGCGTCACAGGTCATGTGACTTTCCCTTGAGAAGCCCATCAGAGTACCCGAGTACCTGTCTCCAGCTCATCAGAGTACCTGAGAACCTATCTGCAGCCCATGCCTCATAGAATATATGTTGGGGTGTTTGCTTTCCAAAATGGGGTCATTTTGTGTGTAATTTCTTTTTCCTGGTGCTCCAGGGCCTTCAAAAGTGTGATAGGTCACCAGGAAACTAAATGTACGGTGCTCCCTGCATGTTGGGCCTACATGGCCAGGCTGTGTAAAAAAGTCTCACACACGTGGTATCGCCATAGGAGGAGTAGCGGAATGCATTAAAAAAAAAAAAAAAACACACCTTAAAAATTGACAACTTTTTTTTTTTTTATACAAATTTTATTTTCTTTCCACATTTTGCAAAAGCTTTTGGAAAAAAATGACTTGTTTAAAAGACTCATTATGCCTCATGGAATATACGTCGGGGTGTTTGCTTTCCAAAATGGGGTCATTTTGTGGGTAATTCCACTGTCCTGGTGCTCCAGGGCCTTCAAAAGTGCGACAGGTCATCAGGAAATTATATGTGTAATTTATGCTCCTAGAATGCCTGATGGTGCTCTCTGAATGTAGGGCCTCTGAATGTGGCTAGGCTGTGAAAAAGTCACACACATGTGGTGTCGCCATACTCAGGAGTAGCAGAATGTGTTTTGGGGTGTAATTGGAAGTATGCATATGCCGTGTGTGAGAAATAACTTGTTATTATGATAATTTTAATAGATATATATATATATATATCAGGGCTTGACAAATTTGCTTGGAATCTAGGAGCCAGCTAAAAAAGTTAGGAGCCAGGTTTTTTTTTTTTTTTTTTTAAACGACCGACAGCTTTATTTTCAATATAAAAATTAACCAATCTTAAAATTACAGAGACGACTAGAACAGGGTTCGACAAACCCCGGGCGCCAGGTCGCATTTGCGACTAGAATTAGCGACCTGGCGCCTGGGGCGGCACAGCTGGGGTATCCTGTGTCCGTTCGACACCCCCCCCTCCCGGCGCGATGGGCCGCGCCGGTAATTGAGGCCGCGGCTTTGCGGCCTACTGCAGTCCTATGGTTCCTTCTGCAATCAGGCGCCCTCTGGTGGTGGCCGTTGGTATGACAAGACATCCATTAATGCTAATGGAGCTTTCCCTACCTGTTTTCACTGCCCGCTCATCTCCTTCCCTTTACTTAGAACCCCCAAACATTATATATATTTTTTATTCTAACACCCTAGAGAATAAAATGGCGGTCATTGCAATACTTTCTGTCACACCGTATTTGCGCAGCGGACTTACAAGCGCACTTTTTTGGGAAAAAATACTTTTTTTTTTTAATTAAAAAATAAGAAAACAGTAAAGTTAGCCCAATTTTTTTATATTGTGAAAGATAATGTTACGCCGAGTAAATTGATTCCCAACATGTCACGCTTCAAAATTTCGTCCGCTCGTGGAATGGCGACAAACTTTTACCCTTTAAAATCTCCATAGGCGACGTTTAAAAAATTCTACAGGTTGCATGTTTTAAGTTACAGAGGAGGTCTAGGACTAGAATTATTGCTCTCGCTTTAACGATTGTGGCGATACCTCACGTGTGGTTTGAACACTGCTTTCATATGCGGGCGCTACTCACATATGCGTTCGCTTCTGCAACCGAGCTTGGCGGGACGGGGCGCGTTTAAAAAAATTATTTTTTTTCTTATATATTTTACCTTTTTATTTTTACACTATTTTTAAAAAAAAAAAAAAAAAGTCACTTTTATTCCTATTACAAGGAATGTAAAAATCCCTTGTAATAGAAAAAAAGCATGACAGGACCTCTTAAATGTGAGATCTGGGGTCAAAAACCTCAGATCTCATATTTACACTAAAATGCATTAAAAAAAAAAAAATTTGTCATTTGAAAAAAAAATAAAATAAAATGTCCCTTTAAGAGCTATGGGTGGAAGTGACGATTTGACGTCGCTTCCGCCTTGCAATGACTTGGAGATGGGCGGGGGGGGGCCCATCTTCCCCTCACTCGTCTCCATGTCAGGCCAGGGACAGATCCGGATCGCCTCCGCCGTTACCGACGGCCACGGTAAGCGGTTAAGGGCACCGGAGCGCGGCGGTAGGGGGGGCCCTCTCCTGCCGCCGATAAAAGTGATCTCGCTGCGAATCTGCTGCAGAGACCATTTTTATCTGAAAGAGAACCGCCGGCTCTTGAAGAAGATACCGGGGTTATGGTAGCTAGCTGCTACCATAACAACGGTATTTCTCTTCAAAGACAGGACGTATATAGTCGTCCTGCGGGAAGGAAGTGGTTAATTAAAATTAATTCATTATTTGTCATCTCCCTGCTTGGCCCCTTTCACAGGGGCTGTCTGATCAGGTTCGCCTGTCAGTTTTTCAGGCGGACCTGATTGGATCCTTAGCGGGAATATGGTGGTCCTTTGTCCCTGCATGGCAGGAAATAAAATCAGTCACATTCGTTCTAGTCGTCTCTGTGTAATTTTAAGATTGGTTAATTTTTATATTGAAAATAAAGCGGTCGGTCGTTTAAAAAAAAAAAAAAAAACCTGGCTCCTAACTTTTTTAGCTGGCTCCTAGATTCCAAGCAAATTTGTCAAGCCCTGGACTAGAACTGGGCTAACTTTACTGTTTTCTTATTTTTTAATTAAAAAAAAAAAAAGTATTTTTTCCCAAAAAAGTGCGCTTGTAAGTCCGCTGCGCAAATACGGTGTGACAGAAAGTATTGCAATGACCGCCATTTTATTCTCTAGGGTGTTAGAATAAAAAATATATATAATGTTTGGGGGTTCTAAGTAAAGGGAAGGAGATGAGCGGGCAGTGAAAACAGGTAGGGAAAGCTCCATTAGCATTAATGGATGTCTTGTCATACCAACGGCCACCACCAGAGGGCGCCTGATTGCAGAAGGAACCATAGGACTGCAGTAGGCCGCAGAGCCGCGGCCTCAATTACCGGCGCGGCCCATCGCGATCGCGCCGGGGGGGGGTGTCGAACGGACACAGGATACCCCAGCTGTGCCGCCCCAGGCGCCAGGTCGCTAATTCTAGTCGCAAATGCGACCTGGCGCCCGGGGTTTGTCGAACCCTGATATATATATATATATATATATATATATATATATATATATATCTCTGTCTATCTCGGATGTTGGCATGGTGAGGGTCCTCCCTTCCTATACTGTCAAGACAACAAAAGGAGTGGCTCAAGAAGAAGCACGTTAAGGTCATGGAGTGGCCTAGCCAGTCTCCAGACCTTAATCCTATAGAAAATTTGTGGAGGAAGCTAAAAAACTTTGAGTATATTTTTTTTTCTTAATTTTTCCAAGAATTACAAAATTACAACTTCAAAAAACTCGCCATGCCTCTTACTAAATACCTTGGACGGTCTACTTTTCAAAAAGGGGTCATTTGGGGGATATTTTTACTGTCTGGACATTTCAGGGCCTCAATGATAGGCCGTCGGTGCATCAGGTGTGATCAAATTTTCAATGATTGGTACCATAGATTGCAGACTAACTTTCACACAGACTAAATAATATCCACTAATTTGGATTATTGTTACCAAAGATATGTAGCAGTATAAATTATGGCCCAAATGTATGAAAAAAAATTACTTATTTGCAAAATTTTATAATAGAAACTAAAAAAAAGTGCAGGAACTAAAATAAAAACACATGAAAGCCACCAGCAAGAACAGCAGTGATCAGTATAGTGGTGACATCACCAAATCTCAAGAGACTAGTAGTCAGAGGCAGCAGTACCTTGGATTTCACACTGCAGATATACAGCTGTACAAGGTAGAAGTACAGGAGTGCCTGCACACCCTCAAGGGCTAGGCACTGCTCTGCTATTTTTCAGGAGGAATTAGGACCAAAATGTTTTTTTCACAGTACTGATAAAACACTTCAGGATGTTCCCTATAACATAATAAACATTCACCTTATGGATTCATGCACACATTTGTAGGCATTTTATGTAGTAAATTTTCCAGCGGTTTCATGCGCATGGAAAGCTGCTCGGGTCACGTACAACCTGGTATACAAAGGACAGTCTGTATGCGGCCCATTTCTTGTAAATGGCAAAGTGTTTTTGCATCAGTAGTTACCCTCACATGTGCTTTTGTTGTATGTTCCAAATGTGTAAGCAAGTGCCAATGCAAAAAAAGTATTATTGTTTCCATGCGTACATACATCGGGCATGCATGCAGGGTAATTGCTGATGCAAATAAGCATTGGCGTTTACAAGAGTATGGCCTCGTACAGCCTGTCCACTGCATGAACGGCTCCCCAGGCACAGGAAATTGCAGGGAAATTTACGCTAGTGCAAAGAATGCCGCACATATCTGTGCGTTTGAACCCTTAAAGTTCAGTTCCACTTTAAAATATCTAAAAAATATTATTCGTAACCAGCAGAGGTCTCTACACAATTGGCAGTTATCTACAAAATATTCTTAACTTCGTCATTTTCCCTTTTTGGTAAAACAGAAGTATATATAAACCCCAAGAACAATCTAATGCAGCCACAACATCTGCGGACTAGTAAGCTGCCATATATTCAGTTTTTGCTCTTGGGTTTAGCTATGCTTTAAATGGGTGCAGAAATTGGATAAAGGCACTTTAGAAGCATGTGAAATTATATTTTAGTTTAAAATATATAAAAAAAAAAAAAACCTTCAAAATTCTCTTTGCCAGCCTAGAGAAGCCCCTTAGTGTAGATAGACTAATGTAGGCCTGTTTGAGTGGTTGCAATGGGTTATTGCACAATACTCGAAACTTTCTGTTATGTAAAAATGACCAATGTACACACTTCCCACAGCAATTCCAAGTAAAACAGCATTACTGTAGAACTTTGTAGAATCAATTTGTAATTCTATGCTGTCTAAATGAACAGTAATAAAAAGCAATATGTAAGGAATTCTAAATATTTTAAGCATGTTGCAAAATAATCTGTCAGGAAGAAAGATTAGCAGGAACTGCTTGGACACATGCTGGAGGGCATTATAAACATGAGGTCAAATCAGGCATTCTGTATTGTCGACCACCACTGTGATATTTTTTCATTATGAACACAGAAGCTACTCCACTGGCAATAATGTGTACCTTGTGATCTTACCATTTTCCATCCAAACCGGTGGATGATGTCTAAACGTAGAGCATACCTACACTGACCACCTCTTGATGAAGAAGGTCAACCAGAGAACTCATTTGACTTGTCAATCTGCTCATCAACATTGATTTGTAGCTTACCATGCATATTAAGAGCCAGTGTACAGTGCGCATAAGGAATCTCAGTCTATTAATGGGACCATTGGCAAAATTTCACACAGATGGCTGGGGAAGGGGTTTAAAAGCAGGCAGCAGCGACAGTTTTCATGCTCAAACTTCAGGCCACATACCTATACACACCTGTTGGACCAGGACAATTTTTAAATTTCCCCAATGGGTCTGTTTATTCAGTGATCCATTTTTCATGACTTAAAATGAAACAATACATGCATTTTTTTGGGCAAAGTAAGGGTGTTTAAGATGAGCGGCATCCATTATGATTAGGAGGGGATAGAAAAATGGATACCTTGCCAAACCTGAGCAGAACTGATGTCACTTTTGTGACATTCATTTCCATTCAGTTTTCCTCTGCATATTGTGAGGGACACATATTAGGTCTATGTGCATGCAGATGTAAACAGACATGCATCCGCCTATATGCTTATATCTCCAATCCATGTAAGTCCTAAAAACAGAAAACCTTTTAATTTTTCTTTGGACCTAGACAGACTGATGTAATCAGATAAAACCATTTGAATGTCCATATACATCTGCCTGCTTATAGGGTGACAAAGCTTCCATTCAGATCCTTCTGGAAAATTAACAGGTGGTTCTGATCAAAACACTGATGTGAGTGTAGCCAAATAAATTCATTGGTTTTGTGACCCTTTTTATGCGCCTCTGAAAAGGAGAACAAAAAAAAAAAAAATCATAATGATCAAGTATTATCTGCAAATATAATTTTACACAGCAGCGGTTGCATTTTGACAGCCACTCCTGCCATGTAATTTAAAGCAATTCCTAACTGTCATTTTGACAGTTGGTAGTTGCTGGCAATAGCAGAAACTTTATGGACGATTTTGGCTTTTTTTTGATGCATCATTAAAAAAAGAATACAAAAAAAAAAAAATTAATTGTAGGGAACAAAAAGCAGAAAAAATAGCTATGGCGAGGAAGGCAGAGTCTAGGGCTGATTAGGGGTAACTAATGCCTCGTAAACACGACCGGACTTTGTCAGAAAAGGACAGACGGAATCATTTCATCGGGTATTCCAATCGTGTGTGGGCTACATCGGACTTTTTCGTTCGAAAATTCTGACGGACCTAGAAATAGAACAGGTTTTAAATCTTTCCAATGGAATCAATTCCTATCGGGAAAATCGTTTGTCTGTATGCTATTCCGACGGACCAAAAACGACGCAAGGGCAGCTATTGGCTACTGGCTATTTAACTTCCTTTTTCTAGCCCCGTCGTAGGTGTTGTACGTCACCGCGTTCTAAACGCTCGGACTTTGGTGTGATCGTGTGTATGCAAGTCCGTTTCAGCAGAACTCCATCTGAACTTCGTCAGAAAAGCCTTCAGAGTTTATTCTGACGGAAAAAACGGTCGTGTGTACGCGGCATAAGCGTTACTAAGGAGCTAAATAAGAATACTTGGAAAATGTCTTTACATTATGTAGATAACATGTCCCAACTATGACATAGCTCCCAACTATTTATTTTTCAAATAGTGTTTTACAGTGCTAAACCTTTCCTCTAGATTTATAAATTGCTGCATTTGTAAACTTCAAGAGTGAGTATAAAGTTCTAGTAGTGGTAAAAAAAGTAAAAGTACTTGTGGGTTTAACCAAGTTTTTTTTTGTATAATTCTCCTTTCAAAAGGTGTGGGGGGTGTCCTATGCCTACATACTTTAGCTAATTGGTGTCCCTCATTCCCATCTCAGAAAGTTGGGAGGTATGCCTTTGATTTACATACGAATGAAGCACAATACATTGTTTTACTCAGTGACACTTCCAAACTATCTGCAAGTTTCATTTTGCACAGGAGCGGCTGCATTTGACAGGCAGTTCTGCCATGTAATTCATAGCAATTCCCATCTGTCATTTCAACAGCCAGTAATTGCCAATAATAGTGGTGGAGATAGGAGACAGGGGAAGAAAAAGCTGAATGTAGGTGATATGTGCACAAAGTTTCTTGTAACCACCTCAAGTGGGTCAACAAATCCAACCAAATTCTCTCCAAATCCTACTATATTTATTGTATCTACTTCTCTCAGCCCAAAATTGCTATGGAAGCATACCTCCACACTAAAGCCTGGTACACACTATCAGTTTTTTAATTTTTTTTTATTTAACCCAGCAGGCTGAACGAAAAAAAAAAACTGAAGAGCTTGGGAGGACATCCTATACTAACTATTCCATGTTAGTGCAGCGATAACTCCCACTGAGCTATTGTGTTCTGACAGGGGGATGTCCCCCTGACCCCCCACCTCCAGAACACACCGGTCAGCGCTCTCAGCCATTGGCAGACCTTTTTTGGTCATGCCCCTTCAAAAGAAGCCGGCTGTTGGGCCAGCTTCTGTCAGACCAGCTTCCAAACACACGGGCCAAACGTTGACCGTTTCTATTGAACCAGCTGATACAGTCCGATATTCGCTCCTTTAGATTGCTAGCTCACTAGCCTAATGCCGCGTACACACGAGCGGACTTTACGGCGGACTTTGCCCGGCGGACTGGATTTCGTCGGACAATTCGATGTGTGTGGGCTCCAGCGGACTTTGTTTTCTCAAAAGTTGGACGGACTTAGATTTGAAACTTGTTTAAAATTTATCCGTTGAAATAGAGTCCGGTCGAAAAGTCCGCCGTCTGTATGCTAGTTCGACGGACTAAAAAGCCACGCTAGGGCAGCTATTGGCTACTGGCTATGAACTTCCTTGTTTTAGTCCGGTCGTACGTCATCACGTACGAATTCGACGGACTTTGGTGGATTGTGTGTAGGCAAGTCCGTTCATTCAGAAAGTCCGTCGTAAAGTACGTCGAAAAATCCGCCGGGCAAAGTCCGCCGTAAAGTCCGCTCGTGTGTACGCGGCATTAGAGCCCTTGCACACTGGGGCGGTTTGCAGGCGCTATTGCACTAATAATAGCGCCTGCAAACCGCCCCGAAAGTGCCGCTCCTTGCATTCCAGTGTGAAAGCCCTGAGGGCTTGCACACTGGAGCGATGCGCTGGCAGGACGGTAAAAAAAGTCCTGCCAGCAGCATCTTCGGAGCGGTGAAGGAGCTGTGTGTATACCGCTCCTTTACCGCTCCTGCCCATTGAAATCAATGGGACGGCGCGGCTATACCGCCGGCAATGCGCCTCTGCAGAGGCGCTTTGCGGTGGTATTTAACCCCTTCTCGGCCGCTAGCGGGGGGTAAAACCGCCCCGCTAGCGGCCGCATACCAGCGGTAAAACGCCGCTAATAATAGCGGCGTTTTACCGCCGACGCCGCCCCCCGCCCCAGTGTGCAAGGGCTCTTATATATGTACTCTGTACAATGTCAGGGAAATGGCGTTTACTTTTACCATACTTGTATACAAAATAGCACTGTGACCTTGCAATACTGAGGTGAATGCTAAACGTTCCACATGCTCTGTGGAATATGTCAGTGCTATAAAAATCAATATTAAAATTTAACCAAGTAAATCCAAGGTAAACCTATTTAAAAATTAAATCTTACTGAACTGTGGGTGAACAAGAGGTTTTAAACACATTTTAAATCATCCTGCAGAGAGGATAGTCTTTAGCTGTCCCCTAAGGTCACATTTTGACGTTAGTCTGCTGCAACCGAATTACACTTTCATGTATGCATTAACAAGAGAAAGCATATAACTGCAGGGCCCTAGAGGGGAAAGCACAGCCCCCCCTCCCCTCCTTAAAACATTAGTCAAAACAGTAGCTCAGTACACAAACACCCCAGCTGAAAGGAAGTTTCATGTATGCAGCCTCTCTTTGAAGAAGACAGGAGCATGTCAGTACACCTCTACATGTCTCAACACTTCCTCTATAACTAAGCACAAAGCTGGCCAGATCAAAGTAAAGACTTTCAAACTGTTGGCTTAGTAAGAGGCGCACTCGTGCCAGATCCTACAGAAGTGAAACAAAGACTGTTTTTTCTTTTTATGACATTTACTTATCACACTGTATTTTTTTATGCGTCTTCATTTTTGTTATTTTTAACACCTGCAATTTAACATTTGTTTCCTGTGCAGAATTCAGTCTACACTCTACTACAATAGAGATTCTCAAGCTATAATTTCCACCATAATATATAGATCACATCACATTTTAGTAATTGGATTTACATATACTTTAAAACTTTCCCCAATGTGACCAAACAGTATCACTGTGCAACTATGCTAGATAGACAAGAAATAGCGACAGGGAATCTTTATCAGTGCAGATCCAAACTCTCCATTTTTATTAAAAAGTGGATATTTGTGTATAGTTGTGGCTAGGCAAACTGCGCAATTACTCTGGTAGCCTAAACAAGCCTAAGTATTGTGCTACGTATTTTGTGATGACAAGCAATTGCATACTATAGGGAATGTAAAGCATCAGTTTTTGACCCCAAAGTCAGAAAGATGCTGCAAAGTTTGTGTTGGCGATCTCCGATTTTTCAATTTGACTGTAATAATTGGAGAGAATTTGATAATCATTCGTGAAACTTTTCATGGGAGACTATGAAAAGGTACCAGAGTCAGATGGCTACTGAAGAATAGGCACACCTCAAGCACAGAGCCAAACTGCTGGTTAGTGACTATAGATTTAAATTTGATTGATTCCCCATTAACACAGTAATGATGCGGGAATTCCTCCTGCCAGGCCACTGTCTTCTCCCGATGAGTGGGGGAAGTCATCCCCGCCAGAAGACAGTGATTACTGCTAGCGGCTACAGCAGCCGCTAGCGATAATCGCAAGAGAATTACGCAGGCTGATGGTACCCAAGTTGATCGATTGGTACATTCAACCTGCCCATTAATGGTTTAAATCTTGGCCGATTTCTTGCTGAACCATGTGTGGCTGGCCTTAAGCCCCATACACACTAGTAGTTTTTCCTTTTCCATCAACCTAGCAGCGCTGAACTAACAAAAAAAATAAAAATAAAAAATTGACAACTCAGGAGGAGTCGCTGTACTTACTATCCAACGTTAGAACAGCAATCTCCCCTGCCGTTCTATTGTGTTCTGACAGGGGGATGGCCCCCCACTGGCTGAGAGCACCGACAGGGGGGCGGTTGGCAGACCTTTTTTGGTCATCCCCCTTCAACAGAAGCCGACTCCAGTACACACAGGAAGAATGTCGGCTGGTTTCTATTGAACTGGCCAATGCCACTCAACATTCGGCCCCTGTGTTCCATGCTCTAGGATCAATTCAACATGTTATTTGTCGGTATTTTGTGGCTGACATTTTCTACCGCGATTTGTGGTCACTGCTGAAAATACCATTCATTATAACAATTGTTATATCTTTGTGAATTACACCTCAAAAGTAAAAATGGGGTATATGTAACCAATGCAAGGCTAGTGAATTGTATCTCTTTAGTCACTGGTAGACTGGATGGCAGCAAAAATATTAATACACGGATAGTGAATAAGCAACAGGTAGCAGATAAATAACATTTCATCGACCTTATAATCCTTTATAGATAAGGTAGATCTTTGCTCCTTACTGTTATTCCAACATTTATTATAGCCATAGCTCATTTCCTGCTCAGTGTTTCACATTTCTCTTCTGTTTGTACTGGACCAATTGTGCACCTTGCAGAAAACATGTTCACTGTAGTTAAAGGGGTTGTAAACCCTGGTGTTTTTTCACCTTAATGCATCCTATGCGTCAAGGTGAAAAACTTCTGGCAGTGACTGGCCCCCCAGCCCACCCCGTTTTACTTACCTGAGCCCCTTCATTCACTCAGCAGAGACATGCTCTCCCTCTTTGCACAGGGTTCCGGCTCTTGATT
Source organism: Lithobates septentrionalis (assembly GCA_037952835.1). NCBI lineage: Eukaryota > Metazoa > Chordata > Amphibia > Anura > Ranidae > Lithobates > Lithobates septentrionalis. The sequence goes on along the minus strand of JBBDGP010000108.1, from coordinate 12,279,211 downwards.
GGATAGATTGATAGCAACGCAGCCATTGGCTCCCGCTGCTGTCAATCAAATCCAATGACGCGGGCACCAGGGGGCGGAGTCGAGTCCGGCATTTGTGTCTATGGACGCAAATGCTGGACTCGGGAGCGCGCCCACAAGGTAACCCCCCGGGAGAGTGCTTCTCCTAGGGGGGTTATCTGATAAGAGGAGCCGCGAGAGCCACGAGGGACCCAAGAAGTCGCGGATGGGGGCCACTCTGTGCAAAACGAGCTGCACAGTGGAGTTAAGTATGACATGTTTGTTATTTAAAAAAAAAAAAAAAGATGAAGCCTTACAATCACTTTAATGACAGTATTGTGAAGGTGTCATGTTTTTTGAATAAGACTATACCTAAACAGACCGGCATTTATTGACTGATCAGCCAGTGGTGTTAAATGTATGCTGTCATGCCAGTCCCCCTGAGGAGGCCTCTGCGGCATCTTTTTTTTTTTTCACTTTATAATCTTATCTTTATTAAAACATTTTTCATTAATCATCTTTAACATACAAACATCCATTACCCCCTCTCCCTCCCCCCACCATTTTACATATACAGATATAAAAATAGAATAAAAAATGTGTTCATGGTATACTTCTTGGATATTTATTCTATAGTGAGCCTAACTTCCTCACTTACATCCTCCATTCAATTCCTCTGTGCCTCCCCCTCCTACCTCCCCTCTCCAGCCTTTCAATCCTATTGATCACTCTCAGACACCTCTGCCTCCCTACTTCACACCTTGCACTCTCAATCCCACTTCAGTAAGTCACATCCTATCTTTGTTATCCTTATTCTCCACCTTTTTTGATATTAAATACCTCTATCCCTGCCATCTCTTCTACCTTCCTAATCCTTCTTTCTTTATACAGATAGTTCCTAATTCATTTTATCTTGCACCTTACTCTAAAGATGGGTATCCCTTCGCATCTCACCAGGGTTTGCAAATCTCTTCATATTTCTTTATACTGTTTTGCCTGATAAACCAATTCTTCCTTCCATATTGTCTCGTTCATGCTGCTCTCCCACTCTCTACTAGATGGTGGTAGGACCGATTGCAATCTCTGTACTATTATTTTCCTTGCCTGGAAAAAACATCTAAGAATTGAAACCTGGGTGCATCCAGGGTTTCCCTCCCCCTCAACAAAGTCCAGTACACATAGCCTTACATCCCAGTCTAGGGGTCCTCCAAATACCTGACCTATGATTCCAGATACCTCTTTCCAGTACCAAAATCACTCCGGCCATCTCCAAAACATATGGATTAATCACCTTCTTTCCCACACCTGGGGCAACTGGCATCTGATCTACGGCCAAACAAAAAAATCTTTTGGGGGGTACAGTAAGCATCCTCTGGGAACGGGAAAATGAGACCAACAAACCCAATTTGAGAATTCTACTTCACTGTAAACCAGTTATAGTACCTAAATCCTGTTCCCGTCTCCTCCTACTCGATGGGGCTTCTATCCCTTCCAGGCTCCCCTTATAAATATGCGGGTATAAGCTCGAGTTTAGGTCTTTTGAGGTTGTTGCATTAATTACTTTCTGGAGCAATGGAAATCTTGCTCCATTCAACTGTCCTTTCCCTAAACTGTTCTCCCAGGGCATGCCTAATCTGTAGATACCAAAAAAAAAAGACTTACCAGTATTTGGTATAGCATATTGTTCTCTCAACTCCTGAAAGGATTTCAGAGTCCCATCTTTATATAGCTGGTTAATGAAATTTATTCTGCATCTTTCCCATTCCTTAATTGTCCCCGTCTTCTGGATTTCTCCCAGGTTTCTGTTCTCCCAAAAGGGGGGCATACTCTGTAAATCCCCTATACCCCAACAATATCTTCACTGTGTCCCATACTCTCACCATCAAACTTAATGTAGGGAGACTAAAGAGAAGGAACCTGCCTCCATGGCTTCCACCATTGACCCATGTGGAGTGTTTTGTAGCAACATTTCCCTCAACTTTACAAAATCTGCAGGGGATCAAATAATTATTTTCCTCACTGTACAGTAGGATGCATTTGAAATGCATGCCCACTGCATATAGACAGTCCAAAAAGCAATGTTAGCTGAGACTCTGGGAACACAAATAATCTTTGCCCCCTGCCCTTCCCTATGCCAGAAAGCTTAAAAAAAAAAAAAAAAAAAAATGCACCGCAGACGCATGTAAATGCACATGTGGAAATGCAGGAAAATGTGCAGCTTCTGGTGTTGATGGGTCCTTAATGTGAGTAGCATTTATATTTGAAGAAAGCCCCAGAGACTATGGGATTGATTTACTAAAGGCAAATCCACTTTGCACAAGTGCACTTGGAAGTGCTGTCGCTGTAGATCTGAGGGGAAGCTCTGAAATGAGGTGAAGCTCTGCTTTTATCATCCAATCATGTGCAAGCTAAAATGTTATATTTTCCTTGCATGTCCCCCTCGGATCTACAGCGACTTTACTTCCAAGTGCACTTGCAGTGCAAAGTGGATTTTCCTTTAGTAAATAACCCCCATTGTGATAGTTTTGCATCCTCAGACTGATATTAAAATATGGCATCACCGAGCAAGCAATTGTTGATTCTTCGGTGATACTAATTAGAACAGACCACCACACTTTATACCAGATGAGTATTTATGGCATCTGTTTTGTGTCTGGAAAGCCCCTTCCTTTTCCGTATGTCACCAGACCTGAAGTCCTGCATGTCGGAAAACCGTTTCATGCTAAGCCTGACAACTATTGGCTTGAGGGAGAGAAGAAACAAAGTGGCCAAACATATGCCAGCCCTAAACTGTCTGTATATGTAAAGGAAAGAAAGCAGATGCATGCAAGTACTACATTACAGTAGATTGGTACGTCCTATTCATTGCTGCAGCTGAAGATCCCAAATCAGATATAGCCTTTTTAGTAATATTAGAACCATCAGAAACTATATTTAGACCATTAGGCCAAAACTCATTTGATTTCCCAGGGACTAAATAGAATAGTTTTATCGCAGAACAGTCATGAATGAAAGCCAATTGGCATGGAGACAAAAAGCATAAGCAACCCCAATGCCAGATGGAACTGAAAAGATTAAAGTATCCATAGACATTAGATAATCATGACCCGATTCTTGACAGTTTAGTCCAGGCTGTGTTACAACATCTAAAAGCTGCCCATAGATGGATCAAAATTCAGCCGGTCTCTGCTGAACCTGGACAAATTTTTATCCATCTTCAGCTGTTCCTGTTCAATAGACTTCTCTCAAACTGGCTTGTTGTAAAGTTTTTCTTCAATCGTCGGCGATGATCCGTCGCTGTAGCGCTGATCAGTGTATTCTGACAGTGGAGGTGTCCCCGCTGTCAGAATACAAAAAACACAATGGGGAAGATTCCTGCATCCACCTCGCTTGTTCGATCAAAAAAAAAAAACTGATACATGTGTATAGGATAATATCAGAAGATAGTCCCACTTTGCATTTTCAATAGTAAAACGTTGAGCATTTTCACTACATTTTGTATTTACTAAAATGCTTTTATACTCCGATTCATGTATTTTTAACAAAACACATTTTAAAAAAGTAAGCTGTTTGACAGCATGCATAGCAGATGCTGTAGACTTTAGATCTACCTCATCAATCCAGCTGGAACTTGTGATTTGGTATGCTGTGGATCAAAAGATCCATATTAAGCACTGGGATTGAACTACAACATGTTTAAAAAAAAAAAAAAAAAACAACACCTACAGTAACCTTTGGCTTTCCTTTATTGTTGATATGGTCTTTCCAGGCACTACCATATAGTAAGCATTACACCAGTTTTACAGTATGTAATTGGACAATTTGATTTGAGACTGAAAATAACCACCTTAAATATCTGGAGTTACTGTAAGTAATATCCATCTTGTAGGCTTGCACCTTTTAGCAGGTTCAATAAATCACTTTAACTTCTGCCATTATCTCAGATTGAAGAGATCCTGAAGGTAAGGGGCATCAATCATCAAGTACAACCCACAGAGCCACCACGTTTTCAGAAGGTTTAGACATTATTGAAGCCAAAATGTGAAAAAAAAGACACAACAAAAACAGGAGATGACCTGCAGACTGCCCATTTTTAGAGCACTCATGCACAGTCCAAGCTTTGACAACAACACATCTGACCATGGGCATGGAGTTGGTCAAGATTGGTCTGTGTAGGAGTTCTTTCCTAAATGTTCCATAACATTTAGTAGGACTCCCGCATGAAATCCATATTATTTCACTAGGACTTCCACTGCACAAATCCATCGAGTACACTGGAACAGCAAAAAAAAAATGGAGGCATTTTTTAGGTGACTGATGTGCTGGTAAACAGGGAGATAATCAATTATTCATGAATGCAGAGCGGAATCAACAAGAATTCTCCAAATTAAGTTCACATAGTAGCTTTTTGTGTATTTTATTAATAATTTAAACTAACATGTCATACATAATTGATTAATGGAATTGAGCAAATGTAACATTATGAATGAGATAAGCTCATGAGGGATCAGCACAGGGTTTTTACAAGTGAGATGATATCACCTCTTTGGATTGTGTGCCCCAGACTGCACAATCAAGAATTTTCAAATGCCATTCTACGTGTCCAAAATGAAAACAATGCTATTTGCCAGAATTAAGTCATTTCACATGTTTGTAAAAGGAAACAAACAACAATAAGCTTTAGAAACACACTTTAGCCGTTTGCCAACTGGGTATAAAACATACTAATGGTAAATACATAAACAATGTGGTTTTGGGGGCAATACTTTTTAACATGTTTGTTTGAGATTAAATGTAGTTTCTGCGTTTACAGATAGGTTAAGTAAGGGTCAATTTGCTAAAATGCCCACATTACATTAAAGTGTCTGTAAACCTTAAAAAAGGCTGATCTGATCATGTTTCCTGTCACTTTTAATAGTTCATTTTGACCAAGCTGCTCCAAATGAACTATTTCCTTCACTAAGTTCTACACTGACTCTTAAGCCTCATACACCGCCGACAAAACCGCAGACTTTTGTCCGAAGGGCATTGGCGCCAAACTTGCATATAAAACGGCACACAATTTTTGGCCAACAAACACGAATGTAGTGATGTACTACGTGGTTTTTCAGCTCTTTAGCGCCACCCTTTGGGCTCCTTCTGCTAATTTAGTGTTAGTAGAAGTTTGGTGCGTGTCGATTCACACTTTTCATTTCGTTTCTGAGCGAATGTTCGTCAACCAGACATGTTGCGGAATCAGAGGATATAATGTGTTATTTATTATTGGCCTTGGGAGTTATTGCTTTGACCCAAGTCCAGTCCTGGAACAGGAGGAGGATTTCTTGGACCAAAAATTGGTTTCTTTATTAATCGTGACCAATTATGTCATATGCCTTTGCTGCGGGAGCTCCAGGTGAATAATCCAGATGTTTTTTGGAATTATCTCCAGATGACAGACCCCTGCTTTCACCAATTCTTGGCATTGTTGACCCCCTATATTAAGAAGTAGGACACATGCATGAGGCTTTTATTTTATTTTTTGTTTGAATAATGATTTGATTTGGTATATTTGCTATATTTTTGGATGCATAGAATGCACCTTTTGGTTAAGTTCTATTGGCAGATAGCATGTCTAATTTTATTTGTTCTTTTTTGAATGCACAATAAAAAAAATTGTGGAGAATAATACTTGGCTATGTGTTTTACGTCAAATGACATTTTGGGGGTAGGCAGTTACATTTAAAAAAAAATACAATGTAAAATTAACAAGGGACACCAACATAGTCTGATCTTAATCTATCTTTGAAATTAAAAAACTACGGGATAATGGTGATGTGGTAACTTGTCCAAAAAAAAAAAAAACAAGCATAATAATATTATTCTTGATATCACTAAAAAAAAAAAGCCTTTAAAAATTTGTTTGCAATAACTCCGTCAGTATGACCAGCAAAGCAGCTTCATTATTATCCCATTAAAGCAGAAGAATTGCATTTCAAGATTTTCATAATTTGCCACATCACGAATGTTAATTCTCCATTACGAACGCTAGTTTACAAGACCGACCACTTCTGGCTCGTCCTTGCTTCCGACGGACTTGTGTACACATGTTCGGAAAATCCGACAACAGACATTTGTCCGCGAAAAACCCGTCAACAACTGTCCGATGGAGCGTACAAATGCTCGGATTTTCTCTCACAGCCTGTCATCACACAATTCCCGTCGGAAAATCCGATCGGGTGTACACGGCTTAAGTACTGCATGTAGTTTCAGCTACATACAAGTACACAGATCTGAGCTACGGCTATGAGACAGACTTTCCGTCTCACACCAAGAACATATAGAGTGGATCTGAGCAGCACTCAGCCATTCATAGGGAGCTTTGCATTCTGTGATTGAATATAAAGCTTCCTCTGATTGGCCGGGTAGAAGAGTGTGACGTCATCTGACAGAAACTAAATACGTAGGCTGCCATTGCTGGTTAAAGGAGAAGTCCAGTCTGAGCTTCTCCTATGGGTCACAGGAGTGCAATTTGTTTTGCACTACCGTGACCCGTTATCAGCAGAGAGCAGTCTGAAGTCCTCTCTTCGCTGATGTCACTGCCATCAGTCGAGGCAGCTCTTCATCCCGACTTCCAAGTCTGGATCTGCCAACTGCCTTGATTGATGGCAGTCCCAGCATCTCAGCGACCGCAGATGAGACAGCCTCTCCCCACCCCTCCACAGGTCAATGCTCCAGTGAGCGTGGAGAAGCAGAGAAGAGACACTGACTGACTGTCAGCAGCTTTCCTCTCGGGGATCTGGGAGAACCGGGCCATCAGTGATGTTCGGTGGCTGGGTTCTCAATGCAGAGTCCTCGGGGGACAGCAGCATCGGTCTGATGCTCCACCCACCGAGGCAAGTATGAATAAAAAAAATTAAAAAAAAACACAAAAACAAAACACTTTAAGTTATAAAATTGCAAGTTGCCTGTCATTGCCTTCTGCACTTCAGTAACAAACCTTGAACATGCAGACAACACAAGTGTTGGAAGAGTTGGAATTCCTTAGATCTACATATACTTGTCTTCACCTTCTGAAACCAATGCATCAGTATGATGGGTAAGAAGTTATCATTTTTTAACTGAGCTCATCCCTGAAATCTCTATATTTCTCTCATATGACAGGTGTTCTTTAAAAGGTGAAGTATAGCCAAAGCTTGTTTGGTTGTACTTCTATGAATCACAGGAGTGCAATTCATTTTGCACTCCTGTGACCAGTTTTCAGCAGAGAGTGGACTTCAGCCCACTCACTACTGACGTCACAGAAGTCGGTCCAGGCACCACATCATCCAGACAATGGGAGTCTGGATCCACCAGGTGCCTGGCCGACACCTGGCTCAGCCTCTCAGCAAACCGCTGAGAGACTGAGCTGGCTGCCCCCCCCCCCCCCTTCCACAGCCCAGTGCTCCAATGAGTGAGGCGGGAGCAGAGTGGACAGCTGTGACTGACCGTTTGCAGCTCTCTGCTCGGTAAAATGTCAGAACCAAGCGATCAGCGATGTTCGATTGTTCAGTTCTCATTGCAGAGGCGCCAGGGACAGACGTGGCATCGGACCATGCTGCATCCACCGAGGCAGGTATGAATCTAAAAAAAAAGTCCTAACCCATACTTCTCTTTTAAAGCATTTGTGAATTGATCCTCATAGTGTAATACAGTGACAAAGTTATGCATCAAATGGCAACAAGATCTTCACACTCATTGTTAGTGGAGGGATTGGGTGACGCTGACAGAACAGTAACAAAAGACAAAAAAAAGGAGAAGTTGTAGCAATGTTAGCCAGGGCTCTATTACTTTGCATAGTGCTGCCAGTCAACTGTGTGCACACACTTTTGGGGCTACAGAACTGAGATGATAGCCCAGAAATAGGGAAAATGGAGACTGGTTACTACAGGCAGAAAAACTATAAGGCCTCGTGTACACTGCTGCTGGTAAACGTACGTTTAGGAGCAGTTGGACATTTTTTTTCAGCTGCCCTTGAACTATCATCTAGGTTATCTTATCAGTACATGTACACAGGGTCCTTTCTAGTCCTTTCTAGGCAGTTGAGTTTAGAAGCTTTTTATGGAACACAAAAAAAAAATGGGTTCAGATGTATGTTCAGAGGCATTTGAAACTCCAAATGCCTGTAACAGCTTGTAAATGCTGCTAAACGTGGTAACTCGCATTTAGCAGCGTTTCGTTTACAGATGGATTTCATTTTAACCAAAAAAAACAAACATTTGTTATTTTATTTACAAATGCTTCTAGAAGCAAACGCGGCTAAACGCGACATGTAAACGTGGCTAAACAGACGTTTTTAGACGCCAGTCTCTAGCTGTCAGGTTGAGTCGATCAGGGGAGGTTGAACAACCATTAAACATAAAGTAGTTCTAAATTGAAAATGTTTTTTACCTTAATGCGTTCTTTGCAATAAGGTAAAAAAATCTGCCAAATACCTGCTCCCCCCATTCCTATCCCTAAACACTTACCTGAGTCCTCCACTGATCCAGAACTGTTCCAGGTATAGCGCTGCTGCTCACTTCCTGGTCGCATAGGAGCCTGTGGCTCCTGCTGCTGTCAGTCAAATCCTGTGAGGTGGGGGGGGGGGGCTGAGCTACAATGTGCATCTACGGAAGGCGCCCGCATGCCAGCACATTACTTGCTGTGGTGGCACTCATATGAAGTAAAAGCAAACGGCGCAGGTGGGGGGACTCTAAATGAGGAGGTAAGAGACTGCTCTGTGCAGGGTAGAACATGTTTTTTTTATTTTTTAACAAAATATCCTTTACAATCACTTTAAGTGATTTTTGACACACAACAAACAACAACAGTAGTGTTGCATATTTTCTTGCTGCCTTCAATTGGACACTAAAATGTGTTGTCCTCTCCTATCGCAGGAACTTGGGAGGTCTGATGCCATACTCCTAATTTTATTGTTTTTGGAGAAAAGCAAAATGGCAACTCCTCAGCTAACTAAATCTAAAGGAACCTTTGGCATCCCTAAATACAGTCAGGTCCATAAATATTGGCACATCGACACAATTGTAATTTTTTTGGCTCTATACACCACCACAATGGATTTGAAATTAAACGAACAAGATGTGCTTTAACTGCAGACTTTCTTTCGAGGGTATTTACATCCAAATCAGGTGAACGGTGTAGATATTACAACAGTTTGCATATGTGCCTCCCACTTTTTAAAAGGGACCAAAAAGTACAATTGGCTGCTCAGCTGTTCGATGGCCAGGTGTGTGTTATTCCCTCATTATCCCATTTACAAGGAGCAGATAAAAGGTCCAGAGTTCATTTCAAGTGTGCTATTTGCATTTGGAATCTGTTGCTGTCAACTCTCAATATGAGATCCAAAGAGCTGTCACTATCAGTGAAGCAATCCATCATTAGGCTGAAAAAACAAAACAAACCCATCAGAGAGATAGCAGAAACATTAGGTGTGGCCAAATCAACTGTTTGGAACATCCTTAAAAAGAAAGAACGCACCGGTGAGCTCAGCAACACCAAAAGACCTGGAAGACCACGGAAAATAACTGTGGTGGATGACCGAAGAATTCTTTCCCTGATGAAGAAAACACCCTTCACAACAGTTGGCCAGATCAAGAACACCCTCCAGGAGGTAGGTGTATGTGTGTCAAAGTCAACAATCAAGAGAGGACTTCACCAAAGTGAATACAGACGGTTCACTACAAGATGTAAACCATTGGTGAGCCTCAAAAACAGGAAGGCCAGATTAGAGTTTGCCAAACAACATCTTAAAAAGCCTTCACAGTTTTGGAACAACATCCTATGGACAGATGAGACCAAGTTTAACTTGCACCTGAGTGATGGGAAGAGAAGAGTATGGAGAAGGAAAGGAACTGCTCATGATCCAAAGCATACCTCATCAGTGAAGCATGGTGGTGGTAGTGTCATGGCATGGGCATGTATGGCTGCCAATGGAACTGGTTCTCTTGTAATTATTGATGTTGATGACTGCTGACAAAAGCAGCAGGATGAATTCTGAAGTGTTTCGGGCAATATTATCTGCTCATATTCAGCAAAATGCTTCAGAACTCATTGGACGGCGCTTCACAGTGCAGATGGACAATGACCGGAAGCATACTGCAAAAGCAACCAAAGAGTTTTTTTAAGGGAAAGAAGTGGAATGTTATGCAATGGCCAAGTCCATCACCTGACCTGAATCCGATTGAGCATGCATTTCACTTGCTGAAGACAAAACTGAAGGGAAAATGCCCCAAGAACAAGCAGGAACTGAAGACAGTTGCAGTAGAGGCCTGGCAGAGCATCACCAGGGATGAAACTCAGCGTCTGGTGATATCTATGCATTCCAGACTTCAGGCTGTAATTGACTGCAAAGGATTTGCAACCAAGTATTAAAAAGTGAAAGTTTGATGGATGATTGTTAATCTGTCCCATTACTTTTGGTCCCCTAAAAAGTGGGAGGCAACATATTCAAACTGTTGTAATTCCTACACCGTTCACCTGATTTGGATGTAAATATCCTCAAATTAAAGCTGAAAGTCTGCAGATATTGTTCGTTTCATTTCAAATCCATTGTGGTGGTGTATAGAGCCAAAAAGATTAGAATTGTGTTGATGTCCCAATATTTATGGACCTGACTGTACATATTAAACAGAACGTTAATAAGTAAACCTATGCTTATACTTAATAGGCTTCCTAAGAAGAGGTATACATCAAACTGAATTAAAAGAGCTTCTTCTGGAAGAATGTTACTGTTTGGTAATGTTTGTAAGGAGCTAATGCATGTCCTATGGGGAAAATGAGGTATAGTCTGGACAGTTATTCAACTCATAGCATACACATTCACTAACGTGCATGTGACATGTCATGCATGACATCATTTTACTTCAGTAAAGCCACGATGAGCTCAGTGGCCACTGCTATTATAAAATTCCAGTTCTCTAGTCTGTTGATTATTATATATTATATATTATATTATAGCTTCACGCTGCAACAAAAATGTGTGTCTTTATTAGAATAGTAATATGCTTGGGCAAAAAAGAACCAGCATACAGTAGATTTATTATAGCTGTTAAAGTTACAAGTGTGCTTACACTATATAACCAAAACTATTGGGATGCCTGCCTTTACACGCACATGAAATTTAATGGCATCTCAGTTTTAGTCTGTAGGGTTCAATATTGAGTTGGCCCACCCTTTGCAGCTATAACAGCTTCAACTCTTCTGGGAAGGCTGTCCACAAGGTTTAGGAGTGTGTACGAAACGTATGTCGGAAGGTTGACGTCATCGCTGTGTTTCTCGTCTTGAACGGGTGTTCGCTGGCCAGCCGGCTGATGATTTTTTATCCCCGCTTTTAACTCTTCTGCTTATGCAAGTGCAATTACTTATTTAATAAAATTGTTTATACCCACTGATGGAGAACCGTCTTTTTATTCTTTTTGGGTCCTCCTTGCCGCTCATTTATTGATCCTGTGGACGGAGCCACCCTGGTCTGCCTGGCTATCCTGGTCATCCTCCCCCTATATTGTCTACCATATTAGGTTTCAACACGATTGTGCGCCTGGTTCATTTACAAGCTGTATCACAGCTTGCCATTGGTAAGCATTTAATTTACCTGGTGGCAGATTTTTTCACGTGGTGAAACTGGAAGGATTTATTGGCTTCATTGCACTTTATTGGACATTATTTGCATTTATATTTGGATTTCAATCCACTGATGTGATTTCTCTCACTATTTTATTTTCATATGGACTTTATTTTCACATGGGTTGTGTTTAAAGTTTTTTCTTTTTTTTTTTATATTTATGTGGATCCCCTCGAGATCTATTTATATCGTAATACACTTGTTTGCAGCGCGGTTCTTATTTCTACCTTTATTCTATTTGATTGTGCATATCCCACAATTTTAGAACTGTAGCTATTTTTTTGTGTTAGCGCTGTAATTTTTTCTTGTCTGTGTCTATGGGAATGTTTGACCATTCTTTCAGAAGTGCATTTGTGAGGTCAGGCACTGATAATGGACAAGAAGGCCTGTCTTGGTATGCTGATGTCCTACCAGTTCCCTTCACTGGAACTAAGGGACCAAGCCCAACCCCTGAAAAACAACCCCACACCATAAGCCTTCCTCCAACCAAATGATTTGGACCAGTGCACAAAGCAAGGTCCATGAAGACATGGATGAGCAAGTTTGGGGTGGAGTAACTTGACTGGCCTGCACAGAGTCCTGACTTCAATCCGATAGAACACCTTTGGGATGAATTAGAGTGGAGACTGCAAGCCAGGCCTTCTCGTCTTACATCAGTGCCTGACCTCACAAATGCGCTTCTGGAAGAATGGTCAAACATTTTCATAGATACACTCCTAAACCTTGTAGACAGCCTTCCCAGAAGAGTTGAAACTGTTATAGCTGCAAAGGGTGGGCCAACTCAATATTGAACCCCACGGACTAAGACTGGGATACCAATAAAGTTCATGAGCGCGTAAAGGCAGGCATTCCAATACTTTTGGTAATTTAGTGCATGTTCGCTCTCAACTGAACTGTCAAGCAAGAAAATGACTAGTCCCACGCCATGCAACTTCAGCTCAAACAAAGGCCAAGATGTCAGCTTCCTTGTCTGTAATAGGTTGGCGTGTTTAATCCAGCTAGCGGTGGGCGGCTATTCCAGCGTAGTCCCACCATAAAATAAGGCAAAACGCTTTGTCACCCATGTGTCCGGTTTAAACCACTGCAATGTGGTGTGTGCGAGCAGTGTATGCCAAAAAAAAAAAAAAATACGGCAGTATCTGCTGATGGACAAGTAGCTGGTCAGATTTTCCTGAGACTGGCAGAAATCTGCCCACACCACGTTGTTTCCACAAAATAATAAAGACTGAAATTTAAAATATACAGTATATTTGTATGCCAATTTAAAACATTGATAACATTTCATTTTACTCTGTATTGCAAAGGCTGTTTTTTTGGTTTTTTTTCTAAACACATCACCAGCAGCAGAGGACTAGAAGCTCCTCAAGCTGCTTATGTTTCTCTGCACACAGGCTGGGTCATGTGACAGCTGTATATCAAGTAGGCAAAGGGTGCGTCAATTTTTTTTTTTTTTTAAAACAATTAGAGTGCATTATCCACATACAGAAATAGAAGGGATAATGTAAATTAAACAGTGTGTGTTTAGTATCACTTTAATGTATCATTTTCTCTGGTCTTTAAAAATGTATCAAGCTGTAGGGAACAAGTATGGACAGTATTTTAAAAAGCACTGATCTGTACAGGGGTTGGAACAGTAATGGTCTCTGGTTTTGTAGTTACTATGACGTTGCTGGTGATGCAGGAGAGGTTCCAGCGTGATCTTGCCAGTTGCTAGTACATTATTTTACCCATTAATGTCCTTGCAAATCTGAGTTATCGGTCTTGGCCAGACTCAGTCAGGTCCAGGTCACAATGTACGTGGCTTAAAAGGTTTCCACAATTTTATACTGAGAAAGCTAAAGTTTAAACAAATGTTTATTCACTGCACTTGTGTATTTTTATCATATTAAAATTTAAACTGAACGTGTAAGCCATTTTAAAAAAAACTTTTGAAAAGTAAAAAACTCCTGTCGAAAAGAGATGAAATCACAGTGTATATATATCATTATAAATCAGAAATGCCTCCTCTGTGTGGCTCTCTGATTTATTTTTAGGGGTTGCTGGCCATATTTACATGGACAGCTTGTTGAAAAAAAAAAAAAAAATAATACTTATTTGTCCTGTCCATTAAAGTCAGTGGGCAGAACAATTGCCTGTGAAAATAGGGCAGTAGGTGGTATAGCCTGTGATTTCTTCAACACAGTTTCCACCCACCACCACAGCCGCATCTTTAGCTGCTAGGACTGCCTGTCATTTTAGAAACCAACTAAGTACTTACCTGCAGCCCCATCATTCAGAGGGAGGAGTAGGAGGATGGAACTTCCTCCTCCTGACCACCTCCTAGCTTGCCTCTAGTTGCCAAGAATGGACCCTACTGTACCCTGATGTAATGGGGGGGAAGCAAACTTTGGGCACCCTGATGGCCCATAGCTGAAGTTAAGAAATTAAAGTAGAACTAAAAGGCTTTTTTTTTTTTTTTTTTAATTTGGATGTAAAGTAAAGGGGTGGGTTATAACTCGTCAGGTTTTTTTTTCTCATCTATGCCCCATTGGGGAGATTTTCCTTTACTTCCTGTCCAGGAAGTGAGAGGTAATCCCTGGTTGTCACCAGAGCTACTGTATCCCCACTTTTACTGTTCTGGGGACAACCCAAAATTTGTGATTTTCATTCACTTTCGATGAAAATAGTAAACAGCACAAAAAGAAAGGGTGAATCCCCCAACAGCGGCACAGGCAGCAAGAAAAACCTGACAGCACTATAAACATATTTTAACACCTCACTATAAGGATCAATTCTGGACCACAAGTACTGACCCAACAGAATGATAATCCTCAAAAATCATGCAATGTCACAATTGATATCACTGGAGTCCCTGTGACCCATATTGCCCGCTGCACACAATAGGACTCAACTCACAAAGCTTAAATCCTCAATGGATGAATGTAAAACAAAATCTTAACAGCTGAACCCAGTTTTGCAACTTTGGCATGCGTTAGTAAAACTGTACATACAGTATCTTTGCTACTACTTTGTGTATCCAGATAAATTATAGTCAAAGGGGTAAAAGTTCTGCCTTGCAGAGTGAGGCATGGTAAGTCAGTAATGATTAGGTCAACTGCAGAGAGACCTCAGCTTCACCATATTTTGCACTCCAGTTTTAGTCAATCAACCCCATTGTGTTCTCCCAGAAGGGGGAGCCATCCGGGCCAGGAGAACACAGTTATTACTGCTAGCGGCTATAATAGCCAAGTGCAATTAATCGCATACAAAGTCAGATAGGTTGATTGTACCTAAGTTGATCAATTTCAGCCTGCCCATACTTGGTTTGAATCTCGGCCAGTCCCTGTCAGTTTTAGAATCTTAAAAGAGAAGTAGTTTTTTTTTTTCCTGAATCATACTTACCTAGGTGGATGCAGCATCTGTCCCCCGGCGCCTCTACACTGAGAACCGAGTGATCGAACACCACCAATCACTTGGTTCTCACAGCTCTCTGCTCTACTCCCTCCACGCTCATTGGAGCGCTGAGCTGTAGAGGGGGCAGGGCAGCTGGCTCAGGCGATCAGCAGCTCGCTGAGAGGCTGAACCAGGTGTCGGTCCAGGGATCTAGCGGATCCTGACTCTGTGGTCGTAATGATGCGGAGCCTGGACTGACTTCTGTGACGTCAGCAGAGCGGGGACTTCAGCCCGCTCTCTACTGAAAACGAGTCACAGGCGTGCAAAACTGCACTCCTGTGATCCAAAGGAATTGTACAGCCAAACGAGCTTAGGCTATACACTTCTCCTTTAACCCTTTCGCCACCAGGTCCGTACATTGTACGGACCTAACGGCGAGAGGTATTGCACACAATCTGGTGGCTGCAGTCACCGGGATTGTGTGTGAAACTGACAGGCAGCCTCCTGCCTGTCAGGCAGGAGCATTCAGGTGGCACCGCTGCCGCCCGATCGCTCTCACACATCCCCGTCACTGGCGCCCCCCCGTGCTCCCGCCATGCTTACCGGGAGCTCCACTTGCCCATCGGGGGGCCCAGGACAGTCATGGCGGGTGTTGGCGTGTAGGAAGCAAAAGAGCGGATACATGTCTGCTTTCCTCCCCTTCTTGCAGTGACCCGGAAAGCGACGTCACTCCCGGTCTCACTTTGCCAGTGTAGGATGTTTTGCAACGATCTGTATTGCAAAACATTTCGTGGAATACAGGGGAAACATGCAGGGCCACCTGTCACCAAAAAAAAGTAAAAAATAATAAAGTTACACCCAAGCACATAAACCACCCCCCCCCCCCAAAAAAAATTTGAGGCCCCCCCACCCCCACATATGCACGAACGTAAACGCATGTGTTGGGGCGCCTACACGTGAAAACATTGACTGCAATACACGTTAAATATCGCTGCATACGCCAGAGTGAGCAATAATTCTAGCACCACCAGACCTTCTCTGTAACTCTAAACGGATACCTGGTAAACTGAATTTATTTTTTGGTAAACCATGAGTGACCAGTTGTGGATAAAAACCATTTGTGCCACCATACGTACATCTATTTAATCCCCACAAAATCTGATTGCTGTGTCTTTGCTTATTCTTTTAGGGTGTGTGTCTCATCACACCTGTCAATAACATAAGGCGTTTTAAAAGCTTGCATTTAAATTCATGAGTTTCAACCATAAATGGCAGCACCGTTTCACTTTTCTGCTTCTTACTAGCTTATCAGAGGATGTCAAAACAAATCAGAGCCAACAAGGCGTAAAATGTGTCTAATTAGAAAGGGAGCCAAATGCTGAAACAAAAGCTACCCAATCTGCACATCTGGAACTGGAGGGGAAAAGTTTTCCTGCAAAGACACTTCAAAATCTGTTTATTATACATAGGTCATGCAGAAATGCTGGAATTGAATGTATAGAAATATGTATAGCTGGCAGAGCCTCAGGCTCAGAGGATGGTCTCATGACATTCAAAGAATTGTTATATTTTAGATGGTCTGTTGCCCTTCCAGGGGAGGAAAAAAAAAAAAGTGTCTAGAAAGCATATGATCACATTAACAGCTTATAACTGGAAGGTAACACTATGTAACATCTGAACTGTCATGTAGCTGGAGAGAAACTAAGTGTAATAGGTACTAAAGAGGATACAGAATACAGTGGGGTTGATGTATTACTAAAGAAATGAAATATGTTCACTTCACAAAGTGTCACTCAGACTGAACTTGGACTGGTTACAGACAGCTTTCAGTGGAGATTTCTCATGAAGATATTTTGTTTAGTGACACAAACCTGCTATGGGCACCAAGTCATTAGTCATGAGCAGTTTGGTTCTGATGAAGTAAAGCCGATTAAAGAATTGGCTCGAGGTGCCGACATCGCTGGATCCCTACACAGGCAAGTGTCCTCATATTAAAAGTCAGCAGCTCCAGTATTTGGAGCTGCTGACTTTAAATTTTTTTTTTTTTAAACTATACTCCTAGTTTAGGAGCTAGGAGCTCCTCTTTAAATCTTGATTCTGGGATGGGAGGGATGGGGCTTGGATTGTAAAATGTTGCATTAACCCCTCCTACCAGCTATAAGCATATATGTAGCAGCACGGACTAAGGCTCCATGCACACTAGCATTTTTTTATACGCTTAAAGATGCTGGAAAAAAAACGCTGGTAATAGCTTTTTGCAGTTAAAGGAAAAAAAAGTCTAGGAGCGTTTCTGCTGGAAAAACGCTCCAAAAATAATTTTTTTCTGCTCCTAGATGCTGAAGCTCAAAAAATGGTAATAGCCTAAAGTAGTGTGCATGGACACATAGGATAACGATTTAGCTTCTAGGAGCAGAAAAAAAGCTAACAGCTTCTAGGAGCTTAGGAGCCTAAGCCTTATGCTGTGCTGCCACACATATGCATACCTTTGTGCTGGAACCAGGTTCGATCACATGCCCCCAGCATGGAGACCAAACTTTCTCCGACAGCCCTTGGTCTAAGAGTAGGGATGAGGAGCCCTAGGAACTGATAACACCATCACTGATAGCCAATTACAGTTATCACTACTAAGATAAGCTTCCCCTGTATGGGTCCTTTCACATGAGCCCTGTCCGGTTTGTTCAGCAGGGGATCCATGAACAGATGTCCCCTGCTGGATCAGAGCACGACTTTGGTGACATATGTGCCTGTTCAGTTTTTTTTTTTATGCATTTTGACAGCGGAACTTTACTGACCTGTTTTCAAATTATGGGCATCTGTTTACATTAGACTACCTCCAATATGTCACAATTTGGTCTGGAAAAATGGAAAAGGATGCAGTTCTTTTCCGATGCACATCTGGTTACATCCACCTTCCCGTAGACATAGCTCACCACACACTACAATCTGACAGTACAATCTCCTCTAGTTCAAGCAACACGTATGTAATACAAGGGGCTGCTAATTGGATACAAAATTGTTTGGATAGTTTAGACAGGTATTGGAAGATCTAAGGTTGGTTGTATAGAGATTGTAATGTGTATAATGACCTTTAAGCCTGCCATACATGGATGGAAGTTTGGCCTGTTCAGCAAAGACCAGCCAATGTTCAATCTTTGTATGGGCAAGGAGGTTTGTACAGAAGTCGATCTACTGACTTCTGTACAACTGCCCTGTCAGATTTTCCACACTCGAGCATGGCTGCAGGCTATATAGCTGATCAGTGTATTCTGATGGCAAGGAAGTCTCCCTGCTGTCAGTGTACAATAGCACAGCAGGGAGGATTCCCCCATCCACATCGAGTGTGTGGATGGGGGAATACACTCATTTTTTTTTTCATTCAACTTGTTGGTTGAACAAAAAAATAAATAAAGCATAAAGCATTGCGCAAACTTTTGGCGCTATATTAATCCTGTATATTAATAATATGAAAGTGGCCACAGCGCATGTGTTAATAAAAGCTGCTCTCCATCAGGTTTCATTTTGGCAGTTTTAATAACATCCATAAAATGTATCAAATACCTTCACCCTGGGTTCACACTAATGCGATGCGGGAACCAGCACGATTACACGCTGGTTCCCGCGTCGCTCCTTTCCGCAGGCAGTTCACACTGCCTTGTGCGAACCGCTGCGGGTGTCATTAACAAAGTTAACACATGCGGGTGTCATTAACAAAGTTTAACAAAGTTAATGAAACCCCCCAGTTTAGTTCACAGATCGCAGTGCGAACTGTGAACTCGCACAGGAATGGGATCTCATAGGTGAGAACACCCATGTGATCCGATTCTAGTGCGGGGAAAAACAAGTCCCTGCACTATTTTCAATGCGAGGTTTCAGCCATACAACTGTATGGCTGAACTCACATTGCTCAGAGATCGAATGTGATCGGCACCTGTATTGAGGGTGCGAATCACAGGCGATCTCTAAGATCGCAGTAGTGTGAACCCGGGCTCAAAGATTAACAAAGATGTTTCTAATTGTCTTATTAATCACACCAGGCAAATATCTAATATCATTTGAACCAATCTGGCCCCTCGGTCAGTTTTGCTTCATTAATATCCGTTTTATTGATCTTTGTTTAGTTTTTTTATATCATTCCCTATACTATTTGTTGATTTTTAATGAAATATATATATGTACGGTGACTCATGCATCCATTCTGCCAACTGCAAGCTCATTGGTCTTTTCAAACCTATCAAAGTCACTCACTTCCCACCTGCCTTTGTGGCTTGCAGTCGTCAGTATAAATGATAATCTTGCTTCACTATCAAGCATACATGATAAAGGAGGCAGGGCCTCTGAAACGCATTGTATGCGCCCCTTTACTTCCCCATGCCTCGGTCCTAGAAGCCCATAGACGCCGCTGTCTTCACATCCGTTTGATGGGTCCGGAATCTTGTGCATGATAGAAGCTTGAAGGTTCACTGGCTATGCTGCACTCAGCTCTCCGATGTTACAAGCTCCAGCAAAACTTAATGTAATGGAATGTAAGTGTTTACTCGTGTTGTGCAATAAATGGATACATGCTTTCATTAACATGTGCACTGTGGCTACTTTCATGTTTTCTGCAAACCCACGAGGATCTTTCGGCATCTGATGAACACTGCTGCACTGAAATTCAAGCTCTCTGACTCACCTGTCTACCCATAGCTCTGCTCAGCCATCCTGCTCTCCAGGTTGATAAGGCCGCTGGCTATTGCAACAAAGCTCGTTCCACCCAGCTGAATTCTTGACCTTTCTGCTGCATCTGTCCTTAAGTCTCTTCCCCTCCATTACCAAATACGGTTTCAGATATCTTTTCGCACACATATCACTATTATATAACATCATCATCATTATCTATAAGAAATCATTTCTGAAGTTGTTCAGCCGCTTGATCGTTCTTACAGGCAGCTGGAGGGGACGTCCTCCCGCCTCCCTCCGGTGCTTCTTGCGGCTCGCCCGTACGATCGGCGAGAGGTAGAAGGAACCGACCGGTGCCGGAAGTTTACCATAGAGAAACCGGTGGGCCAGATGGCCCCCGGACGCCTCGATGATCTTTCAGAGGCCGGGCACAATGTTATGACGTCACTCCCAGCCTCTGTATTTGAAAAAATGCTGCCGCCTCGGCTGGGAAGCCAAGATCGTTTTTGTTTTGTGTTTTTCAGGCTTCCCAGTCTAGAGACAAGATGTGGGGACTTAATGACCCCAGATCTCACTGTAAAGGAGGGCCGCACTATTCCTATTACAAGGGATGTTTACATTCTTTGTATTAGAAATAAAAGTGAAAAAAAACAAAAAAACAAAAAAAAAGGTAAAGAAAGTGTCAAAATAGAAAAATAAAAACAAAAAAAATAAAAATTTAAAGCGCCCCCATTCCTGCGCGCAGAAGCGAACACATAGGTAGGTTGCACCCACATATGTAAACGACGTTCAAACCACACATGAGGTATCGCCTCGAACGTTAGCGCAAGAGCAATAATTCTAGCGCTAGACCTCCTCTAACTCTAAACACGTAACCTGTAAAAAAAAGTTTAAAATGGGGATTTTTAACCACTTGCTGACCGCCGCACACACATATACGTTGGCAGAATGGCACAGGCAGGCAAATGGGTGTACCGGTACGTCCCTTTGAATTTGCCGCATATCGGGCGCGCATCCCGCAAACTCCATGTTCGCCGGCGGCCCGCGATTGCAGCGAGGAGAGGCAGAACGGGGAGATGCCTATATAAACAAAGCATTTCCCTGTTCTGCCTAGCAACATGACAGGGTTTTATTCCTCCCCGTCATCGGGAGCAGTGATCTCTGTCATGCTGTAGTGAGCCCATCTCCCCCACAGTTAGCATCACTCCCTAGAACATACTTAACCCCTTAATTTAAAAAAAAAATTATTACTAAAAATGCCATAAATCTACCCCCCTATTTTGTAGACGCTATAACTTTTGCGCAAAGCAATCAATATATACTTACTGCAATTTTTTTTACCAAAAATATGTAGAAGAATACATATCGGCCTAAACTGTGGAAGAAATTAGTTTAATATATTTTTTAGGGATATTTATTATAGCAAAAAGTAAAAAATACTGTTTTTCAAAATTGTCGCTCTTTTTTTGTTTATAGCGCAAAATATAAAAAAAACAGAGGTGATCAAATACCACCAAAAGAAAGCTCTATTTGTGAGGAAAAAAGGACGTCAATTTTGTTTGGGTACAACATCGCACGACCACGCAATTGTCAGCTTAAGTGACACAGTACAGAATCACAAAAAAATGCTCTGGTCAAGAAGGGGGTAAATCCTTCCGGGGCTGAAGTGGTTAAGTACCGAAGTTTGGCGCCATTCCACGAGTGTGCACAATTTCAAAGCGTGACATGTTAGGTATCTATTTACCAACACAAGAGATGTTCTAGCGATCTTCCCGCTGAGACATTTGTATTCTGACAGGGGGACGGGACGGGACGGGACGGGAACTGCCCCCCCACCACCACCACTAACAGAATACACTGATCATCACTCACAGCCATTGACTAAGAGCACTGATCAAATGCTGGTTTTCCAGCATGCCTGTTTGGACAGAAGCCATTGATAATCCGTCTTCTGTAGAACAGACAGCTGTACACACAGACCAAAATTTTATGTACTGGGCCTTACACAGAACTTTTGATTAGGCCTGCCTAAAAAACTGACAGGCAGAACTGATTAGAAAGCTTATGTGAAAGGACCCCATCTTTTCCTCTTTGAAAAAAAAAAAAAAAGAAGAAAGAAAAGGATACAATGAATCTTTACAGTGACTTTGTAGAAGAGAAAAAGGTTAGTTTATCAATCGACTTCTGTACGACCAGCCAGCCCACACAGATGGGATTTGGCTGGTCCCTGCTAAATCGGCTGAATTTTAATTCATGTATGGCTGCTATTAGTGTCAGGGTTAATGTGGATGTAAACCCCATTCATTAAATCTGACCTGGGCACATACATCTGTAGTGTTTACCTCTTTCTCCCCAAAGCCCCAAGTCCTGTGTCTTTCTGCTGCTTCGTTCCTCGTTATCAGTATGATAACTTCTGATAAGTTCTCAGACACCGGGTGCTATAAATAGATAAGCCGAGAGCTTGTCTATTCACAGCACAACTCTGCAAGTTTCTTTGTTCCTCTGCCTATGTGGGGGGGGGGGGGGGGGGGGGGCTTGTCTCCAATCAGCTGTCACACAGGGTATGCCAAGACTCCTCTCCAACTGCTGAAACAGGAAGAAAACGATGTGTACTTTCTAAAGAATATAGAAAGTTGAAGACAGTGGATAGAGATATAAAACTTATGTAGAGAGATTTGTTTCCTCTCTGTGTATCATCTGAGGCTGTTCACATCCACAAAAATGTGTTTTAGGTAGATGAATTAAAAAAAAAAAAAAAAAAAAGGTTTTATATTTTAGTCTCGGCAAGTTTTAGGATAAAAAAAATAAAAATAAAAATAGGCAATTTTACATTAGCATGCAGCTCTGCAGTGTGAAATCACATAAAATCACCCTTGGAATTCCACGACACCACTGCCTTCAGGGAGATCTTGTAGTATTATCATACTGTGTATACGCAAGATGAAGCATATGGCATCACACCTCTACCTTAAGACCCCTTTAACACTGAGGCAGTTTTCAGGCATCTTAGTGATAAAAATAGCGCCTGTAAAGCGCCTGAAAACTGCCTCTCATGCCTCCCCAGTGTAAAAGCCACAGTGCTTTCACACTGGGGCGGTGAGCTTGCAGGACGGTTAAAAAAGTCCTGCAAGCAGCATCTTTGGGGTGATGTAGAAGCGGTGTATACAGTGCTCCCACACCACCCCTGCCCATTGTAATGAATGGGCACTGCTTCCGAAGCACCTGAAAAGCGCTTCAGAAGCGTCGCAAGCAGAACAGAGGCAGAATGGAAAATGGCAATGATAAATAAAAAGCCGCAGTAATGTCTGCAAATACTTTTTAATTTTTACCTACAAATTTTAGCCTACTGTGATCAATTTTTTTAAAGTGAGGGGTCCACTTTAAAGAAAACATTTCATGACCATAAAAAGTAAACACATCATAGTAACAATACTACATCACTGGGGTGTCAATTCAGAGTCACAAGGACACATTAGTGATGTAACAGGCAGGGCACGCAGCAGAGAGATGTGGGCTCTGAAAAAGCATGAAGAATGGCAGCAACTACTATGCCACATCTGTGGACCTTATATTTAGGTCCCAAAGGGTTCTCTTTAAGATTGAAAGCCTAGAACAAAACAGTGAAAAAGTAAACCTACAAGGTAGCATCACTATGAAGCACCTCCTGCCTCTACAAAAAAACATCAATATTTATAATTGTGTTTTCCAGAAGAAAAATATGACTGCTAAACTTACTGGGTGTGTTTACAAAGATTATCTCCCCAACAATAGCTTGTATAGCAATACAGAGATGTGGTGTGGATCCTCCAGAGTATTGCTAAGACTGATATACAAGCGATAACACATTAGCTACCAGCCCAAGATAAGGGACCCTGGGAAAGTCATGTCTCTCTGCCTGGGGCACCAAAGCATGTTCTGTGTTGTACTCCGAGCTAACTAAACACTATACACAAGTCTGATTACACTGTAAACTGTACAACAACGAGATCATTCAGAGCTTTGCCTTCTGCGTGACAAGTAGGTTAGCTGCAGCACAACTGGCCATCTTTATGTGACATCACAACAATTATTGCATGAAACCACTAAGGCCAAACATACTAAATTAGAATGCGTGACAAACCTTGGGAAACTATACCAGCGGAATATCATAGTTGTCACTGGTAACATATCAATTTCCAGGAACACTACCAGTCAGTTGAGCAGGGGCAACTAAGTAATTCATGAGCCAAGCTACTGTAATGCCTGGTACACACAGCCAGGTTTTTTTTTCACTCAACCCTGCAGGCTGAATGAAAAAAAAATATATATATACACAATATAAATATCTCAACTATGCGATATAAGCAGCATAGCAATCTCCCCGCTGAGCTATTGTGTTCTGACCAGGGGACCACTCCTCCCGCCAGAACACACTGGTTATCGCTCACAGCCATTGGCTGCAAGTGCTGATCAGATGATGATCAGCTGCTGGTTTTCCAGCATGCCTGTTTGACAGAAGCTGGACGTTGGGCTTCTGTCCGACAGGCTGCTGCACACACTGGCCGAACGTTGGTCGGTTTCTGTTAAACTGGCCAATATCAGCATAGAGAAAAAAAAAAAAAAAACACTGAGAAGTCACAAGTGGTGCATGCAGCACACAGCCAGCAACCTGTCAAAAGCAGCGACAGGCTGAAATATACAGCAGCTGAACATACATCTGGGAAGTACTCACGCACAGGGTCATATGCGCCAAACACAGAAAGTTCACATTCAAGCATACGTCCACGCATGTGGCTCTGTACACGAGTACTGCTCGGATATGCACACAGCCGCTGCATATTTTAGCCTGTCAATGTTGACATTCTTCTGGCAGCGAGCCGTATGCATCACCTGTATGTCCCAGGTATTTAAAAACGCCCAACAATGATATTCTCCTGCGTGTGATAGTCCAAATCAAAAGTGGATTTTACTTTAGAACCTTGCTGCTCTCTAGGACTGGGGTTGTCCTCAGAATGCTGTGATAAATAGATTAAAAAAAAAAAAAAACACAGAGGGCGCACTGGGCTAGTGCGATAACTAATGACAATTTTAAAAAGATAAAATATAGCTACTCACAAACATAGGTAGTGAAAACACTCATTCAGCCACTACATGTGGCTACAAACTTCCAGCTATGGCGAAGCCTCTAGCACAAGGAGGACCTCACCAGGGTCCCTGCTGGCTGATGCGTTCTGAAGGTATGGCCTTCATCACAGCCAATTGAAAAATGCCCATTTAGGCAAATGCATCTGTGTGCATGAGCCCTATTTCAAAAAGGCAGCTTGTGAAATTATTTTTAGACTGCCCACAAAGCAATAATACCTTGCAGGAAATAGAACAAGCAAAGAAAAGTTTTACTGTGCAGGTAAATTAGTGCTTCTAAAAAACCGGGACAACATTTCTATTAGCAATTTGTTACTATTATGCTGGCCATACACATAACAGTACTGACCATCGTAACCTGTAGAGAAGAGGGGCTCCAGGTACGTGAAAGGGACAGACAGCCCTATACTGTGACAAACAGACAGAGACCTGAGCTGAGGATGGGCTCCATTTGTTGATTTAAAGCAGCAGCTCCGTTTGGGGCCGCATCTGAAGTCTGCAGCACCCCTGGAATTCCCAGACAAAGCCATATGAAAAAGGCTGGGAGTTGTAGTTTTAGGGGCTCATGTACATGGCCACAAAAAAAAACAAAAAAAAAAAAACAGAGCTTTTATCAGTACCTAAAACACAGTTCTATAATGCCTCATTTCCACCGAGCGGATCAGTTCGGGTCGGATCAGTTTGGACGGCCTAGAATGGTCCGGCCTATTCAGGCGAGCGTTTCCACTGCAAGTGGGACCGACAGGGGCCATACGTGGGTTTAGAAAAAATGTCGTCATGGCGTCACACGTCCACCAATCAGTGTAAAGCATCGTAGCGCCGCCCTAACCGAACCAGTCCATTTTCTATGGCCCCACATCTGAAGCAGGACCCTGAATGGAACGGTTTGGTTCGGTTGTATGGCACGCTTTCATAATGGAAACACCCAAAATAGCGTACCGTACCGAACCGAACCGCTCGTTGGAAACGAGGCATTAGTTTCTATAGGTCCATTCACTCTGCACCTGAGGATCAGGAGCAACACATGGATCACGCAACCTATCAACCCTGGTATAAAGACATTATGGGGAGAAATTACTTAGAGCCCATTCACATCTAACACAGTGGGATGTGTTTCTGAGGGCACTCCAACTGCATATACAGTCCAAAATAAAAGTAATCCTACGGGCATAGTTCACATCAGGCATGTTGCATTTTTCTGTACCACAAAACGTGCAGAAAAGCACGCCAAAGCACTGCAACACATTACAGTGCATATAGAAGCCTAGGAAAAGAAAGAAGTGAACTCACAGGACAAATGCAGATAGAAAAATGAGGATTAACTGCATGTAGATGCACATAACGCACATCAAATGCATGCATATGTGCAAGGAAAAAAAACACGCAGTACATGTGCAGTTTCTAGTAAGAATGGACCCGAAGGCTGGATTCACACCTAGGCATTTTTAGTGCTTTTTGCATTTTGCAGATTTGCACTACAGAACATGTTCCATAGGAAACCATGTTAAATGGACTGTAGTGCAAATCTGCAAAATGAAAAAAGCACTAAAAATGCCTAGGTGTGATTCCAGCCTAAAGGCACACACACGATCCGAAAATCGGACAACAGATCAGCGGACTTTTTTTGTTTACTAGTCACAAGTAAAAATGAAATAGGTTACTAAAGTCACGAAAATTCTTGTACGACAGAAAAAAAATTTGTACGTTAAGTCATGTGTTGTGGTGTATTGGTGTTGAATTTTCGAACGACATCTGTACTGACTAAACGAAAATCGCACGATCTGGTATCGTACGAGATAATCTTTCGTGCTTGTCTAATCGAATAATATCAGATGAACTGTTGTGATCGACTATTGAAAGCTCCTTACTATCGATCAGATTATCGGACGTTCGCTTCGAAAGCGGTATTTTTCATATCATTTTCGGATCATGTGTACGGGCCTATAGGCTGGGTTCACATACAGTATATGTGAATTGGATAGGGTTTTCCCCACATCCAATTTGCATGACATGCGAGTGTGAGCGGCTCTCAACTGAGCCGATTCAGACATGACCAGGTGGCCACGGTCCAGTTTGCAAAAGGGTTCCGATGTGTGTTTGCGTACCGCTCAGGTGCAATTCCAGAAATTCAGCCTTTGAATCGCACCTGGACAGGCAAGAACCTGTGGCCACACATATATGAACCCAGCCTTAAACTGGAGCAGGCAGAATCTAGAGCAGCTGTGCCTGGCAACCAATCAGCTTCTAGCTTTCATTTTCACAGCTAACGCTAGAAGCGGATTGGTTGCTAAGCACAGCTGCCCCAGATTCTGACGGTTCTAGTTTTAATAAATTCCTCCCATTTGTTTTAAACAGATTGCTTTGATCCAGGTCATTGACTTTTAATGAAATACTAGAAGAAATAGCAGAAGATTGCCATATGTATGATCACCATTGGGGTAGATCTTTAAAGTCATGCTCAGGGGACAGCTATGGCATTTAAAAAAAAAAACACACCCTTTACATCAGCCATTTTCAATCAGGATTCCCCTAGAGTTGCTTGTTTTTCCTTGAAGCGGTATTAAACCCAAAACTATAAATGTAAAATATTGTGGCTTACCAACCAGACAGGATGGCTGCATTCGTTTTCTTTTTTAGGCTTTATTGCCCCTGTTTTCACCAGGTGATCTGGCCAGTAACATACCAACTGTATTAGTGAGACAACTCTGGAGGAGTGAGCATAGGAGTCACAGCAGACAGCAGCATTGACAGTCAGGGAGGAGGGTAGTGTTATATGTACCAGCAGATTTAACTACACTAACAAATTGCAGCTGACCTCAAGTTCGCACTTTATAATCAGTTACAGAGGTTTTTTTTCTTCTTACGATACAAATTTTACATAAATTCAACACTTCCGGACACCCCGGTATCCTCTTCTTTGGCCCGCGTTACGGTTTCTGATAATAGTGGTCTCTGCAGCGGATTCATCACAAGATCACTTTTATCGGCAGCAGGAGAGGGCCCCCCCCCCCCCATCGCGCTCCGGTGCCCTCCACCGCGGCGGAGGCGATCTGATCTTCTCCCTTGCTTGGGTATGGAGATGAGTGAGGGGAAGATGGCCCCCAATCGTTTCCATACCATTGCCGGACGGAAGCGACCTCAAAATGTCACTTCCACCCATAGCACTCAACACCATGCGAGGGAGCTGGCATGAAGGTGTTGAGTCCTTGCAATGGGGGGCCGAGACAGCCGCTGAGGGACCCCAGAAGACCAGGTTCGGGGCCACTCTGTGCAAAACGAGCTGCACAGAGGTGGTAAGCATAACATGTTTATTTAAAAAAAATAATAATAATAAACTTTAGTGATCCTTTAAAGCTGATAATTGTAAGCACCCCTGCCAGTGTTAAATGGTTTGTCTGATGCATCTGCAGGAGAACTTGTCCTGTTGAAAAACAACAGATTTACTGGCCAGATCACCAGATGAAATAAGAAGACTAAAAAGAAAAGGTAATGGGACCATCACATTGAGGAATTTGTAAGCTGCAATATAATAAATGTTTGCTTTTGGGTTTAGGGGCCCATTCACACCACATGCAGTGTTTTTATTCCTGCATCCAAAACGCATGCAAAGTAGTTTAAATGGGTTCAAATGGCATACTTCACATCAGTGCAGTGCATTCCAGTTCCATGCAGAAACGCAACCAGAATGGATCTGGAGGAGGTTTTTGTGATGTGAATGGGCATGAACACTTTGGTGTTTTGTGAATGTGTGTAAAATTATGTGACTTTACGTTCATAAGACATGCAAAAATCGCCTGTTGCATTGTATTATCATTCATGGTTGATGGTACCCCAAACGCAACAAAAAGGATGCACATTTGTCATGTAAAAAGATGTGCATAAAGAAAAAAAATATATATTACACAAAGCTTGACATTCAAAAAAGTTGCACAAGCGACTTTGCCATGTTTGTCGTGCAGAGGGCAGCCTGTTGATTTTCATGTGTGTAGTGCAAAAACGTGGTGAACCTTTTGCACACATTCACAAAACACTGTAAATGCAGCCTCAGCTGTGGCTGACTGACCTCCCATTTAAATTTGACCGCATAGTTCTGGAGCCAACGCCACTTAGAGCCAGCAACATGACACTGATGACCTGTAAGGTGCCATTCTGAGCACCACTGAGCTCAGGAAGGGGAATGCTCCTTATTGACTACCAATCTGAGGGGCATTTTCCTCACTGATCTCTATTCCATTGATTTTAGCTGGGGGGGGGGGGGGGGGGGGGGGACTTCAAAGGTTCCTATGGGATAACAGGGTTGCTTTAGATTGTAAGCTCCTAGGAGGAGGACCCTTCAGCATTGAAACTAGTTTTAGATTGTAAGCTCCCAGGAGGAGCAGGACTCTCCTGTATTGAAACTGGCATTAGATTGTAAGCTCCTAGGAGCAGGACTCTCCTGTATTGAAACTGGCATTAGATTGTAAGCTCCTAGGAGCAGGACTCTCCTGTACTGAAACTGGCATTAGATTGTAAGCTCCTAGGAGCAGGACTCTCCTGTACTGAAACTGGCATTAGATTGTAAGCTCCTAGGAGCAGGACTCTCCTGTATTGAAACTGGCATTAGATTGTAAGCTCCTAGGAGCAGGACTCTCCTGTACTGAATCTGGCATTAGATTGTAAGCTCCTAGGAGCAGGACTCTCCTGTACTGAATCTGGCATTAGATTGTAAGCTCCTAGGAGCAGGACTCTCCTGTACTGAAACTGGCATTAGATTGTAAGCTCCTAGGAGCAGGACTCTCCTGTACTGAAACTGGCATTAGATTGTAAGCTCCTAGGAGCAGGACTCTCCTGTACTGAAACTGGCATTAGATTGTAAGCTCCTAGGAGCAGGACTCTCCTGTACTGAAACTGGCATTAGATTGTAAGCTCCTAGGAGCAGGACTCTCCTGTATTGAAACTGGCATTAGATTGTAAGCTCCTAGGAGCAGGACTCTCCTGTACTGAATCTGGCATTAGATTGTAAGCTCCTAGGAGCAGGACTCTCCTGTACTGAATCTGGCATTAGATTGTAAGCTCCTAGGAGCAGGACTCTCCTGTACTGAATCTGGCATTAGATTGTAAGCTCCTAGGAGCAGGACTCTCCTGTACTGAAACTGGCATTAGATTGTAAGCTCCTAGGAGCAGGACTCTCCTGTACTGAAACTGGCATTAGATTGTAAGCTCCTAGGAGCAGGACTCTCCTGTATTGAAACTGGCATTAGATTGTAAGCTCCTAGGAGCAGGACTCTCCTGTACTGAATCTGGCATTAGATTGTAAGCTCCTAGGAGCAGGACTCTCCTGTACTGAATCTGGCATTAGATTGTAAGCTCCTAGGAGCAGGACTCTCCTGTACTGAAACTGGCATTAGATTGTAAGCTCCTAGGAGCAGGACTCTCCTGTACTGAAACTGGCATTAGATTGTAAGCTCCTAGGAGCAGGACTCTCCTGTACTGAATCTGGCATTAGATTGTAAGCTCCTAGGAGCAGGACTCTCCTGTACTGAATCTGGCATTAGATTGTAAGCTCCTAGGAGCAGGACTCTCCTGTACTGAATCTGGCATTAGATTGTAAGCTCCTAGGAGCAGGACTCTCCTGTACTGAAACTGGCATTAGATTGTAAGCTCCTAGGAGCAGGACTCTCCTGTACTGAAACTGGCATTAGATTGTAAGCTCCTAGGAGCAGGACTCTCCTGTATTGAAACTGGCATTAGATTGTAAGCTCCTAGGAACAGGACCCTCCTGTATTGTATTGTGACTGTCCCTTATTTGGTGTTGTACAGGTAGTAGTAGTAGTGGTGGTAGTAGTAGTGGTGGTAGTAGTAGTGGCAGAGGGCAGACATGCAGAGAGGATGGTAGGAAAGGTTGTAGAGTAGTGAAGAGGTATGAGGAGGAGGTGATTACCTGAAGCTCAGGCTGAGTGTGGTTCTCCTCATCAGGTGAATCCTCTATGAGAACTTTGCTCTTGTTCATCTTCCACATGGTGCAGACTCCCAGGCTGGCCTGTGTACTGGGAGGACTGGTGAGGTGCAGGGGGCACACACAGGACTCTTACACTTTATACAGGGCACAGCAGTAACTCCATCCTGGAAACCAGAGACCTGCTTCACCGCTCACTCCACTTCTCTTGGAAGTAATCATCATCATCGTCCTGGGGAGGAGGGGCGAGCTAGGAGAGGAGGGGGAGGAGGAGAGAAGAGGAGGAGAGATGAGAACATGATAACAGAGCACGACATACAAGAACAATGCATGGAATGGGGGGACCCCGGTGACGTCATGGCCGGGGGGTCAGAGCTCAGCACTCACCTCATCTACATGCTGTGTCCGGGAAGATGGCGATCTGAGGAGAAACAAATAGGAGGTCATATAAACAGATCCATGAGGAGGAGGAGGCGGCATTGGACGGAGAGCTGAGGTGTCCTGTTTCCCTTCTATCTCCTTCTATATACTCCGCTCTACACCGAGACACTTCTATGGATGGTGTACACACCAGTGTTTATCAACCTAATACGATGAACTACCCCTGCAGGTCTAAAGACATTTCCTGAACTACCCCTGTCTGGAGAAAGTCATTTCTATTGTTTGGGTGACATGGTTTCGGTGTGTGTGTAATGTCAGTGTGTGTTTGTGATGATTTTTGGTAGTGTGCAAGATACAATGACATATACTCACACAATCCCAAACTAACACACTGCCAGACACATATAATCCCACATTAACACACTAAGAGATACACCTCGAAGTGTAATTCCAAATGAACACACTTGAAAGCATACACACACACACAATCCCAAATTAGCACACTTGGAAGCTACACACACACACAATCCCAAATTAGCACACTTGGAAGCACACACACACACACACAAAAATCCCAAATTAGCACACTTGGAAGCATACACACAATCCCAAATTAGCACACTTGGAAGCATACACACACACACAATCCCAAATTAGCACACTTGGAAGCACACACACACACACACACACACACAAAAATCCCAAATTAGCACACTTGGAAGCATACACACACACACAATCCCAAATTAGCACACTTGGAAGCATACACACACACACAATCCCAAATTAGCACACTTGGAAGCACACACACACACAAAAATCCCAAATTAGCACACTTGGAAGCATACACACACACAATCCCAAATTAGCACACTTGGAAGCATACACACACACACAATCCCAAATTAGCACACTTTGAAGCATACACACACACACAATCCCAAATTAGCACACTTGGAAGCACACACACACAAAAATCCCAAATTAGCACACTTGGAAGCATACACACACACAATCCCAAATTAGCACACTTTGAAGCATACACACACACACACAATCCCAAATTAGCACACTTGGAAGCACACACACACAAAAATCCCAAATTAGCACACTTGGAAGCATACACACACACAATCCCAAATTAACACACTTGGAAGCATACACACACAATCCCAAATTAACACACTGCCAGACACATATAATCCCACATTAACACACTAAGAGATACACCTTGAAGTTTAATTCCAAATTAACACACTTGGAAGCATACACACACGATCCCAAATTAGCACACTTGGAAGCATACACACACACAATCCCAAATTAACACACTTGGAAGCATACACACACAATCCCAAATTAACACACTTGGAAGCATACACACACACAATCCCAAATTAACACACTTGGAAGCATACACACACAATCCCAAATTAACACACTGCCAGACACATATAATCCCACATTAACACACTAAGAGATACACCTTGAAGTTTAATTCCAAATTAACACACTTGGAAGCATACACACACGATCCCAAATTAGCACACTTGGAAGCATACACACACACAATCCCAAATTAACACACTTGGAAGCATACACACACAATCCCAAATTAACACACTTGGAAGCATACACACACAATCCCAAATTAACACACTTGGAAGCATACACACACAATCCCAAATTAGCACACTTGGAAGCATACACACACACAATCCCAAATTAACACACTTGGAGGCATACACACACAATCCCAAATTAACACACTGGGAAGCATACACACACAATCCCAAATTAACACACTTGGAAGCATACACACACACAATCCCAAATTAACACACTTGGAAGCATACACACACAATCCCAAATTAACACACTTGGAAGCATACACACACAATCCCAAATTAACACACTTGGAAGCATACACACACAATCCCAAATTAGCACACTTGGAAGCATACACACACACAATCCCAAATTAACACACTTGGAAGCATACACACACAATCCCAAATTAGCACACTTGGAAGCTACACACACACACAATCCCAAATTAGCACACTTGGAAGCACACACACACACACACAAAAATCCCAAATTAGCACACTTGGAAGCATACACACAATCCCAAATTAGCACACTTGGAAGCATACACACACACACAATCCCAAATTAGCACACTTGGAAGCACACACACACACACACACACACACAAAAATCCCAAATTAGCACACTTGGAAGCATACACACACACACAATCCCAAATTAGCACACTTGGAAGCATACACACACACACAATCCCAAATTAGCACACTTGGAAGCACACACACACACAAAAATCCCAAATTAGCACACTTGGAAGCATACACACACACAATCCCAAATTAGCACACTTGGAAGCATACACACACACACAATCCCAAATTAGCACACTTTGAAGCATACACACACACACAATCCCAAATTAGCACACTTGGAAGCACACACACACAAAAATCCCAAATTAGCACACTTGGAAGCATACACACACACAATCCCAAATTAGCACACTTTGAAGCATACACACACACACACAATCCCAAATTAGCACACTTGGAAGCACACACACACAAAAATCCCAAATTAGCACACTTGGAAGCATACACACACACAATCCCAAATTAACACACTTGGAAGCATACACACACAATCCCAAATTAACACACTGCCAGACACATATAATCCCACATTAACACACTAAGAGATACACCTTGAAGTTTAATTCCAAATTAACACACTTGGAAGCATACACACACGATCCCAAATTAGCACACTTGGAAGCATACACACACACAATCCCAAATTAACACACTTGGAAGCATACACACACAATCCCAAATTAACACACTTGGAAGCATACACACACACAATCCCAAATTAACACACTTGGAAGCATACACACACAATCCCAAATTAACACACTGCCAGACACATATAATCCCACATTAACACACTAAGAGATACACCTTGAAGTTTAATTCCAAATTAACACACTTGGAAGCATACACACACGATCCCAAATTAGCACACTTGGAAGCATACACACACACAATCCCAAATTAACACACTTGGAAGCATACACACACAATCCCAAATTAACACACTTGGAAGCATACACACACAATCCCAAATTAACACACTTGGAAGCATACACACACAATCCCAAATTAGCACACTTGGAAGCATACACACACACAATCCCAAATTAACACACTTGGAGGCATACACACACAATCCCAAATTAACACACTGGGAAGCATACACACACAATCCCAAATTAACACACTTGGAAGCATACACACACACAATCCCAAATTAACACACTTGGAAGCATACACACACAATCCCAAATTAACACACTTGGAAGCATACACACACAATCCCAAATTAACACACTTGGAAGCATACACACACAATCCCAAATTAGCACACTTGGAAGCATACACACACACAATCCCAAATTAACACACTTGGAAGCATACACACACAATCCCAAATTAACACACTTGGAAGCATACACACACAATCCCAAATTAACACACTTGGAAGCATACACACACACAATCCCAAATTAACACACTTGGAAGCATACACACACAATCCCAAATTAACACACTTGGAAGCATACACACACACAATCCCAAATTAGCACACTTGGAAGCATACACACATACACACAATCCCAAATTAGCACACTTGCAGACACGCTTATAATCCGAAATTAACACACAGTTAGACACATGCTCACACATGCAGCCTACCAGTTCAGTGCCCACCAAATGCAGCCTCATCAGTGCAGAATACAAGAATGGGTAGTACCAGAGTGCACTACCCACTCCTGCCCCATGTACTCTTAGCATTACCCATTCCTGCACTCTGTACATTACCCACTCCTGACCCCTGCACTCTGTGCATTACCCACTCCTAACCTCTGTACAATACCCACTCCTGACCCCTGCACTCTACACATTACCCATTCCTGTACTCTGTACATTACCCACTCCTGACCCCTGTACTCTTTGCATTACCCACTCCTAACCCCTGTACTCTTTGTATTATCCATTCCTGCACTCTGTACATTACCCACTCCTGATCCTCTGTACTCTGTGCATTACCCACTCCTGATCCTCTGTACTCTGTGCATTACCCACTCCTGACCCCTGTACTCTGTGCATTACCCACTCCTGACCCCTGTACATTATCTATTCCTACACTCTGTGCATTACCCACTCCTGACCCCTGTACTCTTTGCATTACCCACTCCTGACCCCTGTACTCTGTGCATTATCCATTCCTACACTCTGTACATTACCCACTCCTGATCCTCTGTACTCTGTGCATTACCCACTCCTGATCCTCTGTACTCTGTGCATTACCCACTCCTGATCCTCTGTACTCTGTGCATTACCCACTCCTGATCCTCTGTACTCTGTGCATTACCCACTCCTGCCCCCTATACTCTTTGCATTATCCATTCCTGCACTCTGTACATTACCCACTCCTGCCCCCTATACTCTTTGCATTATCCATTCCTGCACTCTGTACATTACCCACTCCTGATCCTCTGTACTCTGTGCATTACCCACTCCTGATCCCTGCACTCGGTGCATTACCCACTCCTGACCCCTGTGCATTACCCACTCCTGACCCCTGTGCATTACCCACTCCTGACCCCTGTGCATTACCCACTCCTGACCCCTGTACATTACCCACTCCTGACCCCTGTGCATTACCCACTCCTGATCCTCTGTACTCTGTGCATTACCCACTCCTGCCCCCTATACTCTTTGCATTATCCATTCCTGCACTCTGTACATTACCCACTCCTGCCCCCTATACTCTTTGCATTATCCATTCCTGCACTCTGTAAATTACCCACTCCTGATCCCTGCACTCGGTGCATTACCCACTCCTGACCCCTGTGCATTACCCACTCCTGACCCCTGTGCATTACCCACTCCTGACCCCTGTACATTACCCACTCCTGACCCCTGTACATTACCCACTCCTGACCCCTGTGCATTACCCACTCCTGACCCCTGTACATTACCCACTCTAGACCCCTGTACTCTTTGCATTACCCATTCCTCTTGTTTTGCAAAAAATGTTGAAACTGTGTAGAGTAAATATATATGTCAAGACTGATAGACATATTATTAAACATATTATAGTGTTGCTAATGATAGGACGAACAAATAGTGAGATCACAAAAATAAAAACTGGGAACACTAAGAGCCCTTGCACACTGGGGCGGTTTGCAGGCGCTATTGCGCTAATAATAGCGCCTGCAAACCGCCCCGAAAGTGCCGCTACTGTCATTCCAGTGTGAAAGCCCGAGGGCTTGCACACTGGAGCGATGCGCTGGCAGGACGGTAAAAAAAGTCCTGCTAGCCGCATCTTCGGAGCGGTGAAGGAGCGGTGTGTATACCGCTCCTTTACCGCTCCTGCCCATTGAAATCAATGGGACGGCGCGGCTATACCGCCGGCAAAGCGCCTCTGCAGAGGCGCTTTGCGGTGGTATTTAACCCTTTCTCGGCCGCTAGCGGGGGGTAAAACCGCCCCGCTAGCGGCCGAATACCGACGGTAAAACGCCGCTAATAATAGCCCCAGTGTGCAAGGGCTCTTATGTTAACTTCCTGAAGTCTCTCCTGATTATGATTTATCCCACAGACATGTCACCGGGTCTAATTAAAGGACATGATGGGGACATTTTTGCTGGAAAGAATATGTGCACATAGTCTGAAATCACTGGATCAAAGAGGAAGGTAAGTATAAAAGCTGATTTGCCGCACTCAGGGGATGGGGGGGGGGGATTAAAGCTGGACTCTGTAAAAAGTAAACATTCTTCTCTGCAGTGGAGCTGCCCTCTAGCAGTTGGAGGTCTTCTGACATCATCAAGTCCGATGAAATGGCATAGCTGATGCTGAATAACAGTCCACTGCCAGAGCATAGGGGAGCACTCTCTGCTGGGGAAGCAAAGGATTGCATAGCTATATTGGATAAATCTATACAATAACTTCCTTCCGTGTAGATTAAACTGTTCAGCAAATGTGACAGAAAAAGCCTAAAGGGTGTCTAAACAGTCACAATAGGAGTATATTTTAGACTTAAAGTGGACCTAAACGCAATTTTTTTCACCAACATGTAAGTTCTTTATTGCAGTCTTTTACCTGACTGCCATCCTCTGCAGAATATAAACGGAGCTGTGCATGCGCTGCACTATTCACAATTCCAGCACAGTTGCAGTCTGCCAGAATAAGGGACTCCCAGGCATGTGTGGGAGTGATGTCCTCCAGCACTGGCCAATCAAGACAGCCGAAAGCCCACACTGGAAAGCCGGGTAGAAGATGCCGACGTCAGCGAGAACTAAGGCTGGGTACACAGGAGCCAAATATCAGTCGGTATCAGTTGGTTCAACTAATACTCAAGTCCCTCTGACTTAGAAAAAGGTTCCTGTACTACTTTTGGACAACTTTAGGGCGACTTGCATTGACTTCTATACAGAAGTCGTTTTGCAAGCCGCCACTGAAGTAGTGTTCAGATTGCCTTGCAAGGTCACGCTGTAAGTCGGGTTGCCCTTGGGTAAACCGGTGTTCTGCCGAGAAAGTTCCTCTCGGCGGATAAGGACCCCCATCTACTGCGCAGGCGCAGCGCCTGCGCAGTATGAACCGGCGGAAATAGCCGAAGCTAAATACAGAACAAATCAGCTGTACACGGCGCCTGTGAGGGGGCCACTCGCGGGCTCGCTTCCTTCGCCACGCTTCGGGCACGGCCTCGCTGCGCTCTGCACTTTTTTATTCCCCCTCTAGGTCCACTTGGATGGAGGGGCTTCAGCCTGGACCTAGGGCGCAGGCGCCGTGTACAGCTGATTGAAGATTTTCATCTTCGGCTGTTTTCGGCGGCTCCTGGTCATTCGTACTGCGCAAGCGCAGCGCTTGCGCAGTACAGGGGGGAACTTATCCGCCGAGGGAACTTTCTCGGCAAGACACCGGCTCTTAAAGGACAACTGTAGCTTTGATACAATTGTTCTTTAAAGCCTAACTCTGGAAAAAGTGAAAATCCTTGATAGCAGGGGGGCTGACACTGCAAGGGTTCAATACTTGTTTAGGTCTAGGGGATGGGAAAAGATATTTTTCAGTGCTGTGATCCTTCAACTTTTCAAGGAGAGGATCACAAATAGATATGAGGAGTTGGAAAAAAAAAAAAAAGAAAAGCAACATTCTCAGCTATAGGCCTAAAATACCTGAGAACTTATTATGTAAAGAGCATAGAAGAGAATATAAAAAGTGGTGAATGGCTGGATTATGTAATCAATCTTGCTATTTTAGTACTCTACAGGATCCTGAACTGAGAACAGAGGAAGGGTGGATTCAGTTAAACAGGGTAGTGTTTTAAAAGCCATAACAAATGATTAAACACACAGGACATGAGGTAACATGGATCATTGATATTTACTGGATAAAATTAGCATGGTTTACTATGTAGGTATTCTATTTTAGCATGCAACATTTTGCAGGGTTCGTTCATACGGTATTAATTTGCTCATGCAGCAATGGCTGTACTCCAAAGCTGGCAGTGCACTCTGCATTATCTGCAAGCAATATGAAATGCCTCACACATTTACTCTGTATATGTTTAACAGAATAGGTAATCGTCCAAATGACCAGACAAGGAGTACCTGTAACTTGCAGTTTAGTAAACAGGTTCAAAGATAGAAGCAATAATGTGAAACAGGATGACAAGGAACATGCATACACTGCAGAATAATGCAAAACAGATTAACACCTTTCTGCTCGGCCTATAGCAAGATGACGCCTGGGCTTTACCATCCTGACTGGGCTTCATATGACATCCTTCGCATTGCTGCGCTCGTGTGCTCCTCTGGGGGTACAGCACGGCGATTGTGGTGAGCTTTGTCCTTCAGACTCTGGTAGCAATGGGGAGCTACCCCCCCCCCCCCCCTCACAGTGGTTGGGAGAAGCTGCATGCTATTAGGCTGTAGTCCCGCTGTCCGGGTTCTGACAGCTCTGACAGTGGAGGGCCATTTTCCTGGCTGCAGATCACTTGCTCAGCTACCTCTGCCTCATCAGGCGTGGCCTGTCTGAACTGCTGAGGAAGGGAAGCTGAGGAATTTTTATTCCCTAGATATGTACAGGAACCTGGGAAGTTGTGGGAAAAGAAGTTATGGGGGCCTGCATCTTCATCTGAGCATGGTGAGTAAATGGGCAATCCTTTACATATGTAAAATTGTGTGACTAATCTGCATCACAGTCCAATCAAGGAGAACTTTTACTATGCTGGAAACCAATTTCTCTCCTTTTTTATAACAAAGAGAGTGGCCCTTTGTGCATAATTTTGTACAAGTTTAATTTAACAGTAATGACAACCAGCAGTCACAGGTAATTGATTCAAGAACAAATAAACAAATATTGCTGGCTACAAAATCAGTTTGATGGAAATGTACTGGCCATCTTCAGTTCATCATTTGCTGCAAATGTTGCCACAGTCTTTTTTTCTATCTGGAGCATACTTGGATTTTGATGTAAACACCATGGGAGAATTAAAGCTGAACTCCAGGAATTATTTGTATTGTATAGTTACATTGGTCCAGCTTGACACAATGTTGGTATGCATTACTCGCACCTGATGGACCACTGGGGAAGCTGGAAATCACTGTAGGCACTCTTACAAATGATAACCGCAATCTTCCGGATCCTGCTCAAGTTCTCTGTGAGCGTCTGCCCCACTGCACACTGACCACAGGGGTCACTTGCTCAGCACTAATGCCATGCATAGAAAGACCGGGCATGACAGTGTGTCTAGTGACACACACAGGGTTAAGCTGGCTAAGTTTTGGTGGGGTGGAGACAGCAGGAAACTTTGGGGGTGCGGCCATATAAGAGGAGGGGCGGAGCTGGGACGGGGTCAGTGGAGCAGGAAGAGACACGAGGAGGCAGATTTTAAGAGACACGAGGAGGCAGATTTTCTCTGCTCTTCTACAGCAATGGCCGACATCGACGTGATACTCGCTCGTTTGCGGCAGGCAGCAGCGTCCAGGGGACCAGAGTGGCTACACAGTCAAGTCGCTGGGCTCATTGAAGAGGAAGCAGGCGGATCGGCGATCGGAGGTGAGGGGACTGCCCATGCGCGGAAGTCGCGGCCGCCGGCGCGGTATTCGCCGGGACCCGATGGACGTACAGGTCGCCAGGCACGAAGCCCTAGGGGGGAACAGTCAGCCCCTCCAGCTAAGAGGAGTCAACCGATGGCCGATGCCAGGCCCGGGCGGAACACACGCCGTGGCCGCGGCACGGTGGGCGGGGCTACGGGTCAAGATGGCGCCCCTTCACTGAGTACAGGACCCAGGCGTGCGGAACGATCGGACCCCCCAGCAGCTTTGCACGAGCCGAGGGGGGAGGACAGAAGTGAGAGAGGAGCCGCAGCAGCGCCCAGGGCGGTGAGTAGAAGCATTGCTGACACCGCAGGTGGCAACCGGTCGCCTGGCGGGGAGAGGGACATCCAGAGGGGCGGACGGAGAACTGATCAGGCCGGCCCGGTCTCAGCCATTCCAGGGCGGCGTGGAATCCAGGCGGGAAGCGGAGTTGCAGAGGTCGGACGAGTCATGTCTCAGCGGGTGCATACGGCCTCCAGGAGGGATGCGCCTGGGGGGCTCCCCACGCCGGCAAGCCCACCCCAGGGGGACTGGTCCGAAGACGAGGAGTTGGAAGAAGGTGAGGTGGAGGCACACCAGCAGGATACGACGGTGGAAATCAGACCAGCGGCTGTCGGGAGGTCTCCGGGTCAGCCCGGTAAGTCCAGTGCTAATGTAGATTTTACCAATGCTTTACAAAATATATGGGGTGTGGTTAACTCAGGTATGGCAGGGGCAGTAGCCCGACCACCACGGGTGTCGCAGGGCCATGACCACCAAGTGGCGGGGCAAGGATCCACCAGTTCGGGGTCAGGGGGACAACTGAAGGAGCTGTTGGAGGGCCTGAGGGCGCTAGTAGGACGTTTTGGGGAACAACCTCCTCAGGCGGCCACGAGCGTAGTACCGCAAGGAACGCAAGGAACCGGCGGGGGCGTGTCATCTGGGGGGGAGGTGGAACTTTCCACGGGGGTGTCTGCTGACAAGACCCCGGAGTCGGGGGGGCAAAAAGAAAAGCCGGGGGAAAAAGGGGCAACAGAAGCGGCGGGTAGGACGGATATAGTCAGGATTGCAGACGCAGCGAAATGCGAGGTTTATGTCTGCTTTGAAGGCCCGCTGGGTGCGCATCTGAAACAGGAGGTTCGGGAAAAGATACAAAAAGGGGAATACGTGGAAATATTTTCCTTGTTGCCGTTGGAAAAGTTTAACCTGGACAGGGTTAAGCCTGATGACTCCAAGAAGGAAGATGAGGAGAAGAGGAGGTACAGGTTGATTCCGCGAACGTTTGTCAATTGGTTACAAGCGTTCGCTATCATGGCCAGCGTCATTGGCGAAAAGAATCCGGAGCATTGCTCTGGGTTGTGTTGTTATATGGATGCTATTGGGGAAGCACACAGAGTTTATGGCGGAACGGCTTGGCTGCGTTATGACGAGCAGTTCCGACAACGCAGAGCGGTTCGTCCGGCCCTGCGTTGGGACCATAAGGACATCAGCCTTTGGATGAGACTTATGTCCTCGGCTAGGGCCTCGCCTCAGTTTTTTCAAGGGGGGGCCGGGGGTACACACTCCTCAGGACTACCGGCCGGCAAGAAATGGGGAGTGTGTTGGCAATACAACGAAGGAAACTGTAAGTTTGGGGGATCGTGCAAATTCAAGCACGAATGCTCAGGGTGTGGGGGAGCTCACACTCTGGCCAGATGCTTCAAAAAAGGAAAACGTACCGGGGAGCCTGTTAACAAGAGGGATGACGCCGGTGAAGGTGGAAAGGATGCTGCCTTTCCTAAGTAAGTATCCGGATAGGGAAGCGGCATCGCTGATTACCGCAGGTTTTCGGGAGGGGTTCAAAATACCATGTGCCTTGGAGGTGGTTCCCCCTATGGCACGGAACTTGAAATCAGCATTGCAACACCCAAGGGTGGTGGGAGAAAAACTGGCAAAAGAAGTGGCATTAGGCCGCATGGTAGGGCCATTCGCGGAATAGCCGTTACCGGATTTGGTGGTGTCCCCACTGGGAGTGGTGCCCAAAAAA
This sequence comes from Lithobates septentrionalis, assembly GCA_037952835.1. Lineage (NCBI taxonomy): Eukaryota > Metazoa > Chordata > Amphibia > Anura > Ranidae > Lithobates > Lithobates septentrionalis. The sequence continues at coordinate 12,236,895 of JBBDGP010000108.1, read as the reverse complement.
GAGGCGAATAAGTTCCGATTAATTCACCATTTATCCTTTCCAAAAGGGGGCGCGGCCAATGATTTCATTGACCCTGATGCCTGCGCTGTGTCCTATACTTCCTTTGATGCTGCGGTGCGGTGGGTTAGGAGGTATGGACAGGGGGCACTCATGGCAAAATCTGACATAGAAGCGGCGTTTCGGCTACTTCCAGTGCATCGGGACAGCTTTAGGCTACTGGGTTGCCACTGGCAAGAACAGTTTTACGTCGATAAATGTTTGCCCATGGGTTGCTCCATTTCTTGCGCCATGTTTGAGGCGTTCAGTTCCTTTTTGGAGTGGGTGATTAGGGATGTGTCGGGGCTGGACTCGGTTATCCATTACTTGGATGACTTCGTTTGTATAGGTCCTCCTTCCTCCAGTGTGTGTGCGATTTTAATGTCAACGTTGCAGCACATTGCGGGAAGGTTCGGAGTGCCACTGGCAGCCGAAAAGACGGAAGGCCCGACAACCAAAATTAGTTTTCTGGGTATAGTAATTGACTCCATAGCAATGGAATGCAGATTGCCGCACGGAAAGTTAGTGGATTTACAGAAAGAGATCCGGGAGATTCATGGAATGCGGAAGGTGCTGTTGCGGACACTGCAGTCGTTGCTAGGTAAGCTAAATTTCGCTTGTAGGATCATACCCATGGGTAGGGTGTTTTGTCAGAAGCTGTCAGCAGCCACGGCGGGAGTAAAAGCCCCCACTCATTTTGTCAGGCTGACGAGGGAACATCGGGAGGACCTGAAGGTATGGTATCAATTCCTGTCAGTGTACAACGGAAGATCAGTGTGGATGTCAGGTCCGGTAAGTAACTTTGATGTGGAACTGGTTTCGGACGCGGCGGGTTCTACAGGTTACGGGGCATATTTTCAAGGGCAATGGAGCGCGGGACCGTGGCCACAATCATGGGTGAAAGCGGGTTTTCTTCGGAACCTGGTACTGCTGGAACTGTTTCCAGTGGTGCTGGTTATGGGGGCGGTCCTGCCAGAATTTAAAGTTGAGAATTAATTGTGACAACATGGGGGTTGTGCAGGTGGTCAATCGCATGTCAGCGTCTTCCCAACCTGTCATTAGGCTGATGCGACAGTTGGTATTGCGGTGCTTGCAATTGAATACCTTTATATATGCTGTACACATACCAGGGATTGACAATACACTATGCTGATTCGCTGTCTCGCTTTCAGTGGGACAAGTTCAGGGAATTAGCCCCGGCAGCAGAAAAGGAAGGGATTCCTTGCCCGGAGTGGATCTGGGAGCTGGCATTGGAGTCGCCGCAGGATGGATCCAGCAGTCAGTGAGTAAGTCCACTTGGATGGCCTATATGAAGGTATGGAGAGAATGGGAGGGTTTACTGCAAGAAGCTGGGGTGGACAAGGATGGGATTGAGGTTAGATTGCTGGTCTTGTATTTTGTGTCCAGAAATATGGAAAACGGGGTGGCGGTGTCTTCTATTGAAAAGAAGATGGCGGCTTTGTCATTCCTTTTCAAGCTGAAAAGGGGGGAGGATTGGACTAAAGATTTTTGGGTTAGGCAAGCCATCAAAGGGTACAAGAGAGGACAAGGAAGGAAAGATAAAAGAAGGCCTGTCACTTTTGCAAACCTGGTGTCCATTTGTGGGCAGTTAAGGTCAGTATGTTCTTCAAGTTATGAATGTTTGCTGTTTACGGCAGCCTTTTCGTTAGCGTTTTTTGGGGCGTTCAGAATTGGGGAATTGGTTAGCCCGGCACGGGGGGATGCGGGTGGCATTCTTGTGCAGGACGTTAGGTCGCACGGAGATAAAGTGTGTTTGAGACTGCGAAGGTCAAAAACCGATCAGACGGGGAAAGGGGTGGACGTATGGTTGTACGCTCTGCCAGGATCCACGGTATGCCCGGTAAGGGCGGTCGAGGAACTGGCGCAGGTAAGGCCAATGGGTGAAGGGCCATTTTTGCGTCATGAAGACGGGTCTTATTTATCAAAATTTCAATTTGTAGCAGTGTTTAGAAAATGTTTGATGAAGTTGGGTTTGGATGGGAAGGCTTACGCTTCACACTCCTTCCGCATTGGGGCGGCTACTGAAGCTGCCAGATGTGGGTTGGATGAGGCAGCCGTGAGGAGGATCGGTAGATGGGAATCGAGAAGGTTCCGCACCTACGTACGACCACAAATGATAATGGAATAACAATTAAAAAAAAAAAAATGAAAATAAATAAGTAATTAAAAAAGGTGGTGGGTTTGCTGGTATTATGGTCCAGGTATGTGGGAATTGTGTTTTAGGTCTAAAAAAAAAAAAAAGAATGACGTTACTTTGGTTGTGATCTTTTCATTGCAGGGGGAGGTGCTCCACGCCTCGTCTGGATTCTTGGGCACTCTTATGTGTGTTGGGGGGCCAGGAGAGGTGATGCGAGACCGGACGGGCGGCAGCTGGGAGTATCGAGGAGAGAGGCATACATCAGGTGGCTGGGGAGACCGGGTATGATGTGGGGTAGAGTGGTCACGGAAGTTGAGCGTTATGCGTGGTTGGACAGACCACCTGATGTGTTGGTGATTCATGCAGGAGGGAATGATTTAGGGGTACGCACGGTAAGAGACATACTAGCAAGCGTTAAGTCGGATTTGCTATATATCCGCACGGTTTTTCCCAATACTCTGCTTTTATGGTCCGACATGGTGGCACGCACCACCTGGCGGATGGCAAGGTCCGTGGAACGGCTGAACAAAGCACGTATTCGCATTAACAAAGTGGTGGGGAGGTTTTTTGTGAAACAAGGGGGCATGGTGATAAGGCATAGAGAGCTGGAAATTAATGTAGGCCTTTATTTACGCAGGGATGGTGTTCACCTCACGGACGTGGGGATTGATCTGTGGACCATGGGGCTGCAAGAGGGAATCCAAAGGGCACTGAGTGTGTGAAGGGGCCCTTAAGGATAAGGTTTCATCCTTTCGGGCTGTGGCTGTGTTTTTCTGTTGGTCGGTGACGATAGCGGTAAACAAATGTGGTAAAAAGGGGTGGGGGGTCATCGATAGTATGGCCCCTCCGGTGTATTCCCGAAATGGAATACCGGTATGGTTACACTGCGGGCAAGGGGTTGTCTCCGAGCGGTACAACTGGAGGCCTATCAAGTTGGAAATGGTTCCCGCGTGTATGGTTTGATATGTGGTAAAAGTGTGTAGCTCCGTCATTGACCAACAGATTGCAGTTAATAACATGTTGTTTGCACTGAAGTTATATGTTATTTATATATTTAAGGTTATTGGAGTTATTTATTCAGTTTGTTTAATAAATAGGCTGTTATGGCCATTTTATACTCCAATAGATTGGTGTGGTCTCGTTAATTTAAATAAAGGGAAAAGGGGTTGGAGTAAAATGGTATAGCAGTAAGAGTAAATAAGTGGGTACATCTGGAATACACTCGTCAAGTGAGGCCCGGAACGGAAAGAAAAGAGAAGAGAATAGTGTAGGGCTGGGCATGACAGTGTGTCTAGTGACACACACAGGGTTAAGCTGGCTAAGTTTTGGTGGGGTGGAGACAGCAGGAAACTTTGGGGGTGCGGCCATATAAGAGGAGGGGCGGAGCTGGGACGGGGTCAGTGGAGCAGGAAGAGACACGAGGAGGCAGATTTTCCCACCCTCCCTCCCTATTAGGTTTGTTGTTAGTGTGGTTAATGTGTGTGTTTATTTTTCAGATTCGGAGGAAGTGGTCGTCATGACAGCTGTGGTTTGGCTGTGTTTTTCTGTTGGTCGGTGACGGTAGCAGTAAACAAATGTGGTAAAAAGGGGTGGGGGTCATCGATAGTATGGCCCCTCCGGTGTATTCCCGAAATGGAATACTGGTATGGTTACACTGCGGGCAAGGGGTTGTCTCCGAGCGGTACAACTGGAGGCCTATCAAGTTGGAAATGGTTCCCGCGTGTATGGTTTGATATGTGGTAAAAGTGTGTAGCTCCGTCATTGACCAACAGATTGCAGTTAATAACATGTTGTTTGCACTGAAGTTATATGTTATTTATATATTTAAGGTTATTGGAGTTATTTATTCAGTTTGTTTAATAAATAGGCTGTTATGGCCATTTTATACTCCAATAGATTGGTGTGGTCTCGTTAATTTAAATAAAGGGAAAAGGGGTTGGAGTAAAATGGTATAGCAGTAAGAGTAAATAAGTGGGTACATCTGGAATACACTCGTCAAGCATTTCAACAAAACATAGCACTGTAAACCGTCACTCGATACTCTCTCACTGCTCATATGAGAATTGTTTTCCTTTATGTTTGGGGGTATGGAGCCTATGTCACATGGTAAAGAGCCTATGTCTTAGTCTCTTTACCGCGATTGGAGATGCGGTGTGCCTGGACGACACACAGCACCATCGATTCCCGTGCTGCACGCCCCCAGGGGCACGCACGAGCAGCATGTTCTTAAGGACATCATGTGACATCAAGTCAGAAGAGGAAAGCCACCACCCCCGCCGTCAATTTTCTATAGGCCAGGCAGGATTTGGTTAAAATGAAAACAAGGCATTCTCTGAATTGACAAGGTGAGGATCGTGACATCCCCACCCCTCCTCTCCATCTTGCCCATTCAGAGAACACCTTGTATTCACTGAAAGAAATACAAGGAGTTCTATGAATGATGGCGGTGCCAAGGAAGTGGCGCCCTGTGGTGAGGGTGTAGTGGGGCGGCCGCTTGCATAGAACCTGAAGAGGACCCAGATAGCAACTTTTACTGTATTTCGTAGAGATTTTTAAATAAAACCTTTACTGAGGAAGTATGGCGAGTACCTTTCCCCTTTACAAATACTAGATCTCTAGCTGTTATGCTGATGCTGTGAATTTAGTAATTGACCTGGAAAAGTATGTAGATTAGGAATTCTGCCTTACTCTAAATCCCCTGATCTGCAAGCAAACTAAACCAGACAGTCCGACAACAAGCAAAAAGGTTAGCAATGGCAGTCTGTTTTTCTCTCAGTACTGGTTTATTTTAGGACCCGTTCACAGCAGGTTACATAGTTAGTCTGGCTGAAAAAAAAACACAAGTCCATCTAGTTCAACCAATAAAAGGAAAAAAAAAATCATATATATATATATATATATATATATATATACATATATATATATATATATATATATATACATACAGACACACACACATATACAGTATCTCACAAAAGTGAGTACACCCCTCACATTTTTGTAAATATTTTATTCTATCTTTTCATGAGACAACATTGAAGAAATGACACTTTGCTACAATGTAACGTAGTGTAAATTTGCTGTTCCCTCAAAATATATCCACACACAGCCATCAATGTCTAAACCGCTGGCAACAAAAGTGAGTACACCCCTAAGTGAAAATGTCCAAATTGGCCCATTTTCCCTCCCAGGTGTCATGTGACTCATTAGTGTTACAAGGTGTGAATGGGGAGCAGGTGTGTTAAATTTGGTGTTATGCTCTACATAAGGATGGCCTAGGCTATAAGAAGATTGCCAAGACCCTGAAACTGAGCTGCAGCACGGTGGCCAAGACCATACAGCGGTTTAACGGGACAGGTTCCACTCAGAACGGGCCTCGCCATGGTCGATCAAAGAAGTTGAGTGCACATGCTCAGCATCATATCCAGAGGTTGTCTTTGGGAAATAGACATATGAGTGCTCTCAGGATTGCTGCAGAGGGGGTGGGGGGGTCAGCCTGTCAGTGCTCAGACCATACGCCGCATACTGCATCAAACTGGTCTGCATGGCTGTCGTCCCAGAAGGAAGCCTCTTCTAAAGATAATGCAGAAGAAAGATTACCGGAATCATGTCCTGTGGTCTGATGAGACCAAGATAAACATATTTGGTTCGGATGGTTTCAAGCGTGTGTGGCGGCAACCAGGTGAGGAGGAGTACAAAGACAAGTGTGTCTTGCCTACAGTCAAGCATGGTGATTGGAGTGTCATGGGCTGGGTCTGCATGAGTGCTGCCGGCACTGGGGAGCTACAGTTCATTGAGGGAACCATGAATGCCAACATGTACTGTGACATACTGAAGCAGAGCATGATCCCTCCCTTCGGAGACTGGGCCGCAGGGCAGTATTTCAACATGATAACGCCACCAAACACACCTCCAAGACAACCACTGCCTTGCTAAAGACGCTGAGGGTAAAGGTAATGACTGGCCAAGCATGTCTCCAGACCTAAACCCTATTGAGCATCTGTGGGGTATCCTCAACGAAAGGTGGAGGAGCGCAAGGTCTCTAACATCCACCAGCTCCGTGATATCATCATGGAGGAGTGGAAGAGGACTCCAGTGGCAACCTGTAAAGCTCTGGTGAACTCCATGCCTAAGAGGGTTAAGACAGTGCTGAAAAATAATGGTGGCCACACAAAACATTGACACTTTGGGCCCAATTTGGACATTTTCACTTAGGGGTGTACTCACTTTTGTGGCCAGCAGTTTAGACATTAATGGCTGTGTGTTGAAATATTTTGAGGGGACAGCAAATTCACACTGTTATACAAGCTGTACACCCACTACTTTAAATTGTAGCAAAATGTCATTTCTTCAGTGTTGTCACATGAAAAGATAATAAAATATTTTCAAAAATGTGAGAGGTGTACTTACTTTTGTGAGATACTGTGTATAAGTATGTATGTATGTGTATATATACACACACACACACATACATGTATAGTCCTTTATATACAATCCTATACTCACAGTTGATCCAGAAGAAGGCAAAAAAAAACAGCAAAGCATGATCCAAATTGCTACAGCAGGGGAAAAAATTCCTTTCTGATCCCCCAAGAGGTTATTTGGATATTCCCTGGATCAATATCCAGGCCTTTCCTAAAATAATCTACTGAGCTGGCCAGAACCCGCTCTTGAGGAGGTCAATTCCACATTTTCACAGCTTTTACTGTAAAGAAGCCTTTCCATATTTGGAGATGAAATCTCTTTTCCTCCAGACCTAATGAGTGCCCCCTTGTCCTCTGAAGATCCTAAAGTGAATAACTCGACACCAAGTTCACTATATGGACCATTTATGTCATTGTACACGTTGATCATACCATCCTCTTAATCTCCTCTTCCCCAGAGCGAATAAATTCAGTTCAGCTAATCTTTCCTCATAGCTGAGCTCCTTAATGCCTCATATCAGTTTGGTTGCTCTTCTCTGCACTTTCTCCAGTTCCCTGATATCCTTTTTATGAACTGGTGCCCAAAACTGAGCTGTATATTTCAGATGAGGTCTTGCGAATGATTTGTACAGGGGCAAAATGATATCTCTCCTCTCTGGAGTCCGTACCTCTCGTAACACAAGACAGGACTTTGCTCGCTTTGGAAACCGCAACTTGCATTGCATGCTATTGTAACGGAACGTCCCACACTCCGCTTGAGTGCTTCTGTCATATATCGCTTCCTCCAGTCTGAATATAGATATTGGATATCATAGCCGCATATTGCAACCAAAAACTAGGCAGGACTCGTTTGGCTGCAAAGCTGGAACATGAACTGTTAATTTGAACTAAGGCACACAGATATACACTCAGGGGACAATCCCCCTTCTTTGCATAATGAAACTGGGCAGGGTAGACTTTACCTCCACCAGTAGCATGACACAGGTGTATTCAAACTTCTCATCAGTAGACTGTCTTTTGGAGGGGCTGCTAGAGAAATCCCCCCCCCCCCCCTCACAGCTAATCCACAAAGACATATACATCCCATAATAGGTTGCTCCCAAGGCAAACACAAACAATAGAATACAGCCACACCTCAAATGATTTAGTAAAGAGTAGTATATGAGACAATATACAGTATATATATATATATATATATATATATATATATATATGTACACACACACACACACACACTGTCAGGTCACCTTGAGGCTAGGTGACAGATGCACACCGTTGGGATCAGGAGTGCACCGCAAGGTAGTGGACCCTAGGGCTGACTGCTGCGGATGGGAGTCAGGGTGGTAAGGAAGGCAGGGCCGATGGAACACCAACACGGATCCCACCGGGGTTAGAGCGTAAGATTCCCTGGGGCGCGGAGTCTAAGAGCCAGCAGGTGTTCACCAGAGCCTCTAGTGGTGAGGATGGACTGGGCTGCAACTGGCTCCAGGTCGCGACCCCCGGGGTCCACCAGCTCACACCCACAGTAGGCAACAGGAGGATAGGGATAGTAAGGGAATAAGCCAAGGTCAGGGCCACAAGCAGACAAGGACAACAGAGTTCACGCCAAGGTTCAGGGTCACAGGCAAACAGGGATAGTCGGGGACACGCCAAAGGTCAGGGTCACGAGCAGACAGGAATAGTCGAGAACAGGCCAAAGTCGGTAACTGGAATCAGACGTAGGAAACACAACAAGTACACACGAAAGCTAACACACAATGGTTGATCAGCACTGCTGGCTTGCAGTGCACAGGTTAATATAGGTTTCCCTGATAGGGTCTGGGGTGGGGCCATGCTTAGAGGAGAGGTTATAAAACCAGCCAGGTGTGAGTGGCTGGCCTCTAGTCTGAACACATGAGGAGAAGGTAAGCCGACAGAGAAAGATTACTGCATAACCATGACACACACACAATATTCCAGTGTGTTTGTACAATGAGTCTGACTAATGCAGATCAGACTGGGGTTCTCGGTCACACTGTGCCCCTAATAGACACAGGGTTATTTACCCATAGGAGGGGCCGGGGGGGGGGGGCTGGAGAAGGAGTTTCCAGTGCTCTCCAAAGTAAGCTGGGTTCCACAAGCTTTGATCTGCCCAAAGTGACTCCCGTCACACATCTCCCCCTTTGGCAGAAGACAAACACAGAAGGAGACCCCAAACGGGTTGACTTCAAAGTTACTCCATAGTTCCAGTCCCCCAATGCCCATACCCACACAGTACCCCAGACACATTGTCCCAAACAGTGCGTTACTCACCCAGCCAACCTCTGCCTCTCTTGTAGAACATGCCCGCTGCTGGGGAGAAGTGCAGACTGGTCCTTCCATCTAGAGTCCTTTCAGCTGCTGGAGAGAAGACAGGGTGACTGGGCTCACTCTGTCAGGAGGTTGGGGATCTGGGCTGATGTCCTCTCCACTGTTACTAGATGAACATCCGCCAGTGTTTGCAGATCAAGGCTGACACCCTCCTGTCCCAATGCTGGACCTTTTTCTGGGGTTGGGTCAGTGGGGACCGAAGTCCCAACCACTACCACATCAATTCCATCTTCTGTTAGTTGATGGCAGAGGCCAGCAGCACTCTGCCCTGTTGCCAGCGCTTCTGCTGGGGACTCCACATCATCCGCTCTGGCTAACTGTTGGGACAAGAGGCCGGCTTCCTCTTCCATTCCCTCATCTGGCTGCTGGGATGACATTTCTCTCTCACTGTCTCCCAGATGCATGGATCCTTGCTGGGGAGTAAAGACAATTCCCTCCACTCTGACTGTTGGGAAGGGAAGACGACAACCTCTTCTCCCTTCTCCCCCTGGACCCTGATATGCTGCTCGGGAGTGACCGCCATCTCCACACCCTGGGCCACCCGAACTGCCGCAGTTGTGGGGCAGAGGTCTTGGACCCTCTGTTAGGTTGCCAGCGCTTCAGCAGGGTTGGTGTCATCATTCTGAGGCGCCTTTTGCTGCTGGGACGTCCTTTTGTCTGGTACTGTCTCCCAGGTGCACGATTAATAGTTGGGGAGGGGAAATGGCTGTTTCATCTCCATGCATCTCTGAAATCCACTGGGGAAGAAGAACCACCACCTTCTCACCCCAGGCCTCAGAAACGACCACGGGTGTGGAGCAGGGGTCTGCAGTACTCTGTCCTGCTGCCAGCACTACTGCTGGGGGTTCACTAGGTAGTTCCTCCTCTACAGGAAAGTCTATTAAATCCCCAGTCTCTGGAACTGCTAACAGGCCAGGGCATGGGCTGGTGGCCATTGGGCCCAGTGTCAACGCTTGGGCAGGTGACTCATCATCCATAACATCCTCTGATGAAAAGTCAAGTAGATCCAAACATTCTGTGATCTGTGGCTGGAGAGATGAGCTGACTGCTCCATCTTCTGTACCCTCATCCAGATGCTGAACAGATGCATTCCTCCATGCAAGATCATCCCGTGCAGAAACAGGATCATCAAGGTCAGTCAGCACTTGCTGCATCTGCCATAAGACCTCCGCATCCATAGCTGCAGGCAGAGATGCAGCTGTTACTCTGTCACATTGCAGACTTTTCAGCCAGGATTTGAGAGTTGTCAGCTGGTATTTCCTGATAGTCCCAGGCAAAGGGAGCCCAGACCTGTTGCTGTGCAGAATCTAGAATGCCATCTGTAGGCGATCTCCAGCTCTCATTCCTGATTGGCTAGAAACTCCAAATCTTCCAGTGCCCAGGGAACTTCTGAGACATTTAACATGTCATTCACTGTGTTCCAAGATTTCTTCCAAACGCCACTCCAAATCGCTCCCAAAGTCAGGGTCCTCGGACAGCCTCTCTAATAACATCCCCAGGCCGCCATAGCCAAAGCCTTCTGTTGGGGTGTTGTCTGCTGTCCATGGGCACACTTGGGCTACATACCAGAGGAGGGCTCTGTAGCTCTCATCAAACCGCATCTCTGCCTGGACCAGCCTGGTTAACTCAGCTTTCCATTCCTTGTGCTGTTGTCTCCACAAAAACACCATTCGCACTTCGTACTGCAACCAGTACCTTTTCTGGAAGGAGGAGACAATTTTTCCCTGGTGTCGCTCCTCACGGGCTGGCGCTTCCTTCCAAAGTTCCCAGCGGACAGAATCATACCATCCCAGCAGGACAGCCATTATTAAACTTATGATCTACCAGCACCCCCAGATTCTTTTCCATTATTGACTTCCCCAACTATTCTCCCCCTAGTATGTATGCTGCATGCATTTTAGCCCCCAAGTGCATAACTTTACATTTGCCAACATTAAACCTCATTTGCCACACAGTTGCCCAATGAAACAGTCAGTTGAGGTCGGCTTGTAAGTTGGAGACATCCTGTAAGGATGTTATTCCACTGCATAGCTTGGGGTCATCAGCAAACACTGAAATTATACTTTTAGTCCCTAATGCTGCGTACACACGAGCGGACTTTACGGAAGACTTGGTCCGGCATACTGGATTTCGTCAGACAATTCGATCGTGTGTGGGCTCCAGCGGACTTTGTTTTCTCAAAAGTTGGACGGACTTAGATTTGAAACATGTTTTAAATCAATCCGTCGAAATCGAGTCCGGTCGAAAAGTCAGCTCGTCTGTATGCTAGTTCGACGGACAAAAAGCCACGCTAGGGCAGCTATTGGCTACTGGCTATGAACTTCCTTGTTTTAGTCCGGTCGTACGTCATCACGTACGAATTCGACAGACTTTGGTGGATTGTGTGTAGGCAAGTCCGTTCATTCAGAAAGTCCGTCGTAAAGTACGTCGAAAAGTCCGCCGAGCAAAGTCTGCCGTAAAGTCCGCTCGTGTGTACGTGGCATAACCCTACTTAAAGTCATAAATATATTAATGCAGTAAGGGTCCCAACACTGATCCTTAGGGTACACCACTGATAACCTTAGACCTTTCAGAGTAAGAATCATTAACCACTACACTCTGAATTCTGTCTTTTAGCCATTTTTCTATCCATTTACAATCTGATTTTTCTAAGCCTGTAGACTTAAAGTGGGGTTCCACCCAAAAAAACAAAAATACCTCAAAAATTCTAAAAAAAACCCCAAAAAAACATTTGGATATTTTTTTTTTCACTTACCTCTAAATGCCTGTTGCTAGGTGGTCCCTCGTAGTCTGCTTCTTCCTTTGCCTGGGCTGGTGATATCACTTCCCCCTCGGCACAGGAAGGGCTCCACTCTGCTCCCTCCCTCCTGTCAATCATCTGGGACCCATTACAGGTCCCAGGTGATTGAGCGGCCAATCACGGCGCGCGGCGCCGCTCGCGCATGCGCAGTGGGTGCCAGGCTGTGAAGCCACAGCCCGGCGCCCACAGTTGAAATGCCGGCGCCGGGGGGGGGGACAAGCGGGGCTTCGATCCCCCTCATCGTTGGACCCAGGGACAGGTAAGTGTCCAATTAAAAGTCAGCAGCTGCAGTATTTTTTTTTTTTTTTTTTTTGACGGCCCCCCTGGGTGGAACTCCTCTTTAACCTTACACATTAGCTGTGTGTGGGAAAATGTGTGAGGTGTATTGAGCTGAGTTGCCCAGCTTTGCTCAATGCAGGCTCAATGGAAGGATACACAGAAAACAATTGTTTTCCTTGTGCCCCTTTTACACAATGCAGCTGTGTTGGTGTGTGTTATGTAAAAATGCAGCAAGTCTGCAATTTTATGTAGCACAACGCACAAAACTGCATGTCACCACACCACAACAATGTGCTGTTTAGCATAAAAGTGAAGGAATTGTCATTTTATGACATTTAAAAAAAAGGGGGAGTGTGATGTAGTATAACAATGGATCACACCTCCCCTACACAATGCACACCAGACAGAGCAATTGTGACCTGGTCCTATGCTCCAGGGGGCCCATGTGACTCCCCTGTACACCTGGATAGGGGGAGCGGCAAATAGAGGAACCAATCTCCTCTATTTTCCTCCTGCAGCCGCTAAAAGCTTACTTCTACTCCTATCCCTCACACATGCATTCAGCGGCTGCAGAAGGAAAATGGAGGGGATTGGTACCCTTTATATGCTGCCCCCCGCCACCCCTCCCAGTTCCCTCCATTTTATGCTGCCCCTGTGCTCTCTCCTGGACCCTCTGCTCTCCTGGCCCCCCCATCTCCCACACCTCTGCAGGCTTCCCCTCTTTCCTCTTCTGCCGGCTGCTGCAGGGGATGTGTCAGGATGGAGAGCAGGGGAAGGGGCCAGAAAATGTCATTTACTGGCCCTTTCCTTTTCTGAATGGAAAGTCATTGATCAGTAACAATCACTGATTCTGTCCATTCATAACTAAAGCATAGTAAACTGTGTTTACTACACTTCCGTTTGTGAATGAAAAGGAAGCTCTGTACAGAGCTATTCCTGTTCATTTATTCTGTGCTGCTGAGGCTGCAGAGATAGAGATTGAGGGCTGTGTCCATGATCTCCTTTCTCTGTCTCAAAGGTGAAACATCAGAGGTCTGTTTAGACCCCTGATATTTCACCAAAGACCCCCAACGCGGCTCCTAAAAAAAAAAATGGTGAAAATAAAAAAAATTGTAAAAAACAAAAGAAAATATAATGGTAAAAAAAAATTAAATAAAGATAAATAATCCTGACACCAGTGGCGGAACTACCAGGGTCGTAAAAGACGTTCTGCCACCGGGCGTGGAGGGAAGGGCCCCAGGCGAGGGTCAGGAGGGCCCTTCATGGTTTCTTGCACCGGGACCCTGAAGGTTCTAGTTACACTTCTGGACCATATAGTGCACCCACTGGTGTGAACATGCCCTAAAACAGGTTTATAATTAATGTCACAGAGATTTGTTGGACCCTGTCATGTTATTCCTTTGTATAACGGACGGTGATAGCAATGTTTGCATGCATTGCTAACAAAAGTAGAACAATGTATTTGGAAATAGGAGGGCTATGATAAATATGATGATAAAAGTAGTCATGGAGAGACAGAGGACCGTCTTACAGGTTCTGACTAGAGATGAGCTTGGGCAAACTCGTCTCCAACAGGGATGATCTCAGGCGTGTTTGAATACTAGTCCGAACCCACCTGAGCTGTCCCTCCATGAAGCTGTCTCTGCAGACTACCCATCATAAGTGGCATTCCCTCTCCTGCAGCTGCACATATACAAGGGGCGTGTATGCGTGCAGCTGCAGGGCGATGAATGACCCGGCCGCATACGAGTAGCAGTCCGCAGTGACAGCTTCATGGAGGGATAGCTCAGGTGGGTTTGAAAAAACACGTGAAAATACTTGAGCTCATCCCTAAGCTCTAACCTGCACTCTGAAACGCTGCCATTTTTGTACTCCAATGAGCTGCAAGTTGACATATTTCCTCCCACCCAGCAGCTATCATGAGCTGTGTGGTGAATGACCCAACCCACAAATCATTGGAGTGCAAAAAAGTGAGACTTCAAAGTTCATATTGGACATGAGTTTGGAGAACACTCAAGCTCTCTAGCCCTGACAGACTTAGGTCATGAGATGGTCAGGCTGTCCAGTAGTTTGTCACTCAATTGATTTAGTTTTGAATAAGGAAACAATTGAAATTATGGTGGAAAATATTCTAAACAACCATTTGTACAAATGTTTGTTAAACAATTTTTATCATTTGGTACCAGGCAAAAATGAAACCAAGGGTGCCAAGGCTGCCACGTACAGTCAGGGCTGTATTTATGCCTCAAGCACACTTGAATGATGATGCCCTTTGCACAAGCTCCACCCTTGCGTCATATGGTCATTTGAAGCAGAATACCCTCTAACCCCCCCCCCCCCCCCCAACTCACTTCAATTTTTTTTTTTTTATATAGGAGCGAGTCTCTTTTTTCTTTGACAGGTAACCACTCCCACTTCCTCAGTCCTTGCTTAGGCAGGGATGAAGTCAATAGCTGCCCCACCCACACACACACACACCTCTGCACGCAGCCTCCTAGGACATGTCACAGATCCCATGAGGCTACAAGAGTAGGCTACAGTGTTGCATGGTCTTGCACATGCGTAGTGAGGAGCCTAGTTTGAGAGCACAAAGTCACAGCTGGCTTTGCTAAACATTTGAAGCTGGTGAAGAATTGCCACCAGGGAAGGCTGAGCTGGAATCCAAGTACCAGTTTGTTAAAAGTTAGCAGCTACAGTATTTGTAGTTGCCGACTTTTTTCATTTTTTTAAAACACGAGCGACGTTCCTAAGTAAAAAAACAATGCTAAAATTGGCTATGGGAGACAACATGAGGTCTGCTTTATAAAGCTAGTTATCAAAGCCAAAGATTACCAAACAAGAGATGATAGTCACATTTGGTGAAGTTTAAAAGATCTTTAGGATTGCTCTTAAAGAATATGTTACCCCAACAATTCATATTCCTGATATGTGTCTGCTGTACTACTTCTTTTGTGTGAAATACCTGGTGTTCCTGCCAGACCCTCTGCTCTCCTATTAAAAACTGACCACACTAGACACGAGAGTAGAGCATGATCAGTTTTCTGGCTGTGCTGGTAGCTCAGCCTGTTCTCCAATGATCAGACTTGTGCTGACACACCCCCTTGCACTGCCATTCACTGGGAAGACCGGTGTCCCGCTGTTTCTGCTCTCTCAGCATTCTGAGCTCCTTATGCAGACAAAAACAGTACATGTGATCACTTATAAAAAAGAGGCAAAAACAGAACATTATATCAAATACTTACCGTAAGTTTGCCTTTCCTGATGCCAATCCATGGCAGCATACATGCGATATAGCTCCGCCCTGAAAGGAAAGCTAGGACAACCTTCCCCATTCACTGTAAAAATAACAAGGGAGGGTTTGTATGCTGCCATGGATTGGCATCAGGAAAGAAAAATTATGGTAAGTATTTAATACAATTTCCGTTTTCCTGACACCAACATAGCACCATACGTGTGATCAGTAACAAGCTAAACAGGCAGGGCTCAAATGTATAATCAAACCTTATTACAATAGACATGGATGCCTGGACCATCATTCCATCTAACTCAATTGACGTACGAGCCCCTGGATCTTCCCTGTAGTACCTGAGGCAGGGGCACTGCGACAACCAGCCTGCTGCTTTGCAGATGTCTCCATGGACATTTTGCATGCGCTGCCCTGAACATAAAGATGTAGAAATGGGGGAGGCTGCTCTAGCTTTCCTTTTATAGATTTAAACAGGCCTTGTGGGTGGATATAGGGGTGGAGCTATATCACATGTATGCTGCCATGTTGGCATCAGGAAAAAAAAATTCAGCTTGTACATGTTGAGGCTTAGTGTTGCTTTCCCTATCTCCACCTTCCTAGGTACTCATCCACAAGTACCAGGATTTTTGCTGCTCAAAAACTCTGGTGACCTAAAGGTGGTAATAGTGACACTGTCACAGGAGCACTTCATTCATTTCCCAAAGTGATTGAAGGTGACAGCAATTTAAAAAAACTGCAGAGAGAAAAGTGACAGACTAACATTATTCATTTGAATAATAAAAGTCATAACATAAGAAATCTCCCATCAAAAGACAGTTAATTAGTGGGACTGCTTCAGCAGTCCCACTATTGTTATTCGTTTTTTTATTTATTTTTAATTTTATTATTCTGTACGTTTTTTGGCTCTGCATAACTTCTGCATACTTTCAGCTACTAAAACCATTCAACTTTTAAAATGTTCAGCTCTTTCATCTAATGATGGGACTTCAACTTTTTTTCTACTATTTATACTTTTTAAAATGTTAAGCTTTTTAGCACTTTTTTTAACATTGAAGTGAATGAGAGCATGCTTCAAATCCCTAAAGCGGAGCGCCGCCAAAAATTTTTTTTTTTAAAAGTCAGCAGCTACAAATACTGCAGCTGCTGACTTTTAAAACATGGACACTTACCTGTCCAGGGCGCCCGCGATGTCGGCACCCGAGGCCGAACCGTCTCTCCGTCCTCGGGTGCTGCCGCCTCCATCTTCGGTAAGGGAATCAGGAAGTGAAGCCGTGTGGCTTCACTTCCCGGTTCCCTACTGCGCATGCGCGAGTCGCGCAGCGCAATACCGATGGTCCCTGCTGCCTCTGGGACCCGTGTGTTTCCCAGCAGGCAGCGGGGAGGGAGCAGGAAGTGGCGTAAATAACCGCAGATTCTGCGGCTATCTACGCCGGAAGTGGGTACAGATACCTGTAATATACAGGTATCTCTACCCCCCTCCCCCCTGAAAGGTGCCAACTGTGTCACCGGAGGGGGGGAGGAATCTGATGAGTGGAAGTTCCAGTTTTGGGTGGAACTCCACTTTAAAATCTTCTTCCGCTCCCAAAAGTTTCAGCTCCTTCATACTTTCACCTACAGACCCCAAACAAACTTTAAAATGTTCACAAAATATTCAGCTATCTGGCTGTATCTTTTCAGTTTGATATCTTTTACAGTTTTTGTGAAAAAGCTGTTTAAGTTTAGTGATCATTTCAGGAAATTTTATCGATTAAACAGAGTGTGTATTGGGCTGCTTAGAGTGGATGATGTCATAGCTAGAGCACAGAGCCTTCCAAAAATTATCTTAGTTCCTTCTCTATAAATTGCTCTCACGCCCACAAGATCTACTTGTCATACACAATTTATACATCAAAACGTAGGTATTTTTGTCTAGTTTCAGGTGCTCAGTTTTGTAATACACATTTTTCTTTTGGCTGGTTGAGCTTCCAAATGATAAGAGTTCTACAATTTCTTCCATTAACTGTCCTGTATAAAATTCTTCACATTTCCCAGCGAAACGCACAGCCAACTTCTATTTTAAATCGCTGACATGCCCACATTTTTAAGTTTATCAACATAAATTTTATACCGATACGTTCACAAAGGCCATGTGTCTCTAACGGTGAAGTCGCTGTTTCGATAGCATGTACTGTTGTGGATTTATTAAGGCTTGTTTGAAGGGTTCTCTCACACTGTCTCTCACTCATTAGATGTGGGGATTAATGATCAAAAAGCTTTTCAAAAAACCTTTAAAAATATTCGTTAAACTTTTAATGAAATTCATGTTTATTTTAAAACCATTCCTACTTTTCCAACTATTCTCACTTCTTCAACGTTTTCTTACGGATTTAAGCTATTCATCCAGTTAGCTTTAGCAATTCAGCTATTCAGCATTCCCACTCATTTTCTCCAGGAAATTAATTTTCTAGTTTAGTCTATAATTGTTACAACAAATTTTTCTTTAAACTTATCTCTGGACAACAAATGCTTTTTACACCTGAGGCTGGAGGAGAAATAAGGGACACTTTTAAATGGAAGCAATCTGTTCCTTGCCTGCTTCTGAACATCAGATACCACCTTCAGCTACTATCATACTGAAAATGACTGGCCATGGATTATTATCTAAGCTCCTATGGACCCTTTTGTGTCAAAAGTGCCCCTGAGAATAAAATTCTCCATTCAAGCATAAAACTACCATATACCAACAGAAATTTGTTTGTAAATTCTCACTTTCAGAACGTTCATTCAATTTTCTAATGCTCATTTTTGACCATAGCAAGGAGAAAATTCAAACAAGAAGGATGGAATTTTTTTCTTGAAAAAAACAAAATCTAAAGCTGGCCATACACTGATCAAGATTTTGCCGGTTCAGTAGGGACCGGCCAAATGCCAGTCAGTGTGTGGCCATCCCCAATCGGCCAGATGTCGATTAAGGGATATGTTTTTGTGGATCAGTGGCTGCAGCCAAGTTTGACCGGTTCCTGCTGAACCAGCTAAATTCGATGAGTGTGTGGCAGTCCCTGCTCAACAGAAATTGATCGTTTGATCAACTTCAATAGAAGGAACATGTTGGAAACCATTTCCTGATCAGTGTGTTCTGATACGGGTGCAGCTGTCAGTATACAATGTCCCGGTGGGGAAATTCCTCCATCCACCTGGTTTGTGTGGATGGAGGAATATGTTTCTGGCTGAACATAAAACGAAAGCAGGATTTAAATTAGTCCGGTTCAGCAGGGACTGGCCAAATTTTGATCAGTGTGTGGTCGCCCCCTGTTTGACAGAAGTTGATAGTTTTATCGACTTCTATAGAAGGGTCATGTTGGAAACCTTTCCTGATGGCTCCATGTCAGCACAGCTGGGTATAGGCTCCACCCCCCCCATGCCTCCAGGACTTAACTCATATAAATTTGAGCCCACCTACAGCCTCTGTGTTCTACTTTTTTCCTCCTATGCGCAGGACCTAGGTGTGCTCCTCTACCTGGCTGGTCTAAAGGGCTGGCCACCCATCCATGCGTGTGGATTAGGCTGGACACAGTCCCTGGTGTCTCGGCTAAATGACCCATAATCCAGGGAGCCCCGCTGCTGGTCCTCGGGCGGCTTTTATCAGGGCTAACAGCTTTGTCTGGGGTCAACTGGGTCCATGTAAAGCGGGTAGCGGCGTTGGCAGAGTCTCCCCTATGCACGTGCACCTGCGCTGTGCCGGTGTTTACGGTCAGATGACGGAGGATGGGTGAGCTAAATTTGAAAAATGCTTTGTATCCAAATGAATGCTGCATTGCTGGGTATTGTTGTGTCTTGCTTCCTTTAGCCACTAAGAATAGCCTGAGCTTCTCCACAGGGAGTACTCTGCATAACAGGTACACAAAGTAATACTTTGTCTGTTCACACATGGCAATAACCTGTTGGTGGCTTCTCATGTTTGCTTTACTGTTGTGCCATTATGCCAGCCCCCTCAAAAGACCAGCATTTCCAGAGAAGTTAGAGGAGTCATCTGTGGATGACTACTGGGCCAGCCATGGCCTGTTGAGGTATGGGATATCCTTTTATATTTCTATGTACTCTCCAGTTTTTCATTAAAAAAAAAAGAGGGAGAAGCATGTTTATGAGGTCTACAATTCCCTTGATTTGTGTACATTGCAGAATATTAGTGTAATTCTGTTGCAAATTTCCACCTTTTTTGTTGCTGTTCTGAACAAAATTTTTCATTATGTCCTGATTCCTGGCAGGGCAAGGTTTAGCTCATTAACTACCTGGTGAATCAGGGCTGTAGATGGAGGCTTCAGTCTCCCTGTAGCAGTGGTAACTCCTTAAGGTTTGTTACTAAGCAAACTATTTTACTGCATTTAATTCTTTTCATGGGCTGGTTTGTTAATTGTCACGCAAAACCCTGTGGAAAGGTTATCTATTGGTAATTAATTACCAGTCTCAGAACAAACAGCCCTCTTCAGGCTCTTCAATAAAGAAGACGTGGATAAACATGACTGTGTGAATCTTGCTTTGATTAAGCAGCTAGAGATGAGGATGATGATACCTAACAGGTTGTCTTATTTATTAAACAAGTGGCCAATACACTCAAAGGAGTTATTCCCACTTACCCTGTGAAGGGGTTAAATTCTTTGGCAAGGAGCAGTCTCATAGCTTTCCCAAGCAAACATCCCTCTTCAGACTCTAGAAGAGGAATACACGAATGGGTATGACAGTATGTATCCCACTGGCTCAAGCAGCCAGGGATAAGGATGACACCTAATAGGATGTCACATTCAATAAACACATTGTCAATACACTCTAAAGGAGTGGTTTCTGCTCACCCTTTGAAAGAGTTATCTGCTCTGCCAGTGAGAAGCTGCCTAGCCATACCAGGCAAAACAGCCCATTTTCTGAATGGACATAACTGCATAAATTCTGCTTTGTTCAAGCAACCAAAGATAAAGATGACGACACCTACCAGGTTGTCACATTCATTAAGCCTGTGGTCAATACACTCTAAAGTTGTGTTTTCACTCACCCCGTGAAAGAGATACAGAGCAGTCTCCAAGCCTTCCCAGGCAAACAATCTGCTTCAGATTCTTCCAAAGAGAAGACAGACGAACAGGACTGCAAGAATGTTACCTTGTTCAAGCAACCTAGGATAAAGATGTCGACAACACCTAATTGGTTGTCACATTCATTAAGCATGTGGTCAATACACTCTAAAGGAGTCTTTTCCACTCACTCTGTGAAGGGGTCATATATGGTGCCAATGAGTAGTCTCAGAACCTCCTCAGGCAAATTAACCCTTGTCAGCTTCTTCCCAAGTAGAGGTGAAAAAACATGTGTTTCCTACTTTGTTCAGGCAGGCTGTGATTAAGATGATGGTGACCAAGTTGTCTCAATTAAGCATATGGTCAAGACACTCTAAAGGAATAGCTGAATTCATCTTCTGCAAGGGCCATCTATTCTGGCAATGTCCAGTCTTCTATTCAGGGCCTTCTCAAGCCAATCAATCCTCTTCAGTCTCTTCTGAACAGGAACATGAGGACGACCTTTGTCCAGATTGACAAGGTTGGCGAATTGCCTTTGAGTAGAAGTGAAGCTTTGGAAGTATTTTAAGTACCTCCAGAGGACAGCTTGACAATGTCCTTACGTTGGATGGATCAAGTGCTTGTTCTACAAGATTGGAGTATGTTGATACAGCAGGATGTCAAAGTAATGCCCTTTTGAACTGAAAGATGTCCAGGGGTTGGGATCACCCCTCTGGTCAGTGTGTGTCCCTTGTGGGATTGGCCATATACATGACCTTACCATCAGAAGATGTTGTGGCCTTCAAGGACAAACCCTATCACTGCATTTTTCTTGATCGTAGAAGGTCAAGCCTAAATTTAATAGTGGTCAGTTTGGCTTCCTGCCTCAAGATGAAGTTCTGCTGAGTTAAAGGAGACCAAAAAACTCAAGAGTCAGTTTTCACGCTCACTCTCACTCCAGAGAGCTTAGCTTCTGCATTTCTGGCTGGAAGTCCAGGAAAAACTGGGAAGCCAACGCATAAACCAAAAAGTCAGTAAAGAGTGCCACATCAGGATGCTTTCTGTTATTTTGGGCCACCCATACTTGCCTTATGGGCACTATGTGGCTCCTCTGTGGACCTAGGTATGGCTTTGGTGATTGACACATGGTCCATTAAGACAAGCATTTTAGACCATATTTGGAGATCCTTCATCCTTCACGTCTCAGATTGAGCCATAGAAATCGCCTTGCTCCAGCAGCTCAGGTAGGCTCAGTTTAAATCTCGCTCCCTTTAAAGTCGGGTTTCTGGACCAGTGGCCTAAACTTCTGGTTGAAGAAACGAAATTGTCTGCAATGTTCTGGGGTAAGCCTGTCCTGGTAAAGTTGGACAGTGCAATGACTGTGGCCTACATCTGGAAACAAGGCTCAGTCTCTCCCTTCTGAAGGAGGTTTCTCTAATTCTAGAATCTGTCCAAGTCAATCTTCTGCAGCTATCTGTGGCCTATGTGCCTGGTCAGAAGAATCTTCATGAAAACTTTTTGTCCAGGACAAGTCTGGACAACAATGAATGATCCAGACTACTGTGAGTCTTTCGAGAACTAACAGAGCTTAGTATTTTTCTTCCAGAGGTAGACTGCTCACATCCCCAGACAACACCAAGTTGCTGAAGTTCCATTCCAGGGCCCAGTATCCGTAAGCCATCAGGGTGCTGCTGACTGCAGAGTGGATCTCCAAGACAGCTTATGCCTTTCTACTGCTCCCTCTGATTCTCAGTTTCTAGCTGAGGCTGTGGCAGGGGAAGGTGACAGTTCTGGTGATGATCCCAGATTGGTCGAAGGGGCCTTGATACCCTTTGCTCATCCTTTTAAGTGTCAAGGATTGACTCCCTCTGTATGTAAGATCAAATCTTCTCCAAAGTCCCATTCATCCAGCATCCGACAGGCTCAGGCTGATGGCCTGGGTCTAGAGAGGCAGAGACTAATGGATTTGAATGCCCTGGGAATATTGTAAATACTCTTACCAAAACAAGAAAGCACTACGCTAACCGTGCCTATAGTAGAATATGGCATAAATTCCCAGTATTATTGCTGATCAAGATTTTACGCTGGACTGTTCAGAAGTCTGTTATGAAATGCCTGCAGGAGTGGCTTGATTTAGGTCTATGCGTAAGTATGCTATAGGCACACATTTTGGCTATCTCTGCCTTCACCGGCATACAGTGGGCATCCAACACCTAATTATACTGTTTTTCAAGATGCAATTTGGTTGAAACCTCAAATTGTTTCCGAAATGGGATCTCTCATTGCTTTTGGACATTATTGCATCAGATGCCATCAATCACCCTGTGGTACCTCTCACTGAAAACTGCTTTACCGGTGGCAATAACATCAGCCAGAGAGTCAGCATTGGTGGCCTTGGGGTTTAAAGAACCCATACTCGCATACTTCCCAGAAAGGGTGGTACTCACGCCAATGCTCAAATTTTGTGCCTGAACTGACCTTCAGAGTCCATATCACACAAGAGGTTGTCCTATGTTACTTTTGGGGAGTACTCAAGAAATTAGCCC
Source organism: Lithobates septentrionalis (assembly GCA_037952835.1). Classification (NCBI taxonomy): domain Eukaryota; kingdom Metazoa; phylum Chordata; class Amphibia; order Anura; family Ranidae; genus Lithobates; species Lithobates septentrionalis. The sequence goes on along the minus strand of JBBDGP010000108.1, from coordinate 12,214,038 downwards.
ATTGGATATGGGCCAAGCTTTAAAATGTTTAATCAAGGCGACTTCTGCCATCAGGAAGTCGGGGCATGTGTTTGTCATTCCAGGTGGAACACATAATGATTTTACAGCTTCCAGCAAGATTATTGCCTCTTGGTTGGTAAAGCTCATCTCCTTGGCCTACAAGTTTAAAGGGTTAGCCGTGCCAGGAGAATTACGGTACCCTTCACTAAAAGGGTCTCAACCTTGACAGTGGTAGCAGGCTGAGTGTCTGAAACTTTCTGCAAGGCAGTTACGTGGGCACCAAAATATTCATATTCATGGCTTAATGACAGTTGAGTTTGACAGAGGCATCCTGGCTTCTGTTTTTTTTAGTCAGCATTGAGGAGTGTGTAGCATTATCCCTCCCCTGTTTTGGCTAGTTAGTTCCCAGCTGTGCTGACATGGAGCCGTCAGGAAAACAGAAAACTTAATTCAAATACTTACCTTAATTTTCCTTCCCTGACGAGCTCCATGGCAGCACAGATCCCACCCAGCTTGGTAGGACTAGTTACAGAATGCCAAAGCTGTAGGTGGGCTAAAATTTATATGAATTAAGTCCTAGAGGCATGGGGGGGGGGGGGGGGGTGGAGCCTATACCCAGCTGTGCTGCCATGGAGCTCATCAGAAAAGGAAAATTACAGTAAGTATTTGAATTCAATTTCCGTTTTCTCGATCAATGTGTTCTGAAAGTTAAGGGTGCAGCTGTCAGTTCACAATGTCCCGGTGAGGAAATCCCTCCATCCACCTAATTTAGGAATATTGTCCAGGCTGAACAAGAAAACGAAAGTAGGTCATACATGGATTGAAATTCGGCCGTTTCTGCAGGGACTGGCCAAATTTCAATCCATGTATGGGTAGGCAAATTGTACCTAAGTCGATTTGACTTGGGTACAATCAGCCTATTGGATTTTTGGCATGCAATACTGCCGGAAGCTATAGTCACTAGCAGTAATCATTGTGTTATGCCAGCCGGGAAGGATCCCCACAACAGCCTGTGGTGTAAGGAAAGTAAACCAAGTCATTTTTGGGCCAGCTCAACTGTAAATGTGATTTTCATTCAGGAAAAATCATACATACTATAATGAAACCTATTTAATAAACTATTTCATGTGGAACTTCACTCTCCCAATAAACACTGATTATTTTTAATCCCCAAGCTGCTAGCATTAGTAAATAGATAGGAAAGTATATCACATTTACTTGTTTTGAACTTTTTTTTTTTTACATTACTATAATTACTTCCCGATTTCTTGCCTAGGCAAATGATGTCATACATCCCAGGTGTCTTCGGGGGGGGGGGGGGGGGGGTGGAGGAGGAGAGGAGGAGGGGTTTTCTCAGCTAAGCACACTCTCCTGCATGCATGCATGTGCTAAGAGCAGATGGATTGCAGGAAGTAAATGCTGCATGATTCATTTGCCAATCCTCAAGATGGCCACAGGGGGTGTTTTTCAAAGTGATTTCTCATGGACGTGGCTGGATAGGGGAATGTTGTTTTGAATATTAAAAATGAATTCAAATAGTGTTTTTGGTTTGTGGTGCTCATATGCAGTGAAGATCTGCTTTAATACATCTGGTATTCCACTTACATAGAAGTTAGATTTAAGGGCAAAATTAGTTCATTGTATCATAGTATAGTAGGTGAGGTCAAATAAAGACAATAGTCCATCCAGTTCAACCTGTGCAGGTGCATGTGTGTCAGTGTCTATATTTCCCATATCGTGTTCCTTAAGATGCACATCTTATGCCCTGTACACACGATTGGACATTCCGACAACAAAATCCATGGATTTTTTCTGACGGATGTTGTCTCAAACTTGTCTTGCATACACACGGTCACACAAATCTTGTCGGAAATTCCGAACGTCAAGAACGCGGTGAAGTTCAATAGCCAGTGCAGCTCTTCTGCTTGATTCCGAGCATGCGTGGAACTTTGTGCGTCGGATTTGTGTACACACGATCGGAATTTACGACAACAGATTTTTTTGTCGGAAAATTTGAGATCCAGATCTCAAATTTTGTGTGATGGAAATTACAATGGAAAATGTCCGATGGAGCCTACACACGGTCGGAATTTCCGACAACAAGCTCCCATCAAACATTTTCCGTCGGAAAATCCGACCATGTGTACGGGACATAAGAGTCTCTTAAAACTATCAATACTCCCCGCAGCCCCCACCAATTGTGGAAGAGAGTTTCACATACCTATTGCCCTGACAGTGAAAAACCCCCTTCGCAGTTTAAGGTTAAACCGCTTCTCTTCCAATCTCAATGTGTGGCCCCGTGTCCTCTTACACTCCTTGTGACTGAATAGTTTTTTTCTATGCTAGGATCGCCATTAAGGAATTTGTGAATCGCTATCATATCCCCTCGCAAGTGTCTTTTCTCCAGCGAGAAAAAATCTAGTGTTTGTAGTCTCAACTCAACGATGTCAAAAAAGAATGTTCTGAGGGACAATTTTTCTACAGACTGTACACGGTTAACACAACACAATAAAGTTTCCCTTGGTACAAAGGCAGGAAGGAACTATTTTAAACCAGAGTCACAAATGGGCTTCTGGGGCCTGGGTGCTTTTTCTGCGGCTCCTGTTGTCACACCATTGTCACACCATGTTTGTAAGGTCTGTTTAGATTGCGTGTTTACAACTCAACCATGAATTTTGCAACTTCTGCGTCTCTGTAGTAAAATCTCTTTTCATGCGTAAGAATCCCATCAGATAAAAGAATCAATTCCTAATTTCCTTCCTGTCCTTTATCTCTCAATAGCATCTGTTTTACCCACAGGACAGAGTGACACCCATTCGCTGCTCTCCGAGGACAAAGGCAGAGCAAGTTGGATCAACCCAGCCACACATAGCCTGAAGGGGTTAGCAGGGAGTGTTTCTTTAATGCTGCCTTCAAAACTGGACCTTTTTATTATTATTTTTTTTAATCAGTTTGCTTTGGAAAGGCCTCCTGGAAAGGACTGCAGCAAAACCATTCAAGGCTTAACATTCCATTGACCCATACTTGATACAGACAAACATTACAGCACAGAACGCAGGGAAATATATACAAATTTCATTTTATATGAATTCTGTAGAATCTATTTACATTGAGGTTAACATCTTTCTTCTTAGGGGAAAACATATTTTCCTTTTAAGAGAACACACATTAGAAACCTGAATGTATGCCTGCCTCTCCTATCTGTTGGGGGTTTACCCACATTGGTAGTTTTAACTGTACCTGGGCATGGTTCACCCCCTTGGTTCTGGTTCCTTTGTGTAGTGTGAGTGCATGTCTGGGAAAACTTAGAAGAGGTGGTGAGGGGCACAGTTCACATAGAGTCTGGTACGGTTGGCTTCAGCGCAAATTGTGCCTGAGCACAGAACTCTTCATAGATCACTGAGCACAGAAGCAGGGATCACTGTGGTCAGTCTGGCAGAGGCGATGACGTAAGCATGCCTGGGAACGCTTCCCTATAGCACAGTATGAGCATAAACCAGTGGGGGAGTGGGAACAGTCGAACTCGGTTCAACCATGCCCAGTGTGAATACACACTAAGCCAGAAATATCAAAGCTAAAGTTTAGTGAAATTTCTTTCTTTGGTGAAACAGCACCTGTGACTATATTTATCATAAACAAAGAGTGTTTCCTGCAGGCCTGGACTGGGACAAAAAAGAAGGGGGCCGGTGTTCTCAGGGGTGACAGGATATTCACAGAGTCGGTCCTCTGCACTGTAATGTAAAGGGAGCACTGTGATATAAAGGGGACTGCACTGTAATGATTATAGGGCCCCTTTACCATACCTCCCAACCGTCCCGGATTGCCCGTGAAAGTCCCGCTGTGGGAGGTCTGTCCCGCGTCCCGGGCAGCTTCATTCCGGGACAATACAATGTCCCGGAATTGCCCCACTGGCCGATCTGATGCCCCCCTAAAAATTGCCGCATTGCCGCTGTCCCTCACTGCCTGCTGTACTAGTTTTGGCCGCGACTGCTTCATTTCACCCCCAGACGCTGCCTGGCTCACTGCCAAAACAACTGGTTGCTAGGCATGGCCCGCCTGGCGTCTAACAACCAGTGACGTCACGACAAGGAGGAGAGTGGAGCCCCAGCATTTAGCCAAAGGAGGAGTCCTCTTCGCGCCTAAGCTCCGCCCCCGGCTCCGCCCCTAACTCCGCCCCCGACTCCGGGTCTTCCCTGAGTGGAGCCCCAGCATTTAGCCAAAGGAGGAGTCCTTTTCGCGCCTAAGCTCCGCCCCTGACTCCGCCCCCGACTCCGCCCCCAACTCCGGGTCTTCCCTGAGTGGAGCCCCAGCATTTAGCCAAAGGAGGAGTCCTCTTCGCGCCTAAGCTCCGCCCCCGGCTCCGCCCCTGACTCCGCCCCCGACTCCGGGTCTTCCCCGAAGGCTGTTCCTGCGCTGGAATAAAGGTAGGAGAAATGCTCCCTGCACTGCCCTGACTCTGAGTATGCTCATGGTAACTCTGCTCCCTCCCATACACTGCCCCTCTCCAGTCATGCTGTACAGTCCCCCCATACTGCCCTCCACTACCCCCCCCCATTATACTGCCCCCCTCCCATTTTACTGCCCTCCACTACCCCCCCATATACTGCCCTCTACTACCACCCCTCCCATCATACTGCCCCAATCCCATCATACTGCCCCCCCTCCTATTATACTGCCCTCCACTGCCCCCCCTCCTATTATACTGCCCTCCACTGCCACCCCTCCTATTATACTGCCCTCCACTAACCCCCCCATTATACTGCCTTTCACTGCCACCCCCACCCATCATACTGCCCCCCTCCAATTATACTGCCCTCCACTGCCATCCCTCCTATTATACTGCCCTCCACTAACCCCCCTCCCATCATACTGCCCTCCACTACCACCCCTCCCATAATACTGCCCTCCACTAAACCCCCTCCCATTATATTGCCCTCCACTACCATCCCTCCCATCATACTGCCCTGCACTAACCCCCCCTCCTATTAAACTGCCCTCCACTACCGCCTCCTCCCATCATACTGCCCTCCACTACCTCCTCTCCCATCATACTGCCCTCCACCCCATCATACTGCCCTCCACCCCATCATACTGCCCTCCACTGCCTCCCCTCCCATCATAATGCCTTCCACTGCCTCCGCCCCCAACATACTGCCTTCCACTGCCACCCCTCCCATCATACTGCCCTCCACTGACACCCCCTCCCATCATACTGCCCTCCACTGCCACCAACTCCCATCAAAAACTGTAAAAAAACTATAAAAAATAAAATGGATAAAATATAATGGTAAAAAATAATAACAAAAATAAAATAACAACAATAAAAAAAAACTACTGATCCTGTTCACTGCCCTACTGATTATGTCTACTGCCCTACTAACCACGTCCACTGCTCTACTGACCACGTCCACTACCCTACTGACCATGTCCACTACCTTACTGACCACTTTCTCTGCCATACTGACCACTTTCTCTGCCATACTGACCACTTCCACTGCTCTACTGACCATGTCCACTGCCCTACTGACTGACACCATTCACAGTCCACACTGACACCACTGGCGGAACTACCAGCAAAGGTTGCACTTGCAACTAGGCCCTGGCCTTCTGCCCCCATGGCCGGGCCCAATCTGCTGTGGGACCATGAAGGGTGATGGGATCAGTGGGAAGGGCTCTGGGCTCGAAGGGAATGGCCCATGCTGGAGGTCGGGGGGGCCCTTCATGGTTTCTTGCACCAGGGCCCCTGAAGGTTCTAATTACGCCTCTGCTGCACCCTGTATACAGTTCATCCAGTACCCTGTGCCCTGTATATAGCTCGTCTCAGAACCCCGCACCCTGTATATAGCTCATCCCAGAACCCTGCACCCTGTATATAGCTCGTCTCAGAACCCCGCACCCTGTATATAGCTCATCCCAGAACCCTGCACCCTGTATAAATCTCATCTCAGAACCCTGCACCCTGTACATAGCTCATCACAGATCCCTGCACTCTGTACATAGCTCACCCCAGAACCATGCTCTCTGTACATAGCTCAACCCAGAACCCTGCACTCTGTACATAGCTCAACCCAGAACCCTGCACTCTGCATGCAGCTCACTCCAGAACCCTGCACAATGAATGCAGCTCACCCCAGAACCCTGCACTCTGAATGCAGCTCACCCCAGAACCCTGCACTCTGAATGCAGCTCACCCCAGAACCCTGCACTCTGAATGCAGCTCACCCCAGAACCCTGCACTCTGAATGCAGCTCACCCCAGAACCCTGCACTCTGAATGCAGCTCACCCCAGAACCCTGCACTCTGAATGCAGCTCACCCCAGAACCCTGCACTCTGAATGCAGCTCACCCCAGAACCCTGCACTCTGAATGCAGCTCACCCCAGAACCCTGCACTCTGAATGCAGCTCACGCCAGAACCCTGCACTCTGAATGCAGCTCACGCCAGAACCCTGCACTCTGAATGCAGCTCACACCAGAACCCTGCACTCTGTACACAGCTCATGCCAGAACCTTGCACTCTGTACACAGCTCATGCCAGAACCCTGCACTCTGTACACAGCTCATGCCAGAACCCTGCACTCTGTACACAGCTCATGCCAGAACCCTGCACTCTGTACACAGCTCATGCCAGAACCCTGAACTCTGTACACAGCTCATGCCAGAACCCTGCACTCTGTACACAGCTCATGCCAGAACCCTGCACTCTGTACACAGCTCATCACAGATCCCTGCACTCTGTACATAGCTCACCCCAGAACCATGCTCTCTGTACATAGCTCAACCCAGAACTCTGCACTCTGTACATAGCTCAACCCAGAACCCTGCACTCTGCATGCAGCTCACTCCAGAACCCTGCACTCTGAATGCAGCTCACCCCAGAACCCTGCATTCTGAACGCAGCTCACCCCAGAACCCTGCACTCTGAATGCAGCTCACCCCAGAACCCTGCACTCTGAATGCAGCTCACCCCAAAACCCTGCACTCTGAATGCAGCTCACCTCAGAACCCTGCACTCTGAATGCAGCTCACCCCAGAACCCTGCACTCTGAATGCAGCTCACCCCAGAACCCTGCACTCTGAATGCAGCTCACCCCAGAATCCTGCACTCTGAATGCAGCTCACCCCAGAACCCTGCACTCTGAATGCAGCTCACGCCAGAACCCTGCACTCTGAATGCAGCTCACGCCAGAACCCTGCACTCTGAATGCAGCTCACGCCAGAACCCTGCACTCTGAATGCAGCTCACGCCAGAACCCTGCACTCTGTACACAGCTCATGCCAGAACCCTGCACTCTGTACACAGCTCATGCCAGAACCCTGCACTCTGTACACAGCTCATGCCAGAACCCTGCACTCTGTACACAGCTCATGCCAGAACCCTGCACTCTGTACACAGCTCATGCCAGAACCCTGCACTCTGTACACAGCTCATGCCAGAACCCTGCACTCTGTACACAGCTCATCACAGATCCCTGCACTCTGTACATAGCTCACCCCAGAACCATGCTCTCTGTACATAGCTCAACCCAGAACCCTGCACTCTGTACATAGCTCAACCCAGAACCCTGCACTCTGCATGCAGCTCACTCCAGAACCCTGCACTCTGAATGCAGCTCACCCCAGAACCCTGCACTCTGAATGCAGCTCACCCCAGAACCCTGCACTCTGAATGCAGCTCACCCCAGAACCCTGCACTCTGAATGCAGCTCACCCCAGAACCCTGCACTCTGAATGCAGCTCACCCCAGAACCCTGCACTCTGAATGCAGCTCACCCCAGAACCCTGCACTCTGAATGCAGCTCACCCCAGAACCCTGCACTCTGAATGCAGCTCACGCCAGAACCCTGCACTCTGAATGCAGCTCACGCCAGAACCCTGCACTCTGAATGCAGCTCACGCCAGAACCCTGCACTCTGAACGCAGCTCACGCCAGAACCCTGCACTCTGAACGCAGCTCACGCCAGAACCCTGCACTCTGAACGCAGCTCACGCCAGAACCCTGCACTCTGTACACAGCTCACGCCAGAACCCTGCACTCTGTACACAGCTCATGCCAGAACCCTGCACTCTGTACACAGCTCATGCCAGAACCCTGCACTCTGTACACAGCTCATGCCAGAACCCTGCACTCTGTACACAGCTCATGCCAGAACCCTGCACTCTGTACACAGCTCATGCCAGAACCCTGCACTCTGTACACAGCTCATGCCAGAACCCTGCACTCTGTACACAGCTCATGCCAGAACCCTGCACTCTGTACACAGCTCATGCCAGAACCCTGAACTCTGTACACAGCTCATGCCAGAACCCTGCACTCTGTACACAGCTCATGCCAGAACCCTGCACTCTGTACACAGCTCATGCCAGAACCCTGCACTCTGTACACAGCTCATGCCAGAACCCTGCACTCTGTACACACACAGCTCATGCTAGAACCCTGCACTCTGTACACAGCTCATGCAAGAACCCTGCACTCTGTACACAGCTCATGCCAGAACCCTGCACTCTGTACACAGCTCATGCCAGAATCCTGCACTCTGTACACAGCTCATGCCAGAACCCTGCACTCTGTACACAGCTCATACCAGAACCCTGCACTTTGTACATAGCTCATGCCAGAACCCTGCACTCTGTACATAGCTCATGCCAGAACCCTGCACTCTGTACATAGCTCATCCTACAACCCTGCCCTCTGTATATAGCTCATGCCAGAACCCTGCACTCTGTATATAGCTCATCCTACAACCCTGCACTTTGTACGTAATGCACTCCAAACACTGCATTCTTTTATCCTTTTTTTTAAATGAATGTGCTGGGATATGTATGTATCCATGAGACTCTTGCTTGTGCAACAATAATAAAAGCATATTTTATAGATACAAGGAAGCCCAAGTTTTGTTTAATGATGCCCATTAAGCTCCTCCCACTATCAAAAGTTTGACCACGCCCACATTTGCCGCAGCGCGCTATGCAAGGTTACTTCCTTCCTCAAGTGTCCCTCATTCTGAAGTTCAAAAGTTGGGAGGTATGCCCTTTACAGTGCAGTCACCGTTATATCACAGTGCTCTTTTACATTACAATACCCCTAGCAATTACAGCCCCCCATCATAGTGCCCCTTGCAGTCATGTCACCCTCCCCCCCTTTTCTCTCTAATTACAGTGCCCCCTTATAAGCTCCCCTGCAAAGTTCTACCTTCAGCAGGACAGAGGCAGGATTTAGCCTGTGTGTCCTCTCCAAGATCCCCCACCCAACTGATGATTACCCACTTGTTAATATGAAAAGACTCCTGTGTGGATCTCCAGCTCTTCTCGCCCCCCCCCCCCCCCACTCTGCTGATAGGATGACATCACTGGCAGTGGAGAGCCAGCAGAGGAGACACAGGCATTGCCGCATAGCGGGAGGTAAGCATCGACCACGGTCTGTGTTAGCCCTGCCTGTACCTCCCCTTGTGCGGCCTGGTCATCAACAGGCCACAGACCAGTACCGGTCTGCGGCCTGAGGGTTGGGCACCCCTGCATTAGTCGGCTCTTGTTATATAGCTCTGGCCCACCGGGTAAATGCCCGGTGTACCCTATGGCCAGTCCGGGTCTGGTCCCATGATGGTGGCTGCTGTGTTTGATTGAAATCTACTCTTTTCTGCCCTGGATACCCCCGCAGCAGTGATCTTCTGGTGCTGCAGGGGTTAATATGAGGGGCTGCACCTGTGGCAGGCACTCATCAAGTGCCAAATATGTCAACTTTTTCCACCCTCATACTCCAGAGAAGCCATATTCCCACAATGAAAAGCATTCTGTGACTAGAGGAGACAGACCTTTCATTCATCCACCTGTCCTCCATTCACAGAGTCCTTTTCATTGGGGAACTGATAGTGCAGCTTCTTTAAATTGAGCAAGGGGAAGAAAGAGTGGACATAGTTGGCACTTGACAAGTGCCTGTCAGGTACGGCTCAAATTAACCACTTCTGGACTGCCCTCTAGCAGTTTTACTGCTAGAGGGCAGCACCTGTGCACCGAATCATGGTCATTATACACAGCAGAAGCTGATTGGCGGGTGTCGGGTACTCGATGTCTGCCTGCACCTGCCGATCATCGGAGAGAGACAGAGCTGCGATCTGCCTATGTAAAAAAGGCAGATCGCCGTTCTGACAAGGGGGAAGGGGTGGGGTTGGTGTCCCTGCAAAGCAGATAATAAATTCCATCTCTTCCCCTAATAAAAGCACCTCACGCAGTATAGTAAAACACTGGTTAGGCATCCAGTTAACCCTCTGATCACCCCTGATGTTTATCCCCTTCCCAGCCAGTGTCATTGGTACAGTGACAGTGCATATTTTATCACTGATCACTGTATTAGTGTCACTGGTTCCTATAAAGTGTCAGAATTTCTGACGCGATATCGCAGTCCAACGATATATATGATCGCCACCATTACTAGTAATAAATAAAAATATCCTGTAGTTTGTTATTGGGATTTTGTTTACCAAAATTATGTATTAGAATACATATTGGCCTAAATTTATGAAGAAATTACATTTTCATTTTTTTAATGGCTATTTTTATAGCAGAAAGTAAAAAAATGTGTTTTTGTTTTCAGAATTGTCAGTCTTTTTTTGTTTATAGCACAATAAAAATAGCAGAGGTGATCAAATACCACCAAAAGAAAGCTCTATTTGTGGGAGAAAAAAAAAGGACATAAATATTATTTGAGCACAGTGTTGCACGACCACGCAATTGTCAATTAAAGTAACGCAGTGCCATATGGTAAAAAATGGTCTGGTCATGAAGGAGGTAAACCTTCCAGAGGTCAAGTGTTTAGCCTCCACAGCAAAGGCCGCTGTTAAAAATCACAGGAGCCCCGTACAGAAATAGGCCACCCAGCTATGCCACAGCTGGGACGCCAAAGATATAATAGACTGCTTTGGTTTTGCATGGACATAGGCACGATTGGTACCAATCATTCACTGTGTTATTTACTAAAGGAAGGGGCTGGTTAATTACAGGAACTATGTCCTGTGTATCTCTTCCTGCAGCAGCTGAAAACTCATGGGAAGGAGAGGGGGAGAAACTGGCTTTCAGCTGCAACAGAGAACCGCACAGGGTATCATACCTATAATTGCCCCTCCCCCCGTCGCACCGATCTCCCTCCTTGATTTCCTCTTATCAGAAGCACCAGAAGATCACCACTACAGGGGTATCCAGGGGCAGAGGACTTCTGATTTTAACCAAGTACAGCAGCCACCAGCATACAGGACACTCTTCATTCATGGCAAGTTCCATCCCTAAGGCTGTTTTTTTTTTTTTATTATTCAATAAACTTCAGCTTTAAACAGCAGATAGTAAAAAGGTAACAACTGAAATTGATTGGTGAAGTGCAGTTGCTCCCCAGGATTTTCAGTCCACTAAAGTAATGGCTCAAGCTTTTGCCTTTTGGAGTGACGTGCATTTCTGTGCTACATTTACTGTGCATTTTGCCTTTCTGTCTTTATGAGAAGCAGCATAGAGCCTACAAAGGCCTGGGTTGACAGTACCTGATTCCCTATTTCCCAGTCTTGGCAACTGCTATTCCCAAGACCCACAGCAGTAAACCTGTGCATTTCCTATACAGAGTAAAAAATAAAATGTTTGTGTAATGCCATTCCCGCAGGGGCCGCTGAGTGTAACCAGTTCTTTTCCAAAACAGTGCAGAGACAGGCAGACACACAAGAACAGTCTATACACTCTGGCTCAATAAAAAGTCTAGGAGAAGTCTTGGTTTTTGTATTTATTGTCAAATAAACTTGGAAAGGTTATAGGGTGGTATGGAATAATTCAGGAGCACTATGTAGGAACAGGAGGACACACACTACGCTGTGCTAAGCTTCTCTGAAAAGCCTTTACACCAGGGGTAAAGTAAGATAGCCAGTACTGAGACCTTGGGAGGACTGTTTTAGCCAGAATCACCACTTGCACTTTCACCTAAAGGACACCAGCACTCAGTCACTAGGGCCTGGAGCTCAGGTCCATACTCACAATGTCACACAATAGCCAGACGCCTCCTTCCAGTATCCACCGTATACTATTTAGTGAAGGAGAAGTTATTGCCCACAATTCCATGGGACAGCTAGACCCTTTCTAACCTCCACCGGGCACTCTTCAGTGAGCTCTCCAGACCAGATTCTTAGCCCCAAGAAGATTTAGAAATAGGCTACCCAGCTATGTCACAGCTGGTACCTCGATGGATATCAGCTTTAATCAGTAGAACTGCTGCAGGGTGGAGGGTAGCCACCCCCACCCAACCAGGTGCAATCCCTCCAGCAGGAAGACCCTGCTGTTCTAAAGCTCGTTTATAACCCTCTCCAGCCACCTACTGTGCACACCTCCCCTGAAGCACAATAAATATTAAGGCTGCTCATTCCTGCCCACTATGTTCCAGAAGCCTTTAAAATGCAGGGGGAAGAATCAGACCTGCTGCCTGTAAGATCCAGAACAGCCCAAAGCAATCCATTCCACTGATTACAGAGGAACTAAATAGAACTACATTTACCTAACATCCTAGCAACCCATCTAGGAGGGTGCTACGTCTGTTTAACTGCGGTTCTCCCCAGCTCCACATACCTTTCATTCGCTCCCCCACTACTCCATTTAACCATCTGGAGTGAAGAGCTAATGGAACTTATACAGGTTTTTATACTCTCTCCCTGCGCTTATATAACAATGCTGGGTGACTTAGCCCCAAATCGTAAAACACCAGTGCTGTCACCCAAAAGAAGGAAGCAGAGGCGGCTCTAGACTTTGTGAGGCCTTAGGCATAACTTAGACATGAGGCCCCACTCACGCCCCTAATAGAAAAAATAATTCAAGCGATAAAAATTAACTGCATCAATTGCATATATTAACAGCCTTAAAGTTCTGGTTTCAGTTTCCTCTATCTCAACGCAGGTGTCAGTGCACTTTCTGAGCACTGGCGTCAGTGGGTTCTCAGTGCTGGTGTCAGGGCACTTTTTCTCAGTGCACTCTATCTTGGTGCTAGAGTCAGTGTCCTCTTTCTCAGTGGGGGTCAGTGCTCTGTCTCTATCAATGCTGTACCTAGGTGAGAAGGAGTCCTTGTCCCTAGGGGAGAAGGGGTCCCTGACCCTAGGTGAGAAGGGGTCCCCGTCCCCAGGGGAGAAGGGGTCCCCGTCCCCAGGTGAGATGGGGGTCCCTGTCCCTAGCTGAGATGGGGGTCCCTGTCTCTAGCTGAGATGGGGGTCCCTGTCCCTAGCTGAGATGGGGGTCCCTGTCCCTAGCTGAGATGGGGGTCCCTGTCCCCAGGTGAGATGGGGGTCCCTGTCCCCAGGTGAGATGGGGGTCCCTGTCCCCAGGTGAGATGGGGGTCCCTGTGCCTAGGTGAGAAGTGGTCCCTGTCCCTAGGTGAGAAGTGGTCCCTGTCCCTAGGTGAGAAGTGGTCCCTGTCCCCAGGTGAGATTGGGGTTCCTGTCCCTAGGTGAGAAGGGTCCCTGTCCCCAGGTAAGATGGGGGTCCCTGTCCATAGCTGAGATGAGGGTCTCTGTCCCCAGGTGAGATGGGGGTCCCTGTCCCCAGGTCAGATGGGGATCCTTGTCTACAGGGGAGAAGGGTGTCCCTGTCCCCAGGTAAGATGGGGATCCCTGTCCCCAGGTGAGATTGGGGTTCCTGTCCCTAGCTGAGATGGGGGTCCCTGTCTCTAGCTGAGATGGGGGTCCCTGTCCCTAGCTGAGATGGGGGTCCCTGTCCCTAGCTGAGATGGGGGTCCCTGTCCCCAGGTGAGATGGGGGTCCCTGTCCCCAGGTGAGATGGGGGTCCCTGTCCCCAGGTGAGATGGGGGTCCCTGTGCCTAGGTGAGAAGTGGTCCCTGTCCCTAGGTGAGAAGTGGTCCCTGTCCCCAGGTGAGATTGGGGTTCCTGTCCCTAGGTGAGAAGGGTCCCTGTCCCCAGGTAAGATGGGGGTCCCTGTCCATAGCTGAGATGAGGGTCTCTGTCCCCAGGTGAGATGGGGGTCCCTGTCCCCAGGTCAGATGGGGATCCTTGTCTACAGGGGAGAAGGGTGTCCCTGTCCCCAGGTGAGATGGGGGTCCCTGTCCCCAGGTGAGATTGGGGTTCCTGTCCCTAGGTGAGAAGGGTCCCTGTCCCCAGGTAAGATGGGGGTCCCTGTCCATAGCTGAGATGGGGGTCTCTGTCCCCAGGTGAGATGGGGGTCCCTGTCCCCAGGTGAGATGGGGGTCCTTGTCTACAGGGGAGAAGGGTATCCCTGTCCCCAGGTGAGATGGGGGTCCCTGTCCCCAGGTGAGATGGGGGTCCCTGTCCCTAGGTGAGAAGTGGTCCCTGTCCCCAGGGGAGAAGGGTGTCCCTGTCCCCAGGGGAGATCGGGATCCCTGTCCCCAGGTGAGATCGGGGTCCCTGTCCCTAAGTGAGAAGGGGTCCCTGTCCTTAGGTGAGAAGGGTGTCCCTGTGCCCAGGGGAGAAGGGTGCCCCTGTCCCCAGGGGAGAAGGGTGTCCCCAGGTGAGAAGGGTGTCCCCAGGTGAGAAGGGTGTCCCCAGGTGAGATCGGGGTCCCTATCCCTAGGTGAGAAGGGTCCCTGTCCCTAGGTGAGAAGGGTCCCTGTCCCCAGGGAAGAAGGGGGTCCCTGTCCCCAGGTAAGATGGGGTCCCTGTCCCTAGATAAAATGGGGGTCCCTGTCCCCAGGTGAGATGGGGTCCCTGCCCCAGGTGAGATAGGGGTCCCTGCCCCCAGGTGAGATAGGGGTCCCTGTCCACAGGTATGATTGGGTCCCTCTCCCCAGTCGAGAAGGGGTCCCTGTCCCTAGGTGAGATGAGAGTCCCTGTCCCTAGGTGAGATGAGAGTCCCTGTCCCTGGGTGATATGGGGGTCTCTGTCCCTAGGTGAGATGGGGTCCCTGTCCCTAGCTAAGATGGGAGTCCCTGTCCCCATGGGAGATGAGGGAATGGAGTGGAGTATGGAATTGTCTGTGGGGGATATGGAGTCTCACTCACCTTAAGCAAGTCTGCAAGGGCATGCTTCATGGCTGCCTGGACTTCCTCCAGCAGCACAGACAGGGCAATTGGCATATCTCTGAGGCGAGGAAGATCTGTGTATGATGGGATAAGGGGGGATGGCAGACAAGCCTGCGGTGTCCTCCGGCTCTCATACGGCTGCACCTGTGTGCTTAAACTTTGCCCCGGAGAAGTGTACAGTGCTCCTGAATGGATGCAGCCGACTCGGGGGGCAGAGCTCTGGCTGGGGATGACTCTGGGCTGCGCGGTGCTGCATGGGGAAGGAGAGAGCGACCCGGAGGAGCCGGTGATTACCGGCCAAGCACACAGGCAGGGAATCTGATACAGAGCAGCTAGTGCAGTAGAGGCGGGAGCTCTGCTACTCACCCCGTCCTCCAGCCACCCGGGCGCTGCTATTTCTACCCATCTCAAGCTCTTTAATTAGACAAATTAGCTAGTTGCGAGGCCCCTGTGAGTCCGAGGCCTTAGGCGACCGCCTAATTTGCCTAATTAGAGAGCCACCTCTGGAAGGAAGGGTAAAAAAATCATGTGTTCCCCATTCCCAAATGTACCTGATATTTCCTTTTATGTCCAGCTGCTAAATGAGTTAGAGAACAGTATCTGCAGATGGGGTGGGTGGCAGTTCAGTGAACCTGTAGCTTTTCCAAGTATAACAAGCTCATTTTTATAGCAACTAAGTGATTTTTGGCAGTTGGTTGATATGGTGTACCTTCAGCTTGGAAACCATGGGCAAGAAGGCTGTAGTTACTGCTCAAGACTTAGTTTTTAATTAATTAAAAAAAATTATGTATTCATTTTTTTTCTAACAAGAAAATCTGGTAGAGAGGATGTCTCCGTCACTATGCCAGATAGAACAGTTATTACTGATAGTAATGGACATGTGGCAGCATGGTCTGTTTTATACATAGTGCTAGTCATATGCTTTTAGGATAAAGCCTTGAGTACATTGGGCATCCCAAGACACACTAGAGTCAGCTTGCTTGTGAATGTGCTTCTTGTGAAGTTGGTTTACCTATTGTTTTTACTTAAAGTGGTTGTGAACCTCCGACCTGAAAAATGAACAAAGCATATCTATAGTGTGTAGTTGTCTCAATCCAGAGCACTAAGGGGAGGTTTATTAAAACTGGAGCACTCAGAATCTGGTGCAGCTGTGCATGGTAGCCAATCTGCTTCTAACTTCAGCTTGTTCAATTAAACTTTAACAATAAAACCTGAAAGCTGATTGGTTTCTATGCAGAACTGCACCCCTGATTTTCACTCTCCACTTCTGAGTCACTGCTGACAAGTTTTCCTGGTACCATGGGAATAAAGGTGACAGGATAAGGAGTTCCAGCACACAGCCTGTGCCTGACAGCTCCAGCTCTGTTCCTGTAGGCTGTGTGAGGGGGGGGGGGGGGGGGGGCACTTTTCTCCAATCAGCTCTCACTGAAGTCTCCTGATTTCTAAAAGCTCAGGCAAGCTGTATTAATTCTGCAATTTGAATAGTATCTTTGTGTATCACACGAGGCTACCCATTTCACTAGGTATCTCTGAGTGTTTACAACCACTTTAATTAATTCATATACAAAGTACATAAATAGCAGAAACGGTCACCTCAAATAATCTTTGGACACTTTAGCTTTAACTGAATACAATAGCCACTGCCAGCAGTAAGGATCCATGCTGTTTAGCGGTGGATAGGTGAATTGATTTGCGTTCTCTCGTTTAGCCGTGTATGGATAGAAGAAAGCTCCTTTAAATCTTCTCTAGTGATTGAAACAATTTAGGCCAATATGTAAAGAGATTCAAAAGCCACTTCATTTCTTCTATTCACTGTTTCAGAAAGTTCATTACCATAATGTGAATGTGTTCGATCCACTGAATTCCACCCATGACAAAAAAAATGTGCTCCTGAAAATATTGATATCTTGTATTTGTACACCTGGATATAATATTATTATAATAAACATGAATGACAGCTGTTTTACTGACATTGACTGGTATGACATTGACTGCATCCTCTTCAGGATGACACAAGACTTAATGGAGGTATAATCTTTCTTCAAATGATCTAAACTACCTAATGAATAATAGCTACAGAGGAGCACTAACAAGAGCAGAACAAGTCTAGACTGCCCCAATCATTGTTTGGAAACAGAACGGAATTATACAGTCTGTTTTGTACACTTCCATGAACAATACAAAGTACCCATATACACTAATAACACAAAATAATAGTAATAACTGGTTGCCCCATCCATAACACTCCTGTTTTAACACATTATTTTATGTATCATACCACATGCAGACTTAACCACTTGCTTACTGGGCACTTAAACCCCCCTCCTGTCCAGACCAATTTTCAGCTTTCAGCACTGACGCACTTTGAATGACAATTGCGCAGTTATACAACACTGTACCCAAATGACATTTTTATCATTTTTTTCCCCGCAAATAGAGCTTTCTTTTGGTGTTTGATCACCTCTGCGGTTTTTATTTTTTGTTAAAAAAATGTAAAAAGACCGAATTTTAAAAAAGAAATTTTTTTTAAAAAAATATTTTGTTATAAAATTTTAAAACAGGTAATTTTTCTCCTTCATTGATGTACGCTGATGAGGTGGCACTGATGGGCACCGATAGGTGGGAGTGATGGGCACTGATAGGTGGCAATAATGGGCACTGATCGGTTACACTAATAGGCAGCACTGCTAGGTGGCACTGATTGGCACCATTGGTGGGCATTGATAGGTGGCACTGTGGGCACTGGCAGATGGCAATGGCAGGTGGCACTGGCAGGGGGTACTGGTGTACACAGATGGGGCATAATTGCCTCTTCCTCTTTGGGACCGATGTCCCTTGCAGATGAGCCGGTGATCGGCTTTTTTTTCTGTCAGCGTGAGGAGGGGAAAAAAAACGATTACCGAGCTTTTGTTTACATCATGTGATCAGCTGTCATTGGCTGACAGCTGATCACATGGTAAGGGGCCGAAACTGGCCCCTTACACGGATCGGTGTTTACCTGAGTCTCAGTGACTCGGTGATCACAGCGTGCTCCGCGCGCGCCCTGCAGGGCGCACGCAGGGAGCGTGCACAGGGGAGGCAGTCATATGACGGCCTCCTGGAAATTGAGGTCCGCGCTGTGGCCGTCATTCGGGTATAGCGCGGACAGCAAGTGGTTAAAAGCTATGATAAAAAAGGCAAAATGTAATGGCTGAAAAAACATACATTGTGATCTGACTAATAAAAAAATACTGCCTTTCCTTATATACTGGTCTTACTGACCACAACGAAAATAAATGACTGTTTACCTGTATGTTCAACATCTCGAACCCCTTTATGAAATACAGAGTGTTTAAAAAAAACATAGAAATATGGGGAGAAAATTGGAGAAGCACACCCTACCTGTTTGCTATTTTAGTTTTTCATTCAAGCATTGCTGTAAATCACACGTCTGCCCCCACTTTTTTTCAGTAACTTGGAAATCTGAGAACCCTTATAAGTTTAAATGAGGCTAGTGATGTAATTTTACCACCAACTCGCAGACAACCGTTCGCCGGGCTGCGGGGGGCATGCGCAGTGGGCTGTTGTTGAGACGTGCACCCGTTCGCGGCCTGATGGTGCGGCGCGCGCGGGTGCACGGCGGTCCACGCGTGCGCGCCGTCGCCCGTGCGGGTGCCCGGTAGCGCGTCACGCTGACGCGCTCACCGGGAGGCAACTTGAGACAACACCAGCACCCAGTCGGGTTGCTGGTTTGTCGTCAGCTGTACCCTGCATTGTGTTTGTTCCTGGTTCCTGATTCTCTGTTAGCCGATCCCTGCCTGTTTAAACGACCATTCTCTTGTCTGCTGGATACCCTGACCCTCTGCCTGTTTAAAGGATCACTCTCTTGTCTGCCGGATACCCTGACCCTCTGCCTGTTTAAAGGATCATTCTCTTGTCTGCTGGATACCCTGACCCTCTGCCTGTTTAAAGGATCATTCTCTTGTCTGCTGGATACCCTGACCCTCTGCCTGTTTAAAGGATCACTCTCTTGTCTGCCGGATACCCTGACCCTCTGCCTGTTTAAAGGATCATTCTCTTGTCTGCTGGATACCCTGACCTCTGCCTGTGTATACAACCATTCTCTCCGCTGGGCTGACACCCCCTGATCTCCACAGTCATAAGGACTTCCTATTTGTCTGTTGAATACCTCTTAACCTTTGTTTCCTGCACTACTAGGCACACCGGTCCTGCACGGCTCCGCCAGGAGGCTTTCCACCACCCAAGTGATCCTGAGCCTTCTCACAGCTACTACCGGAAACCCGTGCCTCCGCGTGCTTCCGATCCCCTGTCTCACCCTCGGGGGTTCGGGTGCGCGTGGTCGTAAGGGCGAGCCACTCTCGGCATCTCGGCCTCGGTGAGTATTGACGTGACAGTGCAGTTGCACTCTACAAGAGCAGTTGCTCCAGAGCTTAGTAAATGAGCAAAAGCTCTGCTGACTTCCATATAAACAGAAAAAAGAGGATCTGGTGTGA
Source organism: Lithobates septentrionalis (assembly GCA_037952835.1). Lineage (NCBI taxonomy): Eukaryota > Metazoa > Chordata > Amphibia > Anura > Ranidae > Lithobates > Lithobates septentrionalis. The sequence goes on along the minus strand of JBBDGP010000108.1, from coordinate 12,194,542 downwards.
GGTGGGTGAAGGTAATGTACTCAGTCCCAATTAGTATGCACACAGCAAAAAAATATTTAGCCAGCGGGACTTTTATTGAGTCACACCTCAAACGTGATATATAAAAAATATGAAAAATGTATTAACAGACATTTAAAAACATAACATAATACAAATATATAATGAGCATCAATGTATATAGATAGTATTCAACTGAGATCAACAAAGAAACGTTTCCATAGAACCCATGTAGTCCATAAAAATGACCACCATCAATCTGAGATAGCTGTGCTACGGTTATGCCGCATACACACAGGCGGACTTTTCGACCGGACTGGTCCAACGGTCTTTCCGACAGACTTTCGACAGACTTTTGACGGACTTCCGATGGACTTTCGAATGAATGGGCTTGCCTACACACGATCACACCAAAGTCAGATGGATTCGTACGTGATGACGTACAACCAGACTAAAATAAGGAAGTTGATAGCCAGTAGCCAATAGCTACCCTAGCGTTGGTTTTTGTCCGTCGGACTAGCATACAGACGAGCGGATTTTTCGACCGGCCTGGAGTCCGTCGGAAAGATTTGAAACGTGTTCCAAATCTAGAGTCCGTCAGATTTTCGACCGAAAAAGTCCGCTGCAGGTCCGATGGAGCCCACACACAGTCAGATTGTCCGCCCGATTCGGTCCGACAGACCAGTCCGGTCGAAAACACGGCATTAGACGCGTTTCATGAGGAAAAAAATCTTGCTTCTTTAGGAAAGGCACAGGAAAGTATCTGGAGATAAAGAACACATGAATATGCAAAAAAAAATCATATGTGTTCTTTATCTCCAGACACTTTCCTGTGCCTAGACAAAAAGGTCCTATGCGCCACACATCACTGCAAGACTGTCATGGTTATGCAAAAGAGTTTTGTCTGTCAGCTTACCTGTCTCCATGTGTTCATCTCTAAAGACCAGCTGACTCTCACCTGACTGCTTTTATAAACTCTCCTCTAGCATGGCTCCACCCCAGCTCCTATCAGGGAACCCTATATTAACCTGTGCATTGCAAGCCAGCAGTGCTGATCAACCATTGTGTGTTAGCTTTCGTGTGTACTTGCTGTGTTTCCTTCGTCTGATTCCAGTTACCAACTTTGGCCTGTTCTTGACTATTCCTTTCTGCTCGTGACCCTGACCTTTGGTGTGTCCCCGACTATCCCTGTTTGCCTGTGACCATGAACCTTGGCGTGAACTCTGTTATCCTTGTCTGCTTGTGGCCCTGACCTTGGCTTATTACCTTACTATCCCTATCCTCCTGTTTCCTACTGTGGGTGTGAGCTGGGGGACCCTGGGGGTCATGACCTGGAGCCAGTTGCAGCCCAGTCCATCCTCACCACTAGAGGCTCTGGTGAACACCTGCTGGCTCTTAGACTCCACGCCCCAGGGAATCTTACGCTCTAACCCCGGTGGGATCCGTGCTGGTGTTCCAGCGGCCCTGCCTTCCTTACCACCCTGATTCCCATCCGCAGCAGTCAGCCGTAGGGTCCACTACCTTGCGGTGCACTCCTGATCCCTACGGTGTGCATCTGTCACCTAGCCTCCAGGTGACCTGACAAAGACCCTGTGGATATGTGAAATGACAGCCTTAGTCTGGGCTCCACGCCCCCAATGCGTTTTGTTTAACCCCCAAAGCTTTTTCATGATTACGTTTTGGGGCGAAGTGAAACACATTGAAGGTGTGGCTTGGCTAGCACCCGGGTGGAGGTTGTCATTTCACATATCCACAGGGTCTTGCAGTGATGTGCGCCGCATAGGACCTTTTTTCTCGGTTGTATCTTTGGAGCTGGAATGAGCTCTGTCCTTGCCAGCACTCCCAATAATGTATTACAGGAGAGGACCTAGCTGGAGCCTTGGGTGGCACCTTTTATTTGTTGCCTGGTCACAATTAGCAGTAGAGAACTGAACCAAGTTAGCCATCAACAAAAGTAGAAATTTTGGATTTTGGGTTATACCTAAAACGTTCCTTTAAAACATTTACTGACATCTAATGATATCACCATAAATCTATACTTCTCATAAGTAGCATTAGTAGCTCACTAATTAGTTTCATTTGTTGCCTGGTATTTCTCTTTAAACTCCAGTAATGAACCATCTGGGTGGTAGCTGTGGACCTTTAGTGGTAAGGTGATCCAAACCCTTCACACCTAAAATCTTTGAGGCTTGGAGTATATTTCTACTAACCTTCTAAACGGTTCATATGCTGGGAATAGTTTAACAATCAGTATTAATTGTTAAACTATTCCCAGGATATGAACCTTTTAGAAAATTAGTAGAAATATACTCCAAGCCTCAAGGATTTTACACATGTCAAGCAACACCATTATCATGGTATGCTTGGATCCTATGATGCCAGCAGACTAAATTTAGCTGCAGAAGTAAGGCAAATTAAACTTCTACAATACGAAAAATAATTTGTTTCTCCCATCCTCTTCTTTGTGGTTAGCCTTCTTGTCTTATAGCCCTAGGCTCCTGATTTTTCACATTCTCCACATACTTGCATGTGTTTTCTCAAGGGACTCTATTCCCCCCCCATGACCCTAAAGTATATTCAGAGTCTAATTAGCTTCCACCCATAATGAACCTAGAGTGTGTTGACCTCTAGGAATGTATTAAACACAGTAAACTGTAATGTGCATTGGAGACAAGGGTTAAATGTAAATGGCTGGGCAGGTTTATACTTTCTGTACCTCTAGACCAGCTGTATTGCACTCTCTTTCACCTGATTTATCCATATTCTTTTCTCATTCAATATATTATATTTGAAGAAAACGAATGATACAAAAAATGACTCACAATGTGCAACAACGATAGGCATAAGGCATACTTGATGAAAGTTAAGAATATATGAGGACAATATAAACAGCACGAGTAGAGATAAAATACCATTAGTCTGATTGCCTGATCACTTAAAATACTGGATGAACCCTCTGCACACTGCTATACCTTTTCAAGCAAACTTTACAATAAAAAATATATATATATAGATATTTAGTTCACACTTATTGCAATACATGTTTAAGCCGCTCAACTGCATCAAAGTAATCCCTCTTTAGCCAGTCCTACATTGCTTTGCCACTGCAAATGCTACATTATGCCAACATAGGGCAAAAAGGCACAAAATGTGGGAGAGCTACACGGTTTACTGTAGGTCTGGCCACTGGCCCGCAGTACAATAGAAACAAGATACTGTATACTGTACCTGACCCAATAGCTTGTCCATGCATAAAATCAACCAGGTGCTAAAGGGGTGTGACCACATATTAACACTAATACCGGGTGAACCCTCTACATATTGCTATACCCTTTCAAGCAAACGTTGCATTAAAATAGTCCTACTCTGTAGAGTAGGACTGGCTACAGAGGGATTACTTTGATGCAGTTGGCCAGCTTAAACATGTATTGCAATATGTGTGAACTAAATATCCCTATTTTTTATTGCAAAGTTTGCTTGAAAATATATAGCAGTGTGTAGAGGGTTCATCCAGTATTTTTAGTGTTAATATGTGGTCACACCCCTTTAGCACCTGGTAGATTATATCCATGGACAAGCTATTGGGATCTGATTGCCTGATCAGACAGCAGAGAAAGCAGGTAAACCCTTCAAGTCATGAGAAGGTAACCGTTGTTTTAACTTGTCAGGTCCTCACCCACATTATTTTTAAAGAAAACATTTACAGCATGTGATCTGTTGATTTGCAGGTATTTTCCTGTATATGCTAGTTACCGCAAATAACCATTTTAGGCTTAAAATCCTTATTTGCAGCATGAGCTGATTGTTTGTGCAGCAGGCAGTGTGAACAAGCACAGCTGGTCCCCCATAGTAATAAATGGGTGGATTGTCAATAAGTGATTTTCCCTCTCAAGGCTAATGTTGGGGAATGTCCTGACTGGTGCAAGTGAATGGTGAAAAGATTATTACTGCAGAGTAAGTATGCTTTATTTCTGTAAAATGATTGCAGCCTGGTAGAGAGATCTTCAGGAATTAAGGTTTACAGAGAAGAGCATATTTTCAACAAACCAGCATATCAAATTTAGTGATTATATGTGTAGCAAGGTGTTTGGCTAAGCATGGAGAGTGGGAGAAACACTGGCTGCAGCTGCTTTCTGTAGCTGCTGCCCTGCGGTGCTGAGCTGGATAAACGCTATATCAGCAAGAGGGCGGAGCTGCTGAGCAGGAAGAGTTCCGTAGATTCAGGCAGCACTGCATTGTGTAGTCCAGAGGAGAGAGACTCTTCTGTAATTCAAGAGATTTTGAACTGCATTTCAGGGAGATTGCAGTGAGGGGGGGAGGGGGGGGGGGGGGGGAGAACTGCATTTTCTCAGGCTGTATAGGACACAGCTTCCTCTTGCAATGAGGGAGACCAGAGAGGGCACATCACTGTCCAGTGTGCACCATCACTGCTGCATATTGGTGGCCTGAGTGGGTTCCGGAGCACTGAATGTGGGGGTGATGACAGCTAGTGTCACCTGGGTGCAGCGCAGAGAGTGGATTCATCTCTGTTTATGACCAAATAGAGACCTGCAATATTGTTGGGACTGGTGAGCTGCTGCTGTGGGGATTTACTATTTGCTGCTAGAGAGACTGAGCCCTTTAGGAACTGATCATGCTGCTATCTAGTAGCCTTATTGCTGCCTGCAAGTTTGACTGGGACTATTATCATGTGCACCAACAGTACGACTGGGCCCCAACGCTAGGTACCTCACATGGAATTGTACCATATCCTAACCATTCTCTTAGAGTGCACTGTAGACTAGTTATAGTATTATTATTCACATTGATGTTAAAAAGACATTAAAGCTTAGTTTTTTTAAAGTTAAAATAACAAAAATATCATATTTACCTGCTCTGTGCAATGGTTCACTCCACTCACTCCAGGCTCCACCTCTTCCGCAAGTGCCCCCATGGGGGCTCTCATGCTTCCTCACTCCTGAGCCGCTCTGCCTGCGTCTATTGACACAGACCGGGTAGCTTAGCCCTGCCTTCACCAATAGCTCTGGCTGCTTTCAATCAGCCCAGAGAGGAGGAAGACAGCGGCGAGAGCCGCTGCTCTTGTGCACATCACTGGATCGGATCGGCCACAGGTAAGTATAAGGGGGGGAGTGGGTTTGCAGTTCAGAAGATATTTCACCTTAATGCATAGGATGCATTAAGGTGAAAAACCTTAAGGCTTTAGATCCACTTTAACACTTATATGCACTGCGTATTGCTGACTTTGCTGATTTATGATTTAATCCCAGTCTAGTGGTAGAGAACTCTATTCTAAATTATCTTGGCATAGCGATTATACTTTCTAGTGGACAGTGTCTGAACCTATGTTCTTGATTTATGCTCAAACTACAATTTATTCTAACCCGTACCAATACATTGAGATAATTTACCACTAAACGGTTTTGTGTCTATTTCCTGGTGCTAATTCACAGCCAAATGAAAAGGTATCTATACTTCTGTTCCTATAAGTGCTTGCAGTAACTTTCATTCAACAAGGTGTGTCAAAGGGTCTGAGTTTGTTGGAGTCCATGCACAGGATAGAGAACCCAAATTACCAAGTGGCTCCTTCTGGGGTAGCACTACATATGGAACATGTACAATAGACAGTTGCTGAATCCTTGACATCCATAGATATTGTGCATATTTGTTGAATAGTTTTAAACAACAACATTTATTTTTGCCCCCCTTTATTTATTTTTATACCCACAATCCAATAAATAGTCTTTAGCAGCTAGTGGACAGCTGTTCCTGTACAAATTGAACAAAATTGCTAGGTGCTAGTTCTGCAGGAGGACCACACTGTAAGGTACACTAGCTGCAGTTTTAACTTTCCCCGCGTACAGGCAAGTACATGCACCTTTCACATACGGAAAGTTGTGATTGTGAACCTAACAAAATGCCACCCTTGGCACCCTTGATTTACACTTCCCAGACAACTTCTGCTGCATTTAGAAATGCTAAACACAGAAGTACCAGTGTGCAATAGGCCTAAGCAGTTGCAACAATCTGAACTGCTGTATGGTCTTTTAGCTGTCTTTGCTACGCTGTGCTTGACCATTCTTAGTAACTTGAGAACACTTTGCCTTTTACCTTGGCTTGCTTTCTGGCTTCCCGACCCAGTTTGTGTTACTAACCACAGTGATGAGCTGCATGTCTATTCTTGTCTACAATCCTGAACTACTTGTCCCTACCTTTGGTCTGTCTACTGAATACATCCCTAAGCTGCCTGTTTTCAACTTGGCTATAAGCTTCAGTGTCCAGATGCTTGCTCCAACCTTTAACTTGCCTAATGACTATAGTCCTGAGAGTCTATGATTAAGCGATTTGGTTCGTGAAACATGTTAAGCTTGCTGCTATAGTCCTGTTGTATCGTGGCCTATTGATGTTATGCATGTATTTTAACGATTAAAGCATTTATACTTCTGAAGATTGGTGCGCGGTCACTTCTTTTGCACATACTTTGAATGTCTTCCAGTTCACGGACTGGACCAGCACCAAATCCTCAGTACAGTTACTGTTTCACCTGGAGCGGTGTTGCAGCTTGTCTACAAGATATGATTTTGAGCCGCTTGTCCCAGCCTTCAACTTGTATACTGACTACAATACAATACAGACTACAATACTGAGCTAGCTAGCTCGACCTTCAGCTTGTCTCTCAACTACAACCCTGAGCTGCCTACATCAACTTTCTGCTTGTCTATGGACTACAATCCTGAGCTGCTTGTCCCAACCCTAAAGACATGTACCAAGCACTTTCTATACTAGTTGCCTGTTGTCTGGAGCTTCAACACTTCATCAGTCACTAACCAGGGAAACATATGCAGATTAAGAGAAGTCAGAACCCCTTATCTCCAACTGAATGTCTTGCAGATTATTACAACCATTGCATCAACATGCCATTGTAGAAACTAGCATATTTGGAAGGAGGTGTCAGCACTTTGCCTTTTACCTTGGCTTGCTTTCTGGCTTCCCGACCCAGTTTGTGTTACTAACCACAGTGATGAGCTGCATGTCTATTCTTGTCTACAATCCTGAACTACTTGTCCCTACCTTTGGTCTGTCTACTGAATACATCCCTAAGCTGCCTGTTTTCAACTTGGCTATAAGCTTCAGTGTCCAGATGCTTGCTCCAACCTTTAACTTGCCTAATGACTATAGTCCTGAGAGTCTATGATTAAGCGATTTGGTTCGTGAAACATGTTAAGCTTGCTGCTATAGTCCTGTTGTATCGTGGCCTATTGATGTTATGCATGTATTTTAACGATTAAAGCATTTATACTTCTGAAGATTGGTGCGCGGTCACTTCTTTTGCACATACTTTGAATGTCTTCCAGTTCACGGACTGGACCAGCACCAAATCCTCAGTACAGTTACTGTTTCACCTGGAGCGGTGTTGCAGCTTGTCTACAAGATATGATTTTGAGCCGCTTGTCCCAGCCTTCAACTTGTATACTGACTACAATACAATACAGACTACAATACTGAGCTAGCTAGCTCGACCTTCAGCTTGTCTCTCAACTACAACCCTGAGCTGCCTACATCAACTTTCTGCTTGTCTATGGACTACAATCCTGAGCTGCTTGTCCCAACCCTAAAGACATGTACCAAGCACTTTCTATACTAGTTGCCTGTTGTCTGGAGCTTCAACACTTCATCAGTCACTAACCAGGGAAACATATGCAGATTAAGAGAAGTCAGAACCCCTTATCTCCAACTGAATGTCTTGCAGATTATTACAACCATTGCATCAACATGCCATTGTAGAAACTAGCATATTTGGAAGGAGGTGTCAGCAAACACACCCTCCAGAATATCTACTATCCTTTAGGTATCTAAACCAAAAACAAACAAAAAAAAGAATACAATACAATATTTGGTTGGCCCACCCTTTGCAGCTATAACAGCTTCCACTCTTTTTGGAAGGCTGTCCACAAGGTTTAGGAGTGTGTCTATGGGAATTTTTGACCATTCTTCTAGAAGCGCATTTGTGAGGTCAGACACTAATGTTGGATGAGAAGGCCTGGCTCGCAGTCTCTGCTCTAATTTATTCCAAAGGTGTTCTATCGGTTGAAGTCAGGACTCCCTGCAGGCCAGTCAAGTTCCTCCTCCATATCTTTATTGACCTTACTTTGTGCGCTGGTCCAAGTCATTTGGTGGAGGGAGGATTACGGTGTGGAGTTGTCTTTCAGGGGTTGGGCTTGGCCCCTTAGTTCCAGGGAAGGGAACTCTTAAGGCATCAGCATACCAAAACATTTTGAACAATTTCATGCTCCCAACTTTGTGGGAACAGTTTGGGGATGGCCCCTTTCTGTTCCAACATGACTGCACACCAGTGCACAAAGCAATCTCCATAAAGACATGGATGAACGCGTTTGGAGTGGAGAATCTTGAATGGCCTGCACAGAGTCCTGACCTCAACCCAATAGAACACCAGGCCTTCCCGTACAACATCGGTGCCTGACCTCACAAATGCACTTCAGGAAGAATGGTCAAACATTCCCATAGACACACTCCTAAACCTTGTGGACAGCCTTCCCAGATGAGTTGAAGCTGTTATAGCTGCAAAGGGTGGGCCAACTCAATATTGAACCCTACGGACTAAGACTGGGGTGCCATTAAAGTTCATGTGTAAAGGCAGGCACCCCAATACTTTAGACAATATAATATATACACATATTGTAACCTGGGGGACAGGTAGCAGATACAAAGCTCCCTGGGATGAGCAGTCTTTCAGGCACAGATACCAAATCCAGTGAGGTAGTGACAAACAGTGCTGTGTTTATTTGTGATACATACAAATCTATATACAGATGCTGTACTGTGTTCCAGAAAACAAAAAGGAACAAAAATAGCCAAACAAAAAACCTAGCCATGTCTCGCCACTAACTTTACAATATTTACAGGTCCTAACTACCAGGCCGAGCAAGCCTACAGCTTAATAGTTTTTTAAACCTTTTTCTCTCCTAGATAGAAGTTGTCTGAGGTTCCCAGGCCAAGAGCACTGGCTGTCTGCCTCAGGTGAGTTTAAATTGGCCTGGGGGGAGTGGACCAAGACCTGAAATGGACTATGGTTCAGAGATCCTTGAATGTGTATGAGAGGAGCCTGGGAGACGCATAAACCTCGAACAGGGCTTTCACTGGCTCTCTCTGGGACACTCTGCTACTATATATATATACATATACAGTATCTCACAAAAGTGAGTACACCCCTCACATTTTTGTAAACATGTTATATCTTTTCATGTGACAACACTGAAGAAATAAAACTTTGCTACAATGTAAAGTAGTGAGTGTACAGCTTGTATAACAGTGTAAATTTGCTGTCCTTTCAAAATAACTCAACACACAACCAATAATGTCTAAACTGCTGGCAACAAAAGTGAGTACACCCCCTAGGTGAAAATGTTAAAATTGGGCCCAATTAGCCATTTTCCCTCCCAAGTGTCATGTGACTCGTTAGTGTTACAAGGTCTCAGGTGTGAATGGGGAGCAAGTGTGTTAAAATTGGTGTTATCGTTCTCACTCTCTCATACTGGTCACTGGAAGTTCAACATGGCACTTCATGGCCAAGAACTCTCAGAGGATCTGAAAAAAAGAATTGTTGCTATACATAAAGATGGCCTAGGCTATAAGAAGATTGCCAAGACCCTGAAACTGAGCTGCAGCACAGTGACCAAGACCATACAGTGATTTAACAGGACAGGTTCCACTCAGAACAGGCCTTGCCATGGTCCACCAAAGATGTTAAGTGCACGTGCTCAGCATTATATCCAGAGGTTGTCTTTGGGAAATAGACATATAAGTGCTGCCAGCATTGCTGCAGAGGTTGAAGGGGTGGGGGGTCAGCCTGTCAGTGCTCAGACCATACACCGCACAATGCATCAAAGTGGTCTGCATGGCTGTCGTCCCATAAGGAAGCCTCTTCTAAAGACGATGCACAAGAAAGCCAAACAGTTTGCTGAAGACAAGCAGACTAAGGACATGGATTACTGGAAACATGTCCTGTGGTCTGATGAGACCAAGATAAACTTATTTGGTTCAGATGGTGTCCAGCGTGTGTGGTGGCAACCAGGTGAGGAGTACAAAGACAAGTGTGTCTTGCCTACATTCAAGCATAGAGCTGGGAGTGTCATGGTCTGGGGCTGCATGAGTGCTGTCAGCACTGAGGAGCTACAGTTCATTAAGGGAACCATGAATGCCAACATGTACTGTGACATACTGAAGCAGAGCATGATCCCCTCCCTTCGGAGACTGGGCCACAGGACAGAATTCCAACATGATAACGACCCCAAACCCACCTCCAAGATGACTACTGCCTTGCTAAAGAAGCTGAGGGGAGAGGGGGTGGACTGGCCAAGCATGTCTCCAGACCTAAACCCTATTGAACATCTGTGGGGCATCCTCAAACGACAGGTGGAGGAGCGCAAGGTCTCTAACATCCACTAGCTCTGTGATGTCATCATGGAGGAGTGGAAGAGGACTCCAGTGGCAACCTGTGAAGCTCTGGTGAACTCCATGCCCAAGAGGGTTAAGGCAGTCCTAGAAAATAATGGTGGCCACAAAAAATATTGACACTTTGGGCCCAATTTGGAGATTTTCACTTAGGGGTGCACTTACTTTTGTTGCCAGAGGTTTAGACATTAATGGCTGCGTGTTGAGTTATTTTGAGGGGACAGCTAATTTACACTGTTATACAAGCTGTACACTCACTACTTTACATTGTAGCAAAGTGTCATTTCTTCAGTGTGGTCACATGAAAATATATAATAAAATACGGTATTTACAAAAATGTGAGGGGTGTACTCACTTTTGTGAGATACTGTGTATGTGTATATATGTGTATATATATATATATATATATATATATATATATATATATATATATATATATATATATATATATATATATATATATATATATATATATATATACACTCTAGATCTATAGAGATATCTTTCTATATATCTATATACTGTATATTATTCTGCCATCAGGGAGTGCGGGAACCTTCCCCACTGGCAAAATACAATAATCACTGCTGACGGTAGACACGGACCCCTGACCCGGCTCCACCCCCTCTCTCCCCTGATTGGCTAGCAGACTTTGATTGACAACAGCGACAGCCAATGGGTGCTGTGTCTCAGCCAATCAGAAGTCAGAATCTCGGACAGCTGAGACACTCGGGGACATCGGTGGACAGATAGGGACCTCGGGTAAGTGTTGGGGGGCTGAGAACTTCCTGTTCTAGGGTGACAATGCTCACTTACCCTACTGTATAATTGCAACGGCAAGACAGAAGCTTAAGACTCCTGGAGCAAGTGACTTTTTTTTAGCATCAAACTTTCAGCTCTTGGGTTAAACTTTCTGGGCCTGCCATTCCTGAATAAATCAGGAGTTGTCTGAAATCTATCTTGCTTGAAGATTATTTTTCTTACAGTGAATGATTGATTTCAAATCATGTGGTGATATTTTAAAACCCTTCCAAGTCATAGGTATCCACAGCTACCTATGAGAGCTCTATTGATCTTGACATGATGCCATCACACATTTCAATAGCAAAAATAACACCAGACCTTAAGGTCTGACAGGTTACATCTGCATACTCTGTAAGGCAGTTCTTGTCATCTGCACCTACTTTGAAGCACCAGATCTGAATTACATGTATTTTAAGTGTCATTAAGGCTGGTTTCACACTGAGGTGGTTTTCAGGAATTTTAGCACTAGATATAGCCTCTTAATAATGCCTGAAAACCGCCTCCCATGCATTTCAGTGTGACTTTTCACACTGGGGCAGTGCGGTTGCGGGATACAGTGCTCCCAAACCACCCTGCCCATTGAAATTAATAGGCAGCGCTTCCAAAGCACCTGAAAAGCGTTTCGGAAGCGACACAACACTGGCGCTTTAAAACCCTTCTTCGGCCAATAATGGGGGTTAAAAGCACCCAGCTAGCAGCTGAAAAGTACAGCAAAAACGCTGCTAAAACAAGCAGCACTTTAGCGCTAACGCTCGGTGGCCCCAGTGTGAAAGTAGCCTAAATGTGTGGATGTGCTTACTTTTTCCACATGACAAATCTGCATTTTTGTTCATTTAGATAATGGAGATGAATGTCAGATTTATGTGTCATTTGTTCAAGTTTATCACCTTTATCTGTAGGCACTATTTAAATTAAGATGTAATATTTGCTTGTTCAAATATGGTGGAAAGATCAACAATGTTCATGGGGTGTACTTATTTTTACATGACTGTAAATTCCTGTACAAAGTTGTTAACATATTTTTTTATTTTTTTTGGAAGAAGAATACTTCTTTATTTGCAGCAGTGGATTAAAAATCCTGAACTGCAGCGTAACACATATTATGGAAATATTATAGCAGAATGGAAAAGTACAGGTTAGAACAGTCACAAAGATTTTTTAAGAAAAGTCAGGCTGTGGTTAGAAAGCCAAGCCAGTTGCTTAGTTTGGCAAAGATCAATCACAATACAGTAAGTCCCCTCTACATACAGACCTTCGAGTTGCAAACTTTCAAAGATGCGAACATGTGTTTGCACAATTTTTTCATTCAACCCAGCAGGCTGAACGAAAAAAACTGACAGATCGCTGTACCAACACAAGCAATGTCGGTGCAGCAATCTCCCCAGCTTTGCTATCGTGTTCTGACTGGGGGACTCTTTTTTGGACTTACGAACAAGTTAGACTTACGAACGAACTCATTCGTAAGTAGGGGACTTGCTGTCACCAGGTTGATTTAACAGTGGAAACAAGGCAATAGCCAGATAAATAAACTGATTTACTAGGGTTAATGAACAAATCATATAAACAGATGAGTGTATGTGTGTGCAAATGAGGTTGATTTAAAAGATTTAAGTATAAAAATAGTACAGTGGGGATGATTTGATAGGTTTGAGGATGGAAGTTGTGACGTTTCTCAAACATTTTAGTTGGCTATGCATCATCAGAATTTAAAGAATGTCAGGAATGCTCATTCGACCACAGTGCTTAAAAATATCAGGTTATTTACAACTGACCTTCAAAAGATTATCCATGGTCAATTCATTTTTTAGTAAATTACTCATAATCTATACCTTAAACATAAGAAGTCAACGGCAATATACACAGAATTAGACATTAGAATTAGAATTCCCTAAAACAATGACAATGTGGACATGTATGTATGTATTACATGAGCATTCATTCTTTAGATCTTAGCAGACATTCCCCAGTAGGCATGAGCGTCGAGTTTGAGTCAAACTCATGTTCGACTCGAACATCGGCTGTTCGCCAGTTCGCCGAACAATTTGGGGTGTTCGCGGCAAATTCGAAAGCCGCGGAACACCCTTTAAAAGTCTATGGGAGAAATCAAAAGTGCTAATTTTAAAGTCTTATATGCATGATATTGTCATAAAAAGTGTTTGGGGACCTGGGTCCTGCCCCAGGGGACATAAATCAATGCAAAAAAAAGTTTTTAAAACGGCCGTTTTTTCGGGAGCAGTGATTTTAATAATGCTTAACCACTTGCCGACCGCCTCACGCAGATATACTGTGGCAGAATGGCACGGGCAGGCAAAATCACGTACCTGGTACGCGATTGCCTGCCGCGGGTGGGGGGTCCGATCGGACCCCCCCGGGTGCCCGAGGCGGTCGGCTTCTGACTGGGAGCATTCAAAGATGAGGGGGAGGCCATCCATTTGGGCCCCCCCCCTCGCAATCGCTCCCAGCCAATGAGATCATTTCCCTGCCTCTGTATAGTACACAGAGGCAGAGGAAATGATGTCATCTCTCCTCGGCTCGGCATTTTCCGTTCCGGCGCCGAGGAGAGAAGACTGCAATGTGAGTGTAAAACACACACACACAGTAGAACCTGCCAGGCACACAATACACCCCCCTTTACCTCCCGATCCCCCCCGATCACCCCCTAATCACCCCTCCCCCCCCTGTCACACTGACACCAAGCAGTATTTTTTTTTTCTGATTACTGCATGGTGTCAGTTTGTGACAGTTAGTGTGGTAGGGCAGTTAGTGTTAGCCCCCTTTAGGTCTAGGATACCCCCCTAACCCCTCCTAATAAAGTTTTAACCCCTTGATCACCCCCCCCCCCATCGCCAGTGTCGCTAAGCGATCATTTTTCTGATCGCTGTATTAGTGTCGCTGGTGACGCTAGTTAGTGAGGTAAATATTTTGGTTCGCCGTCAGCGTTTTATAGCGTCAGGAACCCCCATATACTATCTAATAAATGTTTTAACCTCTTGATTACCCACTAGTTAACCCTTTCACCAGTGATCACCATATAACTGTTACGCGTGACGCTGGTTAGTTCGTTTATTTTTTATAGTGTCAGGGCACCCGCCATTTATTACAGAATAAAGGTTTAGCCCCCTGATCACCCGGCGGTGATATGCGTCACCCCAGGCAGCGTCAGATTAGCGCCAGTACCGCTAACACCCACACACGCAGCATACGCCTCCCTTAGTGGTATAGTATCTGAACGGATCAATATCTGATCCGATCAGATCTATACTAGCGTCCCCAGCAGTTTAGGGTTCCCAAAAACGCAGTGTTAGCGGGATCAGCCCAGATACCTGCTAGCACCTGCGTTTTGCCCCTCCACCCGCCCCAGCCCAGCCCACCCACGTGCAGTATCGATCGATCACTGACACTTACAAAACACTAAACGCATAACTGCAGCGTTCGCAGAGTCAGGCCTGATCCCTGCGATCGCTAACAGTTTTTTTGGTAGCGTTTTGGTGAACTGGCAAGCGCCAGCGGCCTAGTACACCCCGGTCGCAGTCAAACCAGCACTGCAGTAACACTTGGTGACGTGGCGAGTCCCATAAATGCAGTTCAAGTTGGTGAGGTGGCAAGCACAAGTAGTGTCCTGCTGCCACCAAGAAGAAGACAAACAGGCCCGTCGTGCCCATAGTGCCCTTCCTGCTGCATTCGCCAATACTAATAATTGGGAACCCACCACTTCTGCAGTGCCCGTACTTCCCCCATTCACATCCCCAACCAAATGCAGTCGGCTGCATGAGAGGCATTTTCTTTATGTCCTCCCGAGTACCCCTACCCAACGAACCCCCCCAAAAAAGATGTCGTGTCTGCAGCAAGCGCGGATATAGGCGTGACACCCGCTATTATTGTCCCTCCTGTCCTGACAATCCTGGTCTTTGCATTGGTGAATGTTTTGAACTCTACCATTCACTAGTTGAGTATTAGCGTAGGGTACAGCATTGCACAAACTAGGCACACTTTCACAGGGCCTCCCAAGATGCCATCGCATTTTGAGAGACCCGAACCTGGAACCGGTTCAGTTATAAAAGTTACAGTTACAAAAAAAAAAAAAAAAAAAAAACAAAAAAAAAAAAAAAAAAATAGTTGTTGTTTTATTGTTCTCTCTCTCTCTCTATTCTCTCTCTATTGTTCTGCTCTTTTTTACTGTATTCTATTCTGCAATGTTTTATTGTTATTATGTTTTATCATGTTTGCTTTTCAGGTATGCAATTTTTTATACTTTACTGTTTACTGTGCTTTATTGTTAACCATTTTTTTGTCTTCAGGTACGCCATTCACGACTTTGAGTGGTTATACCAGAATGATGCCTGCAGGTTTAGGTATCATCTTGGTATCATTCTTTTCAGCCAGCGGTCAGCTTTCATGTAAAAGCAATCCTAGCGGATAATTAGCTTCTAGACTGCTTTTACAAGCAGTGGGAGGGAATGCCCCCCCCCACCGTCTTCCGTGTTTTTCTCTGGCTCTCCTGTCTCAACAGGGAACCTGAGAATGCAGCCGGTGATTCAGCCAGCTGACCATAGAGCTGATCAGAGACCAGAATGGCTCCAATCATCTCTATGGCCTAAGAAACCGTAAGCTACGAGCATTTCATGACTTAGATTTTGCCGGATGTAAACAGCGCCATTGGGAATTTGGGAAAGCATTTTCACACCGATCTTGGTGTGGTCAGATGCTTTGAGGGCAGAGGAGAGATCTAGGGTCTAATAGACCCCAATTTTTTCAAAAAGAGTACCTGTCACTACCTATTGCTATCATAGGAGATATTTACATTCCCTGAGAGAACAATAAAAATGATTTAAAAAAAAAATGAAAGGAACAGTTTAAAAATAAGATAAAAAAGCAAAAAAATAATAATAAAAAAAAAAGCACCCCTGTCCCCCCCTGCTCTCGCGCTAAGGCGAACGCAAGCGTCGGTCTGGCGTCAAATGTAAACAGCAATTGCACCATGCATGTGAGGTATCACCGTGAAGGTCAGATCGAGGGCAGCAATTTTAGCAGTAGACCTCCTCTGTAAATCTAAAGTGGTAACCTGTAAAGGCTTTTAAAGGCTTTTAAAAATGTATTTATTTTGTTGCCACTGCACGTTTGTGCGCAATTTTAAAGCATGTCATGTTTGGTATCCATGTACTTGGCCTAAGATCATCTTTTTTATTTCATCAAACATTTGGGCAATATAGTGTGTTTTAGTGCATTAAAATTGAAAAAAGTGTGTTTTTTCCCCAAAAAATGCGTTTGAAAAATCGCTGTGCAAATACTGTGTGAGAAAAAAAAATGAAACACCCACCATTTTAATCTGTAGGGCATTTGCTTTAAAAAACATATAATGTTTGGGGGTTCAAAGTCATTTTCTTGCAAAAAAAATTTAATTTTTTCATGTAAACAAAAAGTGTCAGAAAGGGCTTTGTCTTCAAGTGGTTAGAAGAGTGGGTGATGTGTGACATAAGCTTCTAAATGTTGGGCATAAAATGCCAAGACAGTTCAAAACCCCTCCAAATGACCCCATTTTGGAAAGTAGACACCCCAAGCTATTTGCTGAGAGGCATGTCGATTCCATGGAATATTTTATATTGTGACACAAGTTGCGGGAAAGAGACAAATTTTTTTTTTTTTTTGCACAAAGTTGTCACTAAATGATATATTGCTCAAACATGCCATGGGCATATGTGAAATTACACCCCAAAATACATTCTGTTGCTTCTCCTGAGTACGGGGATACCACGTGTGAGACTTTTTGGGAGCCTAGCCGCGTACGGGACCCCGAAAACCAAGCACCGCCTACAGGGCGTAAATTTTTGATTTCACTCTTCACTGCCTATCACAGTTTCGGAGGCCATGGAATGCCCAGGTGGCACAACCCCCCCCCCCCCCCCAAATGACCCTATTTTGGAAAGTGGACACCCCAAGCTATTTGCTGAGAGGTATAGTGAGTATTTTGCAGACCTCACTTTTTGTCACAAAGTTTTGAAAATTGAAAAAAGAAAAACATTTTTTTTCTTGTCTTTCTTCATTTTCAAAAACAAATGAGAGCTGCAAAATACTCATGTATTGAAATCAAAAATTTACACCCTTAGAAATCCTGAAGGCGGTGATTGGTTTTTGGGGCCCCGTACGCGGCTAGGCTCCCAAAAAGTCCCACACATGTGGTATCCCCATACTCAGGAGAAGCAGCTAAATGTATTTTGGGGTGCAATTCCACATATGCCCATGGCCTGTATGAGCAATATATCATTTAGTGACAACTTTGTGCAAAAAAAAATAAAATAAAAATTTGTCACTTTCCCGCAACTTGTGTCAAAATATAAAATATTCCATGGACTCAACATGCCTCAAAGCAAATAGCTTGGGGTGTCTACTTTCCAAAATGGGGTCATTTGGGGGGGGGGGGGTTTGTGCCATCTGGGCATTTTATAGCCTTCAAAACTGTGATAGGTAGTGAGGAATAAAATCAAAAATTTACGCCCTTAGAAATCCTGAAGGCGGTGATTGGTTTTCGGGGCCCCGTACGCGGCTAGGCTCCCAAAAAGTCCCACACATGTGGCATCCCCGTACTCAGGAGAAGCAGCTGAATATATTTTGGGGTGCAATTCCACATATGCCCAATGGCCTGTGTGAGCAATATATAATTTAGTGACAACTTTTTGTAATTTTTTTTTTGTCATTCATTCAATCACTTGGGACAAAAAAAAATAATATTCAATGGGCTCAACATGCCTCTCAGCAATTTCCTTGGGGTGTCTACTTTCCAAAATGGGGTCATTTGGGGGGGCTTTGTACCGCCCTGCCATTTTAGCACCTCAAGAAATGACATAGGCAGTCATAAACTAAAAGCTGTGTAAATTCCAGAAAATGTACCCTAGCTTGTAGACGCTATAACTTTTGCGCAAACCAATAAATATACGCTTATTGACATTTTTTTTACCAAAGACATGTGGCCGAATACATTTTGGCCTAAATGTATGACTAAAATTGAGTTTATTGGATTTTTTTATAACAAAAAGTAGAAAATATCATTGGTCAGGAAGAGGGTAAATCCTTCCGGGGCTGAAGTGGTTAAAGTGAAATAATAAAAGTGTAATATCCCTTTAAATTTCGTACCTGGGGGGTGTCTATAGTATGCCTGTAAAGGGGCGCATGTTTCCCGTGTTTAGAACAGTCTGACAGCAAAATTACATTTCAAAGGAAAAAAAGTAATTTAAAACTACTCGCGGCTATTAATGTATTGCCGGTCCGACAATACACATAAAAGTTAATTGATAAAAACGGCATGGGAATTCCCCACAGGGGAACCCCGAACCAAAATTAAAAAAAAAAATGGCATGGGGGGTCCCCCTAAATTCCATACCAGGCCCTTCAGGTCTGGCATGGATATTAAGGGAAACCCCGGCCAAAATTTAAAAAAAAATGGTGAGGGGTCCCCCTCAAAATCTATACAGGACCCTTCAGGTCTGGTATGGATTTTAAGGGGAACCCTGTGCCAAATTTTTTTTAAAAAATGGCGTGGGGGCCACAGGGAAGTCCCAGTCAAGTCCCCGTGCGTCAGAGGGGGGCGGGGTCACCGGGTGGCCCCGCCCTCCATTATTTACGAACCGTCAGAAGACGAGAAGCGTCACACAGCGGGAGCCTCCCATCATGGATGCGGAGCGGCCCGAGAAGAAGAAGGGAAGAAGACGCCGCGGAGGAAGATGCCGGACGAGAACACCGGAGGAAGAACCAGAAGAACCAGAAGAAGAAGAAGATGGAGGAAAAAACCGAAGGAAGATAGAAGATAGAAGATAAAAGAAAGAAGATAGAAGATAGAAGAAAGGAGAAGCATTTAAATAAAGGAATTGTCAAAAACTGTCTCTTGTCATTTTGAAAATTTTTGACACTTTTTTTGTGAAATGGTAGGGGTACTTACCATTTCACACAGGGGGGGCCGGGATCTGGGGGTCCCCTTGTTAAAGGGGGCTTCCAGATTCCGATAAGCCCCCTGCCCGCAGACCCCCACAACCACCGGGCAAGGGTTGTGGGGATGAGGCCCTTGTCCCCATCAACATGGGGACAAGGTGCTTTAGGGAGCTACCCCAAAGCACCCTCCCAATGTTGAGGGCATGTGGCCTAGTACGGTTCAGGAGGGGGAGCACTCTCTCGTCCCCCCTTCTTTTCCTGCGGCCTGCCAGGTTGCATGTTCGGATAAGAGTCTGGTATAGATTTTGAGAGGGACCCCCACACCATTTTTTTTTAAATTTTGGTTCGGGGTTCCCCTGTGGGGAATTCCCATGCCGTTCTTATCAATGAACTTTTATGTGTATTGTCGGACCGGCAATTCATTAACCACTTGACGACCGCCTCACGCCGATGTACGTCGGCAAGGCGGCACGGACAGGCAAAATCACGTACATGGTACGTGATTTGCCTTCCGCGGGTGGGGGGTCCGATCGGACCCCCCCCCGCCGTCCGAGGCGGTCCCGTTTTGTCCCCCGGCGATCGGAGATGAGGGGGAGGCCATCCGTTCGTGGCCCCCCCCTCGCGATCGCCGCCGGCCAATGGGAACACTCCTTTGCTGCTGTATGCTAAACAGCAGCAAAGGAAATGATGTCATCTCCCCTCGGGTCGGTAGTTTCCGTTCCGGCCCGAGGAGAGACGACAAGTGAGTGACTGCACCAACACACACACACACAGTAGAACATGCCAGGCACACATTACACCCCGATCCCCCCCCCCCCGATCGCCCCCCGATCCCCCCCCAATCACCCCCCCCTGTCACAAACTGACACCAGCAGTTTTTTTTTTTTCTGATTACTGCTAGGTGTCAGTTTGTGACAGTTACTGTGTTAGCACAGTTACTGTTACCCCCCCTGTAGGTCTAGGGTACCCCCCTAACCCCCCCTAATAAAGTTTTAACCCCTTGATCACCCCCCGTCACCAGTGTCACTAAGCGATCATTTTTCTGATCGCTGTATTAGTGTCGCTGGTGACGCTAGTTAGTGAGGTAAATATTTGGGTTCGCCGTGAGCGTTTTATAGCGTCAGGGACCCCCATATACTACCTAATAAATGTTTTAACCCCTTGATTGCCCCCTAGTTAACCCTTTCACCACTGATCACGTATAACAGTTACGGTTGACGCTGGTTAGTTTGTTTATTTTTTATAGTGTCAGGGCACCCGCCGTTTATTACCGAATAAAGGTTTAGCCCCCTAATCGCCCGGCGGTGATATGCGTCGCCCCAGGCAGCGTCAGATTAGCGCCAGTACCGCTAATACCCACGCACGCAGCATACGCCTCCCTTAGTGGTATAGTATCTGAACGCATCAATATCTGATCCGATCAGATCTATACTAGCGTCCCCAGCAGTTTAGGGTTCCCAAAAACGCAGTGTTAGCGGGATCAGACCAGATACCTGCTAGCACCTGCGTTTTGCGCCTCCGCCCGGCCCAGCCCACCCAAGTGCAGTATCGATCGATCACTGGCACTTACAAAACACTAAACGCATAACTGCAGCGTTCGCAGAGTCAGGCCTGATCCCTGCGATCGCTAACAGTTTTTTTGGTAGTATTTTGGTGAACTGGCAAGCACCAGCCCCAGGCAGCGTCAGGTTAGCGCCAGTACCGCTAACACCCACGCACGCACCGTAACCTCCCTTAGTGGTATAGTATCTGATCGGATCAATATCTGATCCGATCAGATCTATACTAGCGTCCCCAGCAGTTTAGGGTTCCCAAAAACGCAGTGTTAGCGGGATCAGCCCAGATACCTGCTAGCACCTGCGTTTTGCCCCTCCGCCCGGCCCAGCCCACCCAAGTGCAGTATCGATCAATCACTGTCACTTACAGAACACTAAACGCATAACTGCAGCGTTCACAGAGTCAGGCCTGATCCCTGCGATCGCTAACAGTTTTTTTGGTAGCGTTTTGGTGAACTGGCAAGCACCAGCCCCAGGCAGCGTCAGGTTAGCGCCAGTACCGCTAACACCCACGCACGCAGCGTACACCTCCCTTAGTGGTATAGTATCTGAACGCATCAATATCTGATCCGATCAGATCTATACTAGCGTCCCCAGCAGTTTAGGGTTCCCAAAAACGCAGTGTTAGCGGGATCAGCCCAGATACCTGCTAGCACCTGCGTTTTGCCCCTCCGCCCGGCCCAGCCCAGCCCACCCAAGTGCAGTATCGATCGATCACTGTCACTTACAAAACTCTAAACGCATAACTGCAGCGTTCGCAGAGTCAGGCCTGATCCCTGCGATCGCTAACAGTTTTTTTGGTAGCGTTTTGGGGAACTGGCAAGTGCCAGCGGCGTAGTACACCCCGGTCGTAATCAAACCAGCACTGCAGTAACACTTGGTGACGTGGCGAGTCCCATAAGTGCAGTTCAAGCTGGTGAGGTGGCAAGCACAAGTAGTGTCCCGCTGACACCAAAAAGACAAACACAGGCCCGTCGTGCCCATAATGCCCTTCCTGCTGCATTCGCCAATCCTAATTGGGAACCCACCGCTTCTGCAGCACCCGTACTTCCCCCATTCACATCCCCAACCAAATGCAGTCGGCTGCATGAGAGGCATTTTTATGTCCTCCCGAGTACCCCTACCCAGCGAACCCCCCAAAAAAGATGTTGTGTCTGCAGCAAGCGCGGATATAGGCGTGACACCCGCTATTATTGTCCCTCCTGTCCTGACAATCCTGGTCTTTGCATTGGTGAATGTTTTGAACGCTACCATGCACTAGTTGAGTATTAGCGTAGGGTACAGCATTCCACAGACTAGGCACACTTTCACAGGGTCTCCCAAGATGCCATCGCATTTTGAGAGACCCGAACCTGGAACCGTTTACAGTTATAAAAGTTAGTTACAAAAAAAGTGTAAAAAAAAATATATATATAAAATAAAAAAAAATAGTTGTCGTTTTATTGTTCTCTCTCTCTCTCTCTCTCTCTATTCTCTCTCTATTGTTCTGCTCTTTTTTTTACTGTATTCTATTCTGCAATGTTTTATTGTTATTGTTATTGTTATTATGTTTTATCATGTTTGTTTTTCAGGTATGTAATTATTTATACTTTACTGTTTACTGTGCTTTATTGTTAACCATTGTTAACCATTTTTTTGTCTTCAGGTACGCCATGCACGACTTTGAGTGGTTATACCAGAATGATGCCTGCAGGTTTAGGTATCATCTTGGTATCATTCTTTTCAGCCAGCGGTCGGCTTTCATGTAAAAGCAATCCTAGCGGCTAATTAGCCTCTAGACTGCTTTTACAAGCCGTGGGAGGGAATGCCCCCCCCCCACCGTCTTCCGTGTTTTTCTCTGGCTCTCCTGTCTCAACAGGGAACCTGAGAATGCAGCCGGTGATTCAGCCTGCTGACCATAGAGCTGATCAGAGACCAGAGTGGCGCCAAACATCTCTATGGCCTAAGAAACCAGAAGCTACGAGCATTTCATGGCTTAGATTTCTCCGGATGTAAATAGCGCCATTGGGAAATTGGGGAAGCATTTTATCACACCGATCTTGGTGTGGTCAGATGCTTTGAGGGCAGAGGAGAGATCTAGGGTCTAATAGACCCCAATTTTTTCAAAAAAGAGTACCTGTCACTACCTATTGCTATCATAGGGGATATTTACATTCCCCGAGATAACAATAAAAATGATTAAAAAAAAAAAATATGAAAGGAACAGTTTAAAAGTAAGATTAAAAAAGCAAAAAAATAATTAAGAAGAAAAAAAAAAAAAAAGCACCCCTGTCGCCCCCTGCTCTCGCGCTAAGGCGAACGCAAGCGGCGGTCTGTCGTCAAACGTAAACAGCAATTGCACCATGCATGTGAGGTATCACCGCGAAGGCCAGATCGAGTGCAGTAATTTTTCCAGTAGACCTCCTCTGTAAATCTAAAGTGGTAACCTGTAAAGGCTTTTAAAGGCTTTTAAACATGTATTTATTTTGTTGCCACTGCACGTTTGTGCGCAATTTTAAAGCATGTCATGTTTGGTATCCATGTACTCCGCCTAAGATCATCTTTTTTATTTCATCAAACATTTGGGCAATATAGTGTGTTTTAGTGCATTAAAATTTAAAAAAGTGTGTTTTTTCCCCAAAAAATGCGTTTGAAAAATCGCTGCGCAATTACTGTGTGAAAAAAAAAAATGAAACACCCACCATTTTAATCTGTAGGGCATTTGCTTTAAAAAAATATATAATGTTTGGGGGTTCAAAGTAATTTTTTTGCAAAAAAAAATAACTTTTTCATGTAAACAATAAGTGTCAGAAAGGGCTTTGTCTTCAAGTGGTTAGAAGAGTGGGTGATGTGTGACATAAGCTTCTAAATGTTGTGCATAAAATGCCAGGACAGTTCAAAACCCCCCTAAATGACCCCATTTTGGAAAGTAGACACCCCAAGCTATTTGCTGAGAGGCATGTCGAGTCCATGGAATATTTTATATTGCGACACAAGTTGCGGGAAAGAGACAAATTTTTTTTTTTTTTTTTTTTTGCACAAAGTTGTCACTAAATGATATATTGCTCAAACATGCCATGGAAATATGTGAAATTACACCCCAAAATACATTCTGCTGCTTCTCCTGAGTACGGGGATACCACATGTGTGAGACTTTTTGGGAGCCTAGCCGCGTACGGGACCCCGAAAACCAAGCACCGCCTTCAGGCTTTCTAAGGGCGTGAATTTTTGATTTCACTCTTCACTGCCTATCACAGTTTCGGAGGCCATGGAATGCCCAGGTGGCACAAAACCCCCCCAAATGACCCCATTTTGGAAAGTAGACACCCCAAGCTATTTGCTGAGAGGTATAGTGAGTATTTTGCAGACCTCACTTTTTGTCACAAAGTTTTGAAAATTGAAAAAAGAAAAAAAAAAAATGTTTTTTCTTGTCTTTCTTCATTTTCAAAAACAAATGAGAGCTGCAAAATACTCACCATGCCTCTCAGCAAATAGCTTGGGGTGTCTACTTTCCAAAAAGTACGTAACGCGTACGGGGGTAAGGAGCGTGTGACGTCACCCGCGGTCATCCGACAGACACGATCACAAGCCCGCTGGCCGGCACTCGGATCTGAGTGCCGGTTTCATGTGAGTGTTATAGATGTTTTTTAGTCTTCATTCGTTTTTTAGTCTTCATTCATTTAAATAAATTTTATACGGAGAACACTATGGTTTGTTGTTTTTCATCCTTATTTATATTCATCATCTGCCCATACTGAGCATTGTGAGCTGAAGGAAGTGAAGGAGTACAGATTTATCCATTCAATCCTATAAGCGGTGTGACCTGTTTCAGGTCGAATATCTGAGGTGAGGGGCCATCTAAAGAGCGGTGGAGGGATAAAGTCACCATTCAGATATTTATTGTCACCGGTGGTTCCTGCTCTTCTATACTGCTACCACACTTCAATTTCATTAGTTGTCTATGAACTTTATTTGCGCAGCACTTTCTATTTATATACATGTTTTTGAGGTATTTTTTGAGTTGACCTTAGTGCCTGCTTGCATTTATATTGTTATACCAGTCAGCGCTGAATTTCATTATATTATCTATATAGTCATAAACTAAAAGCTGTGTAAATTACAGAAAATGTACCCTAGTTTGTAGACGCTATAACTTTTGCGCAAACCAATAAATATACGCTTATTGACATTTTTTTTACCAAAGACATGTGGCCGAATACATTTTGGCCTAAATGTATGACTAAAATTTAGTTTATTGGATTTTTTTTATAACAAAAAGTAGAAAATATCATTTTTTTTCAAAATTTTCGGTCTTTTTCCGTTTATAGCGCAAAAAATAAAAACCGCAGAGGTGATCAAATACCATCAAAAGAAAGCTCTATTTGTGGGAAGAAAAGGACGCAAATTTCGTTTGGGTACAGCATTGCATGACCGCGCAATTAGCAGTTAAAGCGACGCAGTGCCAAATTGGAAAAAGACCTCTGGTCCTTAGGCAGCATAATGGTCCGGGGCTCAAGTGGTTAATAGCCGCGAGTAGTTTTAAATGACTTTTTTTCCTTTTGAAATGTCATTTTGCTGTCAGACTGTTCTAAACACGGGAAACATGCGCCCCTTTACAGGCATACTATAGACACCTCCCAGGTACAAAATTTAAAGGAATATTACACTTTTATTGTTTCACTTTAAGCATTATTAAAATCACTGCTCCTGAAAAAACAGCTGTTTTTAAAACGTTTTTTGTATTGATCCATGTCCCCTGGGGCAGGACCCAGGTCCCCAAACACTTTTTATGAGAATAACTTGCATATAAGCCTTTAAAATTAGCACTTTTGATTATTCATGTTTGTGACCCATATACTTTAATGGTGTTCGCGTGTTCGAACAAATTTTTTGCCTGTTGGAATGTTCTGTTGCGAACCGAACAGGGGGGTGTTCGGCTCATCCCTATTCCCCAGCAACACTCGTATATCAAGAGGCAATAGCTATTGGGTGAAAAAAATCCAGTTGTGCCAGTAGGATATTCTGTCAGCTGTAAGAATCCATCAAAGTCAGCGATAGACAAAAACATCCCATGTCAAAATGTGCCAAAAATGGGTGAGAATCATTTAAATCTAAAAGGCAAGGGACTTAAAGTGACACTATAGATACAGCATCTCACAAAAGTGAGTACACCCCTCACATTTTTGTAAATATTTTATTTTAGCTTTTCATGCGACAACACTTAAGAAAGACACTTTGCTACAATGTAAAATAGTGAGTGTACAGCTTGTATAACAGTGTAAATTTGCTGCCCCCTCAAAATAACTCAACACACAGCCAGTAATGTCTAAACCACTGGCAACAAAAGTGAGTACACCCCTAAGTTAAAATGTCCAAATTGGTCCCAAAAGTGTCAATATTTTGTGTGGCCACCATTATTTTCCAGCACTGCCTTAACCCTCTTGGGCATGGAGTTCACCAGAGGTTGCCACTGGAGTCCTCTTTCACTCCTCCATTACGGAGCTGGTGGATGTTAGAGACCTTGCGCTCCTCCACCTTCCGTTTGAGGATGCCCCACAGATGCTCAATAGGGTTTAGGTATGGAGACATGCTTGGCCAGTCCATCACCTTTACCCTCAGCTTCTTTAGCAAGGCAGTGGTCATCTTGGAGGTGTGTTTGGGGTCAATATCATGTTGGAATATTGCCCTGCGGCCCAGTCTCGGATGGGGATCCTGCTCTGCTACAGTATGTCCCAGTACATATTGCCATTCATGGTTCCCTCAATGAACTGTAGCTCCCCAGTGCTGGCAGCACTCATGCAGCCCCAGACCATGACACTCCCACCACCATGCTTGACAACCTCTGGATATGATGCTGAGCACGTGCATTCAGCTTCTTTGGTTGACCATGACGAGGCCTGTTCTGAGTGGCACCTGTCCTGTTAAACCGCTGTATGGTCTTGGCCTCCGTGCTGCAGCTTAGTTTCAGGGTCTTGGCAATCTTCTTATAGCCTAGGCCATCTTTATGTAGAGCAACAATTCTTTTTTTCAGATCCTCAGAGAGTTCTTTGCCATGAGGTGCCATGTTAAACTTCCAGTGACCAGTACGAGAGAGTGAGAGTGATAACACCAAATTTAACACACCTGTTCCCCATTCACACCTGAGACCTTGTAACACTAACGAGCCCCATGACACCGGAGAGGGAAAATAGCTAATTGGGCCCAATTTGGACATTTTCATTTAGGGGTGTACTCACTTTTGTTGCCAGCGGTTTAGATTATACAAGCTGTACACTCACTACTTTACGTTGTAGCAAAGTGTCATTTCTTCAGTGTTGTCACATGAAAAGATATAATAAAATATTTACAAAAATGTGAGGGGTGTACTCACTTTTGTAAGATACTGTATCCTTATTCTCCAAAAATACTCCTTACACAATCACTTTTTAATGGCCCTGTAATGTATTTTTCATTAAATTGTTTCTTTATTTGTTTTTCTGCCCCCTGTAATGTCCTTCGTGAGCTACAAACCTTTCCTTTTCCCCTTCACTTCCTCCTCAGTGAGACTGTGGAAAACAAGCATAACCACCTGCTAACAGGAAGTTGGATCACAGCAACAAAAAAAAAAAAGAAAAGAAAAAGGAATTTGGAGATTTGGAGGAGGCTGGGAGCAATAAAGGCATACATACATAGAATTTTTTTTTAACACAAGTTTAAGAATTTAGTGTCAAAGATGAGAGAAAGCAAGGGGTAACCACCCTAGATCAACTATATGAGAATGTCCCTCTTAAAAACTATGAGCAGTTGAGGACAGAATACCCCCTACAGCGCAGGTGGTTTTAACAGTTCCTTCAGTTGCATCATGCGCTACGCGCTCAGTTTTCCTCAACAAAGTTATCCCTTTCCCCTCCCCCTGCCTCGGATAGAATTGTACAAGCAAGTCGTCTAGTGGTCTCATCTCTATAACATACAGTATATGGTCCATTAAGGTATTTCTTCAGCATTCAGGGTCTTCCAACTCCATGAGAGGCTGAACATGGAGGGGTAAGTTTGGCAGGGGGGATGCAGCAAACAACTTACTTACAAACTGCAATCAACAGGTAGCCTGGAGCAAACCAAAAAAGAAGGGGTTCTTCTTTTTTTGGTCTGCTCCAGGCCACCTGTTGATCATGGAGTTGGAAGACCCTGAATGCTGAAGATGCCGGACAATAGAAGAAAGATCGGGGGTCACTTTCTTCTGTCACACCTTGTTACAAGATATTCAGGATCGGGGAAGAAAAGCGGTGCTTGGACTCTGGGAATGTCTCTATGCAGTGAAGGAAGATCATCCTCATCCTAATTTATTGACAGTTCTGGATGAGATCAGACAGAAAGGTGAGGGTTTGGTGGATCAGATTCTGTTGGATGAACTCGAACACTCCCTGACTCTGGAGTTGAAAGGACGAGACAAACCCTAAATTGCTACACAGTGGCATATACTGTGGATGCCTTAGACCCCAGGAGGGGGAGAAGTATCTGGTGAGTGCAGCTATAATAGGAGCACGAATAAGGCACGCACGGTGTGATCACCCATTGGGAAGTGAATTAGATCAAAAATGGATTTCCTCACTGGCACAAGAGCACTTTATTGATTTCAAATGTTTTTGGACTATTGTTTTTTATTTATATTAATTAATATTAGTATAAGATCAACAGTTGGTTTTTCATTGGCACAATAAGCACTTTATTGATCTTATATAATTTTGCACTATTGTGACAGATTAGCTATTATTGGAAATTTGGAAGTTTACATGCTGGGGGATCTATTCAGCTTTATATAATTATTTCACATAACTATTTGCCTTAGATTATTGGTTTATTTTTATTCTATATTTTTTTCATTTTTATTTTATGTTGACAAACAGAGAATGGTGAATTGTGTTCACAGTATGTAAAGTATCTAAACATATTTAAACACCACATTTTTAGTCCACGGATTTGTATTATATACACTTAGAATATTTTTTATTTAACACATTAGTATTATATCGGTTTGATTTATTTATAGTTTATACATTTTTCACAATCACGTCTTACAGGAAAATTAGGAGATCAAGCTGTTTTTAAACAGGCACTTTTGTTTACCCTTAATTGGGGTTTAACTAACAGCACTTACCAGCAGCTACATAGTAGAGTAGCATCATTTGTATTCTATCCTTTTTTTTCTCTCATTGACTTATTCCACTAATTGGTAGTGGTAGTGGTTTTATTAGCATTCCTTTTAAAATCAATCCTCCAAATGAAAACACCTGATATTAGGAATATATATAAATAGAACAGCACCATATCTACTTTGGTTTCTTTTAATTTTTCATTTATTCCACCTAGTGGCAGTAATTGGTAGAGGCAGCAGTTCCATTAATTAGTTCCCAGTTCCAACCCTTGAGCTGGTACTTATTGCTTTGCGTGGAAACATTCCTTTTTTCTTTGAGGTATCTTGCACCCCTAAATCCTCTCAGCAGTTTGAGTACTGCAATCAGTGGTGAAAAAGACTGAACCAGATTATAGCCAGAGTTTTGTTGGTGAGCTGTTGGGTAGGCAAGGGTGTCGTTTCTACATGTGGGGGTATTGTCTGGGATTAGCATAATTTGTGCCGCCCTTGCCAAGAGCAACTGACAGAAGATTGTGGATTTCAAGTGTTTCTGTGGACCATTTTTTTTTGGGAGGGGGGGGGGGGACACAAGAAAGGATGTCACAGAGTTGTATTTTCCATAGGGGGACCTGACCTATTTTGTCATGAGAAAGATTGTTGGCATTTGTCTCTGTGACTGGCAAGCCAAGGGATCAAAGGCTTTCTGGAGGGAAGCTTTGGTGCCAGAACTGTGAAGAAGGTGCTATTTGCTTTTTAAACACATGAGCAATCTGCTGGGGAAGACAACCTACACTGAACCAGAGAAAGACAAGAAGGTGTACTATCATCTCTTTGGGCATACATCAGTGGCAGGATCTAGACCCAGCACCTCCAAGTCTGTTGATCAGTTGGCTGTTTAATGGACTTACTATATAATAACTTTCTGCCCAGTATTTTAAGCATGGACCACCACACCAGGTACTCTGCTGAGGCTTTGGAGTGTACTGCTGAGGACCCACTGCTGAGAGACTGGAGGTTTGGGTCACTTCAAGTGGATCTGCTGAGGCTGGCAGCAGCAATAGTTCATTAACCTTTGGTCTAAGTATGGTCAACTACTCCCTCAGCCACAGTAGATGGACCTAGACCAGAAAGCCAAAAAACACATGGAAAGATGGTTAGCTCCATGGGAGATTCAGCTCTACCAGAAAGTAGAACCTCTGGGATTCTGAGTAGTGGTGGTGGGATGTTAGGATCACCCCAGCTCAAGCCAGAGGAAGACCAGCATTGCAGTTGGAAAGAAGCATTGAGGAGAGGGAGACCTTAGAAATGTACTTCTCTGAGATGTCATGACAAATCAATGACAGGCTGCAGCTGAATGCTGGTAACTGCGTATCTGGGCATTTTTCTATGTGCAAGGACAGGACAGATGTACAGCCCTGGATGCACATCTATCCCTGTACCCAAGTAAGTTGTTGGGTTTGTAGTTACCAATGTACAGCCGTAACTTGTCCTTGATTTGCACAGGCAGGTGTATGCAAACATCTGTTACTCCTGGGTGCAGAAGTATGTTTGTTTCTTATAGTGTAATGCCTCTTTGTGCCCAAATGCACCTGCTGCATTGATTTGCAATGCTCCAGGAAGCAGTCTGGGAGAGGTAACCCCTGCAGTTATGATTTTTTTCTGACCCAGCCAATCCCTGAGGAGCTACACTCAGAGTTATGGCATATGGAGATCATAAATGATTCAGAACATCTTTCCTGGACTCTCTCCTCCCTGGGGCTTCTCCCTGGGTGAAGGCCTGAGTAAAACAATTGCTGTTTGGGTCTGGCCTCAGAATGTTCATGAGCATCTAATTTTAGAGGTCGCTCTCATAGGAACTACTGCTGATTCAGTATATCTGTCTTCCTTTTGGTATCCTGCACCCCCAATCCTCTCTCTAGTTTCAGTACTGCAATAATTAATAAAAGATCAAAGTGACTGCTGCCTGATTATTGCCAGAGGTTTGTCAGTGGGCTGTTGGGTCCAGATATAGGTCAGAAAGCCACGGGACCAGTAGAACCCAATTATTTTCAGTGGCTCTATAGTAAATCATAGCCAAAACTTTTTTTTGTATAGAGTAGGGAAAGGTTAATGCCTCTGCCACTTTATTTTTGCTGTCTGTGTCCTGTTTGGGAGATTTCCTTCACTTTCTGTTTAGAGATACAACAGTACGTTGGAGGAAATCTCTACAAAGCGATGGGCATTCCCCTCATAAGCCTTGTACACACTAGTGGGTTTTTTTTTTCAGCAGGGCTGAACAAAAAAAAAACCTGACAGCACTGGTCATAGCAGTTGTACAGTACTAACAATCTAAAGTTAGTATAGCGATCTCCCCTGCTGTTCTATTGTGTTTCGACAGGGGGACAGTCGCCCGCCAGAACACTCCAGTCAGCACTCTTAGCCACTCTTGTACTAGGCTTTGGACAGCTGTCACCAGAACATATGTCCCCATTAGAAGATTTTCCTGCACATTTTGTTCTAATGACAACTGCAACATAACTTCCCTTTACTTTCTGTCTGGGTGACAATGGTCACAGGACAAAAAAGGGAGCGTGAATCTACCCAGCAGGCTCTAATTCTTTTTTTACCCTATCCAGAACTAAAACCTAATGTTTTGGCTATACATTTGTTTTAGAACACAGTTGGAATACATATTTAGGTCTTGTGTACCTCTGGTAGGCAGCATAGCAATACTATTGTTGGTCCTCCCTCGCTCAATCTGAATGTCTCTGCCTCTGTCCCTTTATTACAGAGGCTAATATCAAGACCAATTCAGCTACTGGATGCATTTAAAAATTCATTTAATATTTTTATGAGTACATAACTGTGTTAATTGGTCCTTATATTTACCTAGAGTTAAAAGCAAAGTGCAGGGAAAAAAAACAAACATTCATACTCACCTGGATGGCTGCAGCATGGATCCAGTGCTGCAGCTGTCCCCACCGGTTCTACAACGAGAACTGAGTGATCAAAGATCACTGATCGCTCAGTTCTTGGTTACGCTGTGAGCACAGAGTGGTGATTATCAGTCATTGATCTGCCTCTTCAGAGCTCACTGGAGCATCAGGCTGTAAAGAGGATGGGATCAGCTGGCTCAGGCTCTCGGTGGCACGTTGAGAGGCTGAGCCAGCTGTCAGTTCAGGCATCTAGGTAGAGCCGGACATTATTGTTGGGATCCCTGCAGCAACTGAACCAGGTCTATGCTGTCAGCCGACAAGGGACTGCTGTTGGCTCAATTGGGGTCACAGGAGTGCAGAACTAAATGTGGTTACAAAATGCACCATGTGACCCAGGTATTAGTTTGGAAGAGGGTATATATTGCTACTAGATGGTGGCAGTGCAGTAGGTGGAACCCCTTTGATTCAGATTTTTCACAACGTCTACTGGTATGTTAACCTACAAAACAGTATATGAGTATAAACACAAGAGGTATAATGAAGAGGCCACTGCTTACCAAGGAAATACAAGGCATAGGGCTAAGATTGGATAACATTTAAAGTGGACCATAACACATTATTACAGGATAGGGATTTCAATAAAAATATTTTTTTTGTCTAAATATAAAAGGGGCTTTCCATTTTTTTAAAATAAAAAAGTGGTGTGTGCTTCCAGTCACCAGAAAAATTTAACTGCATTGAATGAGTCTTCAGGGGCAAAGGTTGCCCAAAACAAAGCCCTGTAAGTTAGGACCAAAAATGTTGCTAATATTTTAGTAAAACCAGAGGTCTTCTTTAGCATAGATTTGAAAATACATTGGAAAAACAATAAACAGCATCAAGGTAATCTACACAGTTTGTTCTTACCCTTGTCTACAGAAGCACTCACTTTAGGGATAAATACAGAAATATTAAATTGAGAAACAATGTTCTTGGAGATCAGTGCCTTTCTTCCATAAAGGTGCAGCAACATGCAAGGTTAATATTAATCCAAGCAACCAATACATCCAACAGATGTAAGAGTGTTAGCACTTCAGTGCTAACAGGTTAGATACACAATGGGAAGGGCCATTAACTATACAAAAAAATCCCTTGGCACTCAGCCTTGATAGCCAACAAAAGAATCCCAATTAAAACCTGTTTCCAATATTTATAATATATGTTATTCTTTCATGTGAATAAAAATAGGGTGTTTCCATTTGGTGGTTACATGTGCAGGTAGGATTTGACCACCAAAGGAATTTTCTTACAAAATATCATCCTATAACTTAAGGTTTCCCAAGAGTGCATATTTATTTCCATAGAGGGGGAAGGTAAAACACTGCCAAACACAAGAGAGAGTCTGATGAAGCTGCAGAGCACCAACAGATGATATGCTTGTTTCCCAGTCCAGCCATAACTGCTTTCATAGGGAAGCAATCATCACTTTTATTCAAGGGCATCTTTACAGTGAAAAACCCTTCACAAATGATTGCTTCTTATTGAGGATTATTGCTCTCTGATTGTCAAAGACCCTTTCATATTAGTATTGTGGAAGTTTGGATTTAGAGTGATACCACTTATTGGATAACTAAATCAATTTTAGTGCAAGCTTTCGAACCACGCTGGCCTTTTCTTCAGGCAATAAGCCTAATATTGCCTGGAGAAGAGGACAGTGTGCTTTAAAAGCTTGCACTACAAACTATTTAGTTAGCAAATAGATGGTATCACTCTAAATCCAAACTTCCACTTATGTCAAAGGGCTAAGGCAGGACAACACTCTCCTGCTGGTATAATATTATTAAGCAATGCTGTCTGTCAGGGAAATCCTGTAATGGAAGCTTGTCCTGTGGCCCATATGCTAAAAATTCACTGTGTAGCAGAACGCCTAGTGGCGATCCTATTCAACTCCTGGGCTGGTCAAATAGCAGGCCCTCATGCTGACCTCTAGCTACTGCAAGACAGAGAAATGACATAGAAGTCATCAATGGGAACCAAATCAGTTAGCCAGAGACATTTCTTTCACAGACCCAGAGGTATGCGATATTATTGGCACAGGAGCTCTGCTACAGAGCAAAGTTTCGGCAAACTATAAATATATATATAACTATAAAGTTGCTTTCATTACAGCATTTTGCAATTGTAATTTTTTAACCACCTAATTTTCAATTATGACTATTAAAGCAAAACTAAAGCGATCGATTTATCGGTTTAAAAAAACAATTACATTCCCGACATGCCATGAATAACAATTGGCACATTAGCATGTGCTCTCAACCAAACTGTCAAATCATCAAATGGCTGGTGTCATAACTGATTGCATGTGCAGCATCATAGCATCAACAGAGGGTTTAATTCTGCTTTAGGAGAAGGTGTGTGAGTGATTGAAAGTGAGCAAGAACATCATAACAAGGAAAACCCCCTTAAGGCATGATAAGGATGATCCATATACCACACCTCTGATGTGGCTCGCCACCTCCTGCTCTGGGATGTGGGTCGGCAAGCCCAGACCGCTGGTTCCTGACCAACCATCCCCGAGCATCAGTGTGAAAAATGGAGCCGGTGCTAGAGGAAGCATGAGGCTGCAGTAGAGAGCAGAGCCGATGCTTCCGGTATAGTGCTGGCTCCTGTCCACATGCACTTCGCCTGGGACAGCAGCCGCCAGCGATACCCGCCAGCAGTACCCACCAGCAGTCCCCACTAGCAGTACCTGCCAACATTACCCGTCAGTATTATCCATCCTGGGGGACAGCCAGTAGCAGCCACCAGCCATACCCATCCAAGGGGACAACCAGTAGCAGCCCGCAGCCATACCCTCCCTGGGGGACAGCTAGAAGCAGCCACCAGCCATACCCACTTGGGGGACACCAGCACCTGCCAGCCATATCCGCCCTGGAGGACAGAAGCAGCCGCCAGGCATACCTGCTCTGGGAGACAGTAGCAGCTGCCAGCCATACCCGCCTGGGGGACAACAGCAGCCAACAATACCTGCAGGAATCCTGAGGAAGAAATGAGGTCAGCTTTTAATTAAAATCAAACAGCAATGGGCATACAGTATGAGTATCTACTCTCTACACTGGTACACTAGCTACACTGGGCTGCTTTTTAAACTGATCTGCGGGTTACCTGCACTGCGTCATAGTCTTCTGTTATTATCTGTGGGTTTCAGAAAGTGCACCACACCTGCAAGATGTAATAGAATTCTATGGCAAAGTGCAGCTAACCCGCAGGAAAGCCACAGGTGCGCTGCACTGCACCCACAGTGCAGCTAAAAACCTCAGTGCATCAGTGTGAAAGCAGCTTTATGTCCCTTTCACACGATCAGTCCGATCAAATTAAAATCCCTAGTAGACCAGGCATATAGAGATAAGATCATCAATTCAGGAAAATATCAATTCTTGTATAAAGAACTTTATAAACATCCATTTTCTATCACCTGCTAAAGGTGCACAAGGATCCCATTTGTCCACCTAGGAGGCCAATCATTGCGGCTATGGATAGCATTACGAGTGGTCTGTCCCAGTATGTAGATTGCTTTTTGCAACCTATTGTTCAGTCCCTACCATCTTATGTCCACGATTCCTCCCATTTGTTGGATTCCCTGTCGCACTACACATGGGAGAGCTCCTACACTTGGCTCTCTCTCGATGTGACTTCCTTGTACACATCAATCCCGCATGAAGTTGGACTCACGGCATTAGGACATTTTTTAGCACAGGAACCTAATCTACATCATCTACAGGCCCAGTTCATCTTGGATTGTACGCAATTCTGCTTGGAACACAACTACTTTAAGCATCTTGGGGGTTACGATCTCCAGGTGCATGGCACTGCCATGGGTGCTTCCTTTGCACCTTGTTATGCCAATCTCACCATGGGTTGGTGGGAGGAGTCATGCATCTGGAGAAGTAACCCCTTTGCATCTCAGATTGTCTTCTATGGAAGTTATATCGATGATGTGATCGTTATATGGGATGGTCCTCCCTCTTCCATTTCCCCTTTTGTCCAGTACTGTAACAACAATAACATGGGCATCTTGTTTACTCATGTACATGATACTCAATCTCTTGTGTTTTTGGACCTCGAAATATGCCATGCGGAGGGCCGTATTGTGTATAAGACACATTTCAAGCCCTCAGAGGGAAATTCGTATCTCCATTTTGCGAGCTGCCACCACCCTAAATGGAAGCAGAATATCCCAAAGGGCCCATTTTGTAGATTGAGAAAGAGCTGTACACTGGACAGTGACTACAAGGCACAAGGGCAACTTTTAATAAATACATTTATAGACAAGCATATGACTCTGATGTAGTTCATAAAGCCTTTTTGGAGTGCCAAGCCCCATCACCAATCAGGACAAGCCGACAACTTCTGTTACTAAGTCAGAGGTCAAGTTCATTACCCAGTATCATAATCAACACGAAAAGATGGAACACATCATTAGACGCCACTGGGGTATTCTTTTACAGGACCCGAAGTTAGCTCCGGTTTTGCCTGAGAGACCAAGGGTCATCTATCGCAAAGCTAGAAGTGTGAAAAATATAGCCCCAAGTAGGATTCCCCACTGTACTACTTCAGCAGGAACATTAACCACCTTTTGCAATCTGACTGGTATGTTTCAGTGTAAAAAAATCAGATGTAAAATGTGCTGGTTCGTCCAGCACCACCAGAAGAGTTTTAAAGATAATTCAGGTAAAAGATATCATATCAAGCAATTCTACAGTTGCTCAACAGAATGTGTTATATATTGTTTGACTTGCCCCTGTGGCTTCCTATATGTAGGCCGCACTATTCGGACAGCAAGGGCCCGATTCGGGCAACATTGGAGACTTATTGAAAAGGGATCAGATGAACATAGCGTCCCTAGGCACTTCCTTCATGTCCATAATAAATCCACTGAAGGGTTAAAAGTCTTGGTGTTTTGGAACCTATCCCTACTTGTGTCTCCCAGGCTGAAAGGTTTGAGAGGTTATGCCGTAGGGAAACCTACTGGATCTTTACCTTGAATTCTCTGGCACCTGGGGGTTTGAACGAGCAGGTAGAAGTCAACACAATTCTATGATACCTATAGCTATACTTGCAACTAACAGTATATCTCCTCTTCTTGCTTCCCCCTTTTTTTTACCGCCCCCCTTTTTTCTATCCATTACCGCCCCCTCCCTTTTATTTTTTTTACCACCCCTCCTCGTAGTCTGTGTGTATATATCCATTGCCCTTTAGATATGCTGATAGGAATTGTTACCTGGGGTATATCTTGATACATGTATAATTTGTATTTTTTAGTGTAATTTATTATGTAGTGATCATAATAGGTTATTTTATTTGAAGTCACCTTTTATATAGTTATTATTTGATTTTTTACCATTTATTATAAAATACTATCATAGATGTGTTACTATGCAGCCATTCATTCGGATCAGATGACATTTTTTATAATTTTTAAGGATTTTTTATAATCATGCCCATTTTCCTTTATCCTATTTAATATACTTTTTAGCTCATTGCCTGCTGTGCTATAGGTACACTTGTGCCATGCTATGACAGCTATACATGTTGGAGATTTGATTACAGCTAATAAAGTTGGCCAGTATAGTCCTGTTGATTGGACGACTGACCACGCCCAGTCTCTGTACCGATTGGATGTTTTTTGTTTTATTCTGTCCTGACAGTATAAATTTTCCCCTCTAGAGGGAGCAGGTTTGCCTGAAGTAGGCGCCACCTCAGAAACGTGTTGCGGCCCGCCCCGTCTTGCTTTGGTCTCTCTGTGAGAGCAGGTGTGAGAACTGGAGACATTGCTGGTTATACACCTCTATATGGCAGGTCTGAGCTGTGGTCTTCTCATCCCTTGTGGCAGCTGACTGCTTGATTGGTGATCCACATCCACCCTGTGTGCAGCTTGCAAGATACTTTTATGTAAGTGTATCTAAATAAAGTGTTACTAGCTTTTACTAGCCCAGGCGCCCTCTTTCTGATGTTTTTGTTAGTCCGATCGGGTCTGCCTGTCTGTTTTTTAGGCGAACCCAGTAGGACCCACCATTTACCTCTATAGAACAGCAGATGTAAACATACAGAAATCCGTTTACACTCGCCTACCTCAAATACGATCCGCTAAAAAAAAAAAAAAACATCCCTTCTGTCTGGGTTGGTAGGATTGGAGGGCCCATAGAGAATATAGGGCTGCATCCGTGTCTGCTCTGCATATGAGTGGACATGGACCTGTCATCCACCCGCTCATTGTGGCCCACAACTGGTTACAAAGTCTCTTAAGTGGCCCTCGCTCTTTAAAAGGTTGGGCACTCCTGCTCAAAGTAAAACTCTTGGTGTTGATTATAATTCTTCTGTATATGTGAAAGTGTATCTAAACACCAAAATAACACAAATGTAATATTATGCAGCTTTCCAGTTATTAGATGTAATGGTTGCTTTGTTTTCTTTTTTAAGTGCAGAACTACAAAACTCTTGTTCTCATGCTTTGGAGATGAGGAGAGGAGGAGGTGTTTGTTGTTTAAACCAGGAAAGCAGCTTAGGGTGACCACACTACTCCTTCATGTATACTATATAGAACAAATAAGCATTGTTACCATAGAACAATTCTGTTACTGACAGGATCACCAGTTGAAAATGAAGCTGGGAAATAAAGGCCTGAAGAAAGAAAATTGCTGCAGCCGCCACACCTAGGGACTGATAAGCTGCAATATATTATATTTTTGTTCTTGGGTTTAGATCCACATAATGTTTGAAGCAGAAATAAATAATAAAAACTAAAAACTGCCAGCAAGTAGAGTTTAAAAAGACTTAAGAAGTCTCTTCTGAAAAAAACAAAAAACAAAACAAAAAGTTGTTTTTACCTGCTAGCAAACCTTTTCAATCTGCACACTAACTGTAGTGCATGCTCAGTACAGTGTACAGTCCGGACATTTGTAAGAATGGTGCCAAGTGCCAAGTTAATGGAACTCTAGTGCACATCCACAGAAGTAACAGTGCAAGCCCAGTAGGCAAAGCATGAAGCCAGTGGACCCAGAAGAAGAGGAAAATAATGTGGCACTGGTGGGAGCTTGGATTTCATGTCACTGGAGGAGACTGGGTCTGCTATAAAAGTTCAGCTGAGAGCTGACATAAGCACACTGGCAACTGTGACTGTTATCATCAGTCATGAATGTAACCTTTTTGGGAAACCATTGAACTAGTTCCACTTTAACTCAGTTTTGGAGTGCCAATAGGGAGTGTACACATCGTGCAGGCAGTGGTGTAGACACCTGAAGACAGCCTCCTTTACACAGAAGAAGAGAGAAGACTCAGGACTGGGGCACCTTATGACAAGAGATTTATGTGATCCTGCTGTGTTACTCCAAATGGACAAAGCGCATATTCCCTTTAGGGACTTCACCTGCTCATATGTTTTAAGGAAAATATTTAACAATAACCACTTGATACAGAAAAGGAGTACGGAAATGAGCATCCCACTAGTTTATATTTTTGACATTAAGTGTTAGTAAACCCAGGACCCTGCATTCACTATATCTGGTCTCCCACAGTACACAGAACATGGAAATGCAATTCTTGTAGTAAATATAAACGGCTAAATACCTTTCTTATCAGCAGTATATAGCAGTCTTGTGACTTCTATCAATGTCTGTGTAAAGCTTGTAGGAGGAGTTTTCGTTCTCCTCTGACTGTACTATGAGGCTGCAGAACTCTCGACCCTCTGTTTGGGCAGTGCTGATTGGCCCTGTGCTGATCACATGCACCCTCCCCAACAAAAGACAAATCTCCAGCAATACACACCAAACTGAGCATGTGCAGAGTGCCCCCAAGGCTCTGTACTCTCAGGAGATGGATTGTGGGAGAAGGGGAGGATCAGAGAAGATGGGATAAAACAGCCTTTTTACACAATGCAGAGGATTAACCCCTTAGGTTCCACAGTAAGTATAACAAGCATACTTTACTGCCTATACAGACTGATTTTACTGTTGTGGGTTTAGTAACACTAATGAACTAGATTGGAATTCTATCAATAGTCAGACTGCAATATCACAAAACATTGTGCAGCACCCTGATGTTTAGGCAGGGTGGCTACTAAATGTATCTGCCAAGCGCTAGTTGCCTTGGCCAATTGATAGGGGCCAATTTATTTCACCCTAATCTGGAATTGCTGCACTTCTCTCTTCTGTCACTAGGTGGCCGGGTACCTGGTGACATTAGATAAGACAAGGGCATTGAAAGAACAGATTGAATGAATGGGGTGTCTCAGCCAATGGGCAGGGATTTTCTTGGGTGCCTTGGCATGCTGGGAAAGCCTATTTATTTGGGTGGAGGCAGGTGATCGGGGTTCTGTGCCACCTGGATGGCTGTCTGGGTGGACGTGTGTTACAATGCCCTGGGCTGCTAGGCCATAAGCCTTGGGCCTATCCCGGGGACATCTGGCTGCTAGGCTGTCTGAGGGTGTATCCAGAAGCAAGAGGGCAGGGTTGGGACTGCGGCTTGAAGACCAATCAGAAGTAATGGTTCCACTGGCCGGGGAACCAGTCGTGGTCGGAGGTAGAGGGAAAGCTGTCGCCACTAAGGGACCATCCACCTCGCAACCAGAGACCACTGTGAGTAATCTGAGGCCAGTACAAGAGCAGACTTCTCGCCAGCCGGGGACAGTGAAGAAGTGGGAAAACTTCAGAAAGTGCCAAGTCAGGGACCCAGCGGGACAGCAGAGGTGACGCTTGTGGGGTGCCAAGCCAAGGACCTAACGTGTCAGCAAGGGTGGAGCTTGAGGAGTATCTGTGAGTGCCAAGCCAGGGACCCAGTGGTGAAGCAGGGGTGACACTTGAGGAAGATACTGAGTGCTAAATTGGAAGAGCTCAGGGGATCCAGTGGCAGTGGATCAGTACGTCTAGTGAAAGACTGAGGGCTCAGTGGAAGTGAAGTTCTACAATAGGAGATTGTAGAAGAAGTGAAAGAGTTCATTGCAACCTTTGTTAGAAACTGTTACAAGACTGTTGCCATAGGAAACAGCATTCCTACACATGCAGATGTAGTGTCTGGCTAGATACCTTTCCCTGCATGGCTGTCTACCTATAGAAGTCTTGGAGTCTGCCAATAAACATTGCATCTACTTAAAGTGACACTAAAGATTGTTTTTTTTTTTTTTTTTAAATAACAAACATGTCATACTTACCTCCACTGTGCAGCTCGTTTTGCACAGATTGGCCCTGATCCTCGACTTCTGGGTCTCTCGGTGGCTCTCGTGGCTCCACAGCGGATAATTCCCTGGGAGAAGTGCTCTCCCGGGGGGGGGGTTACCTTGTGGGCGCGCTCTTGAGTCCAGCATTCGGTGTCCATAGACACCAAATGCAGGACTCAGCCCCCGCCCCCGGAACTCGATTTATTGGATTTGATTGACAGCAACGGGAGCCAATGGCTGCGCTACTATCAATCTATCCAATCAACAGCCGAGAACCCCAGGCAGAGAGGCAGCGTGTCCCCGTGGGTCAAGTTCGAGGGGTCAGGTAAGTAAAACGGGGGGGCTGGGGGGCCGGTCACTGACAGGTGTTTTTTCACCTTAATGCATAGGATGCATTAGGTGAAAAAAACCCCAAATCTTTACAACCCCTTTAGGGGTGTCCTGGCCCAAACCCTCTCTCCCCTAGTTCTGTTTAAGAGTAAATAAATCTCTTGGCATTCAAGAAGTGTCTGGTGCCCATCAATCTACTTTGCATTACACCCACCATGCCTTGTAACCCACTCTACACAGAAGGATGCCAGCTGTCCCTAACCTGGGAGGTCACCTCAGGGGCCCTGGGACTTGGCTACAATTGATTATAATTAATTTACTGACTTTACTTTGCCCTTGGAAATTATGATTAAAGCGACTTTATCACATGCAGATATGTTGAGTGAAATTATACAGTGGTATAGGATTTCAAATTTAAATACGGACATTCGATTTTACTAGAACAGCAAATCCCCCAGCCCCCATACCCATCCCCACTTCTCAAGAGCATAGTGCTGCTTAACCCACAGAACTATCTAAGGCCACAGTTGTTGGTCAGGGACCATATTCAGAGACATAATTACTTTACATCAATATCTGAGCAGAATTAAAAAAAACAGAAGGAACTCAACAGCCCATCAGAGATTATAGCACAAATATACATGAGAGTTTAATCTCTTGTGGTCATGATATTTAACTCTTTGTTTGCAATTGCCTCAGCCGATGATGTCAAGTTATTGCAAGCAATAAAGGCTAAATTCCACACCTCACTAATATATAGCTTAATCATGTGTAGCCGTGCACCCGTAGGGTTGCTGAATGCAGTGGTTCACCTGTCACCCTGCCCAGCCAGAAATCCATCTCTCAGTCACTCAAAGACCTAGCACAGTCCATAAGCTTTGTTTTTGTTTTTTTATTGAGGGGATTGAACTTGGATGGGAAATAGGGAACTATGGTATGCCCAGGAATATTCAGTGCAAACTTGCTTGGGACTTCTATATACACTCCAGTATATACACTTTAGTCTTCTCTCCAGCACAAACTCTTGCTTAAAGTGGAGTACCACCCATTTAAAAGTCATCAGCTACAAAAAGTTTAGCTGCTGACCTTTAATAAACACACACTCACCTGTCCCATGGTCCAGTGGTGCGCCACCTGAAGCCTCGCTCCTCTCCCCCTACTCTCCGCAGCGCCAGCATTGCAAGTGTGGGCGCCCAGGTGTGACAGCTTGTGGATTCACAGCCGGGCGCACTGCGCTGTAAAGAATGGCATGGCAATCTTCTGGGACCACCTCGGCACAATGAGAGGAAGTGGGAGCTGGGTACCTGTCAAAACTAGGTACCTACTTCCCCCCCCCAAAAAAATGACATGCCAAATGTGGCATGTCAGGGGGTCATGAGCACTTAAACGGAAGTTCCACTTTTGGGTGGAACTCTGCTTTAAGACCTCTTACCCTTCTCTCCTCCAGTACTTCACTTGCTGCACACCATTACTCTATAAACATTACTCTATAAACTATTATTATTACTCCAGCACTTTACTTGCTGCAGACGGTTACTCCTCCAGCACTTCCCTTGCTGCAGATGGTAACTCTTCCAGACTAGCTAGCACTGCATGGTTAGGCCTGACACTAACTCAGTGAACTGCCTTTTGGGGGCAGGGACCTCGGGCCCCTGTGGTGTAGAATAGTTCAGGTGCTAACTGTCCTTTGTTCAGCTACCAATTCCAGATAGCTCTCTTCAGGCCCTGCCAGCCAGCCCGGCTGCAATGACCTCTTTCTCCTTCCCTTCCCACAGTGCTCACTTCTGGTTCTGCACCCATCTCCAACTACAATCTCCCAGCTCTCTCAGGTGTGCCTCCCCAGTTCTCCCAACTTGCCACCAGACTGGTGAGCTCCCCATGGGCCCCGACAGCCTCCACACTCTCTCACTACAGCTCTTCCACCCAAGAACTCCTCCTTAGCAGGGCTGACCCTAGGTATTTAAGGAGGCCTGCCCCCTGCCAATCCAGGTTGGGGATTGGTCAGGGCTCCTTAGAATACCCCAGGCATCTCCACCTCTCCTATCCCCCTCTCTTTCCAGATCTTTCTAGCAAGCTCTAGAAAGAAGAGGGAGGTCTCAGTGATGATTCGTGTTAGTCACCAGCTGCTACCCTGAGCCACTCCCAGCCCAGAATGAAAGAGGGTGCTACACATGTTTGTCTTATATGCCTATCAGTAGTTATTTGGTCAGTGTTCTCACAATTACGCTTGTTAAAATTGTCTCATCTGCATACACTAGTAATTTTTTTGTGCTTTTAAATTCTTGCTGAGCATGTACACTACAGGGAGAGAAAAGGATAATTTTACAGTGCTTATTGTAACCTATAAATACACACAGTGCAAATGATAATAAAAATCCTGCCCTTGCATTAGAAGTCCACCCAGCTTTGTCATTTTATAGACTCAGGTACTTTTTAATTGCAAAGACCACTAAAAAAAAAATATTTTTTTCTTGAGCTGAAGGGGGTCTTCTGACTTCTCCCCACATCCCTTGCATCCC
This sequence comes from Lithobates septentrionalis, assembly GCA_037952835.1. NCBI lineage: Eukaryota > Metazoa > Chordata > Amphibia > Anura > Ranidae > Lithobates > Lithobates septentrionalis. The sequence goes on along the minus strand of JBBDGP010000108.1, from coordinate 12,150,752 downwards.
CTCCCCCCAAGTTTCTTAGTTTGATTTAGTTGAAATTGTCCAGGGGCATTCAAAAAATGAAACCAATTTTCAGTTTCTAAATGTACCCTTATATCCCTGGTGCCCTAGGCATTTTCCTGCTAGAGCCAATCGGGTATATAAAAATCATAGGCTATTGGGCAAAAATCTAAATGATGTACAAAACAGGGACCAGAACACAATATATCTCCTAAAATATACCACATCAAATTGTCCTGTAGGTTTGATGTTGTTTTTTCACATGAACATGAAAGATGTAAGGTGACTTGGGCTCCAGTCACTAATCACAGGTGCACAGTGCAATACAGCTTTGAAATACATCAGAAAATATTGGAAATTGATTTCCACCTATCCATCTTTCACAGTTGTGTGACATAACCATATCTGTGTGTCTGTCTTTCACGCAAGGGCATTACTGGAGTCTCATAAATTCAGTCACTGCCATGAAGCATGACAACTGTTTTCATGGCCAAAGGTGTACCAATGCTCTACTGAACAGGAGTTTTTCATTCCTAATTTTTTATTTTTCTGACCACGATGAATATATTACATTGTTTTAGAATAAACATTGTGATTAGGGTTTAAACCATGCTTCTAGAAGAAAACTGAATATTTTTGGAAATATACACACCAAAATAAGTAAATTATGAACAGGAAAAGCATGTGCTGCTTGGAAAGGTTTCAGTGACCCCAAAGCAGAAGAGGATTCTTTAGCAGTTTCAGGTATGGGCAACTTAAATGTGGAGCGGACCAATCCAGTGAGGATCTGCACTAAGACCTTCTCCTCTTGGGAAGTCGCAGAGGGTCCCTCTCCACCTGAATCCTCCGAAGAGGAATCATCCATCCCATCCCGATCCTCTGAAAGGGATTCATCTCCTTTATCCCAGAGCTCCTCTGTCTGAGGGTCTTGGGGAACAGAGGAAAGCCTAGTGCGTTTTCTTCCACTGAGTGAAGACGTCATCACGGCCATTAATCTTTCCTCTAGACCATTAATGGTTGAGGAAAAAACCTCTTGTGTAATATATACAGGGGCTGAAGTGCCAGAAGCAGGTGTAGCCCCTGACCCCGATGGCTCTCCCTGGCTAGCCGTCCCTGGCCCATCTTTAGGGGGGGAGGATGCTGCCGACAGGGGGCCCTCAGAACCTGAACGAGATCCCCTAGTGTCTCTGGTTCCTGGGGTGCTTGAACCTCTTCTACCCATAGTGCAAAGCAACAAGGTGTGAGGTATACAAATGAACACTGCCCGCTGAGCGATGTAGTCTGGCTAAAAGCCTTGCTACCCAATGCTCAGTCTGGTGTTACTTCAGTAAATGCTGCTTAGGAGAATGCCTGTGTCCCACCTTACATGCGACCGTCAGCTCTGTGTCTCTCAGAAGGCTGTGTGCACCTGTACAGAGTGCCTTTAATAGCCTGCAGCTGGCCTGAGTGGGAGTCTAAGAACCTGTGCTGACGTCCCGCCCCCTCCTCTACCGCCCGCCCCTCGAGTTTTGAAAAAAATGAGCGCTTCCCGCGCTGCCAACTTTCCTGTCATGCTTCCGGAGAAAGGCTGGGGATGGGGGGGGGGGGGGGGGAGGGAGGGAGGCTGGTAACAAGATCTGCCTGAACAGCTATCTTCAGAGATGGTGGCCATTAGGCCGCAGAGCCCGGGTGGTATAACCACTTTCTAGACCCCTGTGGCCCCTCTCTAGCCTGGGGGGAAACATTCAAACATGAGAAATCCCCCTTTCCACCTTACCTGTTTGCAGCCTGCTTGAGATGCTGGGACATAATCAGCAATGAACACCTGAGACAGACATGTCAGCATGTGCAGGTTTGTGCTCTTGGCAGCCCCCGGTGGTCACAATAGGCATAGCATGCATTTACCTTAAAGGAGAAAAACCACTAGAACTCAAAAATTCTGTGGAATCTCCTCTTACCTTATCCAGCCGCCGGGTGCTGTTTACACAGACCCAATCTTCACCTCTCACGGTGGGCTCCGTTTGAAAAAACCGTCAGAGAATGGGGCCCCCATCAGTAGGGGGATCCAACAGTTCTGGGACCGTAAAGCACCTCGCCAGAAATTAGGAAGTTTAAAGCCATTTTCTGATCTGCGGGGTCCAGCTCTCTAAAAAGAGAAGCATTACGGGTAAAACCTCGTTTCTTCGGACACGAGGCCCGGGTACCATTCAATTCGGCCATGAAAAGACAGTTTGAATGGATCCGGTTCGCCTGGCTTGCCCCAGTATAGGATCTTAGGATATTCCCTTTGGAGCTCAGCACAGGACATCTTTACACGTCCATCACCTAAGACACTGGCGTAAAAACTGAGGTATCCCTGCAAGGGGGAGGGATTATATAGGGGGTTGAACTTCCTGATAGGGTGTGCCAGTGTCCAATCACCAGTGATACCTATATAACCCATCAGTAATTACTGTGGCTCTGTGTCCCGTGATGTTCGAGAAAGAAATATATTTAGTTTGAGAGGGAAAGGTATCAACTACATTTTTACTTTCCTACACATTAATTCATTGAGTCAGAATCTAGCTGGTTCCCTCCTAGCTGGGGTTAGTGAAGGACCACTTATTAGTTCCCTTCCATAATCACATTGTGGCATTCTCCATCTACCAACAGGAAGCCTGCATTCGCTTGGGCCATGTGTTAATGGCCACTTTGGATCCTGCTAGGTGACCAGAGGTTACCCAAGTGTAGGAAGCCCTCTCAGTTTCTTTTCGGGAGCTTACTAAATACTTTGACTCTGTCAAGTGATTCTGAAAATGTTGCTAGCACACAGGAGAAAAATGCAAAAACACTGCAACAATGCCTGTCAACACTCATAAATTACAAGTTATTGGACTCCTTAAGCTGGGTACACGGGCTGAAAACCGGGTGTAAATGGTCAGTTTGGTAGGAACCGGACGACTTTCAGCCCATATGTACAGCTCCTTGTGCAAAAGAAGCCAGTCTATCGAATAAGCATGCTGGAAAACAATCCAATTAGCGCTCACAGCCAATGGTTCTGAGCACTGATCACTGTGTTCTGGCTGGGGGGGGGGGGGGGGGCAGTCCCTCTATCAGAATACAATAGCTCATTGGAGGAGATTGCCACTAACATCGGATGTGATAGTACAGCGTTCTGTAATTTTTCTTTTCCGTTCGGCTCGCTGGGTTGAACGAAAAAAACTTCACGTATGTACCCAGCATTAGGCTCACTCTGTGTGCATACTATATTTTAGAGCAGTAAAAACAGTGCATGCATTTTAAATAAAGTGACCCCGATTGACATTCATCTTTTAAAGAGAGAATACTTAGCCTAGTGAATGATCTGACTTCAAAAATCCTGTTTTTGTTTTTTGTTTTTCTTGCGCAAATGAAAAAACTTTTTGCAAAATGAATTTTTAATTTGTTATTCATTCACTAAGATAAGTGAACATGCTCGATTTTTTTTAGTAAATTAACTCCACTGTCTCAAAAAGAAATGCAGTGCATACTTGCAAAATGTACAAAGTGTTTCAAATGACATACAAGTAAGCAAATAAAGGGGGTAAAAAATTACAGAAACATTACTGCCCCTCTGCTCAATAGGTTCAAAGTATAACTAAGGGCAAAACTATAAGAGGGGAATTTCCAATAGGGGCACTAGTTCTGATAACCCTGGTGGGGTCATAAGAACCCCTTTTAGTGCATTTCCTCTTACTTCCTGTTTTGGCTATGGGACAGGACAGGAAGTGAAGTGTCTCTCCAGTGGGACACAGATGGCAAAACTGACACGTGTTACAACTTTCCTTTATTCTGTCCAAAAATTACTGGCTTTAGTTCTACTTTAAAACATTGAGCATTTGCTACTCATGTTAGAAACACCAGGAATGTGGAACATTATTGAATTTCAGATCTTAAACTTACTACTGTTGAGGATCAAAGTATAGTTGCTGGCCTTCGCCTTCCTCCAATTAGACGTGAGGACACAACAGTTGTGTGCTAATGTATTTTTTATAGGCATATTTAGACTTCAGAGAAAAAACCCACATGACTGCACAGAGTTACAGTGTGTGATAGAAATATGTATTTATACCTAGCAACTCTGGCAGTCATTGATTTACATGTAGAGGTCAAACATGAATATGTGAACTGTTGTGGTCCCAGAGAAACCTATCCTAAGTGCATCCTTTCAGGGCATGTTTACACTCTTAATCCTTTGTGCTGCCAGTCTTTTACATTAATTACAATATAAGGTATGAAAGATCTTTTTTGGGGGGACCCAATGACGTCTCTTTCCCTGGGGCAAAGGTCTCGGAGAAGACTCCAGGTAACCATCTCATGCTGTAAATACATCCATATCACATACATATTGCCTCCAATTAGCATATACAGTATCTCACAAGAGTGAGTACACCCCTCACATTTTTGTAAATATTTTATTATATCTTTTCATGTGACAACACCGAAGAAATCACACTTTGCTACAATGTAAACTAGTGAATGTACAGCTTGTATAACAGTGTAAATTTGCTGTCCCCTCAAAATAACGCAACACACAGCCAATGTCTAAACCACTGGCAACAAAAGTGAGTACACCCCTAACTGAAAACGTCCAAATTGGGCCCAATGAGTCTCATGTGACTCATTAGTATTACAAGGTCTCAGGTGAATGGGGAGCAGGTGTGTTAAATTTGGTGTTATCGCTCTCACTCTCTCATACTGGTCACTGGAAGTTCAACATGGCACCTCATGGCAAAGAACTCTCTGAGGATCTGAAAAAAAGAATTGTTGCTCTACATAAAGATGGCCTAGGCTATAAGAAGATTGCCAAGACCCTGAAACTGAGCTGCAGCACGGTGGCCAAGACCATACTGCGGCCTCACAGGACAGGTTCCACTCAGAACAGGCCTCGCCATGGTGGACCAAAGAAGTTGAGTGCCTGTGCTCAGCGTCATATTCAGAGGTTGTCTTTGGGAAATAGTCGTATGACTGCTGCCAGCATTGTTGCAGAGGTTGAAGGGGTGGGGGGGTCAGCCTGTCAGTGCTCAGACCATACGCCGCACACTGCATCAAATTTGTCATCCCAGAAGGAAGCCTCTTCTAAAGACGATGCACAAGAAAGCCCGCAAACAGTTTTCTGAAGCAGACTAAGGTCATGGATTACTGGAACCATGTCCTGTGGTCTGATGAGACCAAGATAAACTTATTTGGTTCAGACAGTGTCAAGCATGTGTGGCGGCAACCAGGTGAGGAGTACAAAGACAAGTGTGTCTTGCCTACAGTCAAGCATGGTGGTGGGAGTGTCATGGTTTGGGGTTGTATGAGTGCTGCCGGCACTGGGGAGCTACAGTTCATTGAGGAAACCATGAATGCCAACATGTACTGTGACATACTGAAGCAGAGCATGATCCCTTCCCAGACTGGGCCGCAGGGCAGTATTCCAACATAACGACCCCAAACACACCTCCAAGATGACCACTGCCTTGCTAAAGAAGCTGAGGGTAAAGGTGATGGACTGGCCAAGCATGTCTCCAGACCTAAACCCTATTGAGCGTCTGTGGGGCATCCTCAAACGGAAGGTGGAGGAGCGCAAGGTCTCCAACATCCACCAGCTCTGTGATGTTGTCATGGAGGAGTGGAAGAGGACTCCAGTGGAAACCTGTGAAGCTCTGGTGAACTCCATGCCAAACGGGGTTAAGGTAGTGCTGGAAAATAATAGTGGACACACAAAATATTGACACTTTGGGCCCAGTTTGGACATTTTCACTTAAGGGTGTACTCACTTTTGTTGCCAGCGGTTGAGACATTAATGTCTGTGTGTTGAGTTATTTTGAGGGGATAGCAAATTTACACTGTTATACAAGCTGTACACTCACTACTTTACATTGTAGCAAAGTGTCATTTCTTCAGTGTTGTCACATGAAAAGATATAATAAAATATTTACAAAAATGTGAGGGGTGTACTTTTGTGAGATACTGTAGGTGTTAAATAGCTATCTGCTTGATATGATTACAGACCCACTACGATTTGTTTGCCCATGCTATGCAGAGTTGAGATTCTAGCGTGTCACAATGCCACTAAATACACTGGTAAGTGTTTCTTTAGACCACTTTTCAGCAGTTCACTATTAGGTGGGCCAATAGAGTATTCATCTTGCACAGCAAATAATGGGGTGTACTATGTCAAATAACTGGTGAAGCATCGTTTTCCATTGTTTCCACATCTCTAATAAGAAGGCTAGGTTCTTTTGGCTAGTTTGTTATGGTTACACGTGCTCACCTTTGATGTATCCAGATGAGACTTGGATAATTTTCAACAGTTATTTTCCTCTCATTCATATAAGATCTAGTTATAGAAAAAAAATTAAACAGTAAAGAAAATATAAATTAATAAGCTCTCATTTTAAACCACATATCTATTGCATCAGGTTTTTACAAGGGTTAGCTGTTAATAAATGTACTGCTGAAACTGCTCCTGATTGATTTAATCCTGACCCAGAAATGCTTGTGAGTCCAGGCTGTTATTCGAGCTTTGCATTCCTGTAAAACTACCCTGCAAATCTCTGAGGCCAAGGTCAATGTTATCCTATACACCTCGGTCATGTTCTTATCCCACATGTCCTCATACATATGGCCTTTATTTCCAATGCATGCTGCTAAAGGTACCAAAACATGCTTAAATCATAGGTCAAACTTTTAATAAAGTCAAGCTTGGGTGGGGGTAAATTGCATATGAATGAGAAATATTTACTTACAGTCTTTACAAAACCAGATATGAGATTTGGAACTTTAGCTCCAGTGCAATGTCTCTGTTCTTGATCCAACGTACACCTTCATCCAAGGAGATAAAATGTGATGCAGTACCAGAAATATGCAGTATAATGAATGAAATGCCGGTCACCTTAAACTCATCGCTCCTCTTCTCAGCAGGATGACATATTTCTGAGAAATCCAGCAATAGTGATAATAATTAATTCATACCATGAAACGCGGCAGCTCATGTATGGAGATCATTAGTTATGGGTCTGTTAGTGCTGTTACAGCTCAGCCCATCCTGCAGCTAACAGACAGTCTGCAATCTCATCCTTTACACGCTGCTACAGCTGTGGAACTGCAGAGGCCTGATGTTTAGAGCATCTGCAGGCTAAGTGCTCAAAGGAGGTTAAATACATGTAATCACCACTTCCTAGAGCTCATCCACAAGGATAAAAAGCCACATGGCATTGATAGAATAATATAAGGGTGAAATGTGTGAATGTGTGCTATTTGAATGGTTAATATGTTAAAGGGAAAGTGTCATGAAATCTATAAGAAAATAATACGTTGAATTAAACTATTTCATTTACAAAATGTTTTACTCTTAGAAAAAAATATGTAGTAATAAATATAGTTATTTATGGATAGCTTTGTGGTTAATTAATGACTTTGCCTGAACATCCACCTTATCCCTTTGGACCACAAATCCATTGTCTCTTTATAACTTATATTGGCTTTTGCTTCTAATTTTTGCTCAACATACCCTACGAATTCCCATGCCTGATTTTTAATGAATCATGTGCTTACTTGTATGCATTGTTTAACAGTATTGCTAATAGGAATATCACTCCGAGGGAATTGCACTACAGGACAAGGGAGTGCACAGGGCAGAACTTTAGACAAGGGCACACTAGATTCAGTTTGCCTGATTGTTCAAGTGCCTAAAAATATGAGATGTTGTCAGTAAATTATCTGATGTCAGTGGGTATCTTTAGGCATCTCCAGCTACTCTTTGGCTATAATGACCTGACAGGTTGGAAGATTTAGTTCAGTTGTTACTGCTTAGCCCCAAGATGCTGCAGGTGTCTTGAATGTACCTTTCTTACCCTTCTCATAGAAAATGAGTACTGTCCGTGATACTAAAAAAAGTTGTTACTGCTTAGCCCCAAGATGCTGCAGGTGTCTTGAATGTACCTTTCTTACCCTTCTCATAGAAAATTGAGTACAGTCCGTGATACTAAAAAAAGTATCACGGACAGTACTCAATTTTCTCTGTCACAATTGCACTAATACGGCTACAATATAATCAAGTATGTTACCCTTCTCGTGGAAGATTAGCTTCCTGGTATACTGTAGGCACCACTCCACAGTTTCACCAAGGAGTGACAACCAACCTCCACAGATGAGGCTTAGTAAAAAAAAAGTGAGACAAATCACAGTCAAAGAGGCAGATGGTTGGGGCAGGCAGCAGACAAATAAGATCAGAAAACATGCTAATGGTCGGCTCAAGCAGCAGGAGAAGCAGAGTCCAAATACAGTTGTTACCAGAAAGCAATATCAAAAACAGTAAAAAAAAAATCCCCACACTATGAGGTTATTTGAAAAAACATAAAACGATATAAAACTTATGTGAATAAATATGTGTGTATAGATATATATACACAAAAAAGTGAATCGATCACCTATCACTGCTGCCACGTTAAATAAATGCATTAAACAATGCATGTGTAAATATTATTCAATTTACAGTAGCTCTGTGATAAAAGAAAAGCAAATAAAACAGTCTCTTATTGGTGTGTAAAGTCCACCAAAAAAAGTGCAAAGAGCAGTGCTTCGAATTCTTCCCCAAAAGAAAACTTCTCTTCATCCAAACAAAAACGCCATCCATGCTCAAGTGGTCCCTCTCCCCTAAAGTGATTGTAAAGTCTCGTTTTTTTTTTTTCTTTAAAAGTAACAAACGTGTTATACTTACCTGCTCTGTGTACTAGATTTGCACAGAGCAGCCCAGATCCTCCACTTCTTGGTCCCTCTTCTGTGCTCCCGGCCCCTCCCTCCTGCTGAGTACCCCCACAGCAAGCAGCTTGCTATGGGGGCACTGAGCTGAGTTGCAGTTCTGTGTGTCCATTCAGACACGGAGCTGTGGTTTGGCCCTGCCCCCTCTCTCTCCTAATTGGCTAACTGACTTTGATCGACAGCAGCGGGAGCCAATGGCGCCGCTGCTGTGTCTCAGCCATTCAGGAGAGAGAGTCCCGGAAGGCCAAGACACTCATGTGCATTGCTGGACAGAGATGGGGTTCAGGTAAGTATTAGGGGGACTGAGGGGCTGCTGCACACAAAAGGCTTTTTATCTTAATGCACAAAATGCATTTAGATAAAAAACCTTCTGCCTTTACAACCCCTTTAAAGAAAGTCACTCACCAGAGCGCCATGCCTTCTACTCTCATGGTTGGCATGCATCGCTTTTGTATTTAAATAATCGCTGTCAGAATCCTTTATGCTTCACAGTATTTATCTATTGCTCTCCAGGGGCCCCCTCCAGAGGAAGCTGATCCTGCCCGATCTGGGTGGTTCTTCTCCAGAGAGGCGCGGATCCTGTATAGAACACCCTGGGAGACTGTTTTGTTTGCTTTTATTTTTATAACAGCGCTACTGTAAATTGATTAATATTTACACTTGGATTGTTTAATACCAAAAACAGGTGAACCAGACAGGTCACAAGGTAACAAAATCTTTGATCAGGTGCAGGCTGAATGTGCTAAAGTTCATTTATTCATTCCTGATGAGAGCTATGGGTCTACGCAGGTTCAATACACAGAGGATTCAGCAAATCCCAATTTAAATTTAGCGAGCTGCAGATCCTATTGTAGTCTATGGGTACAATACTAAGTTCTGGCCAGCTGAAAAATTTGGGCAAGACAGCATTTTGTATACAGGACCAAAAAAATGGAGGAGACACAATGTTGTTGTGGGAGGTTTTGGCTTCAAACTGTTGATATTATGAAAGGTGTTATTATCGTCCTTGAAATGCAAATTAATATCCACTTCAGCTCCAGAAGATTTGACCCTTTTCATGACCAGGTCATTTTTTGCTATTCAGCACTACGCTTTTTTAATTGGTAATTGCGCGGTCATGCAACGCTGTACCCAAATGAAATTTATATCATTTTTTTCACACAAATAGAGCCTTCATTTAGTGGTATTTCATCACCACTGGGTTTTTCTTTTTTGCAATATAAAATGAAAAAAGGTAATTGCACACAGCCGATCAGCAGGTCCTGGCCGTGAATCATTGGTTGGGACTTGCTGACAGACTCCTGCTGTGTACAGTCACAGTGGTAGCCAGGTGGGGGCGTGCATGCCCCAAATCCAAAGGTAGGCAGCGATGTACAGGTACATTGCTTTGCTTACAGCTGCCGTTCGTCGGCAGTACAATGAAAACATTTAAAAAAATACCGTACAGTGCAGAGGGGGTCTTTTCATACAGCTTTGTGGGAAACAATGAAAATGCACAAATTCTTTAAAAGCCACACTTGGGGAATGCTTTAAAGCTGTATGTAAGCTGTGTGTGGTTATACAACACAATACAATTTTTACAGACAGTCTCAATGACAGTGTAAAAGTGAATATTTGGCTGTGGAATTGTTTTTTTCTTTTACTGTTAGATTGGCTTGCTTACAGCAGCAGAACCACAATCGAATTCATTTTCATGCTTGAAAAAAAAGGCTTTTTCCAAGTAATTTTAGCAGCGACATATGGTTTTTCATCAAGCAGTAATAGCCCTGCTTTGACCAGCAGATAAACAATTGGCAGTAGTTCACTGTGGCTCTGTCTGTTCTCAGTGATGCAAAAGTGTCCTATTGCTGGCCAATTTCAATCAAACGCTCATTAAGAATTAAGAGACTGCAGATGACACAACAGTTTTAAACTGGTCAGCAGCAGGACAATGTTTAATGAGCAAGGTTAGGCCCAAATTAAATAGAGACAAAATGTATAGTTGAGATCTTTACTACAACAATTAGGTCGCTCCAGAAGATACATCAGTGTAAATTTGGCCAGTGACAGTTTTAACCAAGGATAATAGGCCTAAACAGTGTATGCCTATTTTTTTTTTAACTGTGGGGATGGGGGTGCAGTAAACTAAAAAAAAAAACATATCAACATGAAATAAAAATCAAGACAAAAAAGAAAACCCCAAAGACCTGCAGCAAAAAAATATATATATATCAATTTGATCTAATAAAAATGCCCTATCAACATAAGATAAAAAAAAACTACCCCAAAATAAATGAAAACTTCAAAATGCTGCCCCCTGAAGCAAAAGAAAAATCTTGCAAATTTTTTTTTATATGGATGGGACAGCTAAAAGTGCCCTCTGGTCTCAAATCAATCGAAAAATAAAATTTAGGACAAAATAAGTCCCCAGTGAAAACAAAGAAAGTCGGCAGAGGAGTGGAGTACCCAAACAGTAACCTGTGTAAGAATAATGAGAGATGAGGACCACAAATTGAGTGTGGAATGGGGCACAGGAGCGTATCTACCATGAGACAAACAAGGCATTTGCCTTGGGTGACATTTTTCAGGGGCCCCCTCGCCATCCGTGCAAGTGATCAGAAAAAAATCTGGAGCAGTGTCACAAAAGAGCAGGGAAAAAAGCTGTGTAATGCTCGCACACTCCATTGACAAGGGGAGGACTCAGTCAGACAGGCACTGCTCAGGGGCCCCATGAGAGGCTCCTGGGAGGATGGGGCGGAATTGATGGATTAAGCGGGCCGGTCCTGTGAAGAGAGAGAAACCAAGAGAGCCCGGTAAGGAGGACACACCCCGAACTGGTAAGAGAACTCAGAGCAGGGGTCAGCATCGGTTCAGCAGCACGTCCAACAAGTAGGCTGCATGTGTAAATTGCTTTAGGGCACTTTCACACTGGGGTGGGGGTGTTTTTTTTTTTGCGGCGCTTTACCGTCGTTTTAGCTGCGCTTTTTGGCTGCTAGCAGGCGCTTTTAACCCCCGGTAGCAGCCGGAAAAGGGTTAAAATTGCCCGCAAAGCGCCGCTGCTGAAGCTCTTTGCGGGCGCTTCAGCAGCGCTGGCCATTGATTTCAATGGCAGTGGCATTTTAGGAGCGGTGTATTCACTACTCCGGCAATGCCCCAAAGATGCTGCTTGCAGGACTTTTTTCCCATCCTGCAAGTGCATCGCTCCAGTGTGAAAGCACTCGGGCTTTCACACTGGGGTAGCAGGTGAGGCATTTTTCAGTCACTTTACAAGCGCTATTTTTAGCTCTTTAGCGCCTGAAAAACGCCTCAGTGCGAAAGTAGCCTTACTCTTGTGTCATTGAGAACAGCGATGCGGAAGCTTCTCTTGTACTGCTATCTACATAGTTTCACCTCCCAGCAGTATGTTTGGCTGCTGTTTTACCCAATTGCAGCTGGAAGCCGATTGGTTTGCTGTCCTGTCTCTTTGCTCTGCACCTGCCTCCTCCTGAAGTCCAGGCTGTGCGGGAAATACAATGTGAAGCCTGGAGAATGAAATGTCTGCTGGGGCAAGGGTGATAAGAGCCAGTGGCCCATCTTGTCACAGTTGTACACTGAACTCTGTTTACCATCAATGGTGAACATGTGTGCAGAAGAGGTACAGCAATGCAACATCATAGTTGCCAACTGTCCCGGATTTCCCGGGACATTCCCGGGACTTACACTCCATTCCCGAATTTTTTGTGTCCCGGGAAATGTCCCGAAAAATACGGTTTTTGATTTTTCCAGCCGCCGCCGCCGCTAGAGGTCTGCGGCCGGCGGAGACATTGTCTCCGCCGGCCGCCATCTTGAAGAAGCTCAGGAAGACGGCTGGGGGGGGGGCTAGACGGAGCTCCCCCGTCGCCACCCACCCTCCGCCCTGCCTCGCTCCGCCCACCCTCCGCCCCGCTCCGCCCCGCCTCACTCCGCCTACCCCCGCCCCGCTGCCAGTCTGTTATGGAAAGGGGCGGGGGTTTTGCCATGCGGTATTCGAAAAGACCGGCGGACACCTCTGAGGTAGGGGAGGGGGGGCGCACCGCTGTAGGAATTTGTAAGGGGGGCTCCACTGGGGACACACCTGATGTAAGGGGAGCTCCACTGGGGGACACCTGATGTGAGGGGGGGCTCTGCCAGGGACACCTGATGTGAGGGGGGCTCTGCCAGGGACACCTGATGTGAGGGGGGGCTCTGCCGGGGACACCTGATGTGAGGGGGGGCTCTGCCGGGGACACCTGATGTGAGGGGGGGCTCTGCCAGGGACACCTGATGTGAGGGGGGGCTCTGCCGGGGACACCTGATGTGAGGGGGGGCTCCGCCGGGGACACCTGATGTAAGGGGGGGCTCTGCCGGGGACACCTGATGTGAGGGGGGCTCCGTCAGGGACACCTGATGTGAGGGGGGCTCCGCCGGGGACACCTGATGTAAGGGGGGGCTCCGCCGGGGGCACCTGATGTGAGGGGGGGCTCCGTCGGGGACACCTGATGTGAGGGGGGGCTCCGCCGGGGACACCTGATGTGAGGGGGGGCTCCGCTGGGGACACCTGATGTAAGGGGGGGCTCCGCTGGGGACACCTGATGTGAGGGGGGGCTCCGCTGGGGGCACCTGGTGTGAGGGGGGGCTCCGCCGGGGGCACCTGGTGTGAGGGGGGCTCTGCTGGGGACACCTGATGTGAGGGGGGGCTCCGCTGGGGGCACCTAGTGTGAGGGGGGGCTCTGCCGGGGACACCTGATGTGAGGGGGGCTCTGCCGGGGACACCTGATGTGAGGGGGGGCTCTGCCGGGGACACCTGATGTGAGGGGGGGGCTCCGCCGGGGGCACCTGGTGTGAGGGGGGGCTCCGCCGGGGGCACCTGGTGTGAGGGGGGGCTCCGCCGGGGGCACCTGGTGTGAGGGGGGGCTCCGCCGTGGCACCTGGTGTGAGGGGGGGCTCTGCCGGTGGCACCTGGTGTGAGGGGGGGCTCTGCCGGGGACACCTGATGTGAGGGGGGGCTCTGCCGGGGACACCTGATGTGAGGGGGGGCTCCGCCGGGGGCACCTGGTGTGAGGGGGGGCTCCGCCGGGGGCACCTGATGTGAGGGGGGGCTCCGCCGGGGGCACCTGGTGTGAGGGGGGGCTCCGCCGTGGCACCTGGTGTGAGGGGGGGCTCCGCCGGTGGCACCTGGTGTGAGGGGGGGCTCCGCCGGGGACACCTGATGTGAGGGGGGCTCCGCTGGGGGCACCTGATGTGAGGGGGGGCTCCGCCGGGGACACCTGATGTGAGGGGGGGCTCAGCTGGGGGCACCTGATGTGAGGGGGGGCTCCGCTGGGGGCACCTGGTGTGAGGGGGGGCTCCGCCGGGGACACCTGATGTGAGGGGGGGCTCCGCCGGGGACACCTGATGTGAGGGGGGGCTCCGCCGGGGGCACCTGGTGTAAGGGGGGGCTCCGCCGGGGGCACCTGGTGTGTGGGGGGGCTCTGCCGGGGACACCTGATGTGAGGGGGGGCTCTGCCGGGGACACCTGATGTGAGGGGGGGCTCTGCCGGGGACACCTGATGTGAGGGGGGCTCTGCCGGGGACACCTGGTGTGAGGGGGGGCTCCGCTGGGGGCACCTGATGTGAGGGGGGCTCCGCTGGGGGCACCTGATGCAAGGACGGACTCTGCTGGGGGCACCTGATGCAAGGAGGGACGGCTGGTGGCAGGCGACGTGGCAGGTGACACACTCGGGGCTCCCACTGATTCTGCATTATGGTGAGTTGAATGATTTAATTTTATATTACAATGTAATAATAGAAATAATGCACTTCAATCATCCTGACGCCATAACAACCATGGTGCCGGGATGATTGAAGTGCTAACACCAGGTGTTTGGAGTATCTTTATCTGCTGATTGTTAAACTTTCTAGAATACACATATTTTTATTGTGTAGGATCTGGGGCTGCTGTCCCGTCATTTCCCCCTTTCCCCCTTTCCCCCCTCTCCCCCTTTCCCCCTTTCCCCCTCTCCCCCTTTCCCTCTCCATCCCTCATTCATCTCAGACTCTAACCACACCCTCTTGAGCCACGCCCATGTAAGCCACGCCCACTATTATGCGTAAACCACACCCGTTTTTCACACTTGTATATTTTTACCAACCCACCTCTGCAAACGAATGCCCCGCCCCCTAATTATTGTACAGCTCCGCCTACAGCCACAAAAGTGTCCCACATTTTTTTTTTACAATGTTGGCAACTATGCAACATGTGTGCAGTGATGAAACATGTACACAGGGAAGTACAGTGATGGAAAATGGAGGGTAGAGGGCCCTGTGTGTGTATGTGTGTGGGGGGTGTACATAACAGGATACCCCTGCATGGTCTGAGCAGGGACAGTGTACTCATAATTTAGGACCCCCTGTCATGTCATGTGAATTAGGGGGACTGCACTCCTTATATTGAAGGAGACCCCTGTGTGTCCTGAGGACGAGGTCACTGTACTTATAATGGGGACCACCTGTGTGACCTCAGGATGGGGAGCTCAGTATATGTTATAATGGGGGATCTCCTGTATGACCTGGAGATAGAGGCACCTTGTAATAAGGTGCACACGTTGTGACCTGAGAATTAGGACTTCTTGTACTTTATAATTGGGGATCCTGCCCTGAGTGCAGAAGATACACTCTGTGACCTGAGGATGAGGAGGATGAGTATGTACTCTGCACTTTATAATGGGGAAAAATCTGAGTGTGGGTACTGGGGGATGTATAAGGTGAGTGCAGGGGCTGGGGGGTGTGTGGTGAGTGTGGGTACTGGGGGTATATGGGGTGAGTGTGGGGGTCGAGGTATGTGTGAGGTGAGTGTGGGCACTGGGGGTGTATGGGGTAAGCATGGGGGCTGGGGTGTGAGGCGAGTGTGGGTACTGGGGGTGTATGGGGGCCAGGGTGTGAGGCGAGTGTGGGTACTGGGGGTGTATGGGGTGAGTGTGGACACTGGGGGGGGTCTCTCACCCCCCTCTCTCCCCTCACCTCTTTGCCCCTCCCTCTCTCTCTCACCCCCCCTCTCTCTCTCTCCCCCTTGCTCTCTTAACCCCCCTCTCTCACCCCCCCTCCCTCTCTCCCCCTCTTCCATTTCTCTCCTTTCCCATGTCCCCCGTCTTTCTCCTTCCTATTACTGTCTTTTCTCCTAGCAGGGAGGGGGAGCACTGTGGCAGGCTAGTGAGGGGTGTGGGGGGAGCAAAAAAAAATCTCAGTGTGGGCACTGGGGGTGTATGAGGGGAGGTGAGTGCAGGGGCCTAGGTGTGTGTGAGGTGAGTGTGGGTACTGGGGATATATGGGGTGAGTGTAGGGGCCGGGGTATGTGTGAGGTGAGTGTGGGCACTGGGGGTGTATGGGGTGAGTGTGGGGCCGGGGTGTGAGGCGAGTGTGGTACTGGGGGTGTATGGGGTGAGTATGGGGCCAGGGTGTGAGGCGAGCGTGGGTACTGGGGGTGCATGGGGTGAATGTGGACACTGGGGGTGTCTCCCACCCCCCTCTCTCCCCTCACCTCTTTCCCCCTCCCTCTCTCCCCGCCTCCCTCTCCCCCCTCTATCTCTCTCTCCCCCCATCGCTCTCTCATCCCCCCCTCTCTCACCCCCCACTTCTTTCTCCCCCCTCTCTCCCCTTCTTCTATTTCTATCCCTTTCCACCTCCCCCATCTTTTTCCTTCCTATTCCTGTCTTTTCTCCTAGCTGGGGGGGGGGGGGGCACTGTGGCAAGCTGGTGAGGGGTGTGGAGGGAGCACTGTGGCAGGCTAGTGGGGGGTTGGGCACTGTGGCAGGCTAGTGGGGTGCATGGGGTTACTACCCCACAGTCCACCAGAGACCCTGCATAACCACCAGAGACCCCACATAGCAACCAGAGATCTCAACATAGCCAACAGAGTCCCTGAATAGCCACTTGAGAAGGAAAAGGTGGGGCAAATTTAGATGGGGAGGGTGCCCGGTTTTAGTTTTGCCTAGGGCAGCACAAAACCAAAATACACCACTAATGGGGTATAGTACCCCAAATTCCTACTCAGGTAATCAGATGTGTTTTTGTACAGTTCAAATTTAGATGCTATTAACATCATAAACTCCACTGAGACAGCTCAGCTCAAACAATAAAATAAAGATTTGCAAGTAAGCTATTTGTTAAACTTCTTACCCCAGCATTTGCAGCTTACTTTCAATGCTGCTGGCTCCTGCTATCTCAAAGCTGCTTCCCTGAACTTCTGATCTTTACAGTAAAGAGTTTACAGTGGAAATTGCAGTCTTCAGTCAGTCTGTTAGCTTGCAGAATAGGGAGAATAGGAGGAGCAGGAGAATGCCTTGCTATCTTAGGCTATGGGGCTGCGGGACTTTTATTGATGCACACAGTGTAGAGAGACACAACTCTAGTCCCTGCATGCAAAAGTGGCTCCATAGGACACTGCAAGAAAAAGGAGCCACCCTGAAATGAGAAACCTGGGGCAGAGGTCATTGCACCAGCTTAAACTGGAACATAGGTAAGGATTAATAGCTGAAGAAGCTGCATACTCACTCATTGATCAAATCAGCTGCTGAAAGTTCTTAAAAAAACGATGGTCTAATATCACTTTAGGCATAACATTATAAACGAAAAACCTTTTAGTAAAGCCTATAATACATCACAATGCCACATTCCTATCAAAGCATGTGGTCACAACATTCCTTGTTATGTTGTCTGCATAACTGGTCATCGTAAAACCATTTAGGAAGAGTCCACATTCCTGTCTGGGTATTTGTCTGCAGAACCAAAATATATACCTAAGTTGTAACTCCTGGTATGATAAAACCTTACCTTAATAGCAAGTATCTACACAAATGCAGAAGAGAATAACAATCACTTTAATATTATTCATGACTATGTTATTATGTACAGAAGAAAAATTAGTCACATTACATCTCCTAAGAACAACACACATAAGAGCTATATCATTATTAGTCTCTATCAAATCGTGCTATGCAATAATATATTGGTTATCAGTCTGTACAAATATTAAAATGTCAATACAAGTAGAAAACTGACATTGTGGGAGGGTCTGCTGAAGATATCATAGATAGTTTAGCATCCCTACCTCCCACCTTCCTTAGGCTGGCCATAGATGGATTGAATCTCGACCAGTTCAGCAGGAACCGGCTAAGATTTGAACCGTGTATGCACAGGCTGAATGTACCTAGTTGATCGACTTGGGTACAACCAGCCTGCCAAATTTACCTTTAGTTATTGCTAGAGGCTGCTATAGCTGCTAGCAATAAGCACTGTCTTCTCCTGGAGGAGATGGCTTCTCCCCACCCCTTCACCCCCCTCCCCCCGCTAGGAGAATACATCTCGGCATGAAGTATTCCCCTGTCAGCACTCTCTGTGTCAATGGGGGACTCGTGCTAATTTCTTTCCTTCAAGGAAAGAAATTTGCACCATCTAAGGCCTGCCTTAGGGTGGTCATTTTTTGAATGCCCTCCTTAAGAACCAGAGAAGATGGCTGAAGCAGCAGCTTAACATCTCTCAATTTTCCATCACAATTAAACACATGCTGAGATTCATAAGGGACAATATCAGAGCCAGACTTATTCTACCTTGTATTGGACTCTGTAAAGACCACAGACCAGGCAAAACCTTGTTATGTACTTTCACTTCTAATCCCATTTTTTTTACTGTTGCTTTTTTGTAATATATTTTTCTTGCACCATTTTCCTATCTTTTTATTAAACAAGATAATTATTTTTTATTATTATACAAGATTTATATAGCGCCAACAGTTTGTGCAGAGCTTTACAACATGAGAATATTTTAAACTCTGCTTCATCTCTATCTGTGAGTGACATTGGGTGTCGCTAACCTGTCTTACATATAATGCCCCGTACACACGGTCGGACTTTGTTCGGACATTCCGACAACAAAATCCTAGGATTTTTTCCGACGGATGTTGGCTCAAACTTGTCTTGCATACACACGGTCACACAAAGTTGTCGGAAAATCCGATCGTTCTGAACGCGGTGACGTAAAACACGTACGTCGGGACTATAAACGGGGCAGTGGCCAATAGCTTTCATCTCTTTATTTATTCTGAGCATGCGTGGCACTTTGTCTGTCGGATTTGTGTACACACGATCGGAATTTCCGACAACGGATTTTGTTGTCGGAAAATTTTATCTCCTGCTCTCCAACTTTGTGTGTCGGAAAATCCGATGGAAAATGTCCGATGGAGCCCACACACGGTCGGAATTTCCGACAACACGCTCCGATCGGACATTTTCCATCGGAAAATCCGACTGTGTGTACGGGGCATAAGAGTTGTTACAGTAGATACTGTGAGGGGAAACTGAACAAACTGAAGATAGAAGCTCATTGATTGCCATGCACAACTGCTCCAGATTCTGTCTGCTCCAGTTTTGATAAATTTCCGTCTGTGAGTGGTATGTGTCTTGTTGAAACATGGTTTACAAGATTTTAGTAGTGAAAACGGTATCATTAGCAGTAATCAGTATGGATTCATGAAGAATCATTCTTGCCAAACCAATCTATCAACTTTCTATGAGGAGGTGAGCTGCCATCTAGATAAAGGAAGGCCTGTAGACGTGGTGTATTTGGATTTTGCAAAGGCATTTGATACAGTTCCCCATAAACGCTTACTATACAAAGTAAGGTCCATTGGCATGGACCATAGGGTGAATACATGGATTGAAAACTGGCTACAAGGGCGAGTTCAGAGGGTTGTGATAAATGGGGAGTACTCGGAATGGTCCAGTGTGGAAAGCGGGGGCCCCCAGGGTTCTGTGCTGGGACCAATCCTATTTATTTTATTCATGAATAATCTGGAGGATGGGATAAACAGCTCAATCTCAGTATTTGAGGATGATACAAAGCTAAGCAGGCAATAATTTCCCCGTAGGATGTGGAACCCTTACAAGGAGATCTGAACAAATGAATGTGGTGGGAAACTACATGGAAAATTAGGTTTAATGTAGAAAAATGTAAAATAATGCATTTGGGTGGAAAAAATATGAATGCAATTTACTCACTAGGGGGAGAACCTCTGGGGGAATCTAGAATGGAGAAGGACCTGGGGGTCCTAGTAGATGATAGGTTCAGCGGTGGCATGCAATGCCAAGCTGCTGCAAACACAAAGCAAACAGAATACTGGCATGCATTAAAGAGGAGATTAACTCCAGAGATAAAACGATAATTCTCCCACTCTACAAGACTCTGGTCTGGCCCAACCTGGAGTATGCCGTCCAGTTCTGGGCACCAGTCCTCAGGAAGGATGTGCTGGAATTGGAGGGAGTCCAGAGAAGGGCAACCAACTAATAAAGTGACTGGGGGACCTTAGTTATGAGGAAAGCTTACGAGCACAGAACTTATTCTCTCTGGAGCAGAGACGCTTGAGAAAGGATATGTTTTCAATGTACAAATACCGTACTGGTGACCCCACAATAGGGATAAAACGTTTACATGAAAAGGAATTTAAAAAGACACGCGGCCATTCAATAAAATTAGAAGAGAAGCGGTTTAACCTTAAACTGCGTAGAAGGTTCTTTACTGTAAGAGCGGTAAGGATGTGGAATTCTCTTCCACAGGCAGTGGTTTCAGCAGGGAGCATCGATAAATTCAAAAAACGATTAGATAGGCACCTGAATGACCACAACATACAGGGATATACAATGTAATACTGACATAAAAGCACACACACAGGTTGGACTTGAACTTCTGACTTTAACCTCAGCTACTATGTATCTATGGTGGCAGCTAGTGTTAATGTGTTAAAAAAAACAAAAACATTCTCTATAGCTTTAATAAGCTAAATTACCTGTAATGAAAAATGTTTCATGTCATCCAAGCAGCTGGATCCTGTAGAAATCTCCACTGCCGGGATGCCCCGTCCTCTTCCTTCTGCTGAACTTCCAGTACTGTAGGGGAAAATATTACATTATCTAAATCATTCATCATTATATGATCACAGAACACAATGCAATGTTAATACAAAATGAGAGCCAAGGTCTACGCGTTTTGTGGGCAATATACGCTTCTTCAGGACTTTTCTGGTCTCAAATGTGTACAGCAATCCTTGTACTTTCTACAAAAAGACACTACAGTGATATCATAAGACAAAAATCATAAAGAAACAAAGCAACATACAAATGTTATATTCTATTTAACCATATCGCATAGCCACATGGGGATAGAGGAAAGAAAAGTATTGCTCAAAATGATAACTCCTACCTTACCAGTCCACCTGACACATGCCAGACCAGGAGACAGGAGCAGGGACAAAACAGGCCCCAACCCGTGGGGGGCTGTCACGTACCTGGTAGGTGGAGCCCGGAATGCAGAGAACGGCCTCTCGTATGCCTCTGACTTAAGAACCCCTGAAGGTGTGAACAGGGACTCGAAAGTACAGAGGGGCACAAGTGCCTGACTGGAACACTGAAGTAGAAGGCAGGATCCTGTAGTCAGCAGGGAGGTGCACTGTAGTCCTGTAGCAGGTTGCAGACAGCAGGGAGGTGCACTGTAGTACTGTAGCAGGATGCAGGTAGCAGGGAGGTGCACTGTAGTCCTGTAGCAGGTTGCAGACAGCAGGGAGGTGCACTGTAGTCCTGTAGCAGGTTGCAGACAGCAGGGAGGTGCACTGTAGTCCTGTAGCAGGTTGCAGACAGCAGGGAGGTGCACTGTAGTCCTGTAGCAGGTTGCAGACAACAGGGAGGTGCACTGTAGTACTGTAGCAGGATGCAGATAGCAGGGAGGTGCACTGTAGTCCTGTAGCAGGTTGCAGACAGCAGGGAGGTGCAGACAAGCCGGGTCAAGGTACTGGCGGGCAGATCAGGTACAGAAGGGTAAACCAAGAGAATAGTCAGAGTCCAAGCCAAGATTGGGGCGGGCAGCAAGCAGGTAAGTCAGGAACAAGCCAAGTAAGTACTGGATACAGGAAAACTGGTAACAAGGTAGCAGGGGTCTCAGGAAACGCTGTAGACCGGACAGCAAGGCAGCATTGAAACAGTCTTCTTTAAATAGCCTATCTTTGGCGCCAAGTGGCACTATTGCGCATGCGCGTACACACGTTAGCGCTATCGGTGCTATTGCGCATACGTTTGTTAGCACTATTAGCACTATTGGCGCTATTGCGCGTGCGCGAGCGCCGGATGGCGCTTCTATGCACAGGCATTCGTTTAACCCTCAATCTGCTGGGAAAACTGCAAGAGGGCTTTTCCTGACAGGGGCCCACAATGCACAAAGGTTAGCTGATCAAAGAAGAAGGCAAGGGAAAGACAGGGAGGGGGCGGGCTTGGGTATAAGTGTGGTTGAAAGAGAACCACAATACAACTCAAGGAAAAAGCCATCAGCTCACTTACCTAAAATATAACCAAATAAGTTGAGTTCAACAAATAGACTTGGGGGTTCCAATACCCAGATACTAAAAACAATAAAACAAGATGACCCTTACTAAAAGTAAAAGTTATAGAGGGCATCAGGAGATCAGATCAACATAGAAGGGGAGGGAGGAACGAGGGAATTGGGGGTTTCAAGGAAAGGCAACAAGAAGTCATCTGGTGGAAAGACCAAGAGGGAGTAACGCTAAGGTAGAGCATGAGGTAGGGTACCTCGGCCCATACAATATTCTTCCAGGGTAGTCAACTGAAGTTCCAAATTACTCAGGAAAGGGAGGGGAAAAAACTATGGATTTGTAGGGCCCTCCAAAAATCTAAACCATAATGTCCTTTCAGTTCGATTAAAGTCTGCATGAATGGCCAGGAGCCTGGCTCCAAGAAATGGAAGGCCTGGAAGCAGCCAGAGTTAAGAACAACCTAGAAAGGACCCCCTTAAAGGCCAGAGGAAAGCACAGATTTCCTAAGATTGGCAATAGTGGAGAATTTCTGGAGCTAAAGAGGTGGTGGAAAAAAGTGTGGAGCATACGCGTGACACCAAGCCTATCAGGGGGTGTGATGTAAGAGAGGAGGGTAACTTCACATAGCACCACGGGGCTTGTTGGAGATGTACCTGGCTTTAAGCCTGTTCAATGCGTGGCCACAGTTTAATTTCTACATAATGGCACCAGTCTATCAATCTGCCCAAATGGGTTGCCTGATAATATTTGTGCAAGTCCGGCACATCAAGTCCCCCATACTGTTTAGGCAAAGAGAGAGAGTAAACGCTTATGGATCCAAGGCCTTCTATGTACCCAGATTAAATCTGTAATAAGAGTGTGGACCTGTTTGAAATAAGAAAGGGGATAGTAATAGGTAGGGCCTGAAATAGATAAATAGATATAGACATTTTGGCAGGATTCTTAATTTGATTATATTACAGTGCCCAAATTAAGAATGAAGGTCAGGATGCCAAGTATCCAGCAAAGTGTACGCCTTACACAGGAGTGGCGAGAAGTTGAATTCAAACGTACAAGATAAAGGAGATATATGTGCCCAAATATTTTGAGGCCTTGGTGGTCCATTTAAATTTGAAGTTCGATTGTAGAGTGCAGCTAATTAATTGTGCCATCACAACCCCCATTGCCTCTTATTTGTTAAAATTTGTCTTGAAGTTGGATAGGGCCCCATAAACTTCAAACTCGCAGAGAAGGTTGGGAATGGAAACCGTAGGGTTGGTCAGAGAGAAAAAGCACATTAATGAATGCCGAGATCTTGTGTTGGACCTCCCCAACAAGAAGGCCCTTGATATCAGGATTCAGCAAAATCTTGCACAGATAGGGTTCGAGTGTGGGGATGAAGAGTAGGGGTGACAAAGGGTAGCCCTGGTGACATTTGTAACAGGGATGGGCTCTGAGAGGATACTATTAGCCTTAACCAGTATCGTCGGCATAGAATAAATGCTTAAAATCCAATTGAGCATTGAAGCCATTTCTGAGGCTTTGGAACTCCAGTAAACCATGGGGAGAGCCATTATCCACAAATGCAGATAACTTGGAACAGTGGTGAACCTTCCCAGAAGTGGCCAGCCCACAAAAATTACTCCAAGAGCATGATGACAACTCATCCAGGAGGTCATAAATGAGCCCAGAACAACATTTAACAACTTCAGCCCCGGAAGAATTTACCCCCTTCCTGTCCAGAGCACTTTTTGCGATTCGACACTGCGTTGCTTTAACTGACAATTGCGACGTGGCTCCCAAACAAAATTGACGTCCTTTTTTTCACACAAATAGAGCTTTCTTTTGGTAGTATTTGATCACCCCGCCGGTTTTTATTTTTTTCGCTATAAACAAAAAAGGGCGACAGTTTTGAAAAAAACGCATTATTTTTTACTTTTTGCTATAATAAATATCCCCCAAAAATATATAAAAAACTATTTTTTTCCTCAGTTTAGGACGATACGTATTCTTCTACATATTGTTTCTAACTGTGAGGGGCAGGGCTGTGTGCGACACGTCACTGATCTCTGCTCCGATGACAGGGAGCAGAGATCAGTGACACTGTCACTAGGCAGAACGGGGAGATGCTTGTTTACATTAGCATCTCCCCGTTCCTCCTCCCGTGAGGCGATCGCGGGTATCCCCGCAGCGATCAAGTCCGCGGGACCCGCAACACGACTCACGGAGCTTGCCCACGGCTGCGCGCGCAAGTGGTTAAAGAACGGCAGGCCTCACTTGCCTCAGGTAAGATCAGTGTTCATGATTCAACAATAAGAAAGAGACAAAATGGCATCCATGGGAGATTTTCAAGTCCAAAGCTACTGCTGACCACAAAGAACAAAAAGGCTCATCTCACATTTACCAAAAAACATCTTGATTATCCCCAAGACTTTTAGGCAAATATTCTGTGGACTGATGAAACAAAAATGTAACTTTTTGGAAGGTGTGCATCCCATTATATCTGGCATAAAACTAATACAGCATTTCATAACAAGAACATCATACCAACAGTCAGACATGGTGGTGGTAGTGTGATGGTCTGGGGCTGATTTGCAGCTTCAGGACCTGGACGACTTACCATAATTGATGGAACCATGAATTCTGAGCTCTACCAGAAAATCCTAAAGGAGAATGACCGGCCATCAGTTCGTGACCTCAAACTCAAGTGCACTTGGGTTATGCAGCAGGACAATGATCCAAAATACAACAGCAAGTCCACCTCCAAATGCTTCAAACAAAGCAAAATTTAGCGTTTGGAGTGGCCTAGTCAAAGCCTTAAATCCAATTGAGATGCTGTATCATGACCTTACACAGGCCGTTCATGCTGGAAAACCCTCCAATGTGGCTGAATTAAAACAATTCTGCAAAGAAGATTGCTCCACAGCAATGTGAAAGACTCATGGCCAGTTATCGCAAAACGCTTGATTGCAGTTGTTGCCGCCAAGGGTGGCACAACCAGTTATTAGGTTTTACTTTATTTTACTTTACTTTTTCACATAAAGCCAGTCAGGTTTAGACAGCTTTTTTGCCTTAATAAATGAAACCATCATTTAAAAACTGCATTTTGTATTTACTCGGGTTATCTTTGTGTAATAATAAAATTTGTTTGATGATTGGAATCATTTAAGTGTGACAAATATGCAAAAAAAATAAAAAATCAGAAAGGGGGCAAATACTTTTTCACAGCGTTGTATATACCTTTAAGGTTAAACCCCCACCTCCATTTTGAACCAGTGGAAATAAAGATTTAAATATATCTTACCCACTAGCCCTTTAAATGCTCATGTCCCCTATCCTAAGAGTATAAACACACACTTAATTACAAATTTTACAGAGCATACACTATATATTATTATTATATATAATATATTATTATTATATATTAAACCAATCATAAAATAATTCAGTGAAAAAAATTTAGTCCAACTGATATTGTGCAATGGTAAGGCTCTTCTGGGTTTGCCGTGGCTTGGCATGCGTTCCATGGATGGCAGAAGTGACATCATTGATTAGGGAACCAGGAATTGCGTCAATGCGTTTCACCCCTCCCACAGGGCGTCATCAAGAACACGGAGGGTCCATTTTATCTATTCATTCATGTCTGGCATAGGCATAGTGTCAGGAAATGTTCCATCCGCTGGTAAGACCTGTTATTTGGCATGTAGTACTGAGGTCCACCAGCAGGTGTCTCCTGGCAGTTTGGAACTGTCAGGAGAGCTTTTCCCTGTTAATAGTATATCATCTTTGGGCCGCAGTACTGGCGTCCACCAGCGGATGGATCCTGGCAGTGTGGAGCAGACAGTACCTCCTACAATCAGGTGTCACTTGAGACCAATCACAGGCCTATAAATACCTGGCAAACATTCACATGTTTGCCTTGATTTCGTCATTGCCTCCTGACCTGCTAGCTATCTGATCCTGAGCCCTGATCCTGTCCCTGTCTCCCTGTCTGGGACCCTATCCTGTCCCACCTGTTACCTTGGGTCCCTGCCTGCAGTCTGACCCATCCATCCTCTCCCTGTCCTGTGTTCCATACCCCATCTACTGACTTCCCTGTGTATGACCTTGGCCTGGCTTACGTTTACGTCTCTGGAACATTCCCTGCTGATCTGCTGTGTATGACCCTGGCCTGGCTATTGTTTATGAACCTGGTATTTCCCATTTATTGCATTTATCTGTCTATTGTTATTTGTAGGTCTCTGTCTGTGGTTGGTTATTGCACTGTGTCATATTGGAGTTGGTTGTTATTTATTACTCACTTTCCTTAATAAATTAATATATATTTTCACTTACATACGTTTGGGTGTCCTCTGTCGCAGATCACACGGTTCTGGTCACACCAGTTCATGACAGTAAATCAAGGCCATCTCTGACCAGAAGTGACTGCGCAAAGGAACCATTGTAGTGCTATGAAAATGCAATCAGAAACAGTTGTTCTCCTTGCCTCACTGGTGTTGGAGGATAACAATTACTGTCGTCTGGTATTGAAAGAGTGGGCCAGGGATCAGCTCCTGGAGTGTATCCATCTGGCCCATTCTCTGGTTGATCAGGGTAGATTGCTATTTGAAAATGTTCAGCCTCTGATCCAGCTGTGTGCAGAGCTAGCCTTGTCCAGTACTCCAGAGGGCAGGGATGATTTTTCTCCCCCCTTCAGTTTTGATCAGGTTGAGTCTCTGGTGTGGTTATTAGAGGATGACCCAGCCTTTTTCAAGGAACATTATGCCTCTTGTTCCCCGCAGGTGTTGTCTGATTGCATCCATTCAGTGCAATCTCTGGTTAGTCAGGCTGTGTGTGAATCAATGTTTGTTCATCCTGTGCTACAGGCATGGTCAGATCTCCTTAATTTAGCCAAGCCACAACAACCCAGCCCTGCCATTAATCACCTGCCTTCCCAAGAATCTATTCCCCCATCGCTCATGGCAACCTCAGCTACAGCCCAATATACCCTGCTCCCCACCAAGTATCAATGCCCTGTTTCTCCTTCCTGTACCTATCCTGCCTTTAACCCACCTGCCTCTTCTCTAATACCTGCAACTTTCCCACAAGAACTCCCTCTGGCTGCTGTTCCCCCTTCCTTGCCATATCCCAGCCCTTCCTTTCAGTATGCCTCACCTCCTGTCTACAGTCCTACAGCCACCTACAGATCTCCAGCAGTTAAGCCAAAGAAGAAACGGAAGTTCTTCCCTACTCATACAATCCTGCCAGTAACCCAACCTGCTCCCAATTTCCAGTCTGATGTTCCAGCTTTGCAGTCTGATGTTCCAGCTTTGCAGTCTGATGTTCCAGCTTTGCAGTCTGATGTTCCAGCTTTGCAGTCTGATGTTCCAGCTTTGCAGTCTGATGTTCCAGCTTTGCAGTCTGACGTTCCAGCCTTCCAGTCTGACGTTCCAGCTTTGCAGTCTGACGTTCCAGCTTTGCAGTCTGACGTTCCAGCTTTGCAGTCTGACGTTCCAGCTTTGCAGTCTGATGTTCCAGCTTTGCAGTCTGACGTTCCAGCCTTCCAGTCTGACGTTCCAGCTTTGCAGTCTGACGTTCCAGCTTTGCAGTCTGACGTTCCAGCTTTGCAGTCTGACGTTCCAGCTTTGCAGTCTGACGTTCCAGCTTTGCAGTCTGACGTTCCAGCTTTGCAGTCTGACGTTCCAGCTTTGCAGTCTGACGTTCCAGCTTTGCAGTCTGACGTTCCAGCTTTGCAGTCTGACGTTCCAGCTTTGCAGTCTGACGTTCCAGCTTTGCAGTCTGACGTTCCAGCTTTGCAGTCTGACGTTCCAGCTTTGCAGTCTGACGTTCCAGCTTTGCAGTCTGACGTTCCAGCTTTGCAGTCTGACGTTCCAGCTTTGCAGTCTGACGTTCCAGCTTTGCAGTCTGACGTTCCAGCTTTGCAGTCTGACGTTCCAGCTTTGCAGTCTGACGTTCCAGCTTTGCAGTCTGACGTTCCAGCCTTCCAGTCTGACGTTCCAGCTTTCCAGTCTGACGTTCCAGCTTTGCAGTCTGACGTTCCAGCCTTCCAGTCTGACGTTCCAGCCTTCCAGTCTGACGTTCCAGCTTTCCAGTCTGACGTTCCAGCTTTCCAGTCTGACGTTCCAGCTTTCCAGTCTGACGTTCCAGCTTTCCAGTCTGACGTTCCAGCTTTCCAGTCTGACGTTCCAGCTTTCCAGTCTGACGTTCCAGCTTTCCAGTCTGACGTTCCAGCTTTCCAGTCTGACGTTCCAGCTTTCCAGTCTGACGTTCCAGCTTTCCAGTCTGACGTTCCAGCTTTCCAGTCTGACGTTCCAGCTTTCCAGTCTGACGTTCCAGCTTTCCAGTCTGACGTTCCAGCTTTCCAGTCTGACGTTCCAGCTTTCCAGTCTGACGTTCCAGCTTTCCAGTCTGACGTTCCAGCTTTCCAGTCTGACGTTCCAGCTTTCCAGTCTGACGTTCCAGCTTTCCAGTCTGACGTTCCAGCTTTCCAGTCTGACGTTCCAGCTTTCCAGTCTGACGTTCCAGCTTTCCAGTCTGACGTTCCAGCTTTCCAGTCTGACGTTCCAGCTTTCCAGTCTGACGTTCCAGCTTTCCAGTCTGACGTTCCAGCTTTCCAGTCTGACGTTCCAGCTTTCCAGTCTGACGTTCCAGCTTTCCAGTCTGACGTTCCAGCTTTCCAGTCTGACGTTCCAGCTTTCCAGTCTGACGTTCCAGCTTTCCAGTCTGACGTTCCAGCTTTCCAGTCTGACGTTCCAGCTTTCCAGTCTGACGTTCCAGCTTTCCAGTCTGACGTTCCAGCTTTCCAGTCTGACGTTCCAGCTTTCCAGTCTGACGTTCCAGCTTTCCAGTCTGACGTTCCAGCTTTCCAGTCTGACGTTCCAGCTTTCCAGTCTGACGTTCCAGCTTTCCAGTCTGACGTTCCAGCTTTCCAGTCTGACGTTCCAGCTTTCCAGTCTGACGTTCCAGCTTTCCAGTCTGACGTTCCAGCTTTCCAGTCTGACGTTCCAGCTTTCCAGTCTGACGTTCCAGCTTTCCAGTCTGACGTTCCAGCTTTCCAGTCTGACGTTCCAGCTTTCCAGTCTGACGTTCCAGCTTTCCAGTCTGACGTTCCAGCTTTCCAGTCTGGCGTTCCCACCTTCCAGTCTGGCGTTCCCACCTTCCAGTCTGGCGTGCCCGCTCTCCAGTCTGGCGCGCCCGCTCTCCAGTCTGACGCGCCCGCTCTCCAGTCTGACGCGCCCGCTCTCCAGTCTGACGCGCCCGCTCTCCAGTCTGACGCGCCCGCTCTCCAGTCTGACGCGCCCGCTCTCCAGTCTGACGCGCCCGCTCTCCAGTCTGACGCGCCCGCTCTCCAGTCTGACGCGCCCGCTCTCCAGTCTGACGCGCCCGCTCTCCAGTCTGACGCGCCCGCTCTCCAGTCTGACGCGCCCGCTCTCCAGTCTGACGCACCCGCTCTCCAGTCTGACGCACCCGCTCTCCAGTCTGACGCACCCGCTCTCCAGTCTGACGCACCCGCTCTCCAGTCTGACGCACCCGCTCTCCAGTCTGACGCACCCGCTCTCCAGTCTGATGCACCCGCTCTCCAGTCTGACGCACCCGCTCTCCAGTCTGATGCACCCGCTCTCCAGTCTGATGCACCCGCTCTCCAGTCTGATGCACCCGCTCTCCAGTCTGATGCACCCGCTCTCCAGTCTGATATGCCTGCCTTCCAGCCCGAAACCCCAGTGTCCATGTTCCAGTCTGACGCTCCAGCGACTATTGACCAGTCCGATGTACCTGCTGTTCTGCCTGATGTGCCCACTGTTCAGCCTGATGAGCCTGCTTTCCGGTTTGATGTGTCCATCCTCCAGCCTGATATCCTGGTATCTGTCTTCCAGCCTGATGTCGTGATGTTGGTATCCCAGCCTGAGGTTTCGGTGCCCGTGTTTCAGCCTGGAGTTTCGGTGCCCGTGTCTCGGCCTGCTGAATCGGTGCCCGTTACCCAGTCTGTTGAATCGGTGCCCGTTACCCGGTCTGCTGAACTGGTGCCCGTTACCCAGTCTGCTAAACCGAAGTCCATCACTTTGCCTGTCAAGCCAGTATCCGTTATCCGGCTTGCCGAACCGGTGCCCGGTGTCCAGCTCGCTGAGTCAGGGCCTGTTACCCAGCCCACTGGGCCGGGGTCCGTTACCCAGCTTGCTGAGCCGGTGCCTGTAATCCGGCCTGCCCTTACGGTGCTCGCTGTTCGGCCCAATGTTCCGGAGCCTGCTGCCCAGCCCGATGACCCGGAGCCTGCTGCCCAGCCCGATGACCCGGAGCCTGCTGCCCAGCCCGATGACCCGGAGCCTGCTGCCCAGCCCGATGACCCGGAGCCTGCTGCCCAGCCCGATGACCCGGAGCCTGCTGCCCAGCTCGATGACCCGGAGCCTGCTGCCCAGCTCGATGACCCTGAGCCTGCTGCCCAGCTCGATGACCCTGAGCCTGCTGCCCAGCTCGATGACCCTGAGCCTGCTGCCCAGCTCGATGACCCTGAGCCTGCTGCCCAGCTCGATGACCCTGAGCCTGCTGCCCAGCTCGATGACCCTGAGCCTGCTGCCCAGCTCGATGACCCTGAGCCTGCTGCCCAGCTCGATGACCCTGAGCCTGCTGCCCAGCTCGATGACCCTGAGCCTGCTGCCCAGCTCGATGACCCTGAGCCTGCTGCCCAGCTCGATGACCCTGAGCCTGCTGCCCAGCTCGATGACCCTGAGCCTGCTGCCCAGCTCGATGACCCTGAGCCTGCTGCCCAGCTCGATGACCCTGAGCCTGCTGCCCAGCTCGATGAGCCGGAGCCTGCTGCCCAGCTCGATGAGCCGGAGCCTGCTGCCCAGCTCGATGAGCCGGAGCCTGCTGCCCAGCTCGATGACCCGGAGCCTGCTGCCCAGCTCGATGAGCCGGAGCCTGCTGCCCAGCTCGATGACCCGGAGCCTGCTGCCCAGCTCGATGACCCGGAGCCTGCTGCCCAGCTCGATGACCCGGAGCCTGCTGCCCAGCTCGATGACCCTGAGCCTGCTGCCCAGCTCGATGACCCTGAGCCTGCTGCCCAGCTCGATGACCCTGAGCCTGCTGCCCAGCTCGATGACCCTGAGCCTGCTGCCCAGCTCGATGACCCTGAGCCTGCTGCCCAGCTCGATGACCCTGAGCCTGCTGCCCAGCTCGATGACCCTGAGCCTGCTGCCCAGCTCGATGACCCTGAGCCTGCTGCCCAGCTCGATGACCCTGAGCCTGCTGCCCAGCTCGATGACCCTGAGCCTGCTGCCCAGCTCGATGACCCTGAGCCTGCTGCCCAGCTCGATGACCCTGAGCCTGCTGCCCAGCTCGATGACCCTGAGCCTGCTGCCCAGCTCGATGAGCCTGCTGCCCAGCTCGATGAGCCTGCTGCCCAGCTCGATGAGCCTGCTGCCCAGCTCGATGAGCCTGCTGCCCAGCTCGATGACCCGGAGCCTGCTGCCCAGCTCGATGACCCTGCTGCCCAGCTCGATGACCCGGAGCCTGCTGCCCAGCTCGATGACCCGGAGCCTGCTGCCCAGCTCGATGACCCGGAGCCTGCTGCCCAGCTCGATGACCCGGAGCCTGCTGCCCAGCTCGATGACCCGGAGCCTGCTGCCCAGCTCGATGTCCGGGTGCCTGCTGCCGCCCAGCTCGATGTCCGGGTGTCTGCCCTCCAGCCTGATGTCCCGGTGTCTGCCCTCCAGCCTGATGTCCCGGTGTCTGCCCTCCAGCCTGATGTCTCGGTGACTGTCCTCCAGCTTGATGAGCCCGCTGCCCAGCTTGAAGTGCCCATGCCTGTTGTGCCACCACCTGTTCTGCCTGTTGTGCCACCATCTGTTGTTCTGCTTAATACCATAGACTATGGACAATTACAACCAATTGGAGCGTCCGGAGGCCGCTCCTTTGAGGGGGGGTACTGTCAGGAAATGTTCCATCCGCTGGTAAGACCTGTTATTTGGCATGTAGTACTGAGGTCCACCAGCAGGTGTCTCCTGGCAGTTTGGAACTGTCAGGAGAGCTTTTCCCTGTTAATAGTATATCATCTTTGGGCCGCAGTACTGGCGTCCACCAGCGGATGGATCCTGGCAGTGTGGAGCAGACAGTACCTCCTACAATCAGGTGTCACTTGAGACCAATCACAGGCCTATAAATACCTGGCAAACATTCACATGTTTGCCTTGATTTCGTCATTGCCTCCTGACCTGCTAGCTATCTGATCCTGAGCCCTGATCCTGTCCCTGTCTCCCTGTCTGGGACCCTATCCTGTCCCACCTGTTACCTTGGGTCCCTGCCTGCAGTCTGACCCATCCATCCTCTCCCTGTCCTGTGTTCCATACCCCATCTACTGACTTCCCTGTGTATGACCTTGGCCTGGCTTACGTTTACGTCTCTGGAACATTCCCTGCTGATCTGCTGTGTATGACCCTGGCCTGGCTATTGTTTATGAACCTGGTATTTCCCATTTATTGCATTTATCTGTCTATTGTTGTTTGTAGGTCTCTGTCTGTGGTTGGTTATTGCACTGTGTCATATTGGAGTTGGTTGTTATTTATTACTCACTTTCCTTAATAAATTAATATATATTTTCACTTACATACGTTTGGGTGTCCTCTGTCGCAGATCACACGGTTCTGGTCACACCAGTTCATGACACATAGATACCTGAGCACACAGAGATACTTTGGACACGGGCCTCCACAGAGTACTCAGGGACTCTAACCTGTGTTTTGAATCATCCCATGTAGTGAGTTTACACTCAACCAGGTCTGACCAGTATTCTCCAGCTGCACTTCCACATACCCAATACAGGCATTACAGCAACCAGTCCCACAGCAGCCTACATTGTTACAAGCCCCATACCAAGAAATGTTTCCAATAGAGCTTATGAGAAGGAATAGTCAAGAAGTAGAAAGCCTTCTCAATGGTTTACTTGAAGAATCCATATACAAATTTCAGTCATCTTGATCCCAGGTGTCAGCACAATAATTTGGTTGCAAAAAGAACATTTGATAAGAGGGGTGAGAGAGAGAGCATTGAAAAGTAGCCTGTAACTTTACTGGGTTGCACTGAGTACTGCATCCCTAGAGAGGGGATGTGAGTAATCCCAAAAGTCCTGCACCCTTCCTCCCCTACCTTCCTCCTAACATAAAGCCCTGCAGCCTACATCTTTTGCTGTTGCCGGGTCCTCAGACACCTCTAATGACGAAACTCTGGTGGCTCCCCGACAAAACTATTTTTTTATCATGTAGCCCTCTATCCAAAATGCCCCACTGCAGGCAGGAACAGAGCTATCATTAACTTAAAGTTGTTGTACACCCTGTACAACCACTTTTACCTACAGGTAAGCCTATATTAAGACTTACCTGTAGGTGCTTGAAATATCTCCTAAACCTTCATGGTTTAGGAGATATCTACTAAAATAACGAGTGACGAGGACTACGGCAGATCGTGCCGTTTCTAATAGGGGGTCATGCCGTGACTGGCGGCTCCTGCGCGCATGCACGGGAGTGACGTCACGCGACTCCGGCCAGTCACAGAGCCGGAGTTCGCGGCTCTGGAAGGAAGAGGGGCAAAGATGGAAGCTCCCTGCTCGTGAGGACAACGGCGACAGCGCGGGCTTCGGTGTGAGGTAAGTGACACATAATGGGCTACTATGCGATGCATAGTAGCCCATTATGCTTTAC
Source organism: Lithobates septentrionalis (assembly GCA_037952835.1). Taxonomy (NCBI): domain Eukaryota; kingdom Metazoa; phylum Chordata; class Amphibia; order Anura; family Ranidae; genus Lithobates; species Lithobates septentrionalis. Next base: position 12,117,017 of record JBBDGP010000108.1, on the reverse strand, counting down.
CTTTGCAGGGAAATAAAGAGGAAGTAAAACCCACCAGGGTTTACTTCTTCTTTAAGTAACTCTTACTGGTACTTATGGGGACCTCTAGTGCCTCCTCCAGCACCTGCACTGCCTATTAATCCATGTGGTCCTCTATCGCCATCTTGTGGCCAGAAAGGAGAATTACATCAGGCTTCATCCTCATAGTTGGATACATATTCCAGAGAAGGCACCATAAATGTTACTGACAGATTTTTTTCCTCATAAATATATGTTGAGACATCGTATCACTTCATATGTGTAAGTAAACCTAGGATGTGCTAGTCGATGGTAAATCTACATGGTACTATATTGTTTATTATCATTTCTCTTGATTTTATGTATCTGGGTCTTTCAAGGCCATTTGAGCAATGCTTGCATAATAAAGATACAATTTTTATTGTAATTACCTTGATTCATAGGATTTTTATATTTTCTAGGCAGTACATTTAAATTCCTATGTTTGTGTTATTTTTGTGTTATAGTTTCTACTTATACTTGGGCTGTGTGTATATATAACACCTCTGGGGAATCAGGGACATCATGCATACATTTGACCTTATGGCACAATTGACAATAGTGATGAAACCTTTATAGACAGCAGGAAGCATATTAAAGAGAAGGCTATGATTGTGACAAGTGACAAATGATATGTAACTGAAAGCTTTAGACAAGCTCATGAAATAACCCTGTGGGCTGAATAAGCTAATTGAACTTTGGACAGCCAGTAAAATGCAGTAATCTATGTCTACTGCCATGCCTCCAAACTTCAATATTTAAGTCAGCTGTTTGTGTTTAGCCTATGTATATATGTATGCATCTTTTTTTCCATTTTGTGGCTTAAAACAGTTCTGGAATCCTTGTGTTGTCTACCGTCACCCTCAACTTATTCCGTAATGCGTGCCCCTCTTCGCCTTCTGTCTCACTAATCTGGGGTGGCAGGGCTCCTCTGCGCCATCCTCCCTCTCCTTCTCTTCCCTCCCTCTTTCTATAGTACGGGCCTTACCCTTTATTTTCTGTTCTCACTCCCCCCCCCCCTTTTTTTTTACTTCTTCTACATTCTCTTTCTACATTTCCCCCACTCCCTTTTCCTTCTTTTTTCCCTCCTTCTTGGCTGACCATCTTGGTCTTCTTGTCCCATGTGACTTTTAAAATCAACACTCTGTGTACTGATTTGTTATTCTTCTCATTCATCTGAGATAAGCTCTAGCAACAACGTCACATCTTCGCTGATCATTTTACAGTGTCTTTTGGATACCAGTTTGGCTTATTGCTGATCCATGTATTTGGCTTACTTTCTCTGTACCCGCAATGCAGACTGATTGATCTGTACCAAATGCTTATGCCAAAAATAATAAATAAACTAAAATCTAAATTTAACCTATAAAACTTAAACCTTAATCTCATCCAGACCTTACTCTTACACTTAAAATATGGTTATCACCAGAGCAGGGCAAGGAGTCCATCCCTGTTTCAGGAAAGTTAGGGGCATTACTGGACTCCAATCTGATTGTGCACTTCCCTAATGACAATGAATGTAAAGAGGTACCACACTGACAACTAATGTAAGGTGACCCTTATCCACTGATCACCAAAGTAAGGAGCCACTACACTGACCCCCAAAAGGACACATTACACTTACATCCAGTGTAAGGGAACACTACACTGACCAGCAATGTAAGGAGGCACTATTCCAAACAGCAATGTAAGGGGACATTTTTACTAATGTAAGTTGCACTACAATGGCCACCAAAATATGACCATCAATGTAAGAGACCCTTTTCCACTTCATATCAATGTAGGGGGAATTGCACTGACCAACAATTAGGGATGGGCTGAACGACCCCCTGTTCAGGTTCGCACCAGAACTTTCGAACATCGCAAAAGTTCAGAACCGAATAACAAACCCCATCGAAGTCTATGGGACCCAAACTGGAGAAATCAAAAGTGCCCATTTTGAAGACTTACAGTATCTCACAAAAGTGAGTACACCCCTCACATTTTTGTAAATATTTTAATATATCTTTTCATGTGACAACACTTAAGAAATGCCACTTTGCTGCAATGTAAAGTAGTGAGTGTACAGCTTGTATAACAGTGTAAGTTTGCTGTCCCCTCAAAATAACTCAACACGCAGCTATTCATGTTTAAACCACTGGCAACAAAAGTGAGTACACCCCTAACTGAAAATGTCCAAATTGGGCCCAATTAACCATTTTCCCTCCCCGGTGTAATGTGACTCGTTAGTGTTACAAGCTCTCAGGTGTGAATGAGGAGCAGGTGTGTTACATTTTGTGTTATCACTCTCGCTCTCTCATACTGGTCACTGGAAGTTCAACATGGCACCTCATGGCAAATAACTCTCTGAGGACCTGAAAAAAAGAATTGTTGCTCTATATGAAGATGGCCTAGGCTATAAGAAGATTGCCAAGACCCTGAAAGTGAGCTGCAGCACAGTGGCCAAGAACATACAGTGGTTCAACAGGACAGGTTCCACAGGCCTTGCCTTGGTCGACCATAGAAGTTGAGTGCACGTGCTCAGCATCATATCCAGAGGTTGTCTTTGGGAAAAAGACGTATGAGCACTGCCAGCATTGCTGCAGAGGTTGAAGGGGTTGGGGGTGAGCCTGCCAGTGCTCAGACCATATGCCACACACTGCATCACATTGGTCTGCATGGCTGTCATCCCAGAAGGAAGCCTCTTCTAAAGATGATGCACAAGAAAGCCCACAAAGAGTTTGCTGAAGACAAGCAGACTAAGGACATGGATTACTGGAACCATGTCCTATGGTCTGATGAGACCAAGTTCAGATGGTGTCAAGCGTGTGTGGCGGCAGCCAGGTGAGGAGTACAAAGACAAGTGTGTCTTGCCTACAGTCAAGCATGGTGGTGGGAGTCTCATGGTCTGGGGCTGCATGAGTGCTGCCAGGACTGGGGAGCTACAGTTCATTGAGGGAACCATGAATGCCAACATGTACTGTGACATACTGAAGCAGAGCATGATCCCCTCTATTCAGAGATTGGGCCGCAGGGCAATATTCCAACAAGATAACGACCCCAAACACACCTCCAAGATGACCACTGCCTTACTAAAGAAGCAAAGGGTAGGTGATGGACTGGCTAAGCATGTCTCCAGACCTAAATCCTATTGAGCATCTGTGGGGCATCCTCAAATGGAAGGTGGAGGAGCGCAAGGTCTCTAACATCCACTGGCTCTGTGATGTCGTCATGGAGGAGTGGAAGGGGACTCCAGTGGAAACCTGTGAAATGTACCCAATTTGGACATTTTCACTTAGGGGTATACTCACTTTTGTTGCCAGCGGTTTAGACATTAATGTTGAGTTATTTTGAGGGGACAACAAATTTACACTGTTATACAAGCTGTATAATCACTACTTTACATTGTAGCAAAGTATCATTTCTTCAGTGTTGTCACATGAAAAGATATAATAAAATATTTACAAAAATGTTAGGGGTGTACTCACTTTTGTGAGATACTGTATATGCAGGTAATTGGGAATACAATGGTTATGGGGGATCGGTACTGCCCTGGGGGACATGTATCAATGAAAACAAAAGTTTGTAAAAAATGTCATTTTCAAATGAGCAGTGATTTTGTCAGGGAAATGGCCGTGTTGTGGGCAATTCCGCCAGTAACCGTCATGGTGGCAGGCGAGTCTAGTGAGCACGCCCTGATCTTGTAGGCACACCCCTCTGGCCTATTTAAACCTGCCACTGACACTTGCAGTTTGCTGGATTATCAAACAGCTCCTGTGTTCCTGTGCCTTGTAAACTCTGAAGACCTCTGCTTGACCTCTGCCCGGCTTGACCAGTGTTCCTGTTTATCTCCTCGCTCTGACCCCGGCTTGGCTGACTACTCTCCGATCTTCTGCCCTCTGTGTATGACCCGGCTTGTTCCTGTACTTCTCTCGGACTGTCTTTTGGTATCTGATCCCTGGCCTGGCTGCGGACCCTGTTCCTGGTTTACCCTGCTGTTACCGTTCAAGACTTCTCTCCGCACGGCTGCCACAACGCACTCTAGCTACTTACAGCCAACCAGCCAGCTTGCAGTATTCCTGGCAACCCGTGCACCTCTGTGCATCGCATTCCCTGTACCCAAATCCAGGGACGTGCTGCACTCAGCCGCAAGGGGCGCCCTCTCAGCAACCCGGCCTCACACTACAGACTTGACAGTATAATCCAGCCATGACTGAGGCCGGTGGAGGTGCGTCCCCATTAGAGACTTTGTGCCAACAAGCCATCACTCTGACCCAAGCAGTTCAGAAATTACAGGAAGGTTATCTGCAACTAACGGATAAGTTGCAACACCTGTCAGAGTCACCTGCTCATGAACAAACCTCTGCGGCTTCCTTGATGATGTTCCCGCCTCCAGAACCCCGAGTTCCCATTCCGGAGCGATTCTTCGGAGACCGTAAAAAGTTCAGATCATTCAAGACTGCCTGTCTATTGTACCTAGCCCTGCAACCCCGGACTTTTGCTTTAGAGACTGTTAAAGTCGGGTTCCTCATCTCTTTGCTGTCCGATGAACCTCAGGCCTGGGCCCATAACTTATGGGAACAAAAGAGTCCCGTCATTTGCACGGTGGATGCATTCCTGGCAGCTATGGCACAGCTTTACGAAGATCCCCAGCGTACTGCCACCGCTGAAGCCGCTCTGCACTCTCTGCAGCAGGGTGGGCGACCAGTAGAGGACTATACCCTGGACTTCCGGCGGTGGTCCGCAGACACAGCCTGGAATGAGGCAGCTTTACTACACCAGTTCCGTCTAGGACTCTCCGAATCCCTCAAGGACGAGTTGGCCAGGATCGAGATTCCCACTACACTTGAGGGTCTCATCCAATTATCCATCCAACTGGATCGACGTTTGCGGGAGAGACAGTCCGAACGATCACGAACCTGCAGACCCGCCAGTACACCCACCTTTGGATCAGTTCCCAAGCAGATTGGCCTGTTACGTTCCGCACTAACTCCTGATGAAAGACGTCGTCGTATCCTAGCCAATCTTTGCCTCTATTGTGGAGGAAATGGACATTTTCTATGCAACTGTCCCAGGAAGTTCAAGAAGCCACCTACCTACTCTCCAGCATATTTCCAGGTTTCTGGGACTTCTCCCTCACAACTCGTTCTTCCCATTTCACTGCAGTTGGGAGAAGAAGAGGTCCGGCTCCAGGCTATAATCGACTCTGGAGCATGCAGTTGCTTCATGGACTTGAACCTGGCAAGGAACCTTAGGTTGCCCCTCCTCCACAAGAAACGGGGTCTGGAAGTCCGTTTAGCAGATGGCACCCTACCTAACTCTGGCCTTGTTACTCAAGAGACTTCTCCTCTCCTTATTACCTCTCCCGATGGCCATCGGGAATTCATACGTTTTGACGTTTTGAGTTCACCTATGTCTCCAATTATCTTGGGTATCCCTTGGCTCCAAGCCCATAACCCCCAGATCGATTGGATTAAGAAGGAAGTCCTGTTCACTTCCCCCTATTGCCAACAACATTGCCTCATCCCTGAATCCAGAGATACCACCAGTTGTCTGACAGTCCAGTCGGTATCCTCCACCAACCAGGATGTACCCCAGGCGTACCATGAATTCCTGGACGTTTTTGATAAGAAAAAGGCAGAGGTTCTACCACCACATCGACCATATGATTGTCCTATCGAGCTGCTTCCAGGGGCCGAAGTTCCATTTGGACGTATATTCCCCCTCTCTGAAGTGGAATTGGGGACACTACGACAGTACATAGATGAAAATTTGGCAAAGGGCTTCATTCGTCCATCTTCTTCTCCTGCCGGTGCCGGCATTTTCTTTGTCGAAAAAAAAGATAAGACTCTAAGACCATGTGTGGACTATAGGGAATTAAATAAAATCACCATAAAGAACCGATATCCACTCCCACTGGTCCCCGAACTCTTCCAGAGACTTCGTTCAGCTCAAGTGTTCACCAAACTCGACCTCCGTGGTGCCTACAACCTCGTTCGCATCCGTGAGGGCGATGAGTGGAAGACGGCATTCAGAACGAGGTTTGGGCACTTTGAGTATTTGGTGATGCCGTTTGGGCTCTGTAATGCCCCGGCTACTTTCCAGCACTTCATAAACAACATCTTCCGGGAATATCTTGACTACTTCGTCATCATCTATCTGGATGACATCCTTATCTTCTCAACCACCTTGGAGCTCCATCGGACTCACGTAAAGACAGTATTACTCACACTAAGAAAACACGGACTTTACGCGAAAGCAGAAAAGTGTGACTTTGAAAAGAAATCCATACAATTCCTAGGGCTCATCATCTCTACCGGTGGTGTAGCTATGGATCCACAGAAAGTGCAGGCAATCCTAGACTGGCCAACTCCGTCAGACAAGAAGGGTGTACAAAGGTTTGTAGGGTTTGCAAACTTCTATAGAAGGTTTATAAGGAACTTTTCTTCCATCATCTCGCCCATAACCCAAGTAACCCGCCTACATGTTCGCTTCCTGTGGTCCTCCGAAGCCCAATCTGCCTTTGAGAAACTGAAGTCTTTGTTTACTTCTGCACCAATTCTTCGACACCCCGATCCTGCCCTGCCCTATATTTTAGAGGTCGATGCCTCAGAGGTAGCTACAGGAGCAGTACTTTCACAGCGCCTGGGACCCAAGTCGCTGCTGCACCCTGTGGCCTTCTCCTCCCGGAAAATGAGCCAACCCGAGAGGAATTACGACGTAGGTGATCGTGAGCTTCTGGCCATTAAGACAGCCTTAGAAGAGTGGAGATACCTTCTTGAGGGAGCCACGCACCCAATAATGATATTCACCGATCACAGAAACCTCGAGTACCTCCGCACTGCCAAACGCCTGAGACCCCGTCAAGCTCGCTGGGCTCTGTTCTTTTCACGATTCAACTTTCACATCACCTACCGCCCTGGCTCCAAGAACGGCAAGGCCGATGCTTTATCCCGAATGTTTCCTGATACCCCAGAAGAAACAACATCCAGTACAATCTTGTCTCCACAGAACTTCCTTTTGATTCAACCTGATCTAAGGTCTTCTCTTGAACAGGCCTCCCGCCAATGCCAGGAACCAGAGACTTCCTCTTTAAGAAGCCAGGGGGGGTATCTCTGGTATCAGGACAAAATCTTTGTCCCACAACAAGCAAGAATCCAGGTCTTACAAACTTTACATGACCATCAACTTGCTGGCCACTTCGGTGTACGGAAAACTATAGATCTTGTTCAGCGATCCTTTTGGTGGCCTACCTTGAAAATTGATTGCAAAAAGTATGTAAGCTCCTGCACTACCTGCCAGCGAAACAAGGGGTCCAACATTAAGTCTTGGGGTCTGCTACGTCCTTTGCCGGTACCAGAACAACCATGGAGGAATATATCTATGGACTTCATAGTAGAGCTGCCACCCTCTGAAAGATTCACAACGATTCTAGTTGTTGTAGACCGTCTGTCCAAGATGTCACACTTCGTGCCTATGATAGGTACTCCTTCAGCTGCAGACACAGCAAAGGCCTTCATAAGAGAGATAGTCAGACTTCACGGCCTTCCTGACAGCATTGTGTCTGATAGAGGAGTCCAATTTACTTCCCGATTTTGGAAAGAGCTCTGCAAAGTTTTGTCTATTGAAGTTTGCCTATCCTCTGCCTATCATCCCCAGAGCAACGGTCAGACTGAAAGGACTAATCAGACCTTAGAACAATATTTACGCTGTTTTTGCTCCACTTCCCAGGATGACTGGTACTTGATACTCCCCTGTGCGGAATTCGCATACAATAACTCAGTACACTCAACCACCGATCAATCACCGTTTTGGGCCAACTATGGGTTCCATCCTTCATTTCTACCTAATGTCATTCCAGAGACCTCAGTTCCAGCAGTTCAAGACAGGATAAAATCCATTCAGACTAACTTTCAAACTCTCCGGTTAACCATGCAAAAGGCCCAAGAGGACTACAAGGAACAATATGACAAAAAGAGGGGGGAGAGTCCTAGCTTTAAGGTTGGAGATGAGGTTTGGCTCTCCTCTGCAAATCTTAAACTTCCTTGTCCCTCCCGGAAATTGGGACCAAGATTTATTGGCCCATTCAAGATTAGACGGGAGATCAATCCAGTAGCCTTTGAACTGTCACTCCCGAGTTCTTATAAAGTGCACCCTGTGTTTCATGTCTCCTTACTTAAAGCTGTTATCTCTAGTCCTTTTTCAGGAAGGAAAGAAGATCCTCCACCTCCAGTTTCTGTGGGAGATGAAACAGAGTATGAAGTTGAGGCCATCCTGGACTGCCGCCGGAGAGGTAGGATCATTCAATTTCTTATAAAGTGGAAGGGTTACCCAGCAGAAGAAAGTTCTTGGGAACCTGCAGCCAATATACATGCTCCTAGACTTTTGCAGAGATTCCGAGTTCGTTACCCCGAAAGATGGGCCAGGTTGGGCATCCGGAGGTTGCCCCTTGGGGGGGGGCAATGTCAGGGAAATGGCCGTGTTGTGGGCAATTCCGCCAGTAACCGTCATGGTGGCAGGCGAGTCTAGTGAGCACGCCCTGATCTTGTAGGCACACCCCTCTGGCCTATTTAAACCTGCCACTGACACTTGCAGTTTGCTGGATTATCAAACAGCTCCTGTGTTCCTGTGCCTTGTAAACTCTGAAGACCTCTGCTTGACCTCTGCCCGGCTTGACCAGTGTTCCTGTTTATCTCCTCGCTCTGACCCCGGCTTGGCTGACTACTCTCCGATCTTCTGCCCTCTGTGTATGACCCGGCTTGTTCCTGTACTTCTCTCGGACTGTCTTTTGGTATCTGATCCCTGGCCTGGCTGCGGACCCTGTTCCTGGTTTACCCTGCTGTTACCGTTCAAGACTTCTCTCCGCACGGCTGCCACAACGCACTCTAGCTACTTACAGCCAACCAGCCAGCTTGCAGTATTCCTGGCAACCCGTGCACCTCTGTGCATCGCATTCCCTGTACCCAAATCCAGGGACGTGCTGCACTCAGCCGCAAGGGGCGCCCTCTCAGCAACCCGGCCTCACACTACAGACTTGACAGATTTACTGATGCTTAAAGTGAAAGCATAAAAATGAAAAATAACAATATAAATGAAAAACTCAATGAAAACTGTACTGTGTATACAAGCTGCTGCAGCAATAATTGCATTTATAAAGCCAAAAAAATGACATTTTCCCTGCAAGCTTTCTTTATTTTGCAAACAACGGCTTGGGAAGCCAGTCTGTATGATGAGACCACAATGTAATGCTTAGGGAACAAGATTAGAGATTTTTTGAATAAATTCTGGTGTCTCTTCCGCAGACTTTGGATAGAAGTAACGCAAGAGGAAAAATTGATGTTTGGGTGTCGGCCATGCCTTCACACCGTAACCCTATAGAGGTACTCTTGATGAAAGCACGAATTGCCTTGCTGTCAAAAATTGAAATGATATACAATCAGGTCCATAAATATTGGGACATCCACACAATTCTAATCTTTTTGGCTCTATACACCACCACAATGGATTTGAAATGAAATGAACAAGATGTGCTTTAAATGCAGCTATAATTTGAGGGTATTTACATCCAAATCAGGTGAACGGTGTAGGAATTACAACAGTTTGTATATGTGCCTCCCACTTTTTAAGGGACCAAAAGTAATGGGACAGATTAACAATCATCCATCAAACTTTCACTTTTTAATACTTGGTTGCAAATCCTTTGCAGTCTCTCTCCTCTCTTGACCAATAGAAGCTTCAAAACTACATTTTCCAGGATACTGTAACCTACTAGAGTCGGGAAAAGCATTAGATAAACTCCTCTTTAAGGTGTCCTCAAGAGATTTCATATTCTCCTCCCTCTGTGGGGACAGGATTAGTTCTGAGACTTTCCCCTTGCAATGGTGGTCAAGGAGGGTTGAGAACCAATAGTGATCCTTCTCCTTGATGCCACGTATTCTCGGGTCCTTTTGCAGGCTTTGAAGCATGAGGGAGCCCATACTCCCCAAGTTTGCGGAGGCATGAGAAGCAGACTCCTGTATCAGTTCTAGTATCTGAAATTGCCTCCACCCAGCCATGTACTACTCCCAAGGGTTCTGGGGATGGAAACCATCTTTTAAGGTTTCTCTGTATGTCTGTATTCTCCTCCCTTTCCCATTGTGTGTTCTGTGGCATAGGAAGAATGGTGTCTGCATAAAGTGGGCCTTGAGCGGAAAGTAAGCCCTCCTCTTCCTCCGTTGCTCTGCCTTGAGTGCCCTGTCCATAATGCCACACAGAATCTGCACCAGCAAGAACACAGCAAGGATTGTGTCACTGATGCATGCATTGACATGGCTCACCATCTTTGTGGCCTCCTCAAATGGTGACAGTACAGTGCATGCATTCTTTATAGGCAGCCATTGGCGTGGGAAAAAAAGCAGAGCCAGCCTGAGCATGTCTTTGTGCAATACTCACACAGGTACTCATTGACGCCCCTCTGCTGCATGTGCTGCCACTGCAGCATTGCCAAAGTTGAGTTCCACCTGGTAGGCATGTCACAAATCAGGCGGTTTACGGGCAGGTGGAATTCCCGCTGCATTATAGCCAACCAAGCACTGGCTGTGTATGACCACCTGAATTAGCAGATCTTCCAACCCTGGGTACCCATTTAAGAAACGCTGCACCACCAAATTGAGGACATATGCCAGGCATGGTACATGTATCAACTTTCTCTGTCCAAGGACGGACAGGAGGTTTTTGCCATTATCGCACACCACCATTCCTAGCTCCAGCTGGCGTGGCGTGAACCTCCAGAGCTGCAAGAATCTCTGCTCCGGTGTGGTTCCTGTCCCCTAGACACACCAGCTGAAGCACTGCATGGCACCTTTTAGCCTGACTGATTGAATATCCCCTTGAACGCATAGGGGGTATTTTTGGTTCATAGGAAAATTCAGCAGAGGAGGGCATGGAGGAGTAGGAGGGGGTAGAGCTAACAAATCTTGCATCATCACCATCAGCTGTATGAAGACGGCGGCACAACAAGCTGCAGCACTGAGACCTGTCCTGCATCCTTCCGAGTTGCAAGCAGAGTTATCCAGTGTGCTGTGAATGAGCTATATTGTCTCTGATCATGCTTGCTTGGTCATGTGTCAGCAGTAACGTGGACTTTGCGGATGACTGCCTTGCCCAACTATGCCACAACATTGCCTTCCGCGTGGTAGTACAGAGCTGGAATGGCCTTGCCTGAAAAGAAACCAGCCATTGTGGTACAGCACATTCTGCAAATTCACGGAAGGGACCAGAATCCACCAGATGGAAAGGCAGAAGTTGTAAAGCCAGCAGCTTTGACAGTGACTATTTTTTTTGTTCACTCCAGCAGATGGGGCAGAGAAATTTGCCAGGTATAGTCCACAGCTTGTGGTGTGCTACTGGCAGATGTGCTGCAAGGACCTGGGACACCCTGCACTATACCATCATCCCTGTCAGTGGTGGCTGCTGAGAGGTGAAGAGGTATAACGTAGACTGAGGTAAGTAAGGAGGAGGAGGAACAGAATTGCATCCCTCTTGTGTGGCTTTCAGGTGCTCTTGCCAACGGGCTGAGTGGTGGGAGGTTAAATGCCTTGTCAACATGGCTGGTGCTACCACTAGGCGAACTAGGTAGTCGCCTAGGGTGCACTGCCACCTAGGGCACGGCCCCTGGGAGGGAGGAAGTGGGGAAGCATCTGCCAAAAGTGACAAGCCAGTGGGAGAAGTAAGTGAGGGGTGTAGAAATTAGTTCCCGTCCACCTGTTCCTCTTCTCCCCCTCCCTCCTCTCATGGCCGCTCCGTCCTCTGTCACTGTGTGCGCACAGTGCAGGTGACGACTTGGAAATTGTAATTTGCTGTGCAACAGTCCTAGGTGGAGAGGATCCATTCCCCACACTGCTCTGTCCACTCCACCTCCAGCATGCCGGCAGTCTGCCCTGAGCTTCACACACATCACTTCTCCCGCCTCCCCCCCTCTTTCTCTCCCTTACTCCCTCTCTCTCTCCCTGACACTTCATCCATCTCTCTCTCTCCCTGACACCCCCTCTCTCCCTGACCCTTCCTCTCTCTTTCCCTGCCCCCTCCATCTCTCTCCCTGCCCCCCTCTCCCTCTCTCTCTGACCCCCCCTCTCTCTCTCTCTCTCTCTCTGACCCCCCCTCTCTCTCTCTCTCTCCCTGACTCCCCTCTCTCTCCCTGACCCCCCTCTCTCTCCCTGATCCCCCTCTCTCTCCCTGATCCCCCCTCTCTCCCTGATCCCCCCTCTCTCCCTGATCCCCCCTCTCTCCCTGATCCCCCCTCTCTCTCTCACTGATCCCCCTCTCTCTCACTGACCCCCTCTCTCTCTCACTGACCCCCTCTCTCTCCTTGACCCCCCTTCTCTCTCTCCCTGCCCCCTCTTTCCCTGATTCCACTCTCTCTCTCCCTGCCCCCCCTCTCTTTCTGAACCCTCCCCTCTCTCTCCCTGCTCTCCTCCTCTCTCTTTCCCTGACCCTCCCTCTTTCTCCCTGACCCCTCTCTCTCCCTCTCCCCCCTGACCCCCCCTCTCTCCTTCACCGCCCTCTCTCTCTCTCTTCCCTACCCCTCCCCCTCCCCCTCTCTCCCCCCTCCTTCTCCATGCTCCCTCTCTCTCTCTCTCTCTGCTCCCCTCTCTCTGTCCCCCCTTTCTCTCTCTCTTCTCTCTCTTATTAATTCCTAGATGGGTGGCTGCCTCTCTCTCTCTTCCCTCCCCCTCCCTCCCTCTCTCTCCTCCCCCTCCTTCTCCCTGCTCCCTCTCTCTCGCTCTCTGCTCCCCCTCTCTCTGTCCCCCCTTTCTCTCTCTCTTCTCTCTCTTATTAATTCCTAGATGGGTGGCTGCATTCGTTTTGGTTTTAGGTTTTCTATATTTTATTTTCACTTGTGCTAGTAAGTCTGTTTTTCAAAAGAACAAGCAGTTAGAGGGTTGAATCAAACCATTTAACCCTGGCAAAGGGGGGGGGGGGGGGTTAGGGGCAGAGTTAGGGGTTGGCAAAATGAGGTTTCACCTAGGGTGTTAAAAATCCTTGCACCGGCCCTGCTTGTCAAGCATGTGGTACCGAAATGGCTGGTGTTTTTGCTATGCTTGATACAAAGTTTACTGCGTTAAATGTGCAATAACGCACAGAAATATACCGCGCTAAACGTGCATAATGCACTGAAATATACTGCGTTAAATGGCACGTAACACACAGAAATATACTGCATTAAATGTGCAGTAACGCACTGAAATATACTGTGTTAAACGGCACGTAACGCACTAAAATATACTGCATTAAACGGCACATAACGCACTGAAATATATTGTGTTAAACGTGCAGTAACCCACAGAAATATACTGCGTTAACATGCACTAATGCACTGAAATATATTGCGCTAAAAACGGCACATAGCACACTGAAATTTCATTTAAACATGCAGTAACACACAGAAATATACTAAGTTAAACGTGCAGTAACGCACTGAACTATACTGCAGTAAACCTGCCCTGACAAAATAAACTGACATTAATGTAAAAATGAATGGTCACTACACCCACACTGACTGAACTATCACTAGATTCACACTAAAGTGACTCTAAAGTAAAAATTAATGGTCGCTACACTCACACTGACTAAACTATTCCTACATTCACACTAATGTAAAGATGAGTGGTCGCACTACACTCACACTGAACTATCATGAGATGCACACTAAACTGATATTCTACACTGATAATAGAATCAGAATAGCGCACTATAGCACACTAATACCCCGTACACACGGTCGGACTTTGCTCGGACATTCCGACAACAAAATCCTAGGATTTTTTCCGACGAATGTTGGCTCAAACTTGTTTTGTCTACACACGGTCGCACAAAGTTGTCGGAAAATCCGATCATTCTGAACGCGGTGACGTAAAACACGTACGTCGGGACTATAAACGGGGCAGTGGCCAATAACTTTCGTCTCTTTATTTATTCTGAGCATGCGTGGCACTTTCTCCGTCGGATTTGTGTACACACGATCGGAATTTCCGACAACGGATTTTGTTGTCGGAAAATGTTATCTCCTGCTCTCCAACTTTGTGTGTCGGAAAATCCGATGGAAAATGTCCGATGGAGCCCACACACGGTCGGAATTTCCGACAACAAGCTCCGATCGGACATTTTCCATTGGAAAATCCGACCGTGTGTACGGGGCATAACTGTCTAATAGCACTGAACAAAGCCCTATTCTATCTCTCTCCATGCCAATATCACACTGCAAATGGCTGCTATTGAAATAATGCTTTTATAGTGTGGGGTGTGACTAAGAGCAATTGTTATAGTATGTTCGCCGATTTATGTGGGATATTATATTATATATATATATGTACACATACAGTACAATATTGACCTAGCAGAAACTCCCTCCCAGGGTACTAGTATATCAAAGGGACTTGTTGATGTTAATATGCAAGAATACAGATTAGGAATGTAGGCATTCCAGGACTCAAAAGGGTGTTCAGGTGGTATACAATTAACAATTTTAACAGTTTAACAGTTTAACAGTTTAACAGTATATCACTACAGCAATGAGCCATGATTGGATAGAGTCATCATGACAACGTCCAGTCAAGGCTCTGACAGTGCTATATGCCCTGATTGGGCAAAGCTTTATTGCTTCAGCCAATCGGGGCTTCCAATGCACTGTGCAGCAGCGCCAATTCATAGGTGTACAATATTTACATTTACTGTTATAGACTTTGGTCAGTGCAAACTGTGACAGATTACAGAATCAGAATATAAAAATATTGTCCAAAAAAATCTAAAATTCTGGTATTTTAAAGTGTGTTTAAAAAAAAGAAAAAAAAATCAAAAACTACTGAGATTATTAAGCAGAGTCATAACTAAAGCCAGAAAACCCTTGGTGCAAAATCTGAATTGTAAATGTTACTCCCTCTGCTGTGTGTTTAGTTAGGTGTTCTGTCCTTGTGCTTCATTCATTAAATTATGTTTCACACATGTAATGAAGCACACCATAATCCGTACCCTGCGGTGTCTGTGCCCTGCATAATAAAATGTCTGCATGGAATACAGTAGTAATGCTCAATGATAATAAGTGACACTACTAAACTGCGTTTTCCTCTCTACGCTTATAGAGTGAAACTATAAAGAAAATTCATAACCTGCTTCACAGAACAGGCCAGGGGTGTCACCAAGAGGGCACCACTGATATAGAAGAAACTCTAACCTCAGAATTTTAAAATATCCTTCCTTGTAGATTTCTGTCACGGAGAATGACATTTGTCTGAGATCATATAAGACCTATCATTAGATTTTGTAGGACATAGACTATACTTCAGATTGTGACATGTTTGAAATCAATCTACTGGTTACTATTTGATTAGCAGCACCAACAATCCTTTTATAGTGACATGTTTAAAATCACTTGCACATTATTTAGTTTTATATTTACAGCTAACAAAACACATGTATTTTATAATGACACTACGCAAACATTTTGGGTAAGTGTGAAAAAATCCTGTAAATTAACCACTTAACTTATAGAAGGTTTTACCCCCTTCATGGCCAGACCATTTTTTGCTTTTCAGCACTGTGCTACTTTAAGTGACAATTGCTCAGTGATGCAACACCAAATGAAATTTATATCTTTTCTTTTCGCATAAATAAAGCTTTCTTTTGGTGGTATTTGATCACCACTGGGGTTTTATCTTTTTTATCATATATAAACAAAAAAGACTGAATATTTTGATAAAAAAAAATTATTTATTGTTATAAAACATATCCAATCAAATTTCTTCATAAATTTAGGCCAAAATGTATTCTGCTACATGTCCTTGGCAAAAAAAAAAATCACATTAAGTGTATATTAACCGGTTCAATACAGGGCATTTTCACCCCCTTCCTTCCCAGGCCAATTTTTAGTTTTCAGCGCTGTCGCACTTTAAACGACAATTGCGCGGTCGCGCAATGTTGTACCCAAAAAAATTGATGTCCTTTTTTCCCCACAAATAGAGCTTTCTTTTGGTGGTATTTGATCGCCTCTGCGTTATTTATTTTTTGCGCTATAAACAAAAGAAGAGCGACAATTTTGAAAAAAAAACACAATATTTTTTACTTTTTGCTATAATAAATATCCCAATTTTTTAAAAAAAAACAAATTTTTTCCTCAGTTTCGGCCGATACATATTCTTCTACATATTTTTGGTATAAAAAAAATCGCAATAAGCGTATATTGATTGGTTTGAGAAAAAGTTATAGCGTCTACAAAATACGGGATAATTGGTTTGAGAAAAAGTTATAGCGTCTACAAAATACGGTATTTGATCGCCTCTGCGTTTTT
Organism: Lithobates septentrionalis; assembly: GCA_037952835.1. Lineage (NCBI taxonomy): Eukaryota > Metazoa > Chordata > Amphibia > Anura > Ranidae > Lithobates > Lithobates septentrionalis. The sequence goes on along the minus strand of JBBDGP010000108.1, from coordinate 12,100,681 downwards.
TATTTTTTGCGCTATAAACAAAAGAAGAGCGACAATTTTGAAAAAAACACAATATTTTTTACTTTTTGCTATAATAAATATCCCAATTTTTTTTTAAAAAAGAAATTTTTTCCTCAGTTTCGGCCGATACATATTCTTCTACATATTTTTGGTAAAAAAAAAAATCGCAATAAGCGTATATTGATTGGTTTGAGAAAAAGTTATACCGTCTACAAAATACGGGATAGATTTATGGCATTTTTAAAAAAAAATATTTATTTTTTTAGTGGCGATCGCGATTTTTTTTCGTGACTGCGACATTATGGCGGACACATCGGACACTTTTGACACATTTTTGGGACCATTCACATTTATACAGCGATCAATGCTATAAAATTGCATTGATTACTGTGTAAATGTGACAGGCAGTGAAGGGGTTAACCACTAGGGGGCAGGGAGGGGTTAATGTTTCCTAGGGAATGATTCTAACTGTAGGGGGAGGGGACGCACAAGTGGAGGAGACCGATCAGTGTTCCTCCGTTCTGGGAACACAGATCGCTCTCCTCACAACTGACAGGACGTGGATCTGTGTGTTTACACACACAGATCCACGGTCCGGCCCGGTTAACGGGCAATCGCGGGTGCCCGGCGGACATCGCGGCCGCCGGGCACACGCACCGGGTCCTGAGCAATGCGGCGTGCGCACCCCCTAGACGGCCGGGAATCCCAGGACGTCATATGACGTCCACCCAGGATGGGAGATCCCATCTGTGGACATCATATGTCTATGGCTGGATAGGGAAGTGGTTAATTGGTTTGTGTGAAAGTTATAGTGTCTAAAAACTGTAATATTTGTAGCACGGTCCCCTTGAGGACTGCTTGGATTTACCTGCTCATCTGCATCACCATGACCCTGTGAACCTTCCAATCCACCTGACACTCTGGATTCCGACATCTTTTTACAAGCACCTTTAAATGACACGTCACACAAGTCAATATATTTATGTTATCTCAGCTTTTACTGAATTAGCAAAGCAGTATTAGTTTGTAAAGGAGGGCAATAGATCAACCGAGTTCTGAATAACAGCACAGGCTTAGTAGAAGAATTTCCCCAAAGACAGCTTAAGAACAGTTTAGAAGTAGGAAGGTACAATATACATATATTTACAATGGTATACCACCTGTAGCATGACCTGAATGACAATGAATGGTTAAGTGTTTAATGCAAGTAAGTACTCTCTAAGGGGAACCCAGGCTGGCCTATTCAATCTTTAAATCCCAATGAGAGATCAGAAAGAATAGAATAGTGGGGGGCCATTTAATTAGTGACAACAGCAATGTCCGTGGTGCAGGCCTGATAGCCTTCACCGGCAGTTGGAGCTCATTCGATTATATCCAATAAGGCACAGTGATGAATGAACAGACTGACTGGCTTAAACAGGCTAATGGTATTCCTTGGGGTGGTTGCAGGTAAAGGTGTCTATGTACAGTGTTCAAATAGAAGTGCAGTAAAGTGTTCCCAAGGTAAAGGAGTCTGTACACAGTGTTCCAATAAAGTAACCAGGGAAATAATGCAATAGGTGGGTGGTTGCCCTCTCACCGACTGATCTGAACTAGATGCCTTGAAGTCCACTATCCGGGAAGAGACGTCCGTCAATGGAGCAGCCAGCAATGATACACGGATGCGGAGTGTGAACGAACAGGGTGTCGAGCTGCTGAGTTGGTGCTGTGAATATGTCTGGCGAACAGCCGCAGAGGTGTGCCCTACGAGGCTGGGCTGGAGTTTCTTGACACCGCGTGGTAGGCCCCAACCTCTCTCCCCTTCACGGAGAGGTATGCATTACACAAGGCCCAGGAAGAAGAGAGCGCATGGCGGAACTTCTATCTCCTTTATAGTCTCTCCCAAGGGTCCCCTGAATGGCAGCAAGGATCCCTGGGATATGTAGTCCCGGTGTATAGTTATGCAATGGAACAGTCGGTCACTAAGACTACTGGTCCCACAATGCAGTGGGTTGGCTCACAAATATGATGACAGTCACTGGCATCCAGCATTAAAGGGATACAGCTATGGATGATAAATGATGGGGAAGGCACATAATGTTACACTTATAGTCTGCCATCGCTACATAAATATACTGGAATTTATGCAGCTTTTAAGCAGCTCTGACTTTGACTACTTATCACATTTCTTAAAGCCAAATGACCTCTTTTTGGAAAGTAAACACCCCAAGACATTTGCTGAGAGGCATGTTAAGTCCATGGAAGATTTTTTTTTTGCCACAAGTTTTTGGAAAATTATAAAATTAAATATATATATTTTTGGTTTACTATTTTTGGTTACTCACTTTAACCACTTCAGCCCCGGAAGATTTCCCCCCTTGATGACCAGGCCATTTTTTGCGATACAGCACTGCGCCGCTTTAACTGAAAATTGCGCAGTCATGCAACGCTGTATCTAAAAAGAATTGATGTCCTTGTTTTCCCACAAATAGAGCTATCTTTTGCTGGTATTTGATCACCTCTGTTTTTGGGACCACTGACATTTATACAGCGATCAGTGCTAAAAAATGCACTTACTGTGTAAATGTCACTGGTGGGGAAGGGATTAACACTAGGGGGCGATCAAGGGGATAAATGTGTTCCCTCGTGTGTGTTTCTAAGTATGGGGAGATGGGACTCACTGGAGGAGGAGACATATCGCTGTTCATAATTACTATGAACAGAAGATTTGTCTCTCTTCTCCTGTCAGAACGGGCATTTGTGTGTCTACACACACACACACAAATCCCTGGCTCTCGTGCTCACGATTGTGGGTGGCCTGCTATGTCTCTTAACCACTTCAGCCCTGGAAGGATATACCCACTTAATGACCAGGGCACGCTCCCGCCCGCAACAGCGCCTGCGCGATTCGCCGTACAGCTACGGTGATTCACGAAGGAGTGCCATACTGTTGCCGTGTAATGACGGCGGGCGGTCGGGAAGTGGTTAAAGGAGCGACATACGGGTACAGCGATCTGCGGGAAGGAGCCACTTTGCCGCCGTATATGTATGTGAGCTGGCCGGCAAAGTGGTTAATGAGATATTTCTCACTCACCTTATTTTTTGTCACAAGGTTTTAAAAAATTAAAAAGTAAATAAAAAATACATTTTCGTTTCTTACTTCATTCAAACTTGTGGCAACAAATGAGATCTGCAAAATACTTGCCATGCCTCTTAGCACATACCTTGGAGTGTCTGCTTTCCAAAAAGGGGTCTTTTGGGGGGTATTTGTACTATCCTGGCATTTTAGGGCCTCCAAAACTGTGATAGGTAGTTTGGAAATCAAATGTGCAAGTTACGCCCTTCGAAAGCCTGAAGGTGGTCAATAAATTTTGGGCCCCCTGTACACGGCCAGGTTCCAAAAAAGTCCAACATGTGGTATCCCCAAGTAGCAGATGTGTTTTATGGTGTAATGCCACGTATACCCATGACATGTGTGAGAAATATCTCAGTAAAGTGACATCTTTGTGTAAAAAAAAAATTGAATGAAAATAAAAGCTTTTCATTTTCAAAAAACATTTGGCAAAAAATAAGAGCTTTCAAAGACTCAACATGCCTCTCAACAAATACCTTGGGGTGCTTACTTTCCAAAAAGGGGTAATTTTGGTGGTGTTTATACTGCCCTGGCATTGTAGGGCTTCTGGAAATGTGATAGGGAGTCAGAAAACCCAATGCTTCATTAATGCCCCTTGAAAGCTTGACGGTGCTCATTGGATTTTGGGCCCCTGTACATGGCTAGGCTGCCAAAAAGTCTCCCACATGTGGTATCCCCATACTCAGGAAAAGTAGCAGAACGTGAATGAAGAAATCTCTTCCAGAAAGTGGAAGTGTATGCCCAACATTAGAAGCTTCCACTACACACGCTTCTAATGTTGGGTGTTCTTTTTTGTGGATGAAGAAATCTCTGACAGAAAAAAAGTATATGCTGAGGCTCGTGCTCCCAATGCTGAGCAAATCTCCCCCTGAAGTGCTACTGACACTGACATATGTATTTTGAGAGCAGCATCCTGCTACTGTCAGAAAACACAGATCAGTGTTGCAGCTGATTGGCGTTCCTGCAAAATAAACAACAGCTAACAATAACACTATATAACATTAACGTAATAAAATAATAACTTTTTTTTTAACTTGTGTGGCTTAACTTTTCAGAACAATAACCTTTAGGAATTAAGCAAAGTGCCACACACTGTCATATAGATTGATACTATTGGACCAGTGAGAAAACAATGTGAAAAATGATATAAAAGTGATATAAAAGTGAAAAAATAACAAAATGTCCATAAATGTTGAAAATTATGATCTAAATGAAATTCAACACCCACCACCCAAAAGTCTCTGAGGGTTGAATAATGAAAACAATGGTGGAGAACTTCTGCCAAGTGGATAGATAAAACACCAGGTAAATAAGACGTCTAAATGAGTGTCGGGACCACCACCAAAGCATCGGAGGAGGCTTACCGGAACCAGGTGACTTGAGAAGACATACATCTTACAAGTCCCAGAAAGCTTGTTCAGCCACCAAGGCTGGCAAGATGGATCCTCAGGTGTCCTCAACTTCAAATGGGGGGGGGGGGGGGAGAGAGATAGAGATCCCGTCACAGCTTCAGCCGTCCAGACTTATCAACAGGCCAACCGGATAAAATTACATGCCATGGGAGAAATAAAGCTCACATGGCATGATATCGTTTAAAAACATGAATTTATTGAAACAATAAAAAGAAACACTCACATTTTAGGAGATCAGAATAAGCTCAAAACAGTATAACAATCGCGGTGATCGTAGGGAGTCCACCCAACATGTTTCGGCTAACGAGCCTTCATCTGGGGCTCGTGAAGGCTCGTTAGCCGAAACATGTTTGGTGGACTCCCTACGATCACCGCGATTGTTATACTGTTTTGAGCTTATTCTGATCTCCTAAAATGTGAGTGTTTCTTTTTATTGTTTCAATAAATTCATGTTTTTAAACGATATCATGCCATGTGAGCTTTATTTCTCCCATGGCATGTAATTTTATCCGGTTGGCCTGTTGATAAGTCTGGACGGCTGAAGCTGTGACGGGATCTCTATCTCTCCCCCCCCCCCCCCATTTGAAGTTGAGGACACCTGAGGATCCATCTTGACAGCCTTGGTGGCTAAACAAGCTTTCTGGGACTTGTAAGACGTATGTCTTCTCAAGTCACCTGGTTCCGGTAAGCCTCCTCCGATGCTTTGGTGGTGGTCCCGACACTCATTTAGACGTCTTATTTACCTGGTGTTTTATCTATCCACTTGGCAGAAGTTCTCCACCATTGTTTTCATCATTCAACCCTCAGAGACTTTTGGGTGGTGGGTGTTGAATTTCATTTAGATCATAATGTTCAACATTTATGGACATTTTGTTATTTTTTCACTTTTATATCACTTTTATATCATTTTTCACATTGTTTTCTCACTGGTCCAATAGTATCAATCTATACGACAGTGTGTGGCACTTTGCGTAATTCCGATTGTGTTTAGTCATTTATATGTAACCTTGAACCATATTAATTTTATTTTTCTCGTGGGCCCCCCAGGAATGGTTTGGGCCTAGTTCACTTTGTTTTCTCATCTATTATATTTACACATTTAGCACTACACTTTATACACTTCCTATTTTTATTTTCCTTTGTCTAAGAGGAGTGTCAGCTGCTTACTGTGTAACCATTTTCCATTATTATTGGTGCAGCGCTGTACTCATCTCCCATTGAGAACAATAACCTTTCCAGCCTTTGATTTTAGGGTCTCCCAAAATGTGATGGACAGTTTCCCGATTAGCTAAAATCTTTAGAGACTCTTCTTCTGCAGAATTCTGTGGACCCCTATACTGTGCCATGCTGTACCCTGAACTAATAGTACACTATGCTGTGGTAACAATGGAAGCAGAGGCCAGGTTGGTCAGGACACGAGGGCCAAAAAAAAAAAGGTGCCACGCCTTATTCCGCGTTTACCACAGACACATTTTTTTGGGGGTGACCTTTGTGATGGGGCAGGTTGGAGGACATCTGGAAAATGCCTCTCATGCAGCCGGCTAACTGCATCTGGATTTGGACTTTGGGCCACAGCGCCTTCTAGACACAAAAGGACTGAGATGATAGTTTCCTGAAATTTTAGAAAGGATCCCAATCGGAATCGGAATAAATATATAGACACTTTTTTGTACCAGCGTCTAGCTCTGTGGGAGGCTAAATATGGCTTTATCATTTGGTCATTGAAGTGTACACCTCCCATATTTTAGATTGTAGTAGTGGACACAGAGAGGCTTTTCAACGACACCAGACACCGTGTGAATTTGGACTGTCGTGTCTGGGTGAATGGAAGACAGGATGAATACATCATGTTTTCTTTCCATTTTACAGTTAGTAGTCCTTCATTCTGCAAGCAGGCTTTTTTCACCTTTCTAAGGGGGGTGTTAATGAGCCATTGAGTGAAGCCCCTGCGATTAGGTCGCATGGTGCCACAGCAGCCAACTTTTTGAAGGAACAAGTGCTTAAAAAGTGTCACGCTTACATAAAAGTTGCCCATGTACAAATGGTAACCCATACGGAACAAGGGTGACAACAAGCCCCAACCTATCTTACCAGTTCTCCCCATGTAGTCTGGGCATCTGGGGGGCTCCAGTTGACTGTCTTTCCCCTCATAAATTCCAAAGCGGGATGTAAAGCCTGTGGGCCTCTCACAGAGGTTATACATTTTGAGCACATATCTGGGGAGATGTTTGATTGCAAGCTGGCCAGTAAAATGTACAAGGGACTTGTCTATGCAGATGTTTTGCTGGGGCATATACACATCTGCAAATTTCTGGGACAGGTAATTAATGAGGGGCCAAATTTTGTGGAGCCGATCATAGTCAGGGTCACCCCAGGGATGACAGAGGTTATTGTCACTGAAATGCATAAGATGCATTATTAGTTCATATCTTTTCCTGGCCATTCAGTAGAGAACATGGACATATAATGAATTGGGTCTGTGGACCAAAAAGGCTGCAATTCATTCATGCCCATGTTAAGGGTTAGGCCCAAAAAAGTTTACATTTGAAAACCATGATGGGTTTCCACTCAAGTGGCATGGAAAGGTATGAATTTGGGTTAGCGGCAATGTACTGTAGGGCATAAACATTACTTTGGTCCACAATCAAATTATAGAAGTCTTCGGAGAAAAGCAGCTCAAAAAAGTCAGGGGGCGTTAAGTTGGTTGTTTCCACCTGAACCCCGGGCTGGACTGTGAATGGGGGAAAACAGGTGCTGCTGAATCTGGGGGCAGCCAATTAGGGTTTGCAAGCTTCTCTGGAAGCCTACTGTGGGCCTGTGCTTGAATTCTTGGTGGCTGCAGTTGCATTATGCTACTAGTGCTAGAAACCTTACCAGCATTTACTACTCTGCTGGTGCTTGCCACTTCACCATGAAATACTGCAATGCTGGTGTCTAAAAAGGTTAGCATGTACCACACTGCTGGTTGTTGCCAGATCACCAAAAGTAGTGCAGTGCTAGCACCTGCTCCCTGTTGCATCTGAACATAATCATGTGTTTCTAGCACTTCAGCAACATAGGGTTAGGTATGCTTGACTTTAGCAGAGACCTTTCACCATTGTCCAAGCTAGCTGTCAGGGTTCCGATGCTTTCTACAGGTTCATATTCTGAGCCTGATTCTGGCAGTGAGGCCTCCCCTTCACTCCCATGCTCAAAATCCTGTACACCTCCTTACTGGTGTTCCTTTTTTTGGGCATGTGGGCACGAACCTTACAGGTACCTAGTTACGACAATGGAAAAGACAGCTCCTGGCTAGCAATCAGGGACTGCTTGCGCGCTAGAAATAAAATTAACTGCAAGTGCTAGCAGAGATCAGGCCTGATCTTCCTAACACCACAGTTTTGCAAACAATGTACTGTATCAGCAGTGGCAGTGATCAGAGAAATTATACTGACACTGCACTTGTTGGGGGGGGGGCTAATCCTGCTAACACTGCGTTTTTGGGGACACTAGCATACCCCCCAACATTTTGAGATGGGAATGAGGGACACCTACTAACAAATGTATGTAGGCATAGGACACGCCCCCTGCTACACCCCCTTAAAGGAGAATTAATAAAAAAAAAAAAAAGGTTAATTAAATCCACAAGGACTTTTTTTACCACTACTATTCCTTTATATTGGCTTTTAAAATGTACAAATGCAGCAATTTAGAAATTGGATGAAAGGTTTAGCACTGGGAAACACTTTTTGAAAGATAAAAAAGTGCATTTTATATTCAACTATATAGATCAGACCAAAATTAGGGACAAATGAGGTGGAATGAGGGACAGAGGGACATTGCTCCAAATCAGGGACAGTCCCTCCAAATCAGGGACATTTGAGAGCTATGCACTAGTATAGTTCTGACCATGATCAGGATACTGATCCAGACAGACACTATACTAGTAATTGCGGTGATCAGCAATTATGTGCATTGGATGCACATGGAAGTCAGCAGAACTTCAAGTGTTACTAAAGGCAGAGTTTGGCTGTTCCTCACCCAGTTTTAGGCCTTCTACACAGCAGTTTCTGTTTTAGTTAGTGCGCAAGTGTAAAATTGTATACAGGTTTCAAGCCAAAGGGTAGTCAAACCAAATGTTGATTTGATTTAGATTTTTCTTCTGTTTGCTCACTTTGCATTTTGTAAATTGAAAAAAAAATAAACAATTAAAATGTGTATTTTGGAAAGCATTCCTACTTTACATCATTTCTTCACACCTGCCTAAAACTTTTGCACAGTACTATAAACTGGTTCTGATCCTTAGGTGCAATATATTGCATTTTATGCATACAATCAATTCAGTAAACCTAAGCTAAGTATTACGCTGAACAATAGCTACCACCATGTGCCTGCTAATGGGGTTTATTTACCAAAGCCACATAGGGTGTTCACTTTACAAGGGATGTTGCACTTTGCATGGTAATTTTCCCAGAGCTTAGTGAATGAGGTGAAATTTCAATCTGCAAAGAATACACAATCGCATGCAAGGAAAATAAAGACAGCATTGGATGCACATGGAAGTCAGCAGAACTTCAAGTGTTACTAAAGGCAACACTTTTTAAATTAAAATAAACATGTTATACTCACCTGCTCACCCTGATCCTCCCGATCTGGGGTCCTCCGCCGGCGATCTTGGCTTCTCCTCTTCTTCATGTGCCCTCATAGCGAGCCTCTTGTTATGGGGGCACATGTACTTGCTTGCTCCCGAGCCATGGCTTGGCCCCACCCGTGCTTCCTCCTTACAGCATTTAATTGACAGCAGCAGGAGCCAATGGCTCCTGCTTCTGACTGAGTTCCTGTGTGAAGAGGAAGAGAGGGGATGAAAGATGCAGCCATGCACAGCTCTGAATTGATTGAGGACTCAGGTAGGTATTTAGAGAATAGGAGAGGACAGAAAGCTGTCATTTTTTTTTTTTTTACCCTAATGCAGAGAATGCTTTAAGGTAAAAAAATGTTCTGACATTTAGAACTATTTCCCTTTATTCACTAAGCTCTGGGGAACAGTCTTTTTGAGTTTAGTAAATCAACCCCACTGTCTCTTTCATTGCTGCCCACCACTCTTGAAGCTTGAAATGAAATAATTTCAGGTGCAGAGCACATCTTCTGCTTTCCACGTTATAGTGAGGCCAATCCCCAGACATGATCATTTTCAGGTAGGGTGCTGGGGGGAATGCCAAGCCCATTCTAAAAGTTCGAATTTGTATAGAGAAGTTTTCCCCAAACGTTTTATCATGGAGGAACCCCTGAAATAATTTTCCCAGCTCAGGGAACCCCTGCTAATAATTATTTTATCTGCAGCTCACAGTATATTAGTGTAAAGGTCAATGGGAAGAATGGCCCCTATATTTGTGGTCCTTGGAAAGAATTCCCCCATAACAAATACGATAATTGTTGTCAGTGGCTACTCCTCTGTGGGACAGAAGTTGCTTATTGCTCAAGAAACCCCAACAACCTCTACAGAAAACCTAAGGTCACACAGAACCCTGGTTGAGAAAGACTGGTATAGAGGTTTTTGTAGGCTCCCAGGACAGATAGAGATTAGGCTATGTATGTTGCCTGCTATACAATTTAGCCCTTACATTTTATCTACTTTATGCACAGGACATCTTTAAAGCAAAATATGGCAATTGTCATCTTTGATTCGTTTTTAACAATGTATGTTCCAGGACAATTATTCTTACCTTTGGTGCGTCACTGTTTTGGAATAAGCATGCGTCCAAACATATATTGTTCTTATTCAGGTCAGTGACCCAATAAATACAATCATTTTCTATGATAATACTTTAGAAGTGAAGAGAAAATCTTACTTTAAAGTCTGAAACATTATGTTTTCCCCTTAAATGGTCTTAGCAAAGCCTTTAGGTGCAAATATATTACAAAGAAATATTAATAGACCAGGTAAATGTGTGAGGTTGGTGCTTTGTTAAGGTATGAGTACATGGTGTCCTCTAGTGGACTACTCATGAACTTCACACAGAGTTCATTTTCTGCTTATTGCAAGCTATATTCTCTAGCTCACGGGGGAATATACTTCTTTTTTTTTTCAATGTTTCAGTTAATTATATTCTTAAAAACAGATCAGCCTGATGTAAATAATTTCATGGATGTCTGTTAAGATTTTATAGCCTGGATGTTTGTTAAGATTCAATTTAAATTTGAACTTTAGGCATATATGAAAGACAACTTAATGCAGCTATGTAATCATTAAAACACTATTACATTTATTTTTCCAATACAAGCAATGTAAGTACCTGGATCTGAACAGTTATCTTGCCTCTTGAAGTCTTTTACCATCAGGGCTAGAGTGTGAGTGGAAGAAACAGTACAATCAAGTCATGTGCTGACAAGAAGCATGCTGATAGAAGGGGAAAGCAGAGTGACAGAGGGATGAACTCATCACTGGGCTGCAGCAGCTGCTGCTGCTTTCACTGTTCAGTACCAAGCTGGTCTAGAATGACCTGGGCTCATAGGAAGTGGGTTGAATGACAGTGGCCATCAGACTAAAGACATCTAGCTGTCGAAAAGTACTGCAGGGGAAAAGTCTAGATTAAATTTTGCACCAAAGGCTGGTTTTGTGTTTTTTGTTGAATGGGCTATTTGTTTTTAACTTGTTATTTTTGACAGAGTTCTGCTTTAAATTAGCTAAATAAATTCTATGTGCATCAAAACAAAAAGGTATTTAACTACTTCCCGCCCACCGCATGCAGAATGACGGCCGGGCGGTGGTTCTGTTACCCTGACTGAGCGTCATATGACATCCAGCAGGATAACATGCTGTCGCGTGCCCGTGGGGGAGCGCAGCGAGGCGATCGCGTGTGCAGCGTGTCAGTCTGACACACCGCATCTCCGATTGTGATAAGAAGCCTCTGTTAGAGGCTTCTTACCACGTGATCACGGCTGATCATCGCATGAACCAGGAGGTGCCGGTAAACGGCATTCCTCGGTTTGCGCTGACAGGGAGATCCGATCGGCAGCTCTCCCTGTCAGAGGGGGGGTCTGTGCTGATGATCAGCACATTAATTATCAGCACAGCCCCCTCAGTTGTGCCACAACACCTTTTAAAATGTGCCCATAAGCTGTCAGTCAGTGCCCCATAAAAACACAGCTCACAGTGCCCATCAAAGTGCCAATCAGTGCTAATCAGTGCCCACCACAGTGCCAGTCAGTGCCCATCTCAGTGCCCAGCAGTAAAACCTGTCAGTACCTCAACATCAGTGCTGCCCATCAGTGCCACCTGTCAGTGCCACCTGTCCGCCAATCAGTGCCGCCTGTCAGTGCCCATCACAGCCGCCAGTCAGTGCCCATCACAGCCGCCAGTCAGTGCCCATCAGTGCCGCCAGTCAGTGCCCATCAGTGCCGCCTATCAATGCCCATCAGTGCTGCATATCAGTGCTGCCTATCAGTGCCCATCAATTCTACATATCAGTGCATCCTCATCAGTGCCCATCAGTGCTAACTCATCAGTGCCACCTCATCAGTGCCCGTCAGTGAAGGAGAAAACAAAATATTTTAACCGAAATGAAGAAAACTGTTTTTTTTTCAAAAATGTTGTTCTTTTTTAGTTTGTTTAGCAAAAAATAAAAACTGCAGAGGTGATGAAATTCCACCAAAAGAAAGCTCTATTTGTGGGAACAAAATGATAATAATTTTGTCTGGGTACAGTGTAGCATGACCGTGCAATTGTCATTCAAAGTGCGACAGCGCTGAAAGCTGAAAATTGTCCTGGGCAGGAAGGGGCGAAAGTGCCCTGTATTGAAGTGGTTAAAGTCCTACTTTTTTCCTTTACAAAACAGCTACAACCGGACTAAAAAAAACCCAGCATGCTGTAAAGAAGGACCCCTGCTCTTTGTGTCGAAGCAGTGGTATCTTTGCATTGGTCCCACACACCCCCTAGGGCTCTCCAATCAGAAAGGATAATGATTGCAGAGCTATAGGTTGGTAGTCTAATAAGTGTAATTCATTTCACGTTATGTTTTCTTGCTGTTTATAGTAAACTGTCTAAAATAAGTAGGGCTTCTGTAATTGTGGTTTGATTTTCATACTTCATTGAATTAAATAACTTGTAGGATGAGCAGAAATACTTTGAGGAGTCATTGTAGAGTGGCCTGAGGTGCAGTATGTGTTGGTTCATATTTGACATTGACCTGCCTGCACCTTAGTTTGTGGAAGGAGCCTAATGCCGCGTACACACGGTCGGACTTTTCACCTGCAAAAGTCCGACGGACGCCGCAGGACAAAGTCCGGCGGAAAGTCTGACCGTGTGTGGTCTCCATCGGACTTCCGACGGACCGTTTCGGTCGGATTTTTGCGGAAATCCGACGTACTTTAGATTTGAAGCCTGCTTCAAATCTTTACGTCGTACCTCCGCCGGACTCAGTTCCTGACGGAAAGCCCGTTCGTCTGTATGCTAGTCCGAAGGACCAGATACGACGGAGGAGCAGGTTACTGCATCTCGCGCTCGCTGCAATAGGAAAAACAAATCTTCCTATTGCGGCGAGCGCGGGGCATACCAGGCCCTTAGGTCTGGTATGGATTATAAAGGGGAACCCCTACGCCGAAAAAACGGCAAGGGGTCCCCCTAAAATCCATACCAGACCCCGATCCGAGCACGCAGCCTGGCCGGTCAGGAAAGGGGGTGGGGACGAGCGAGCGCCCCCCCCTCCTCCTGAACCGTACCAGGCCGCATGCCCTCAACATGGGGGGGTGGGTGCTTTGGGGGAGGGGGGCGCCCTGCGCCCCCCCCCCAAAGCACCTTGTCCCCATGTTGATGAGGACAAGGGCCTCTTCCCAACAACCCTGGCCGTTGGTTGTCGGGGTCTGCGGGCGGGGGCTTATCGGAATCTGGGAGCCCCCTTTAATAAGGGGGCCCCCAGATCCCGGCCCCCCACCCTATGTAAATGAGTATGGGGTACATGGTACCCCTACCCATTTACCTAGGTAAAAAGTGTCAGTAATAAAACACAACACAGGTTTTTAAAATAATTTATTAAACAGCTCCGGGGGGGGGGGGGTCTTCTTCCGTCTTCGGGGGTCCCTCCGGTTCATCTTCTCCCGGCGTCCGGTTGGTTCTTCTCCGCTCTCCGGCCTCTTCTCCCGGTGTCCCAGGTCTTCGGCCGGCCCCTCCGCTTTCTTCAGGTAGCTCTATTGCCAGCGGAGGTCCGGACTTCTGGGCTTCTTGGCTTCTTGTGTTCTCTTCTCTTCTCTTCCCCCAGATGTTGACACGACGCTCTCTCCGGCTGGACTGGTCTCTGAGGGCTGCGTTGTGACTTATATAGGCGGAGACCCCGCCCCCATATGATGTCACAGTCCCTGGGCATGCTGGGACTGTGACGTTTTAGGGGGGCGTGGTCGACCACGCCCCCTAAAACGTCACAGTCCCAGCATGCCCAGGGACTGTGACATCATATGGGGGCGGGGTCTCCGCCTATATAAGTCACAACGCAGCCCTCAGAGACCAGTCCAGCCGGAGAGAGCGTCGTGTCAACATCTGGGGGAAGAGAAGAGAAGAGAACACAAGAAGCCAAGAAGCCCAGAAGTCCGGACCTCCGCTGGCAATAGAGCTACCTGAAGAAAGCGGAGGGGCCGGCCGAAGACCTGGGACACCGGGAGAAGAGGCCGGAGAGCGGAGAAGAACCAACCGGACGCCGGGAGAAGATGAACCGGAGGGACCCCCGAAGACGGAAGAAGACCCCCCCCCCCGGAGCTGTTTAATAAATTATTTTAAAAACCTGTGTTGTGTTTTATTACTGACACTTTTTACCTAGGTAAATGGGTAGGGGTACCATGTACCCCATACTCATTTACATAGGGTGGGGGGCCGGGATCTGGGGGCCCCCTTATTAAAGGGGGCTCCCAGATTCCGATAAGCCCCCGCCCGCAGACCCCGACAACCAACGGCCAGGGTTGTCGGGAAGAGGCCCTTGTCCTCATCAACATGGGGACAAGGTGCTTTGGGGGGGGGGGCGCAGGGCGCCCCCCTCCCCCAAAGCACCCACCCCCCCATGTTGAGGGCATGCGGCCTGGTACGGTTCAGGAGGAGGGGGGGGCGCTCGCTCGTCCCCACCCCCTTTCCTGACCGGCCAGGCTGCGTGCTCGGATCGGGGTCTGGTATGGATTTTAGGGGGACCCCACGCCGTTTTTTCGGCGTAGGGGTTCCCCTTTATAATCCATACCAGACCTAAGGGCCTGCGACGGGGCTCGCAAGGTTTCAATCTCGCCAAAAAAAGCGGCGAGATTGAATTCCTTTTCTAGTCCCGTCGTACCAAAGTCACGTTCAAAATGAACGGAGTTGTCCGTGTGTGGGAAAGTCCGTTCGTTCTGAAAGTCCGGCGGAAGTCCGTCGGGAAGACCGGATTCCGGAAAGTCCGGCCGTGTGTAGGCAAGTCCGGCCGTTCAGAAAGTCCGGCGGTAGTCCGCCGGAAGTCTGGCGGCAAGTACGTCAGACCTAGCTTTCTAGAAAGTCCGACCGTGTGTACGCGGCATAAGATAGGAAGTAGGTTTGGCTCAAATGTTGCATCACCCTCTGGTTAAAGTGTTTCTAAAGGAAGAACATTTTTAACTTAAAAGTGGTTGTAAAATCTTGTTTATATATATATATATATATATATATATATATATATATATATATATATATATATATATATATATATATATATATATATATATATAAAAAAACAAACATGTTATATTTACCTGCTCTGTGGTGCAGATGGTTTTGCACAGGGCAACCCAGATCCTACTCTTCTCTGGTCCCTCTTTGCTGCTTCTGGCCCCTCCCTTATATTGAGTGCCCCCACAGTCAGCAGCTTCCTATGGGGGCACTGGAGCCAAGTCACAGCTCCGTGTGTCCATTCAGACACAGAGCCCCGACCCGGCCCTGCCCCCTCTCTACCTTGATTGGCTGACTGACTTTGATTGACATCCGTGGGAGCCAATGGCATTGCTGCTGTGTCTCAGCCAATCAGGAGGAGTGTCCGGCTTAGACATTCGTGGACATCACTGGAGAGAGTTGGGGATCAGGTAGGTAATTGGGGAGTGCTGGGGCATATGCTACACATTGTTTATCTTAATGCGTAGAATGCATTAAGATAAACAGCCTTCTGCCTTTATAACTCCTTTAATGCATTCCTTGCATTACGTTAAAATGTTCCAGTGGAAGTATCCACATATGTCTGGAGAGAAGTACCGTATTTATCGGCGTATAACACGGGGGAAAATCGTGGGTGCGTGTTATACGCCGATCCCCGCTAAATGTGATCTATCGGCGGCGATCGCCGCCGACATTCACATAGCGTGTCTTTTTAAATATGGCGCCGCGGAGTTCGGAGGGACTCACAGTGACTGCTCGGAGCCGAGATACACATAGTCGAGTGTATTCGGCTCTTTCCGGCGCCGCTCACAGTCATGCCCAGTCCCGCCATTGGACCTGTGTTATGTCCATCATAGGGCGGGACTGGGCGGGACTGTGAGCGGCGCCGGAAAGAGCCGAATACACTCGACTATGTGTATCTCGGCGGCGTTCGTTCAGCTCCGCTGAGTCCCTCCGAACTCCGCGGCGCCATATTAAAAACTACATGCAGCTATGTGTATGTTGGCGGCGGCGGCAAGCATGGACACTGGGGGCAAGGCTGCACTGACCATTGGGGCAAAGCTGCACTGACAAGGCTGCACTGACAAGGCTGCACTGACAAGGCTGCACTGGGACAAAGCTGCACTGACAAGACTGCACTGGGGCAAAGCTGCACTGACAAGGCTGCAATGGACACTGGGTTAAGGCTGCACTGACACTGAAAAGGCTGCAATGACACTAACAAGGCTGCAGATGGACACTGATGAGGCTGCATTGATGGGCATTTTAATGTAAGTTTTTTTTCCTTAAACTTCCCTCCTAAAAGTTTTTTTTCGTTAAAATTCCCTCCTAAACTTGGGTGCGTGTTATACACTGGCGCGTGTTATACGCCGATAAATACGGTATTTATATCTGTGAGACAGATATAGATGGGTGTATTTCTTCTGTGTGGGTAAAATTATGAACTCACGGTGTTGGAGATTTTACCCACACAGAAGAAATACACCCATCTATATCTGTCTCACAGATATAAATACCGTATTTATCGGCGTAAAACACGCAGTTTTATCCCCTTAAAATCAGAGGAAAATTCTGGCTGTGTGTTATACGCCGATCCCCCGCTGATTGTGAGCCTTTTGGTGGCTTTCAGCCGCTCTCGGCTGCTTTCGGCCATTCTCTGCGGCTTTCGGGGCTCTCACAGTCCCGGGCCATTCTCGGCGGCTTTCGGGGCTCTCACAGTCCCGCGTGAGCCACCGAAAGCCGCTGAGAACGGCCGAAAGCCGCCGAGAGCGGCCGAGACACGTCGAGAATGGCCGAGAGCGGCCGAAAGCCGCCGAGACACTTCGAGAATGGCCGAGAGCGGCCGAAAGCCGCCGAGAATCGCAGAGAGCGGCTGAAAGCCACCGAGAGCGGCGGCACCATTTTTAAACGGCAGCAGTCTGCAAATGACACAGGGCAAGGCTTTAGATGGACAAGGGTACAGATGGACACTGATACTGACAAGGCTGCAATGATGGACAAGGCTACAGATGGACACTGACAAGGCTACACTGACAAGGCTGCAATGATGGACAAGGCTACAGATGGACACTGACAAGGCTACACTGACACCGCCGTAATGCCATTGCAGCGGTTTGATGCCATTCCACGAGTGTGCACAATTTTAAAGCGTGATATGTTAGGTATCCGTTTACTCAGCATGACATCATCTTTTATATTTTACCCCCAAAAATTGGGTTATGTTAGTGTTTTTTTTGCATTACAATTCATTAAAGTGGGTTTTTTTCCAGAAAAATTGCAACATCCACCATTTTATTCTCTAGAGAAGTGATGGTGAGCCTTGGCACCCCAGATGTTTTGGAACTACATTTCCCATGATGCTCATGCAGTCTGCAATGTAGTTGAGCATCATGGGAAATTTAGTTCCAAAACATCTGGAGTGCCAAGGTTCGCCATCACTGCTCTAGAGCCTCTGCTTAAAAATATAAATCATTGTTTGGGGTTCTGAGTAATTTTTTAGCAAAAAAAAAAAATGATGATTTTTACATGCAGGAGAGAATGTCAACATTGGCCTAGACTGGAAGTAGTTAAAGCAGTGAATGTTTGCTTCACCAAACAGCAAGTTGCAGACTGTCAGTAACAATGTTCTCAATTATAATAAAAGGTTCCAGACTGATACCCTGCCTGCCAGCTCAGTCCAGTTGGGTCCCCACTGATGCCGTCTCTTTATAGTTTGTGTAATTGTTATTGGTCATATAGGATACTGTGTGCTTTGTATACTGGAACCAAACTCCTAGCAGAAAAAGGCGTCAGTTTATTTCTACTCTTTTGTTTGTCTGACAACTGATAAAGGGTCACTGTCCTTTTCAGCCTCTTTGCCCCCAGTCACAGTATGCCTTGTGTAGATATGGTGTCTGATCATTTTATTGTGATAATAACACTAGTCAATTGACTAAGATAAAAGAGAGGCAGCACAAGACAGTTGGCCTGGGAGGCAGAAAAATAAATTAATAAATCTGGCCCTGTTGAATATTGTATTATTAGATTATTGATATGTGTGTTTTTCATGGTTTGATTATATTATGGTTGCGGTATTTCCCTAAATATTGTTGATGGTGTAAAGGCAATCGTGTTAACCTATGGTGGGGGGGTTGTTAGGGGGGGGTAAGGCTCATCAAACAAATAATTTGTTTGTGGAGGACTCCCCAGATTTCTCAATTCTGTGCAGAGGAATGAACAATGTGCTCCTTGCAAAAGGAGGCAAATAATCATTTGGACATATTTCCTACACGTATTCATTTTTTAATACACTTATGCAAGTGATCTAAATACATACTTATAGTGAGGCCTGAGGGATCATTTATTTCTTTACCAAATAAATCAGACATTGTAAGACAGTCGAAAATGGTCCACTGTACTGAATCTGTTCTAAAACCAGTAGCTTCCTGAGATGCCACCATGCAAGCCTTTAGAAGTGTCTGATTTCCTCCTTTCTTTTTTTTAAACTTCGGTTCCAGTACTGGCCATGCTAAAAACACATGCCCAGGAATTATTTTATGTTGAATTAAATTTGCACATTGAGACAAAAAGTTGACCAGTTTTTGAAGATATATTGGCAGCCTTATGCCTTGAACATCAATATGGCTCTAGACTATTAGGTAATATGAGCAATCTTATAAGGACTTGTGATCAGTCTCCAAAACCGAAATGCATTTACTTTGAGCTTAGTGATTTCTACGGTTCATTTGCCATACAAAAACTAGAATGTCTGCATGGAACCACAGAGTTGGCACAATAAAAGTATAAGATTTATTGGGCTAGGTTTCTTAAGTGTTTATTTAAAAGCAAAGAAATCATTCCTTCATGGGTATATACCGCAAACTGTGAATTAGAAGTAGTCCAATTTCCTTGTTACAGTTTTTCCCCATAGCAGTTAAAGAACCCTAAGGTTATAAAAACAGAAGCACAGTGTCCAAACCAGTCTTACATTGGTTTTACTTCTCACTGTTCTATAACAGTATTTATTTCAAAATTGGTCATCTAGATTCATTAGTTTGGGCTGTCACCAATCTTTGCAGATAAAATGTACGAGGAAGTGAATCATTCATGTTTGACATACGAATGCTTAAAAAAAAATGGAAATATGCAGCTCAACTTGTTTTGTTCTCTGGAATAATGATCTAATTTTTGTTTTATGTCCAAAATTCTGGCAAAAGGAATATCAGAATCTGTCACAGTTTAATACATTGCTATAGTGCATTTTGTTTTATTCATTAATATTCTTTAACCCCAAAGAACATGAATAAAAGCAATATAAATAGCTTATTTTACTGAAACTGCCATTTATTTAGTTGCGTGCCTCTAGGCTGTTAATGTAGCTTGTTTTATTTGATTCATAAATAAACATTTCCAACCTTTTACTTGTTTACTTCAGTGCATCACAGTTCCACTTTTTGTTACTGGCTGTTGACAGCTAATAGCCTAAGATGAATATGACCCTTATTGCAATATCTCGTGACTTTCTGAGAAAGATTTTCATAGCAACATCTGAGTGTTGCCCTGCTTCACCATGACCAGGACTTGTCTACACATAGTTGCAAAAGCATTTTTAAAATGTTTTACAAAATGTAGTAATAACGGAACCAGAGATACAACTGTTTTTGCTACAAAATTTACCTGGTAAAGCTATACTTTTAAAATAAATGTGCCATTTTACCACGTTTTTTGCCTTGATTAGCGTTTTGCGCTTTTTTTTCTACTGTATATAGCTGGTTACTAAGGAGGGGGCCGGGAAGCCGTCCGCCACATCCTTAACAGCCAATGAGCCATCAGCTATCAGCGGGCTTCCCTACTGACAGCTGAATATATATAAAAAAGAATTGCTGGCTAAAAACACATCGTAAAAAAAACAAAACAAAAAAACAGAGTGGGGTCCCCCCAGGTTCATACCAGGCCCTTGGATCTAGTATGGATTTGGAGGGGACCACCCCCACTCCAAAATTAAAAAAAAAAAATGGCATGGGGTCTTTACCAAAATCCATACCAGACCCTTATCTGAGCATGCAGCCCGGCAGGTCAGGAAAGGAAGGGGAAGAGCGAACGCCCCCCCTCTCTTGAACCATACCAGGCCACCCCAAAGCACCTTGCCCCCATGTTGATGGGGACAAGGGCCTCTTCTCGACAACCCTGGCCGGTGGTTGTCGGGGTCTGCGGGCAGAGGGGTCAACAGAATCTGGAAGCCACCATTAACAAGGGGGCGCCCAGATCCCAGCCTCCCCCTATGTGAATGAGTAGGGGGTACATTGTACGCCTACCCATTCACCAAAAAAAGTAGTGTGTGAAAAAATACAGTAGACAGTTTGTGACGTCACTGCACGGGGCATGATGGGTCGTGATGTCACAAGGAGGTGGGGCCTCTGGCTGACATCATCCGATGGTCACGCCCCCATCATTATCTAAGACATGCATGACATCGGTGCAGACAGGTCAGCGGGACAAAGAAGAGCGGAAGAAGAAGTGTGAGAAGGAGAAGCGGGAAAGGATGGAGGAAGACCGGAGGAAGAAGCGGGGAAGAAGAAGATATTTTTAATAAAAAACTTGTCAAAAACTGTCTACTGAATTTTTTCACATTGCACTACTTTTTTGGTGAATGGGTAGAGGTACAATGTACCCCCATAAGCCCCCCACCCGCAGACCCCGACAACCACCGGCTAGGGTTGTCAGGAAGAGGCCCTCGTCCCCATCAACATAGGGGCAAGATGCTTTGGGGTGGCCTGGTATGGTTCAGGAGGGGGGGGGGTCACTCACTCGTCCCCTCCCTTTCCTGACCTGCTTGGCTGCATGTTTGGATAAGGGTCTAGTATAGATTTTGGGGGGACCCGAAGGGCCTGGTATGGACTGGGGGGGACCCCACACCATATTTTTTCATGATTTTTTTTGCAGGCAATTCTTTTTTTTTTACATTCAGCGGTCAGTGGGGAAGCCCACCGACAGCTGATGACTCATCGGTTGTTAAGGACGCTGGGGCCCTTTCCAAAAATGCAGAGGCACAAAAATGCATTGATGTGAACATGTTCCATAGGAACCCATGTAAAAAATTTCACCTGCATTTCTGCAAAATGCTTCAAAAAACGCATTTATGTGAATGGAGCCTTGAACTCAATTGAAAAACAAACTGAAATCTTTTAGGGGGAAAGTAAAAAAATAAAAAACTAAAATAACTTGATTGCATAAGTGTGCAAACCCTCATAAGGCCTGGTTCACACACCTATGCATTTTTTAGTGCCTTTTCAGTTTTGCAGAAACAGACTACAGTCCCTTTAACATGGTTTCCTATGAATGTAGTTCACATCTGTGCATTTTATGGAAAGGGCCAGGGACTTTTTGCTGGTTTTTGGTTCCATAGACTTAAATGGATCAAAAGCGTGTATTGAAAAACGCGAAATCCACCTGAAATATGCAAACTGCAAACTGTATAGGTCTGAATCAAGCCAATCTGGGGATGTAGCTGTGTTCAGAATTAAGCAATCACATCCAAACTTGTGTTAAATAGGAGTCAGTACGCAACTGCAATCATTTAAAGTGCCTCTCACCCCCAACTAAAATTCAGCTGTTCTTGTAGGTCTTTTCTGACATTTTCTTAGTTGCATCCTACAGCAAAAGCCATGGTCTGCAGAGAGCTTCCAAAGCATCAGGGGATCTCATTGTTAAAAGGTATCAGTCAGGAGAAGGGTACAAAAGAATTTGGAAGGCCTTAGATATTGCATGGAACACAGTGAAGACAGTCATCATCAAGTGGAAAATATATGGCACAAAAGTGACATTACCAAGAACTGGACGTCCCTCCAAAAATTGATGAAAAGACAAGAAGAAAACTGGTCAGGGAGACTGCCACGAGGCCTACTGCAACATTAAAGGAGCTGCAGGAATATCTGGCAAATACTGGCTGCGTGGTACAAGTGACAACAATCTCTCATATTCTTCATATGTCTGGGCTATGGGGTAGATTGGCAAGCCTTTTCTTATGAAGAATAACATCCAAGCCTGGCTAAATTTTGCAAAAACACATCTGAAGTCTCCCAAAAGCATGTGGGAAAATGTGTTCTGGTCTGATGAAACAAAGGTTGAACTTTTTGGTCATAGTTCCAAAAGATATGTTTGGCACAAAAACAACACTGCACATGACCAAAAGAACACCACACCCACAGTGAAGCATGGTGGTAGCAGCATCATGCTTTTGGGCTATTTTTCTTCAGCTGGAACAGGGGGCCTTAGGCAAGGTAGATGGAATTATGAACAGTTTCAAATACCAGTCAATATTGGCACAAAACCTTCAGGCTTCTGCTAGAAAGCTGAACATGAAGAGGAACTTTATCTTTCAGCTTGACGATGACCCAAAGCATACATTCAAATCAACAATGGAATGGCTTTACCAGAAGATTAAAGTTTTGGAATGGCCCATCCAGAGCCCAGACCTAAATCCGATTGAAAATCTATGGGGTGATCTGAAAAGGGCTGTGCACAGGAGATGCCCTCACAATCTGAAAGATTTGGAGTGTTTTTGCAAAGAAGAGTGGGCAAATACTGCCAAGTCAAGATGTGCCAGGCTGATAGACTCATACCCAAAAAGACTGAGTGCTGTAATAAAATCAAATCGTGCTTCAACAAAGTATTAGTTTAAGGGTGTGCACACTTATGCAACCATATTATTTTAGTTTTTTATTTTTACTTCCCTCCACCTAAAAGATTTCAGTTTGTTGTTCAACTGATTTGTACAGTTTATAGGTCACATTAACCACCTCAATACAGGGCACTTTCACCCCTTCCTGCCCAGGCGATTTGTCACACTTTGAATGACAATTGCGTGCTCATGCTACACTGTAACCATGTGAAATTCGTATCATTTTCTTCACACAAGTAGAGCTTTCTTTTGGTGGTATTTAGTCACTTCTAGGTTTTTTATGTTTTCCTAAAAAAACTTTGAAAATTTTTGTCTTAGTTTCTGTCAGTAAATTTTGTAAATAAGTAATTTTTCTCCTTCACTGATGGGCGCTGAAGAGGCAGCACTGATGGGCACTGATAGGCTGAACTGATGGGCACTGCTGAGGTGGCACTTATGGGCACTGATTAGGTGGCACTGATGAGGAGGCATGATGAAAATGCCGCACTTATGGGCACTGATAGGTGGCACTGATATGTGGCACTGGTGGGCACAGATAGGCGGCACTGGTGGGCACAGATAGGTGGCACAGATAGACGGCACTGATGAGCACTGATGGGCATTGATGGGCAGCAGTGATAGCCAGCACTGATTGGCATCACTAATGGCCACACATTGCTAGCAATTGTGGGCACTGGTTGGCACTGATTGCCGGAAGTGGTGGGCACTCATTGCTGGCACTGATGGCACTTAATTGTAATCAGGGCACTGATGATCAGTGCCCTGATTACATACCTAGACGTCTCCCTGTGAGGAGATGCCGCTGATCGGCTCTCCTCTCCTCACACTCAGTCAGTGTGAGGCGAGGAGCATCGATTACCAGCATCTCCCTGTTTACATGTGACCGGCTGTGATTGGACACAGCTAATCACATGGTTAAAGAGCTGCGGCTCTTTACAGAGATCGGGGTTGTGCTGCGTCCTAGCAACACGGCGCAGCCGCGATCGCCACACTGCACGCCCCCATGGGCATGCCCCCATGGGCGCATGAGAGCGGTCATCCAGGGAAGCAGTCATATGACGTCCACCCAGAACGAGAGCTGCACCGCCCAGCCGTCATTTGATGGTGGGCGAGCGGCAAGTGGTTAAAGGTGGAAAAAGTTCTGAAAGGATTTAGCTTTGTTTAATTTTTTTTTACATCACAGAAACCTGACATTTTAAAAAGGGGTGTGTAGACTTTTTATATCCACTGTACATTCCCCAATGAAATGAATCTACATGTGCTATATAATTAAGTGTTCTTGCATAGCAAGACCACTTACTGTTATCTCACATATATATTATTCTTATTATTATAGCCAAATTTACCACCCTAACTCCTCCCACAGTTTTTACACTACATAGACAAGTAATATACCGAAACGTGCGGATTGTTCCCGAATGGTGTGCTATTACTTTGTGGAACGTTTCGCCGAATGGTTCACGAAATATCGTCGTTTTTGCGGCGAAATTGGTCCCATAGGAATGAATGGGGAAACTAGAGTGGGAGATGACAAAAGCTGGAAAATCAGAACATGATTTCTAAACTGCCGCCACTCCCTCATTTTCAAGCCCACCTACACAAATCTTATATCAAAACGTTCAGCTATCCCTGCTGCCACTAAACATGTCCACGGCTAAGCCATAGTCCTGATAGTTTTCACAATATGACCATTTGTTTGCAACTCACACCGTCCATTGACATTCATTGAAACTACACTCTAGCCCCCTCCAAATTTGAAAGTCAATTTCTAAACAGTGACTGTGCCTTCATTTTTAATATTTCACAGACATACTATACATCAAAATCTAGGTCTGGGTCTTGTGATTCTCACAATATAAAGATCTTCGCTGTAGGATGTATAGTTTTTAAAATACGGCCATTTGTTTAGAGGTCATTTCAGGAAATTTTAGCCATTAATCAGAGTGTACTGTTAGTGTTTGTTTTGTTGCCATGGTTACCAAAGCTTCTGTTATACACAGGGGGGAAGGTGGCTGGAGCATCTCAGCTGATTACAGAGCCCGGGGGAGGGGACAGACACACCATGCACTGATTTATAATAGAGGAATATGATGGGGCAGTTTTGATGGGGTAATTCTGATGGGGCAGTTTTGATGAAGCAGTATTTGAGAAGCATAAACAGGGCATGAGCGTTGCTAGGAAACAGTGGTTGTAAACACAAGATGCTGAGACACTCCAAATGCATGTGACTTCATCTGCTAGACTTGATAATGCTTGTAGACTCCTCCCACAGTTTTCACACTACAGAGACAAATAATATACCGAAACGAGCGGATTGTTCCCGATTGGTGTGTTATTACTTTGTGGAATGTTTTGCCGAATGGTCCACGAAATGACGTTTTTGCGGCGAAATTGGTCCCATAGGAATGAATGGCGAAATGTTCAAAACTAGAGTGGGAAGTGACAAAAGCTGACAACCCCATGATCAGCCAAAACATTATGACCACCCCATGATCAGCCAAAACATTATGACCGCCCCATGTAAAAAAAAAAATATTTTTGAAAAAAAAAAATAATTTTTGAAAAAAGTAAAAAAATAATTTTTGAAAAAAAAAATAATTTTTGAAAAAAAAAAAATATTTTTGAAAAAAAAAATATTTTTGAAAAAAAAAAATTATTTTTGAAAAAAAAAAATATTTTTGAAAAAAAAAATACTTTTAAAAAAAATATATATTTGAAAAAAAAAAATATTTTTGAAAAAAAAAAATTATTTTTGAAAAAAAAATTACTTTAAAAAAAATAATAATTTCGAAAAAAAAATTATTTTTGAAATAAAAAAATTCATTTTTGAAAAAAAAAATTACCTTTGAAAAAAAAAATTACTTTTGAAAAAAAAAAATCATTTTTGAAGAAAAAAAAATCATTTTTGATTAAAAAAAAATTCATTTTTGAAAAAAAAATACTTTTGAAAAAAATGTTCAGCTCTTTCAGCGAATGATGGAACTTTTTTACTACTATTTATACTTTTTAAAATATTAAGCTTTTTAACACTTTTCACAGTTACTCAAGCCACTCCACCCCACCCAGTTACTCCGCCCACTCCAGTTGTAGAGGCAAGAACACTTTTCACAATTTCCCCAGAAATTGTACCTTTTCTAGTTATTAATATTATGGGATGTTTGGATGTGCATATGGCGTCTAGACATAAACAAAAATGTACTAAGACAATGTTGTCTTTTTAAATGGTTGTGGAGGGTAGCTAGTTCATTGGATTTTTATATTTATATTTTGATGGATTTTTTCAATAAAGCTATTTGTAATTTTATATGTTAAAATACAGTTATTTATGGTCTAGAAAAAGTCCTGGAGACTCACATTAATGATCTCTGTTGGGAGATCTATTCTTTCTGTCAATAATGTGTCAAATATATTTTCCTGAAGCCTACCAGGAAGACAACACTTTTGGGAGTGTGGATTTGGCTGGTTCCTCCTGCTGAACTCCACATCATTATAGGAGACAGTATGAAGGTTGACAAAAGGTAATGGTCTTCACCAGCATTGGACAAGAGAAGAGGATTTACACTCTTCTCTTACAGGTATAGTTTTCTTGAGAAAATAAGCACAGAGCTGAAAATAATTATTTGATTTCCTTCAGATTTTGTAAGTTTGCCCACTTACTTAAGAAATGAAGGGTCTATAATTTTTATCATACTTGTATTTTAAATGAAAGAGACAGAATAACAAACAAAAATCCCCAAAAAAACACGATAAATGTTAAAAATGGAGTTGCAGTTCAGCAAGTAAAATCAGTATTTGATCCCCAAGCAAAACATGACTTAGTATTTGGTGGAGAAACCCTTGTTGGCAAGCACAAAGGTAAGACGTTTCTTGTAGTTAGTGACCAGGTTTGCACACATCTCAGGAGGAGAGAATTTTGGTCCCCTCTTCTTTACAGATCTTCTCTAAATCCTTAAGGTTTCTTGGCTGTCACTTGGCAACTCGAAGTTTAAGCTCCTTTCATAAATTTTCTATAGGATTAAGGTCTGGAGACTGGTTTGTCCACTCCATGACCTTAATGTGCTTCTTCTTAAGCCACTCCTTTGTTGCCTTGTTTTGGGTCTCTGTCATGCTGAAAGACCCATCCATAACCCATCTTCAGTGTTCTGGCTGAGGGATGAAGGTTCTCATCCAAGATTTTACAATACATGGCCCCATCCATTCATCCCTCAAGGCGGCAAAGTCGGTCTGTATCTTTAACAGACAAACAGCCCCAAAGTATGTTTCCACCACCGTGCTTGACTGTAGGGATGGTGTTCTTAGGGTCATAGTCTGAATATTTCTTCCTCCAAACACGGCGAGTCCCCCTCCTCTAGAAGGCACATGTACAGGCATGCTAATGAACATCTAAATAATTCAGAGAAGGATTGTAAGAAAGTGCTGTGGTCAGATGAGATCAAAATTGAGCTCATTGGCATTAACTCGACTTGCTGTGTTTCAAGGAAGAAAAATGCTGACCCTAAGAACACCATCCCTACAGTCAAGCACAGAGGTGGAAACATGATGCTTTGGGTCTGTTTCTTCCCTCAGCCAGAACACTGAAGATGGGTCAGGATGGGTCTTTCAGCATGACAATGACCCAAAACATACTGCAAAGGCAACAAGGGAGTGGTTCAAGAAGAAGCACATTAAGGTCATGCAGTGGCCCAGTCAGTCTCCAGACCTTAATTCTATAAAAAGAATTATGGAGGGAGATGAAACTTCGAGTTGCCAGGAGACAGTCAAGAAACCTTAAGGATTTTGGGGATCAAATACTTATTTTACTCACTAAACTGTAACTTATTTTATCGCATTTGTTTTATGTGTTTTTTTCTCTATTTTTGGTTAATATTCTGTCTCTATCATTTAAAATACACCAATGATAAAAACTATAGACCCTTAATTTTTTTATAAGTGGGCAAACTTACAAAATCTTCAAGGGATCAAATAATTATTTTCCCCACTGTACAGAGACAGGATCACTTCAAAGAAATGATATGTCCGCAATTCCCTGTAGGAAAAATAAACATCAGATTATAACAACGAAACATTCACGAGAATTAAAGCATGGCCAACTGTAATAATTTTTACTGTCATAACCTGGTTGAAAGAAAATTGACCTATATGTAGTTGGCATAATTGTACCAATAAATAGAGTAATTTTTTTTGGCAATTTTAGCCACTTTCCACCTTCTTTGTACATCAGATAGGATGAGATAGCTGAATACAACATACCAAAATCCCTACCTACCATATAGATATATAGACAAATATATAAATTGTTGGTAGTAGGTTGCTTGATCAACTGAAATTTTTGTCATCACAAGCTGAATGGATAGGAATAATATTGCCTGGAAGCTGCCACATCTATGCCCAGCATAAGAACAATATTAAGCGGAGCTCCAGATCATGGGGACGTGACCAAAAAAGTAGCAGGCTTCTATTAAACAAGATTAATTATCACAATTATGTTAATAATTGTAAAAAAATGAATTCATTACCCTTTGGAAAAATGTAACATATGGTTCTGAAATTGTTCAATTAAGTACTAAAAAATAGGTCATCACATTGAAGCACTTTCTTTGTAGTGTTCAATGAAGGCTGTAGATCACTAGGGACATATGACTAGTATGTTCCCAGTCAGACTTCATGCTTGTGAGGCCTACTTTCTGAGACCGCCATTACATCCATCACACCAAGCATCAGAGGTTTTCATTCTACATTTATAAACACTATAGGCTAGCAAAGTGCAAGCAAATTAGGTTTTCATTATACACTCAAGGGTAGGGATAATATTTGGGTTTGCAGCTATTATAGTTTGAAGGCAATGTCTGCAGGTTCGAGATTCACAGTTCTGGCAATTTTATGTGAATATTTTTAAAACCATGATACACTGTATGGCCTTTAAACTATGACGAACAGGCTTATAGGGGCCAATAAGGGGGGCTTTTGGATAAGCCAGCCCCCTCACTATAAAAAGGGTGGGGGCACAGAGCCGGAATAGTGTCAATATGTCAGTGAATTCGAAGCTGTTGTAGGGAAAGCTGGCAAAGTACATAGCAAGACATTAGGGTCAGTTAGAAAACTGATTACTAGCTATCTGGACAATTAACCCATTTGCTGCCTTTTAGTTCCTATTACTGGAGTGCTTTTGAATTGTATTCATTTTGTGGTTGATTTGAAGGCAACAGTCACTTTTAACTGCTGTCCTATCCATATCAAACTTTTTTTTATTTTGCTTTTTGCTGCAAGGCCCACAATAAAAATGTGATTTTATTTTAGGGGTAATATTTTGGGATTTTCAATTCTTTTGTGTTTATCTGATGCTGATTGGACTTTTTGTTTAGATTTGAAGTTCTTAAAGTGAAGCATTCACTGGTTACTGGCCATATATTGCCTTTTGTTTGCCGCATGCACCTGCATCACTTGAAAGTGCAAGAACACTGTGTCCCTAAACACCTCACAATATATTATTCACGTTTATCCCACTTCTGTATCCTCAGAGATAAAATAAATGTTTAGCTCACACCAGTAATGCCCAGTACACACTGTCGGATTTTCCGATGGAAAATGACCGATCGGAGCGTGTTGTCGGAAATTCCGACCGTGTGTGGGCTCCATCGGACATTTTCCATCGGATTTTACGACACACAAAGTTTGAGAGCAGGATATAAAATTTTCCGAAAACAAAATCCGTTGTCGGAAATTCCGATCGTGTGTACACAAATCCGACGGACAAAGTGCCACGCATGCTCAGAATAAATAAAGAGATGAAAGCCATTGGCTACTGCCCCGTTTATAGTCCCGACGTACATGTTTTACGTCACCGCGTTTAAAACGATCAGATTTTCCGACAACTTTGTGTGACCGTGTGTATGCAAGACAAGTTTGAGCCAACATCCGTCGGAAAAAATCCTAGGATTTTGTTGTCGGAATGTCCGAACAAAGTCCGACCGTGTGTACGGGGCATAAGACTTGTTATCCATAATTAAAACTGAACCTCCTGCTGGCCAGATTTACTCTGCTGTATTCTCTGTGGTATATACATTTTTGTAGTAATATCCCAATCTGTACTCTTTGTTTCTAGTAAATTTGGGCCTACCCTTGCACAAAAAACAATGTCCCGCTGTTGGCCAATCTTACACTACTGTGTGATTAGTGTTCCCGTAGTAAAACACCTGCCTCTATTCTTTGGGGTTAATTTACTAAAGGGAAATAGTCTGATCAGTGTTTAAGGGCATTTTCACTTTGCCAGTCGGTCCGGCACTTACCCCATCCAGGTGGGTAGCTCCGTGTCCTCTCCTCCATCGGCGGCTTCCAGCATGTGGCTCTTCCTCTCCTCCTAGGCATCCAATAGGATCGCCTGTCCATTCAGCTAATCAGGTGTCAAAACCTGCTTCCTGACTGGCTGGGAGGAGGATCAGTGTTACAATAGCGAATATTCATTTGCTGTTGTAACACACCCGGATGGCCTGTGAGTGCATTCTCTGCGCCCTGAGCCCACCCTATTTTGAAGCCCATTACAGCCTCTGGTTCTAATCAGTGCTTCAAAAAAGCACCCACCCGCATTGGAATCCATGCATCTGGCGTCCTGAAAGGGGCTGGACGCATGGATAGGGGGAGGCGACAATGGAGGGGGGGTGGCGCCCGTGCGCCCTTAATGGATGGGCCACCCCTGGTCAAAACGTTAATAAATGTAAGAATGAAAGATATATACTGCGCTAAGTGTCCAAATGTGATTGATAAATACAGTAAACAGCTGTACTCAAAAAAACACAAAATACAAGTGCTAAAATATTCAATTAACAACAGAAGGTTTAATTGAATTTAAAATGTTAATAAAACCTATTGAACAGAAAAAAAATTAACTATCATCACAGTCATTTTTTATGTCTTTTTGCCTGTAGATTACATAAAAAAATAACATAATTTTTGAAAGAGAGTATTGTCTCTTTTAATAAACCTAGTTTATTAAAAAAAACAAAAAACCTATGTATTACCTTGTTATCTTAAGCAAAAACAAAGTTATTGCTGAATACATAGACCTATAGTGGAGATATAAAAAGTTTTTGTTCATAAGGTATAAAAATGGAAAGAGAACTGAAGAGATTAAATTACACGTAACTTTAAATTTGATTTCCAGCAGTTACAAACCTGTAATTTATTTTGGCACATTCCACTTTGGATCTCAGTTCCTTTCACTAGGACCCAATGTCAGTGACCTAGTGTATGCAGAACTTGTTGAAAAGTGATGGTGCAGCACTAATAACAATTTGAAATATAAATGGGTGATCTAAAGTGCATAGATAACCTGATAAACATCTAAATGTATCAAAGTTAGAATAATTGTGAAGATATGAAACTAACTGTATACACGTGCAGTATTCAAATAATGATATCAGGTGATTAAACCAATGTATACCATACATATAAATGCAATGATATCAGGTGATTAAACCAATAAATACCATATACATAAAATGCAATGAACAACTTATTATAAACTCACAAGCAATAGAAAAAATGAATAAAGGAAAAAGTCCACTGAGTGAGAAAAAGTGTTTGATGAAAATGTCCAAAACATATGTATCTTGACACCTCAAATGGTAATTTTTAAGCCACCACTGAACATGCATGAAAAGGGGAGATGGAGCACCGCCACCAATAACACTGAGGCTTACTGGAAAGTATGGATTCAGTAGGACATACGAACTATGAATCAAACAGACTTGTTGGTGATTCTTCACCAAAAATAGTAGAGCCCGGATGGATATAGGCGTTGATACAATTGGATAAAATAATCTTTTCACAAGGACCACCGGTCAACAAGAAAGGAAGCTCCAAGATATATAAAACGTCACATGGATTCAAACATATAGGGCCAAAAAGGAATAAAAAACGCACATAGCGTGAATCCGCATAACACAAAATTTATTATCAAAAATGAAAGATTAATGCCCCGTACACACGGTCGGATTTTCCGATGGAAAATGTCCGATCGGAGCGTGTTGTCGGAAATTCCGACCGTGTGTGGGCTCCATCGGACATTTTCCATCCAACTTTGTGTGACCGTGTATGCAAGACAAGTTTGAGCCAACATCCATCGGAAAAAATCCTAGGATTTTGTTGTCGGAATGTCCGAACAAAGTCCGACCGTGTGTACGCCCTATTACACTCACATTTTGGAAGAGGTAAAACAATCGCTTGTTAATCGATAAAATGACGCAATGGAAAGAGCAGGCTCGACCCTATGCAGAACTTGTTAAAAACATTGAGGGAGAATTGTCAAGTAAATTAGCAACAAAATTACATCTATTGTACATCCATTGAAGATCATAATGTCTCTTACATACTGTATGTCTGCAACAAAATTGACACTGTAGATGAGATGGCACTTTACTCAAATACACACACAAATAAGTAGTGTTTAGGGACGGGTTTTTTTAGTGGGGAAAAACTACCTTAAAGTAGTTGGGACGGGAATTTACAAATCAGGTTACAATCTTACCATGAATCTCTCTCACTGCTTTGTTTAGCATTGGCTTGCTGTGCAACTAATTTGATAAAGGTCCCCCAGTGGGTAAATTTAAAGGGCATTTGTGTCAGATATATATTTTTAAATGTATCACATAATAAATGTATTGCTGTTAATTTTTACAAAATGTGATCAATATAGAGAGCTTGGGAGAAAATTTCACAGTTCAATTAGGTATCAGAAATGTTTAAAAGTTTGAGTAAAATTTATGTTTACAGTATTGGCTAGAGGTAATTAATTATTTTCTACAGTCATTTTAAATTGAGCAGTATTTTTAGGGCCAGACATTGTGGTGTCTGAAATAAATCTTTCATTAAAACATATTTCTTCACATCTCCAAGGAACATGAAAATATCAAAGACAATGCAAATATAATATGTTTTAAAAAGTTACAATACTTGGAGTAATACTATTATGGAGTAATCATATATATATTTTAAAAATAACGAGTAACTTGTTTTCGTAGCATACCTGAAAACATATTTCCTGACGCATCATGGCAGCACACACACTGGGTTGTGACTCCGCCCCCAAAACCTGATAGGACTGATTAGCTATAAGTTTTTGAAGAGGAGCCCCCCCCGCTGCATTCTCCTTTTTTTTCCTCACCTGTAATGCCCCGTACACACGGTCGGATTTTCCGACAGAAAATGTGTGATAGGACCTTGTTGTTAGAAATTCCGACCGTGTGTAGGCTCCATCACACATTTTCCATCGGATTTTCCGACACACAAAGTTTGAGAGCAGGCTATAAAATTTTCCGACAACAAAATCCGTTGTTGGAATTTCCGATCGTGTTTACACAAATCCGACGCACAAAGTGCCACGCATGCTCGGAATAAATAAAGAGATAAAAGCTATTGGCTACTGCCCCATTTATAGTCCCGACGTACGTGTTTTACGTCACCGCGTTCGGAATGACTGGATTTACCGACAACTTTGTGTGACCGTGTGTATGCAAGACAAGTTTGAGTCAACATCAGTCAGAAAAAAACCTAGGATTTTGTTGTCAGAATGTCCGATCAATGTCCGACTGTGTGTACGGGGCATAAGGACTGACCAAGATAAAGCACAGACCTCTTACCGCTTCGCCTCAGCTAGGTTCAGCCTCTCCTAGTTGGAAGCCCTGACTGTACAGTCTCTAAATGAGCTTTATGCAGGGACCCCACTCTGATGGTCTCAGGGGGGTTACATTGTCTTTTACAAGCCTTAAACAGGCTTACACCACCACGCAGCGACCACCATCATTTATCTCTTATAGGTTCTCTCTTTTAAGCCACTCTCTGTTTGCTTTTACCTTTATTTCTTTTTATCCTTACTGCTGAGCCTTTTAGTCCTCCGGGTGCCTTGACCTTCCCAAGATGGCGGCCGTGGTCGGCTCGTTGGTGCGACCGGAAGTGATGCGGGCATCTATCTCCTTTCGCCAGTATCAAAAACGGCGTCTGTTGCCGTGGATCGCTACGGCGCATGCGTGGCGCTTGTGTCACTTCCGCCGGCGGTCTATTTAAAAACGATGTTTATGCTGTTTGACTGCACAGGTCATCGGAGTGTATCCAGAATGCTCGCACTCTGCTTTTTTTTTACATCTCCTATTGCTGCCACCGCTCCCTGACAACTCTCTGACCTGGTAAGACCTTATCTTCCTTCTCATGGCTCTTTTACTATATACCTACAAATGCATGCTGAATATGCTGTACTGAGCTTCACAGATACACTCTATCTATTGCTCGTGGAGGCCACTGCCCTAGCAGACCATCCACAGCCAGTAAGGTAAGAGGCATCATGTTTTGGTAAGTAGTGAAGAGGAGTAAAAGAGAGCCATGCCACTAATATCACTTTATCCTGATAGCCCTGGCAGGTCGTCCAAATCATCTTATTCTAAACGAAGAGAGAGATCCCCTTCAAGACATTCACACTCTAGAAGAAGCTGGTCAAGGACTTCCTCCCACCATCACAGTAAAACATCATCCTCCCACCAAACACAGCACGACCACCATAACCAACCTGCAGCTAATGCCTGCTGGATATGCGGAGCACAAGCCCTTCCTAACAAGCTAGCTTGCCAAACATGTGCTGAAGAAGCTACTAGCTAAAAGGAATCAGATGCATTGGAAGTATTGAACATAATAAGAGTCTGTAAAATAATCAATTCTGCAGGTGTCAGCCACAGAACCAGTTAGACCAGTTCAAAGCACATCAGCAACAGTCTCCTGTGAAAGAATCAGACGACTCATCAACCGAAGAAGATTCTCCAGTGTCAATTGGGTTCGATTTTGCTTTAATAGACCCCTTTGTGAGGTCAGTAAAGGAGGCGATTGGTTGGGAGGAACCAAAGGAATCGCCCCGCAAGCTCAGAA
This sequence comes from Lithobates septentrionalis, assembly GCA_037952835.1. Taxonomy (NCBI): domain Eukaryota; kingdom Metazoa; phylum Chordata; class Amphibia; order Anura; family Ranidae; genus Lithobates; species Lithobates septentrionalis. The sequence goes on along the minus strand of JBBDGP010000108.1, from coordinate 12,065,981 downwards.
AATACTTCCCTAACCCAAAAAGGGATCCAGAAACCTTTCCTTTTATTGATGAACTCGAAGAGTTAAAGACGAGTGGCAAAAACCTGACAAAAAGTCCAGCCTAAACAATAGGATAGTAAAGCTATATCCCTTAAAGGAACCAGCCGTAAACCCTCTCATCACGGCTCCTGTAGTAGACGCATCACTAATGCGTCTGGCTAGACATGTGACATTGCCAATAGAGGACGCGGTGACTTTCAGGGATGTCTTGGACCGGAAAATCGACCTTGATCTCAAGAAAGCCTATTCAGCAGCAGGAGGAGCATGCAGACCAGCTATCACACTAGCAGCAGTCGGCAGAGCAATCAGTAGCTGGACCTCTAACACTGAAAAACTACTGTCAGAAGCAGCTGATCAGGAGAGAATCGTATCTGCACTACAGGAACGCAGCCTAGCAGGAGACTTCGTAGCCGAAGCATCAGTAGATATATAAGATCCAGAGCAAGGGCGATGCTGTCCTCGGTTAGTTCCAGGAGAGCCTTATGGTTAAAACCGTGGGTAGCAGATACAGCTTCCAAATCGAATTGGTGCAAGATCCCCTACGACGGAAACAATCTGTTCGGCCCCAAGTTAGACCTGGCCATCTCGAAGGTCACAGGGAGGAAATTGGGTCTTATTCCCTCTGACCGAAACAGCAGAAGGTTCACCCTTTTAGACGCAATCTTCCTGAACGATACAGAGAAGCCAGATCATACAGACCAGGCAAAGAGTTCAAGCGAAATTGGCGTAATACCCAATCGTCTTTCCTGAGGACACAGAAACCAAAAGCTCCTAATACAGGGGATCAGCAGAAGTCGTTTTGATGGCACGCCTGCCCAGCCTGTGTTAGTGGGAGCCATGCTCAGGCTGTTTACACAGGTGTGGGTAGAGCATATAAAAGATCCGTGGACAATAGCCACAGTCCGCGAGGGCCACCAATGGAGTTTCAAATACAGAAACCCCAGAGATAACTTCCTGAACACCCGACTACCATCATCTCTTCCAAAGCGAAAGCTTCTGATCAAATATGTACTATAGTTACTACAGAAACACGCGGTTGTAGAAGTTCCTCAGCATCAGAAAGGCAAAGGCTTTTATTACCCCCTTTTTCTTGTCAAGAAAAAAACAGGGGACCTGCGTCCGGTTCTAGACCTGAAGAACCTCAACAGGATGATCCTGGTAAAGTCTTTCAAAATGGAGAGTCTTCAATCTATACTACTGGCAATAAATACAAAAGACTGGATGCTATCAATAGATTTATGCAACGCCTATCTCCATGTTCCTATACACACAAGTTTTCAAAAATACCTTCTATTTGCAATCAGACGACGACATTTTCAATTCCGGAGTCTCCCGTTTGGGATATCTACGGCTCCCAGAATGTATACAAAAATCCTGCTTCCAATCATAGCATATCTGAGAGAGAAGGGACTAAGAGTCCACCACTATCTCAACGATATCCTACTCTTGGCCAACAGTTACTTCTACAACATCGGGAAATACTAATCTCCACATTAGATCAATTCGGGTGGATAATAAATTGGAGCAAAAGCAGTCTGGAGCCAACCCAATCAATAAACTTTTTGGGAGCAGAACTTGACACCAATGCCAACACGGTGAGTCTTCCTCAGGGAAAAATAGGACATTTGGTCCAGAAAATAAAAAGACTAATGGAAGCAACACACCTATCTGCCAGGACATGTCTCAGCATATTCAGATCCATGTCTGCCACCCTTCCAATGGTCCGGTGGTCCCAGTGGCATACGAGGACATTCCAGATATCATTCCTGAAACAATGGAATGGAACATCAATGAGTCAATGAACTTTCATCAATCAATCGGTGAAACAATCTGCATGGTGGTGGAAACGAATCAGCAACCTAAAACGTCATCGACACATTGTGCCCCCTCAGCCGGTCACGTCGGACACCAGCCTACAAGGTTGGGGAGCACATTACCAGGATCAAACGGTACAGGGCCGTTGGTTTTTTGCCCCCAGGGCGTAGTATCAAACATTCTAGAACTCAGGGCCGCCCTTCAGGCCCTTCTAGCGTTCAGGCCATCACTTACAGAGAAGAGTGTATTAGTACGCATGGACAATACGGCGGCAGTGAATTACATCCGAAGGCAAGGGGGCACCCAGAGCAGGGCCCTCATGCGGGAGGTGCGTCCTATCATCGACTGGGCCCAGATCCATTTGGAAGACCTGAAAGCGATGTATGTTCCGTCAGTGCAGAACCAACTTGCGGACGATCTAAGCCGAACGTTCATCTCGAACAATGAATGGTCACTAAATCACTGAGCTTTTTCCCTTCTAACACACAAATGGGGCATTCCCAATATCGACTTGGCAGCAACTCCAATGAACAAGTGTGCCAAGTTTCTGGCGAGGGTCGCCTATCCAACAGCACTAGGGGTCGACTGTCTCCATCACCAGTGGAGGTTCCGTTTAGGTTACATAGTCCCTCCAATCCCCTTAATAGCCAGGTTCCTAGCCAGGCTAAGGAACTCAACATCCACGGTGATTGTGGTAATACCGTTTTGGCCGAGGAGGCCATGGTTCATGACCATCCTACAACTGAGTACAGAGGACCCATTACTCCTTCCGGTAACTCCAGATCTACTCTCACAGGGGCAGTTACTACATCCAGCACCAGAAAGGCTACACCTAATGGCTTGGAGGTTGAAAGGGAGAGGCTTCTAGATCAAGGTTGCTCTCTAAGGGTGGTGGCCACCTTACAACAGGCAAGGAAGAAGTCGACAAATGGCACTTACCAGAATTTGGGAAAGATTCACTACGTTAGCACAAGAACAGTCCTGGGACCCACTTTCTCCTACAGTGTCACAAATTCTTGAATATTTACAACTAGGTCTGGAAAGAGGTCTAAGTTCAAGCACCCTAAAGGTTCAAATATCTGCCTTATCAGCCATGATGGGAATCAAATGGGCCTTCAATCCTCTCATAATCCAACTTCAATAAGCATGTTTGAAATTAAGACCACCCAGGAAGCCGACCTTCCCGACATGGGACTTAACAATAGTTCTAGAAGCCTTATCAAAAGAACAGTTTTTTCCTTTGGAGTCAGTATCTGTATGGGATCTAACCCTCAAGTTAACCTTTTTAGTGGCAATAACTTCTGCAAAAAGAGTGTCCGAGCTGCAAGCACTTTCAATAAAAGAGCCTCATTTGCTGTTCTATCCTGATAGAGTTGTATTAACACCATGTGAACAATTCATACATAAGATGGCATCTGCTTTCCACTTCAATCCAGAGATCAGTTTACCAGCATTCCTCACTAGCCAAAGGAATCCACATCCACTAGATATTAAATGACTTATTTCTTCATATCTGGAGGCCACTAATCCATTCAGAAAAACAGAAAACTTGCTAGTCATACCATACGGCCCTAAGAAAGGTCAGGCAGCTTCTTCCAGGACAATAGCCGCTTGGCTAATAAAGATCATTAAAAAGGCATATGCAATCCAGCTTCTTCCAATACCTAACGACCTAAAGGCTCATTCGACCAGGGCAGTGGCGACATCTTGGGCAGCGTATTGTAGAGTGTCTCTGGAAACAATTTGCAAAGCAGCAACTTGGTCTTCTAGAACCACGTTCATGTCTCACTACAGAATAGTAGTATAACCCGGCTCGTTTAACGACTGTTGAATTTGGGAGATCGATCATTAAAGCAAATTCTTCCATATCCCGTGAATAAAATAAATCTTCTTGCAAAGCACCCACCCATGTAGCAAGTTATTTCCCAGTGTGTGTGCTGCCATGATGCGTCAGGAAAACAGAAAATTGTATACTCACCTTTCCGTAATTTTCCTTTCCTGACGCATCCCATGGCAGCACACAGATACCCACCCGTCTAAGGTGATAGATACTGAGAAAGCAGCGGGGGGCTCCTCTTCAAAAACTTATATCAGGTTGTGGGGGCGGAGTCACAACCCAGTGTGTGTGCTGCCATGGGATGCGTCAGCAAATGAAAATTACGGAAAGGTGCGTATACAATTTTCCGTTATTTGAGCTATTTTAGATTATCAGCAATAAGTCCTTTTGTTACAACAGCCCTACTTTTAATAACAGTTAAATCAAAGTCTTGGCTTCACAAGAGATGGCAGAAGAATATCCCTCCATCTGCCTTTCAATAGCCATTCCAAGAGATGCAAACACAAACATAGAAATGGATCCAAAAAAATGAATCAAAGACAGTTTTGATTCATGATAAAGTACTAGAGTAGACCTAGAGGCTTTCAGTATACCAAGGCACTTCCCTGCTCAGCAATAATGTGCAATAATGACAAAATGACAAAACTGCAGTGGCAGTGGTAATGTTTTCTAGGACAGTGCTTTTACAAAAATCCTGTCTAAATGCACAGTCTGTTGCATGGGAGTCTGTTAGAAGAAATTATCTCCCAAACAGGAATGTCTTTCTTTAACATGGCAGTTTAAAGTGGAACTGCACCCAAAAGGGGAAGTTCCACTCTTCCTCCTTCACATTCAGCATATCATTTTTTTATTTTTTTTTTAGGACGGGAGAGTGGGTTCCTGGTTTTGTTAAATACCTGCTCCCCCACTTCCGGTCAGATCGCCACAGCAATCCCCTACAGCTTGCTGGGACATAGCTCTGATTACCATTGCAGGCTATAGCGAGCAGTGCTGATCAAGTGGGGAAAATCCAACAGGGTAGTTCTGTTCAAACTCTCTGCACATACATGGATCGATCTTCGGACAGCCCTTCCTGAGTCAACCGAATTTGATCCATGTATGGCTGGCTTTACATGGGAGAAGAGCACTAATGAGAAGTTTTATTTGAGCACTTTAATGAAAAAGTGTTTTCAATTTTAGATGGAAGAGCACTGGTGTGAAGTTTCCCTTTTTTGAGAGTTATAGGGGAGAAGAGCAATAATAAGAAGCTTTCTATGAGCACTTTAAAGTGATAGGAAAGCTTCATTAAAAAAAAAAAAAAAAAAAAAAACATGTCATACTTACATGTAGACTTAGAGCCAGGGCCGGACTGGCCTACCGGGATACCGGGAGATTTCCCGGTAGGCCGCCTGAGTTGCGGCTGCAGTGCTCCCCTCTCTCCTGCTCCTGTGTGTCACGGAGCTGGCTGGGTCTGTGTTCGGCGGCCGTGCTGTAACACGGTCCCGCCCCCCTAGACCGGCTCGTGTGATAGTAGATAGAATCAGTGTTCCACCTATCACACGAGCCGGTCTAGGGGGGCGGGACCATGTTACAGCGCGGCCGCCGAACACAGACCCAGCCAGCTCCGTGACACACAGGAGCAGGAGAGAGGGATCCAGTAGATGCCCGCCCGTACAGTCCGCCCTGTGTGCCTGGATAGGAGGATCGGCGGGGGGCCGCATATAGAGGAAATTAGCTTTCTATATTCCTCCATGCAGCCGCTGAATACTTGCAGGAGGGAGAGGAGGAGAATCAAGTATTCAGCGGCTGCATGGAGGAATATAGAAAGCTAATTTCCTCTATATGCGGCCCCCCGCCGATCCTCCTATCCAACTTCTTTTACTGGCCCCCCCAGTTCTCCTTGTGCTCCCCCCCATGCTCTCCTCCCCTCACCACACTCTCCAGCCCCCCCCCACAGTTCTCTCCACCCCTGTTTTTTCTGCCCCCCCCTGCTCTCCAGCTCTCCCCATCCTACTCTAGCCACCATCCCAGTGCTCTTCACTCCCCTAGTGCTCTCCACCCATGTTCTTTCTCCCCCCCCCAGTGCTCTTCAGCTCTCCCCATCACTCTCTAGCCCCCACCCCAGTGCTCTCCGCCCCCCACAGTGCTCTCCAGCCCCCCATTCTCCGCACCCCTGTTTTCAGTCCCCCCGGTGCTCTCAAGCTCCACCCATCGCTCTCCAGCCCCCCCCGTGCTCTTTGCCCCCCGTGCTGTCCACCCCTGTTTTTTTTTGGCTCCCCCTCCAGTGCTCTCAAGCTTCCCCCCCAGCACTCTCCGCTCCCCACCCCTGTACTCTCCACTCCCCCCTGCATTTTGCCCCCACCCATGTGCTCTCCAACCCCCGCCAGTGCTCTCCAGTCCCCCGTGCTTTCCACCCCTGTTCTTTCTGGCCCCCACTGGTGCTTTCAAGCTCCCCCCATTGCTCTCCACTCCCCCCTGCTCTTTTTACCCCCCAGTGCTCTCCACCCCTGTTTTTCTGCCCCTCCCCTATTGCTCTCCACTCCCTCCTGCTCTTTGTACCCCCCAGTGCTCTCCACCCCTGTTTTTCTGCCCCTCCCCCACTGGTGCTTTCAAGCTCCCCCCATTGCTCTCCACTACCCCCTGCTCTTTGTACCCCCCAGTGCTCTCCACCCCTGTTTTTCTGCCCCTCCCCCAGTGCTCTTCACCACCCCACACTCTTAGCCCCCCCGTGCTCTTTCCCCCCGTGCTTTCCACCCCTGTTTTTTTTTTGGCTCCCCCTCCAGTGCTCTCAACCTTCCCCCCCAGCACTCTCCGCTCCCCACCCCTGTACTCTCCACTCCCCCCTGCATTTTGCCCCCACCCATGTGCTCTCCAACCCCCGCCAGTGCTCTCCAGTCCCCCGTGCTTTCCACCCCTGTTCTTTCTGGCCCCCACTGGTGCTTTCAAGCTCCCCCCATTGCTCTCCACTCCCCCCTGCTCTTTGTACCCCCCAGTGCTCTCCACCCCTATTTTTCTGCCCCTCCCCCATTGCTCTCCACTCCCCCCTGCTCTTTGTACCCCCCAGTGCTCTCCACCCCTGTTTTTCTGCCCCTCCCCCACTGGTGCTTTCAAGCTCCCCCCATTGCTCTCCACTCCCCCCTGCTCTTTGTACCCCCCAGTGCTCTCCACCCCTCTTTTTCTGCCCCTCCCCCAGTGCTCTTCGCCACCCCGTGCTCTTTGCCCCCCGTGCTCTCCACCCCTGTTTTTTTTGGCTCCCCCTCCAGTGCTCTCAAGATTCCCCCCCAGCACTCTCCGCTCCCCACCCCTGTACTCTCCACTCCCCCCTGCATTTTGCCCCCACCCATGTGCTCTCCAACCCCCGCCAGTGCTCTCCAGTCCCCCGTGCTTTCCACCCCTGTTCTTTCTGGCCCCCACTGGTGCTTTCAAGCTCCCCCCATTGCACTCCACTCCCCCCTGCTCTTTTTACCCCCCAGTGCTCTCCACCCCTGTTTTTCTGCCCCTCCCCCATTGCTCTCCACTCCCCCCTGCTCTTTGTACCCCCCAGTGCTCTCCACCCCTGTTTTTCTGCCCCTCCCCCACTGGTGCTTTCAAGCTCCCCCCATTGCTCTCCACTCCCCCCTGCTCTTTGTACCCCCCAGTGCTCTCCACCCCTGTTTTTCTGCCCCTCCCCCAGTGCTCTTCGCCACCCCACACTCTTAGCCCCCCCGTGCTCTTTGCCCCCCGTGCTCTCCACCCCTGTTTTTTTTTGGCTCCCCCTCCAGTGCTCTCAAGCTTCCCCCCCAGCACTCTCCGCTCCCCACCCCTGTACTCTCCACTCCCCCCTGCATTTTGCCCCCACCCATGTGCTCTCCAACCCCCGCCAGTGCTCTCCAGTCCCCCGTGCTTTCCACCCCTGTTCTTTCTGGCCCCCACTGGTGCTTTCAAGCTCCCCCCATTGCTCTCCACTCCCCCCTGCTCTTTGTACCCCCCAGTGCTCTCCACCCGTTTTTCTGCCCCTCCCCCACTGGTGCTTTCAAGCTCCCCCCATTGCTCTCCACTCCCCCCTGCTCTTTGTACCCCCCAGTGCTCTCCACCCCTGTTTTTCTGCCCCTCCCCCAGTGCTCTTCGCCACCCCACACTCTTAGCCCCCAGTGCTCTCCACCTCTGTTCTTTTTGGACCCCCAGTGCTCTCAAGTCCCCCCCCCAGCGCTCTCCGCTCCCCATCCCTGTGATCTCCACTCCCCCCTGCTCTTTGCTCCCACCCATGTGCTCTCCAAAGCCGCCAGTACTCTCTGCTCCCCCTTCTTTCCAGCTCCCACCCAGTGCTCTCCACTTCCCCAGGACCAGAGGACAGGCTGACTGGGGCCGGAAAATGAGGATGGCTGAAGGTGCAGGTGGCCAGGGACCACTCCATCTCACAGCAAACAGATCCTCTGGAAGGAGCACTGTCCCCATCCAAAACGAGAACAGACCCTGCCTGCTGTTGGCCATCATGGATATCCTGCTGGCATGCAAGGTACCGTACCGAGCATCAACAACACACCTTCCCACAGACAGGGACTGCTGACTGGGCCATGGGGCACAGGAGGGGCTGCAATGATGGGCACAGTGAAGCTGCATTCCTGGGCACAGTGAGACTGCATTCACGGGCACAGTGAGACTGCATTCACTGGCACAGTGAGACTGCATTCGATGGGCACAGTGAGGCTGCATTGATGGGCACAGTGAGGCTGCATTGATGGGCACAGTGAGACTGCAATGATGGGCACAGTGAGGCTGCAATGATGGGCACAGTGAGGCTGCAATGGTGGGCACAGTGAGGCTGCAATGATGGGCACAGTGAGGCTGCAATGGTGGGCACAGTGAGGCCGCATTCATGGGCACAGTGAGACTGCATTCACGGGCAGAGTAAAGCTGCATTTGATGAGCACAGTGAGGCTGCATTTGATGAGCACAGTGAGGCTGCATTTTATGAGCACAGTGAGGCTGCATTGATGGGCACAGTGAGGCTGCATTGATGGGCACAGTGAGGCTGCATTTGATTGGTACTGATGAGGCTGCATTTGATTGGTACTGATGAGGCTGCATTTGATGGGCTCTGGTGAGGCTGCATTTGATGGGCACTGGTGAGGCTGCATTGAGCTCCTGTATCATGTCTGCAGTCTCTGACCATCTCCTGTATCATGTCTGCAGTCTCTGAGGGAGTCTGCAGAGGAGTCAAGCGTGGGAGCACCGCCGGGATGGGGGTCATGGGAGAAGTCAGACAAGTGTGGACTGTGGAGAGGACACTATAGGATAAAACCAGAGCCACCGAGCTGGAGCCGACTGACTGAGCCCTACACGGTGCACCTGAGAGGAGGTCAGTGACAGCACCGCTAGGCCAGTCTGAAGGGGGGGTCACTGATGTAAGGGGGGAGTGAATACGATAATGTAAGGGGGCACCGATATAAAGCACAGCCTTATATCAGTAACCCACCCCCCCCCCCTTACCTTAGTGTATTCTTTCTGCGGAAGGTGGTCCCCCCCCTCCCACGTTCTGAGTTCCTGGGGTCCCCCTTGATGCTTGATCACTTACCACTTTTAACTGGAATTTGCTTATATATATATATATATATATATATATATATATATATATATATATATATATATATATATATATATATATATATAAAGCCCTATGTGATTTCATATCTGTCTTATCTATATATAATACACTCTTCAAATGTGCATTTTATGGTTTTCCCTTTCATGAACAAGAAATCAATGACGTTATGCTGTTGCGGTGGTATAATAATGCTGTGGGGCTGGTATGAAATTTTTTCCAGGGCTGGATGTTATTCCCAGTCCGGCCCTGCTTAGAGCGCCGCTCAAAGCTGGAGGAAAACAGGTGTCCGAGTTGGTATTCAGAAAGTGGGAGCATGCATAAGGTACAATTTCAGAGGCATGGACATATATGAGCCAGTACTGCTCCGGTCACACCCCTGACATGTCCTGCCTTGCCTACCGGGGCTTAGTCATACACAGCCAGATCCACATCTGAAGCACTGGGTCGGTTTTGAGCAGCGTCTTAACCCACATATGTCCACATGTCACATTTACCTGCTCTGTGCAATGGTTTTGCACAGAGCAACCCTGATCCTCCTCTTCTGGGGTCCCCTGCAGGCAGTCCTGGCTCCTCCTCTTCTCGTGTGCCACCATAGAAAGTGGATGGAGACAGAGCAGCTAAACCCCGCCCCCAACTTTGATTGACAGCGGTGAGAACCAATGGATCCTACTGCTATCAATCTATCCTGTGAAGAGGGAGAGAGCCATTGCCCTCATGCACAGTGCTGGATCAAGAATGGGCTCAGGTAAGTATAAAGGGACTGAGGGGTGATTCTGTGACACAGAAGGTTTTTTTTAAATGAAAAAGATCTATAGGTAATTTATTTCTGGGAAACTGTGTGCATTTACCTTAATTTAATTTATTATATATGTGGTCTAGTATATTTCTTAATATTGTGCAATACGCAATGACACTAGGTGGTGTATTTTTTTTTTTCTTTGTTTATTTTATGGGATTATTTAGGCCATACTGATTTATGTTGGAGTTTTCACTGATACTTTGCTTCTGATTTGAAAAGGCGCTGCATATGTTATAATTTATTGTTCTCTTATGCACTAGGTTTTTTTTTAATTTTTTTAATGCATCAGCCAGGGGAAATAAAAAGTATGATTAATATATTATAATATAATATTAATCTTAGAGAGTGCAGAGTGGGGAGTTGAAAAAAATACTACATTTCAGCACTGTGTTTGTTAAACAAATTAGATTTTCGCTTTCACAGTAAATACAGCAGGCCTTAAATGTAAACAGTAACATGCTATTATCCCAAATTTGTACCATCCAAAAATAATGGTATTTAAGCATGAATTTTAAATGCTTTTTTTTAAAAAAATTTTATATAATTTTCCTTTTTAATTTGCTGAGACATACTATAAGCCAAAAGCAGTCTTGTATTTCAGGTTAACTCGGGAAATGTTAATTTATCATGATGTCTAATAAAGCTTTGTGGTTTTGTGTTACTCTTGTCCTATAACTCCATAGATTTTCCAAGGCTTGGGGAAATCTCTGATGAGGTCACATTTGTGATGTCATGGGAATTACATTTATCACATTGAAAGTGTAGTTTTCAACTGTGATTTCTCACTTTGATCATCTGTAAAGTGATAAGGTGTCTACAGAATGTAATGAAACTAATGGCTCTTTGGAAATTTCCTGGATCCTCTTGTTGACAGCCTAGTTTTAGCTAATAGCTGAGCACCCTATTATTTAGTGTATAAATGTTGGCTAAGCAAAATTCTACCTTATGGTATATTACCACATGTACTATTAAAGTCAATTTATTCTCTGAGGCTTAAACAATACATACTTAGGAACAATGTACCCTAGCTGTATGAATGAGATACTCTGTATCATACCCCTCTTCAATGGCTAAGACAGGGGTAGGCAACCTTTTGAGCACAGTGTGCCGAAAAATGTTTTCAAAGAAATTGAGCGTGCCGATTTTATAAAAAAAAAAATGTCAACTTCACACTCTATCACAAAAAGGATTTTTTTATAAAGTAAATGCTGTAAACTACTTTAGTAGTAGTGATAAATTAACATCCTGCACTCTCACGCCTTAGATCAGCCCCAATTCCTGCAACTCCCCACTTTAAATCAGCAATTCATGCACCTTCACACTTCAGATCATTGTCCCCCCTGCAAATCAGTTTCACCACTGTACCCCGCTGCTCATCTGTCCCACGACTGTACCCCCTGCACATCTGCCCCATCACTGTACCCCCCTGCACATCTGCTTCACCACTGTAACCCCCTGCACATCTGCCCCACCACTGTAACCCCCTGCACATCTGCCCCACCACTGTACCCCCCTGCTCATTTGCCCCACCACTGTAACCCCCTTCTCATCTGTCCTACCACTGTAACCCACTGCACATCTGCCCCACCACTGTACTACCCTGCACAGTTACCCCACCATTGTACCCCCCCTGCTCATCTGTCCCACCACTGTAACCCCCTGTAAATCTGCCCCACCACTGTATCACCCTGCTCTTCTGTCCCACCAGTGAAACCCCCCTGCTCGTCTGCCCCACCAATGTTCCCCTTTTCTCATTTGCCCCACCACTGTACCTCCCTGCACATCTGCTCCACCGCCATACCCCCATGCTCTTCTGTCTCACCGCTGAACCATCTTCTTATCTGTCCTAACACTGAACTTATCTGCTCATCTGCCCCACCACTGTAACCCCCTTTCTCATCTGCCCCACCACTGTACCTCCTACACATCTGTCCCACCTCTGTTCCCCCTGCTCTTCTGCCCCAACACTGTAACCCCCTGCTCATGTGTTCCACTGATGTACCTCCTTTATCCTCTGCACCCCTCTGCACATCTGCCCCACCTCTGTACCCCCCTGCTTCTCTGCCCCACCACTGTAACTCCCTGCTCATCTGTCCCACCAATGTACCTCCTTTCTCCTCTGCCCCGTCACTGTACCCCTGTACATCTGCCCCACCTATGTACCTCCATTCTCTTCTGCCCAACCACTGTAACCCCCTGCTCATCTCTCCCACCAATGCACAAAATATAAAAAAGAAAGAATTGCGCTAGGTGCGTAAACAATATAAAAATATTATATTAAAAAACCGTGAAGGATGTCCTGCAGCTGAACACTATAACCCCGATACAAGGGCACAAGAGATAGAGATAAAGAGAACAGTGCAGCGCTGGACAAATATCACAAAATGTGAGTGTGATATATCAGTGAATCAATAACAAACAATAGTGATTGCTATCCAATAGATAATGATGTTGACATCAAATAAGTTAATAAATAATAGATCAATTAAGTGCTAATAAAAATATCACAAAAACATAATAAAATATGAAATATTGTAAAATATAGTGAAAAATAGTTCATATGATGAAGTGAAAGTGAAATAAAGTCCAAAAAATTGAGATGTTCAATGCAAGGCCCTGGGTCAGTATTCCACCGCTAGTTATGTCCGCCACCTGGTGATAAAGCAATAAAGGCTTACCGGAAAGCCTGCGACCACCCTTATTCAGGGGGGTCAAAACAGGCTTAGTAGAAATATCAGAACCACAGGAGACACTGCTGGGATCTCGCCAACTTCCTTCATGGACAGCCGATGAGCGGCAACAGGGGACGCCTTACATGATGTGTTACCGGGAGACAATCACCACAGAGAAATCAATGTATACGGGACATGCAGTGCACCCGGGCAGTGTGGTGGGTGCAGGGCGGGTCAGCCCGGTGGGGTGAGTGTCTCGGTACGGCAGAGAAGAGCTCCGATCGGAGCTCTTCTCTGCTATACCGAGACACTCACCCCGCCGGGCTGACTCGCCCTGCACCCACCACCCCACTCGGGGGCGCTGCATGTCCCGTATACATTGATTGCTCTGTGGTGATTGTCTCCTGGTAACACACCAATGCACCTCATTTCAGATCTGCCCCACCGCTTTACCCCCCTGCTCTTCTGTCCCACCGCTGAACCCCTTTCTCATCTGCCCCAACACTGAACCCCCCTGCTCATCTGCCCCATAACTGTAGCCCCCTGCTCTTCTGTCCCACTGCTGAACCCCCTTATCTCTTCCACCACTGTACCTCCCTGCACATCTGCCCCACCTATGAACACCTTCTGCTCATTTCCCCCTCGCTGTACTCTCCTGCTCATCTGCTCCACCAATGTACCCTCTTCTCGTCTATGATATACGTGATATGCAGAGTGATCCAGAGTGTTCTGGCAGGGAGCCTTCTCTCAGTCAGAACACAATAGCAGAGCAGGGGAGATCGCTGTACTAACATCCTGAGCTGTACTTTTTTTTGTTCAGCCCTGCTGGGTTGAGAAAAAAAAAAAACTTCTATTGTGAACGAGGCTTTAGTGTTCCATAACTTGAAATCTACAGATTGCTTCAAAAAGCACTTCCAAACAAACTGTACTGAATTTCTGATGGGGGGGGGGGGGGGGGGGGTCTAATCTCAAAAACAGAACCCAATTAAATTGTGCCAATCTACAGTAAAGAATATGAGGATAATGTAATTAAACTTTTTCAGAAATATATAATACAAATATTTTATTAAGCAGGTCTGGACCTCACACAGTTTTTGCACATGAAATAAGGTGTTGTAATGTGCCCAGTGCTCTAAGCTGAAATAGTATATATTAAGCTGATATAATAAACTTATCAAGTGGGTTAACAGGTGCTTTGCAATCCACATATTTTGTTTTATAAGTAATCTTTATTATTTCAACAGAAGAATGGATACATATACAGCACATCTATGGTGTGTTGCACTCTAAAAATTTAAAAAGTTCCAAATGTTTGTCACAAAAACACACTTTAAAGAGAATGGGCATCACATTAAAGTGGTTGTATACCCACACTGATATAAAAAAAAAAAAAAAAAACCTGTAAGGCAAAGGCATAATGACATAGTATGTACCACTCATTATGAAAAATACTCACCTTAGAATGAGGCCTCAGCATCTGATCCCGGTCCATGCCGAGAGAGCTGACATGTTCCCTCTGCGTTTCTTCCGGGTTCGCGGCTCCGGCGCTGTGAGCGGCCGGAGCCGTGATTACGTCACTCCCGCGCATGGGCACGGGAGTCTTCTTCCTGGCAAGGTCCACTGGCGTCTGCCGGACCCTCAGCCGGGCCTTCACAGCGCATGCGCCGCTGACGTCAGCGGCTGCATGCAAAGTGAATATCTCTTAAACCGTACAGGTTTAGGAGATATTCATTTTACCTATACGTAAGCCTTATTATAGGCTTACGTGTAGGTAAAAGTAACTGAAAAGGGTATTAGATCCCAGAAAAATGTAACAAGTTGCAATTGTTGCTGATATTTTATTAATGTCATTTAATGACAGGCAAAAAATATCTGTGTTTTACATTTGTCCCTGTAAAAAAATGATTGGTCTTAGAAATCCAAAGTGTCTGTCCATAACTTGTTATTTAATCATCTGTCGTGTACTGTAGCTTGAGATCCAGATTCCAGACACACCTAATAAAAAAGCTGCTCGCTCTATTAGTGCATCCGTTCCATTTATAATTATTTTCCCAGCCATCTGGATCTAGAGAAAAAGAACAAAAAATTAGTCTGCAATGCACATTAGCACTTAAAACTTTGTAGAATAAAAGTATAGAGACGTTTTAAGGATAACCAGACATTTGCAGAAGATACATGGATTTATTTAGAAGAAAGTATAGTATACTAAAGCTGGCCATACACTAGTAGATTTTCGAACGAATGTGTATATGAAAATTCTCAGCACATTTACTTAACCACTTGACAACTGGGCACTTAAACCCCCCTCGTGACCAGACCAATTTTCAGCTTTCAGCGCTCTCACACTTTGAATGGCAATTACTCAGTCATACAATACTGTACCCAAATGAATTTTTTGTCCTATTTTTCATACAAATAGAGCTTTATTTTGGTGGTAATTGATCACCTCTGGGTTTTTTGCGCTATAAATGAAAAAAGACCAAAAAGTTTGAAAAAAAACGCATTTTTCTTTGTTTCTGTGATAAAATTTTGCAAATTAGTAATTTTTCTTCAGAAATTTTGGCCACAATTGCTACATATCTTTGGTAAAAATAACCCAAATTAGTGGATATTATTTGGTCTTTGTGAAAGTTAGAGAGTCTACAAGTTATGGTGCAAATCATAAAAAATTGATCACACCTGAAGTACTGGTGGCCTATCTCATTTCTTGCGACCCCAACAAGCCAGGAAAGTATAAATACCCCCCAAATGACCTCTTTTTTGAAAGTAGACATTCCAAGGTATTTAGTAAGATGCATGGTGAGTTTTTTGATGTTGTAATTTTTTCCCACAATTCTTTGCAAAATGAAGATTTTTTTTCCCCCCACAAAATTGTCATTGTAATAGGTTATTTCTCTCACATGGCATGTATATACCACAAATGACACCCCAAAATACATTCTGCTACTCCTCCTGAGTATTACGATACCCCATGTGTGTGACTTTTTCACAGCCTGGCCACATAGAGAGGCCCAACATGCAGGGGGCACCATCACGTGTTCTAGGAGCATAAATTACACATCTAACTTGTTGACTACCTATTACAGGTTTGAAGGCCCTGGAGAACCAGGATAATGACATGTGACACTGACGTGGCACTGATGACAAATGGCACTGATACGTGGCACTGATGACAGATGGCACTGATACGTGGCACTGACACTGATGTGGCACTGATGACAGATGGCACTAATACATGGCACTGATGACAGATGGCACTAATACGTGGCACTGATGACAGATGGCACTAATATGTGGCACTGATGACATGTGACACTGATGACAGATGGCACTAATATGTGGCACTGATGACATGTGGCGCTGATGACAAATGGCACTGATAAAAGATGGCACTAATATGTGGCACTGATGACAAGTGGCACTGATGAAAGATGGCACTAATACATGGCACTGATGACAGATGGCACTAATAGGTGGCACTGATGACAGATGGCACTAATACGTGGCACTGATGACACTGATGACAGATGGCACTGATACGTGGCACTGATGACACTGATGACAGATGGCACTGATATGTGGCACTGATGACAGATGGCACTGATACGTGGCACTGATGACACGTGACACTGATGACAGATGGCACGTGACACTGACAGGTGGCACTGATGACAGATGGCACTATGTGGCACTGATGACAGATGGCACTTATACGTGGCACTGGGGACAGATGGCAGTGGGGACAGATGGCACTGGGGACAGATGGTAGGGGCAGATGGCAGGACAGATGGCAGGGGCAGATGGCAGGGACATATGGCAGGGACAGATGGCAGGGAACACTTTTTTTTCCGTTTATTTATTTATTTTTTTACACTGACGCTGCAGCGGTTCGCTCTCCCTCCTCACACGTTGTCTCTGTGTGAGGAGGGAGAGCCGGCGATGAGAGATGATCTCATATGTTTATGAGATCCTCTCTCATTGGCACCGCCAATCGCACTGTAAACGGCCGCTGTCATTGGCCATTTATGGCGATCTGTGACTGGCTGTGTCCGAGGGAGCGCGCAATGCGGAAGTAAACAGGACGCCCTCCCGGCAATTGGAGTCCAAAAGACGGCTACAGCGCGGACGCCTAGTGGTTAAGAGACTTGGTAACAGGTCCCGGACCACAATGAGTGGAGCAGGCGGATGACATATCTGTGTCCACACAGCGGACACGGACACATCCCACTCTACTCTATGGGCCCTCCGATCTAATCCACCCAGATGGAAAGGGATGGATCGCCTTCTTTTTTTTTTTTGCGGATTGGAGGCAGGGAGGTGTAAATAGGCAGTCCGTTTACATCTGTCACTCCATAGAGGTGAATGGAGGGTCCAATAGGGTCAGACTGATCGTGTGAAAGGGCCTAAGGCTGCTTTCACACTGAAGCATTACGCTTTACCCGCACCGTGGGTGCAGTGCAGTGCACCAGTGGCTTTCCTGGGTTAGCTGCACTTTGCCATACATTTCTATTATATCCTGCAGGTGTGGTGCACTTTCTGAAAGTGGTATCAGTCTACCTGTGACAGGAGCCAGCTCTATACAGGAAGAATCGACTTATGCGGCTCTTCTCCGCAGCCACTTACTTCCTCTACCCCAGGCTTCATTCACAACAGTGGCAACCTGTGAAGCTCTGGTGAACTCCATGCCCAAGAGGGTTAAGGCAGTGCTGGAAAATAATGGTGGCCACACAAAATATTGACACTTTGGGCCCAATTTGGACATTTTCACTTAGGGGTGTACTCACATTTGTTGCCAGCGGTTTAGACATTAATGGCTGTGTGTTGAGTTATTTTGAGGGGACAGCAAATTTACACTGTTATACAAGCTGTACACTCACTACTTTACATTGTAGCAAAGTGTCATGTCTTCAGTGTTGCCACATGAAAAGATAGAATAAAATATTTACAAAAATGTCAGGGGTGTACTCACTTTTGTGAGATACTGTATATATATATATATATATATATATATATATATATATATATATATATATATATATATATATATATACACACACACACACACATATACATACACACACACATACACACCAACCCCATAACAGCAAAATTTTTACATCATTATTTTACTGTTCTATTGTTTAAATGTGTAGTGATTAAAAAAATAGGCCCCACTTTGATTTGTAATAAATAGAAAAAAAATGGTTCTCCACCATTTACTAAGGGGTCCCACCATGCAGCATTCTTGTGAAGGGCTCATTCCTATGATTCCGTCTGTTTTTCCACACCATTTATTTTCTACAGCCCAAGCACAATGAACAGACAGAACATATTTAAACATAACATGTACATTGACATGGACATCAAGCATATCACATACATATAAGCATCTTGATATTACAGACATACAGTGAAAACTGCTATGCATGCACCAAGGTGTACCTGAATTACAATCTAGGCCATGGTTAAACTGGCCAAAGATGGTCTGAATCTTGGCCGATCCTTGTTGAACCATGTATGGGCAGGCTGAATGTACTTGGGTACAACGAGCCTGTCAGATTTTACTGAATGTGTTGATGGGGGAATGGAGTGATATTCTTTCCTGCAACTCATGGCTGCAGTAAAAAAAAAAAAACGCTCCGTCTATGACCGTCTTTAGACAATGTTTTGTGAAGTGTTGGCAGAAAAGGTCTACAATCCCAATGCCACATCCTCATGATCCCTGCTGTTAAACAAAAGGGGTTTCCATTCATTGAATGGTAAAAATGTAGTGGGGTGGAATCTAGATGTCACTACCATGCTATTATTAATTGTATTTCTTTCTTGTCTTTGAAAAATTTGAATTAACATCATTGATAAAAAAAAAAAATGTAGTGGGGTGTAGTACTGTGCTTCTATTAGTTTAACCAAGGAAAAATTACAGATATTTAGTGTGAGGGTCTAACTCTGTTTAACCAGATTTGACACAACTTGATACAATTTGAGCACTTTACTAAAATTAAAATTAATAATAAATGCATGCCTGAGTGTCAGTTACACAAGTTAAAAAATATACAGGTCTATCAAATCCAATCATAAAAGTAGCCAAGAGAATGTGTACTGAGAAGTTCAGAAAAATAGGTGGGGAGCCTTGAAGAGCTCAAATGATATAGTATAAGAAATTCTTCTCTATTTAAATGAAACTGGTACTGAGAGAAGTATGGAGGATGCCACTGCTGACCTTCTTCTGAATATGCAAGTTACCAGTTTATCATGCTGATCTAATGGCTAGATTTTTTTTTTTTCCGAGCTACTAACTCCACTGAAGAGTTTTGCCTTCTTGACTCAGATTAAAGGTAAGAAGGTATTGCAGCCACTAAAATTAGTAAGATAGCCAGGGCTCTAGCATTTTCTGAAGGAGGTCAGACTTTTCATGAAGAAAAGAGAAAAAGAGCAGACTGATGGACTGAAGGATCTTTAATTCTGGACAGTCTATGTCTGAATTAATAAAGGCACTAAAAAAACATCCAGTCAGCTACTGCAATAGTTGGTACAGGAAGATGGTATATACCACAAGTTTACCTTGGCTAGGGAAACTAAAAAACAAAAAAAATCAAATGATCTCATGACTTAACATAAACCTGTCTTTCCCCATGAAGACGTGTCAGAGCTTACACAGGGAGATGAGCTTACACAGGGAGATGAATTCCTACCCTGGCTACATGCCTCAAAGCACCTATCACAGTCACATGCAAGAGGCAAAGTCACATGCTCACCCATACTCGGAGAGGCTATTCTGCTCATAAACCCCTATGCAGCCAAGTAAACATGCCTTGAGGTAGTTCTCAAAACCCAGTCTCAGGCTGCAATACTCAAAATGATGTTTTACCACCTACATTTCATGAAGTGCCAAAAATGTTAGGGGTATTTGCATCCTCAGCTTAGTAAATGTATGCAAGACCACCATAATAATTTATGGTGCTGTTCCCTGGCATATAGAAGAGTATCATTCTGGGCATCAGAAATGGAGGTATGGCTTTGGAAATGACATCTAAAGCACATTTACTGGGCTGCACTATAATTATACTGTAGATTTGCTACAGGAGTTTAGGCAGGAGCAGACCTAGAATAGTGCACTAAAAGGTTTACTTGTCATATAAGTATAAAAGAAAAGGTTATCCTAATACATTTGTTTCAGACAGACTGGCCTGAAATTTCATTTTCCAAAATAAATTGATCATTCACAAAATTAACAATGAAACATTTTGTCTATAATAAAATATGCCATGCAAAAATGTCAAGCCTACTCACATTAATGTAAAAGTCTTTCTAATTTCTACAAATCTCATTTTATCCTTGTTCCATATTATTATTCTGCCAGCCTGTGGAATAATGTGTGACTGCAGTCTACTGTGTTAATATTAAACAAGATTTAAATTGGATAAGATTGCCTGTATTTTTTTGAGGACCTAAAAGAATAGCAAACTGACAATCAGTCTTGAATAAATAGTACATGAATACAAAACAGAAAATCATAAATGTGCATTATCCTAATCAAACTGTGAAAAGATTCTAACCTTGTTGCTATTGGTACCATACAGTGTGGATATGATTGGTTAGTACAAACATGTCATTTGTTAAGAGATTACGTGAGTGAATTTGTATCATTAGTTGAAAAAAAAAAAAAAAAGAACATTTTACTTTTTTGTTTTTTACTGAAACTAAATGTTAAAAAAGATGTATGAGAAGTTACCCAAAAGCACAATTAAAATGCAGTGCACATAGTAGAACATTTCTCTTTCTACTGCAGATGTCACTTCTATACGAGTGACAAGAACTTCAGTTCCCCCCCAGTGTAAATGTAATTTCCAAGTTGCATTGATAATCAGGTAGCAAAGTTAAAGATAGCATCATAACAGCAATGCTACCTTAGTAGAATGATGTTCTGTGCTGCAAATCACATTTTCAACAATCTCAGAGGGCACTGAACCAACAGCTTTACCTTTGCATAATAAATGATTTTTATTTCACTGCCGGGCACAAATAAAATCAAACTTCTTTGTAAAAAACATACCTGCAATAATCGAATGTATCCTGGGGTAATTCTTCGGTAGCACAAAACCATGTTCAGAGAAAACTTTTGATAAGGGATGCTGAAATATTTAAAATATAAAACATTTAAACCAGGGATTGCTCAGAGATGTTGGACTAGGCAACAGAAACAAATTCTATCCTGCACACACACACACACACACACACACACTGTACTCTGACCTTGCACTGCACTGCACATAAGCCTTTTATGTCTCAATGTCTTGCCGGTGTATAAAGCATATGCTAAACCAAATTGCATAAGCTGTCACATGTTATCAATAAGAAAGGCTTATGTGCTGGCAGAATACTTCAAATGCCAAGCCTCAGGCAGAGTACCTTCATAATATTATACATCTGTTTGAGACAAAAATTCAGCAGCCAAGGAAATGAAGATCTGATCTCTTTTATATTGCACATGTCAGTGGTGGTGAACATATTTAAATGGGAAGGATTTACATGATAACATTATAGATGTGTATAGTGCAATTCTATGCTGGGTTTCCTGCAATCTGCTCAGATTACCTATACTGAACCTAATTATGTTAGTGTTAAGACCTCAAAGAAAGAGTTATCAAGTGCAATGAGTACACTTGTACATACAGTATATAGAGCAAAGGTAGAATTAAAACACATTATGCAATCTCAATTAAAGTGGGACTCTAGTTTCAGCATTTTTCTGACATTTTATTAGAATAAGGAAGAATCTCAACTCAATTGAATCTCAATTGTTGATGATATTCCTATTCGCTTCTTATGCAAGACACAAAATAAGAAAAGGGAACAAATCTCCCCAACATAACAGAAAATCTCATATTTGACAGTTGTCAATGCAACAGGTGTCTTTCGTCTTGCTTCTTGTTCTGGGGGCAACTGTTACACTTTAAACTGAAAGTAAAATGAGGCAGAAAAAACAGGATTTGTGTGCCCTCAGAACGTGAGAGGGTGATTTACTGTTTACAGTAATAGTGTGTGGGCTCATTTACACCAGACCACACGCTAAAACAGGTAACGCTGTTGAACATTATGTAGAGGGGATCGGGGCCAAACAATGCATTGTTAAAACGCATCACATTGTTTTGTTTTAATTTTTTTTTTTAAAGGATAAATTCACCTTTGGGAATATGTTACATGCTCCACCTGCTTTAAGGGTGGAACATGAAACATGTTCCCAATGCTGCAGCCACTGTGTGATTTCCTCTCCTCCTCCCTGTGATAGCAGTATGGGGAGAAGTTCCCCGTACTAGCTGCCACTTTTTGAAATCAGCGCAGCCATGCGGGGCTCTGCCCACATGGCCCGTCAGCGGCTAGAAGCAGGGGGTCCGGTGTGTCCACGTTCACGGTTTCAGGTCCAAATTAGGTCCGAATTTTTGCCTGAATTCGGACCTGAAATGGTTCCAAAGACACACAGGACCCTTCTGCAGTGCACTCCGAGGCTGCAAGGGAGATGTGTGAACCGGCTCTCAATGGACACTCTCCTGTCATGCGAATTGGATGTGAGAAAATCCGCATCCAATTCACATAAGTGTGAATCCAGCCTCACACAGCTCTGTGTGTGAATAAACTACTGCCATTTACATCCTTTGCAGCTGTCGGCTTGTAAATCTCAATGAACTACCACAGTTCTGTGATAGTCCATTGATTCTTCCTTTTAGATTGTATCTACTTATCCATACGTGATGTACGGGCACACAGATACTCTGACGGATCTGGAGGAGACCTGCATGGCACCAGCGATCTGCTGGTCACTGGTGCAATGCTTTACAGTAGGGGTGCGCATCTTCACTGGTCTCAAGATTCGATTACGATTATCTGGTCAACAATTTGATTCGATTCCGCGATGCATCACGATTACTGACGCGCTCCCACTCCCGCTTGGGCTGCCTAGGCGGCCATTCCTCCCTGCAACCTTCTGGGACACATCACAGGTCCCAGAAGATTGCCCGGCTATGCAGGACAGCACAGTAAAACATGCGCATCTGGTTGTGAAGCTGCAAGCCCACAGTAGTATTGCCAGAGCCATAGACAGGCAGGGGAGAGAATGGAGGGTTTGGGTGGCCATGTCGCTGGATTCTGGGACAGGTAAGTGTCTTTTTATTAAAAGTCAGAAGATACACTTTTTTTTGTAGCTGCTGACTTTTAATAAACAAAAAAGTTACTGGAACTCTTTCTTTGAATTAAAAATAACCTCACTCATTTAAAGCGGAGTTCCACCCAAAAGTGGAACTTCCGCTTTAACCACTTGCCGACCGCCGCACACAGATGTACGTCGACAAAGCGGCACGGGCAGGCATAAGGGCTTACCTGTACGTCCCTGCCTGCCCGCGGGTGGGGGGTCCGATCGGACCCCCCCCCGGTGCCTGCGACGGTCGGCAAATGTCCCCCGGCGATCGGTGGTGAGGGGGAGGCCATCCATTCGTGGCCCCCCCCCTCGCGATCGCTCCCAGCCAATGGGATCATTTCCCTGCCTCTGTATTGTACACAGAGGCAGAGAAAATGATGTCATCTCTCCTCGGCTCGGTATTTTCCGTTCCGGGCTGAGGAGAGAAGACTGTAATGTGAGTGCACAACACACACACACACAGTAGAACATGCCAGGCACACATTACACCCCGATTCCCCCCCCCCCCCCCCGATCGCCCCCAATCACCCCCCCCTGTCACAAACTGACACAAAGCAGGGTTTTTTTTTTTTTTTTTTCTGATTACTGTATTGGTGTCAGTTTGTGACAGTTACTGTGTTAGGGCAGTGAATGTTAGGCCCCCTTTAGGTCTAGGGTACCCTCCTAACCCCCCCTAATAAAGTTTTAACCCCTTGATCACCCCGTCACCAGTGTTGCTAAGCGATCATTTTTCTGATCGCTGTATTAGTGTCGCTGGTGACGCTAGTTAGGGACATAAATATTTAGGTTCGCCGTCAGCGTTTTATAGCGACAGGGACCCCCATATACTATCTAATAAATGTTTTAACCCCTTGATTGCCCCC
This sequence comes from Lithobates septentrionalis, assembly GCA_037952835.1. Taxonomy (NCBI): domain Eukaryota; kingdom Metazoa; phylum Chordata; class Amphibia; order Anura; family Ranidae; genus Lithobates; species Lithobates septentrionalis. The sequence goes on along the minus strand of JBBDGP010000108.1, from coordinate 12,042,201 downwards.
TAGTTAACCCTTTCACCACTGATCACCGTATAACTGTTACGGGTGACGCTGGTTAGTTCGTTTATTTTTATAGTGTCAGGGCACCCGCCGTTTATTACCGAATAAAGGTTTAGCCCCCTGATCGCCCGGCGGTGATATGCGTCGCCCCAGGCAGCGTCAGATTAGCGCCAGTACCGCTAACACCCACGCACGCAGCATACGCCTCCCTTAGTGGTATAGTATCTGTACGGATCAATATCTGATCCAATCAGATCTATACTAGCGTCCCCAGCAGTTTAGGGTTCCCGAAAACGCAGTGTTAGCGGGATCAGCCCAGATACCTGCTAGCACCTGCGTTTTGCCCCTCCGCCCGGCCCAGCCCAGCCCACCCAAGTGCAGTATCGATCGATCACTGACACTTACAAAACACTAAACGCATAACTGCAGCGTTCGCATAGTCAGGCCTGATCCCTGCGATCGCTAACAGTTTTTTTGGTAGCGTTTTGGTGAACTGGCAAGCACCAGCCCCAGGCAGCGTCAGGTTAGCGCCAGTAGCGCTAACACCCACGCACGCACCGTACACCTCCCTTAGTGGTATAGTATCTGAACGGATCAATATCTGATCCGATCAGATCTATACTAGCGTCCCCAGCAGTTTAGGGTTCCCAAACACGCAGTGTTAGCGGGATCAGCCCAGATACCTGCTAGCACCTGCGTTTTTCCCGTCCGCCCGGCCCAGCCCACCCAAGTGCAGTATCGATCGATCACTGTCACTTACAAAACACTAAACGCATAACTGCAGCGTTCGCAGAGTCACGCCTGATCCCTGCAATCGCTAACAGTTTTTTTGGTAGCGTTTTGGTGAACTGGCAAGCACCAGCCCCAGGCAGCGTCAGATTAGCGCCAGTACCGCTAACACCCACGCACGCAGCATACGCCTCCCTTAGTGGTATAGTATATGAACGGATCAATATCTGATCTGATCAGATCTATACTAGCGTCCCCAGCAGTTTAGGGTTCCCACAAACGCAGTGTTAGCGGGATCAGCCCAGATACCTGCTAGCACCTGCGTTTTGCCCCTCCGCCCGGCCCAGCCCAGCCCACCCAAGTGCAGTATCGATCGATCACTGTCACTTACAGAACACTAAACGCATAACTGCAGCGTTTGCAGAGTCAGGCCTGATCCCTGCGATCGCTAACAGTTTTTTTGGTAGCGTTTTGGTGAACTGGCAAGCGCCAGCGGCCTAGTACACCCCGGTCGTAGTCAAACCAGCACTGCAGTAACACTTGGTGACGTGGCGAGTCCCATAAGTGCAGTTCAAGCTGGTGAGGTGGCAAGCACAAGTAGTGTCCCGCTGCCACCAAAAAGACAAACACAGGCCCGTCGTGCCCATAGTGCCCTTCCTGCTGCATTCGCCAATCCTAATTGGGAACCCACTGCTTCTGCAGCGCCCGTACTTCCCCCATTCACATCCCCAACCAAATGCAGTCGGCTGCATGAGAGGCATTTTCTTTATGTCCTCCCGAGTACCCCTACCCAGCGAACCCCCCCAAAAAAGATGTTGTGTCTGCAGCAAGCGCGGATATAGGCGTGACACCCGCTATTATTGTCCCTCCTGTCCTGACAATCCTGGTCTTTGCATTGGTGAATATTTTGAACGCTACCATGCACTAGTTGACTATTAGCGTAGGGTACAGCATTGCACAGACTAGGCACACTTTCACAGGGTCTCCCAAGATGCCATCGCATTTTGAGAGACCCGAACCTGGAACCGGTTACAGTTATAAAAGTTAGTTACAAAAAAAAAAAAAAAAACACATACAAAAATATAAAAAAAAAAAAAAATAGTTGTCGTTTTATTGTTCTTTCTCTCTCTATTCTCTCTCTCTATTGTTCTGCTCTTTTTTACTGTATTCTATTCTGCAATGTTTTATTGTTATTATGTTTTATCATGTTTGTTTTTCAGGTATGCAATTTTTTATACTTTACCGTTTACTGTGCTTTATTGTTAACCATTTTTTTGTCTTCAGGTACGCCATTCACGACTTTGAGTGGTTATACCAGAATGATGCCTGCAGGTTTAGGTATCATCTTGGTATCATTCTTTTCAGCCAGCGGTCGGCTTTCATGTAAAAGCAATCCTAGCGGCTTATTAGCCTCTAGACTGCTTTTACAAGCAGTGGGAGGGAATGCCCCCCCCCCAACGTCTTCCGTGTTTTTCTCTGGCTCTCCTGTCTCAACAGGGAACCTGAAAATGCAGCCGGTGATTCAGCCAGCTGACCATAGAGCTGATCAGAGACCAGAGTGGCTCCAAACATCTCTATGGCCTAAGAAACCGGAAGCTACGAGCATTTTATGACTTAGATTTCGCCGGATGTAAACAGCGCCATTGGGAAATTGGGAAAGCATTTTATCACACCGATCTTGGTGTGGTCAGATGCTTTGAGGGCAGAGGAGAAATCTAGGGTCTAATAGACCCCAATTTTTGCAAAAAAGAGTACCTGTCACTACCTATTGCTATGATAGGGGATATTTACATTCCCTGAGATAACAATAAAAATGATTTAAAAAAAAAATGAAAGGAACAGTTTAAAAATAAGATAAAAAAATAATAATAAGAAAAAAAAAAAAAAAAAAAGCACCCCTGTCCCCCCTGCTCTCGCGCTAAGGCGAACGCAAGCGTCGGTCTGGCGTCAAATGTAAACAGCAATTGCACCATGCATGTGAGGTATCGCCGCGAAGGTCAGATCGAGGGCAGTAAGTTTAGCAGTAGACCTCCTCTGTAAATCTAAAGTGGTAACCTGTAAAGGCTTTTAAAGGCTTTTAAAAATGTATTTAGTTTGTCGCCACTGCACGTTTGTGCGCAATTTTAAAGCATGTCATGTTTGGTATCCATGTACTCGGCCTAAGATCATCTTTTTTATTTCATCAAACATTTGGGCAATATAGTGTGTTTTAGTGCATTAAAATGTAAAAAAGTGTGTTTTTTCCCCAAAAAATGCGTTTGAAAAATCGCTGCGCAAATACTGTGTGAAAAAAAAAATGAAACACCCACCATTTTAATCTGTAGGGCATTTGCTTTAAAAAAAATATATAATGTTTGGGGGTTCAAAGTAATTTTCTTGCAAAAAAAAATTATTTTTTATGTAAACAATAAGTGTCAGAAAGGGATTTGTCTTCAAGTGGTTAGAAGAGTGGGTGATGTGTGACATAAGCTTCTAAATGTTGTGCATAAAATGCCAGGACAGTTCAAAACCCCCCCAAATGACCCCATTTTGGAAAGTAGACACCCCAAGCTATTTGCTGAGAGTCATGTTGAGTCCATGGAATAATTTATATTGTGACACAAGTTGCGGGAAAGAGACAATTTTTTATTTTTTTTATTTTTTTTTGCGCAAAGTTGTCACTAAATTATATATTGCTCAAACATGCCATGGGAATATGTGAAATTACACCCCAAAATACATTCTGTTGCTTCTCCTGAGTACGGGGATACCACATGTGTGAGACTTTTTGGGAGCCTAGCCGCGTACGGGACCCCGAAAACCAAGCACCGCCTTCAGGCTTTCTAAGGCCGTAAATTTTTGATTTCACTCTTCACTGCCTATCACAGTTTCGGAGGCCATGGAATGCCCAGGTGGCAAAAAAAAACCCCAAATGACCCCATTTTGGAAAGTAGACACCCCAAGCTATTTGATGAGAGGTATAGTGAGTATTTTGCAGACCTCACTTTTTGTCACAAAGTTTTGAAAATTGAAAAAAGAAAAAAAAAAATTTTTTTTCTCGTCTTTCTTTATTTTCAAAAACAAATGAGAGCTGCAAAATACTCACCATGCCTCTCAGCAAATAGCTTGGGGTGTCTACTTTCCAAAATGGGGTCATTTGGGGGGGGTTTGTGCCACCTGGGCATTCCATGGCCTCCGAAACTGTGATAGGCAGTGAGGAGTAAAATCAAAAATGTACGCCCTTAGAAATCCTGAAGGCAGTGATTGGTTTTCGGGGTCCCGTACGCGGCTAGGCTCCCAAAAAGTCCCACACATGTGGTATCCCCATACTCAGGAGAAGCAGCTAAATGTATTTTGGGGTGCAATTCCACATATGCCCATGGCCTGTGTGAGCAATATATCATTTAGTGACAACTTTGTGCAAAAAAAAAAAAAAAAAAAAAAAAATTTGTCACTTTCCCGCAACTTGTGTCAAAATATAAAACATTCCATGGACTCAACATGCCTCAAAGCAAATAGCTTGGGGTGTCTACTTTCCAAAATGGGGTCATTTGGGGGGGTTTTATGTCATCTGGGCATTTTATGGCCTTCAAAACTGTGATAGGTAGTGAGGAGTAAAATCAAAAATGTACGCCCTTATGCCGCGTACACACGAGCGGACATTACGGCGGACTTTGCCCGGCGGACTTTTCGACGTACTTTCCGACGGACTTTGTGAATGAACGGACTTGCCTACACACAATCCACCAAAGTCCGTCGAATTCGTACGTGATGACGTACGACCGGACTAAAACAAGGAAGTTCATAGCCAGTAGCCAATAGCTGCCCTAGCGTGGCTTTTTGTCCGTCGAACTAGCATACAGACGGCGGACTTTTCGACCGGACTCGATTTCAACGGATAAATTTAAAACAAGTTTTAAATCTAATTCCGTCCAACTTTTGAGAAAACAAAGTCCGCTGGAGCCCACACACATCGAATTGTCCGACGAAATCCAGTCCGCCGGGCAAAGTCCGCCGTAATGTCCGCTCGTGTGTACGCGGCATTAGAAATCCTGAAGGCAGTGATTGGTTTTCGGGGCCCCGTACGCGGCTAGGCTCCCAAAAAGTCCCACACATGTGGTATCCCCGTACTCAGGAGAAGCAGCTAAATGTATTTTGGGGTGCAATTCCACATATGCCCATGGCCTGTGTGAGCAATATATCATTTAGTGACAACTTTTTGTAATTTTTTTTTTTTTTTTGTCATTATTCAATCACTTGGGACAAAAAAAATGAATATTCAATGGGCTCAACATGCCTCTCAGCAAATTCCTTGGGGTGTCTACTTTCCAAAATGGGGTCATTTGTGGGGGTTTTGTACTGCCCTGCCATTTTAGCACCTCAAGAAACGACATAGGCAGTCATAAATTAAAGGCTGTGTAAATTCCAGAAAATGTACCCTAGTTTGTAGACGCTATAACTTTTGCGCAAACCAATAAATATACACTTATTGACATTTTTTTTACCAAAGACATGTGGCCGAATACATTTTGGCCTAAATGTATGACTAAAATTGAGTTTATTGGATTTTTTTTAGAACAAAAAGTAGAAAATATCATTTTTTTTCAAAATTTTCGGTCTTTTTCCGTGTATAGCGCAAAAAATAAAAACGGCAGAGGTGATCAAATACCATCAAAAGAAAGCTCTATTTGTGGGAAGAAAAGGACGCAAATTCCGTTTGGGTACACCATTGCATGACCGCGCAATTAGCAGTTAAAGCGACGCAGTGCCGAATTGTAAAAAGTGCTCTGGTCAGGAAGGGGGTAAATCCTTCCGGGGCTGAAGTGGTTAAGCACTCCTCGCCCCGACATGCCACATTTGGCCTGTCCTTTTTTTTGGGGGGGGGGGAGTGTGTGTCCTCTTTTTAGTTGGACTTCCTGTTCCGGCCGCCTAGGTGACTCCTCCTCTCACCCTAGGTAGCCCGTCCCAGCCAGCGTTCTTCTGGGACACAACACAGGTCCCAGGAGATTGGCTGGCCAATGACAGAGCGCAGTGCGTGCCCGGCCGTGAAAGCCGTAAGCTGTCACAGCTGGGTGTCACTGCCCACAGTAGATATGAGGCCAAAGAGGAGGGGGAGAGGAGCGAGGCTCCGTGCGGCCGCATCGATGGTCCGTGGGACAGGTGAGTGTCTGTTTATTAAAAGTCAGCAGCAAAACTTTTTGTAGCTGCTGACTTTTAATAAACTAAAAAACAGTGGAACTCTGCTTTACGAAGTTCACTAATCGGTGCACTACAGGGTACAGGAATTTACACACACGGCTGCTAGGAGGTCAGAAGGGATAAGAATCCACAACTGACAAACAGCCCTGTACTGTCTCTGTGCTGACATTTCTCTGGGCTCCCCCGTTTGCACCTTCCAGCACACTAGGAGTTAACAATGGGGGGGAAGCCGGAGAAATATCAGCACAGAGCAAGTGTAGGAGCCAGTGTAAGTAGAGTACAAACACATTTGTACTCTACATACTGCTGTTAAAATACCTGTGTGGTAATAAATGCAGAGTTATAATCCATTAAGTGCCCACCGCTGTATGTGCATTTTAAAATATATGCAGCTTCATACCTAATTTCTTAGTGTGTGTATAACTGCCTCTCTCCTCTCACGTCTCTGATGGCAGGGGGAGTTCTCAGCCCCGCCCACCGACTGTAGCTATCAGAGCAGAAGAGAGGTGGGCGGGGCTGACGTCAGGAGAGACGTGAGAGGAGAGAGGCGGGCCGGACCGGGCAGTCACATGAGCGGCATATACAGTTACACACACACTAAGAAATGAGGTATGATGCTGCATATATTTTAAAAAAGACATACAGCAGTGGCCACTTAAGGGATTATAACTCCGCATTTATTACAAAAGTTATTTTGACAGACACGCTCGGATCGCTCTTCCGGGAGGGGCAGGGCAAGTCGGGATGACGTCACACGACATCGATTTTTCGGGTCGCATGCATCGATGCCGCATCAGGGATACCCGAATCGCGATGCATCGATGCAGTGATGCAGTGATTAAATTCCGCACTCCTACTTTACAGTTTCCAAAATAAATAAATGCACATTTTTATACCTGCAAAAAATGTGCATTTATTATTTTATTTCTAAAATGTGAACTTATCCTTTAACTATTAAAAAAAGACAAGGCAAGGTATTGCTGTATGTTGTGATGTGCTGCAGTGACAGATGGTGCTGTGACTTTCACTGCACATTATGGTTTTATACAGGGCATTGAACCACACCTCAATGCAGCATCATGGTGTAAACAAATGTTTTCTATGTGTCCTTGAGTTGATCCTGCATTGATCTATGCTGATCAACTCAAGTCAAGGAATATAGGGGTTGGTTTACTAAAACTGGAGAGTGCAAAATCTGGTGCAGTTGTGCATGGTAGCCAATCAGTTTCTAGTTTTAGCTTTTTCAATGAAGCGTTAATGAAAAAAAATAGAGGATGATTTCTATGCAGAGCTGCACCAGATTTTGCACTCTCCAGTTTTAGAAATTCAACCCCATAGTGTGAATGAGCCCTAAAAGCACTATATCTTACATGTAATGCTGGCATTTCTTCATGCCGAGAGTCTAGTTGCGCCACTGCTAGCTGTACATCTCGAAAGTTTGGAAGCGAGAGGTTTGAGTGCAGAATGGATACATCTTTTGTCTCCTAAACAAGGACAGACAAAACAATCAAAAATCATAGATGCTCTAAGTATTTCTCTATCCAAAGCAAAAATTCCACTTTAAAGGCAACCTTACATGAAAATGCAAAATCCACTTATGTTAAAGCTCTCTGCCCTTTTAAAAAAGCATTAAAAAGGGAAAAAGTGTAATAACTGAGCCTTCTTTTTTGAGCAAGAGGAAGATCCCAGTTTCAAAGAGAATGCACTTCTGCATAATGCTAGATCATCTTCTTATGAGATTTGGGATCTTGAACTTTCCCAGGATCCTGCGTGGTGAGGCCTACTGATGTCACCGGTGCCTGCAAAAAGCAACCCAGAACCCAAGCTGTAAGCCAAGTAATGATTACATTTTTCTCCACATTTTCTTTCACAATTTTTTGCATAGTTATGGAAAACGGGGCAACGTCATTCGTCATGCCTAATTGTATTAGCCAATTAACAATAACTAAGGGTGTTTGCTAATTTAATATGTTGCTTATGTTAATTCTGTTTTCTTCTTCAAATGCTGCCATTGTTAAATATGAGCGTCCCTTTTCTTCCTTTGAAACACTACCAGAATGAAGAAATATTTATTTTTGCCAGTCAATGTACTACTTATCAAAACGTTTTGTGCCCTTTATTGTAGCTATTACAGCTTTACTAACATACATAATCTTTTATGGTGGACTGAAAACATTTGAGTATCCTATCAAAGCAGCTCACCCTGCATTGTGTATTACTACAAATGTTAGTGTTGCTTATATATAAGTAGAATTTTTCACTTTTTTGTTCTAGACATCTTCCAAAATGTTACTGCATCTGCAATACATGCTGATAACCCCTAAAAAAACACTGAACAGTTTACATTATCTCTACCCCTTTAAGGAGCTTGTAGTCCAACGGCTCCAGTCCAAGATATATAAACACATATGTGGGACATTTTTTCAGAATGCTGTTAAAGTGACCCCTATTTTTGCTCTTTTATAGTGGAATTTCTGACAAATACATATCTAAAACACGTACACTATATTGTCAAACATATTGGGACGCCTGCCTTTACATACATGAAGTTTTATAGGGTTCAATATTGAGTTGGCCCACCCTTTGCAGCAATAACAGCTTCAACTCTTCTGGATAGGGTGTCCGCAAGGTTTAGAAGTGTGTCTATGGGAATGTTTAACCATTATTCCAGAAGCGCATTTGTGAGGTCAGGCACTGATGTTGGACGAGAAGGCCAGTCAAGTTCCTCCACCCCAATCTCGCTCATCCACACTATATCGCCAAAAGTATTGGGCCACCCCTCCAAATCATTTGGTGGAGGGGAGATTATGGTGTGGGGTTATTTTTCAGGGGTTAGGAATGGCCCCTTATGCCGCGTACACACGAGCGGACTTTCCGGCAGACTTGGTCCGACGGACCAGAGTCTGCCGGACAATCCGCCCGTGTGTAGGCTCCGGCGGACTTTACCGGCTGACTTTTTCCCAAAAGCCCGTCGGACCTAGATTTGAAACAAGTTTTAAATCTTTCCGTCGGACTCAGTTTCTGGCGGAAAGTCCGCTCGTCTGTGTGCTGGTCCGACAGAAAGCCCGCTCGTGTGTATGCTGGTCCAAAGGACCAGATACGACGTGAGGGCAGGGTATTGCATTTCGCGCTCGCTGCAATTGGAAAAACAAATTTTCCTATTGCGGAGAGCGCGGGGCATACCAGGCCCTTAGGTCTGGTATGGATTATAAAGGGAAACCCCTACGCCGAAAAAACGGCGTGGGGTCCCCCCTAAAATCCATACCAGACCCCGATCCGAGCACGCAGCTCGGCCGGTCAGGAAAGGGGGTGGGGACGAGCGAGCGCCCCCCCTCCTAAACCGTACCAGGCCGCATGCCCTCAACATGGGTGGGTGCTTTGGGGGAGGGGGGCGCCCTGCGGCCCCCCCCACCCCAAAGCACCCTGTCCCCATGTTGATGAGGACAAGGGCCTCTTCCCGACAACCCTGGTCGTTGGTTGTCAGGGTCTGCAGACGGGGGGCTTATTGGAATCCGGGAGCCCCCTATAAGAGGGCCCCCAGATCCCGGCCCCCCTACCCTATGTGAATGAGTATGGGGTACATGGTACCCCTACCCATTCACCTAGGGAAAAAGTGTCAATAATAAAACACACTACACAGGTTTCTAAAATAATTTATTAAACAGCTCCGGGGGGATCTTCCTCCGGCTTCGGGGGTCTTCTTCCGGCTTCAGGGGTCCCTCCGGTTCATCTTCTCCCGGCGTCCGGTTGGTTCTTCTCCGCTCTCTCCGGCCTCTTCTCTCTGCGTTCCAGTTCTTCGGCCGGCTCCTCCGCTGTCTTCAGGTAGCTCTCTTGCCAGCGGAGGTCCGGAATTCTGGGCTTCTTGTCTTCTCTTCTCTTCTCCAGATGTTGACACGACGCTCTCTCCGGCTGGACTGCTCTCTGAGGGCTTCGTTGTGACTTATATAGGCGGAGACCCCGCCCCCTTATGATGTCACAGTCCCTGGGCATGCTGGGACTGTGACGTTTTAGGGGGCGTGGTCAACATCACACAGTGACCACGCCCCCTAAAACGTCACAGTCCCAGCATGCCCAGGAACTGTGACATCATAAGGGGGCAGGGTCTCCGCCTATATAAGTCACAACGGAGCCCTCAGAGAGCAGTCCAGCCGGAGAGAGCGTCGTGTCAACATCTGGAGAAGAGAAGAGAAGACAAGAAGCCCAGAAGTCCGGACCTCCGCTGGCAAGAGAGCTACCTGAAGACAGCGGAGGAGCCGGCTGAAGAACTGGAACACCGGGAGAAGAGGCCGGAAAGAGCGGAGAAGAACCAACCGGACGCCGGGAGAAGATGACCTGGAGAAACCCCCGAAGCCGAAAGAAGACCCCCCGAAGCCGGAAGAAGACCCCCGAAGCCGGAGGAAGATCCCCGAAGCTGGAGGAAGATCCCCCCGGAGCTGGTTAATAAATTATTTTAAAAACCTGTATAGTGTATTTTATTATTGACACTTTTTCCCTAGGTGAATGGATAGGGGTAACATGTACCCCATACTCATTCACATAGGGTGGGGGGCCGGGATCTGGGGGCCCTCTTATAGGGGGCTCCCGGATTCCGATAAGCCCCCCGCCCGCAGACCCCGACAACCAACGGCCAGGGTTGTCGGCAAGAGGCCCTTGTCCTCATCAACATGGGGACAAGGTGCTTTGGGGTGGGGGGGCCCGCAGGGTGCCCCCCTCCCCCAAAGCACCCACCCCCCATGTTGAGGGCATGCGGCCTGGTACGGTTCAGGAGGGGGGACGCTTGCTCATCCCCACCCCCTTTCCTGACCGGCCGGGCTGCGTGCTCGGATCGGGGTCTGGTATGGATTTTAGGGGGGACCCCACGCCGTTTTTTCACCGTAGGGGCTTTCCTTTATAATCCATACCAGACCTAAGAGCCTGGTATGCACCACGACGGGGCTCACAAGGTGTCAATCTCGCCGATAAAAGCGGCAAGATTGACTTCCTTTTCTAGTCCCGTCGCACCTGAGTCACGTTCAAAATGAACGGACTTGTCTGTGTGTGGGCAAGTCCGTTTATTCTGAAAGTCCGCCGTAACTCCGGTGAAAGTCCGTCGGAAAGACGGGCGGACTTAGCCCGCCGGAAAGTCCGGTCGTGTGTGGGCAAGTCCGTCCATTTTAAAGTCCGGCGCACCTGGCGGACAAAGTCCGTCACAAAGTGTGCCGGACCAAGTATGCCAGAAAGTCCGACCGTGTGTACGCGGCATTAGTTTCAGTGAAGGGAACTCTTAAGGCTTCAGCATACCAAGACAGTTTGGACAATTTCATGCTCCCAACTTTGTGGGAACAGTTTGGGGATGGTCCCTTCCTGTTTCAACATGACTGTGCACCAATGCACAAAGCAGAGTCCATAAAAGACATAGATGAGTGAGTTTGGGGTAGAGGAACTTGACTGGCCTACACAGAGTCCTGACCTCAACCTAATAGAACACCTTTGGGATGAATTAGAGTGGAGACTGCGAGCCAGGCCTTCTCGTCCACATCAGTGCATGATCTCACAAATGTGCTTCTATGGGAATGTTAAAAAAAAGAGGCCTCTGACAGAGAGTAGTTATAAGCAGAGGGTGTGCCACATCCCAAAAGTCCAAAAAGACCAAAGCATTCCCCTAGGGCGGGACTTTTAAGGCACTACCATCAATGATACAATGTAAGTAAAAAATATAATTTTAGTACAAAAATCAAAAGAACGACAAAAAGTAAGCAAAATATACAAATCAGATACACACAATATGTACAATAGGGTACATCAAAAGCAAAGACATGTAATTTGGACACAACTTCATCGCAATAAAAAGAAAGCCAAAGATGGAAATGTAATAAGTCTCACTGAACCAACGCGTTTCGGAGAATCCTTCATCGGGGTTCACTAAGTGAGAGTTACCATCTAAGAAATTACAGAATTAAAAAGAAGAAAAATTAACATCACACACAAAAAACAAATAGCATTCCCCCCACACCCAGTGAAGGTATATGTGAGAGTCATACTCACTTCCAAAAAACATGTGCTATAGAAGTATCCAAGGCATAAAATCAGCTTCACAACGGTCTCCCAGGCCATGTGCATGCAAAGAAAGCCAAATTGTGGACCATACAGAGTAATATTGTAATGACTGGTGCATAGAATGAAATCCCAATTGGTGCTGAAAACCGCCGCGCCTAGAATTTGGTTTTCAGCACCAATTGGGATTTCATTCTATGCACCAGTCATTACAATATTACTCTGTATGGTCCGCAATTTGGCTTTCTTTGCATGCACATGGCCTGGGAGACCGTTTGTGCGCGGGCTGGGGTCCAGAAGTCAACGGACCTGAAACCAAGGACATAACCCCATGAATGATGATGATTTTAATGATCAGAATATGCAATAGTATCTCCTGGGGTTGAAAATATATCAAATCCCAGGGTGTGTAAAAAACATAAGCACATAAGTGTGGGGACTAGCCGCAGGAAACATACCTGTAAGTTAGGTCCAAAAGGGAGACCTACAGGTTGTAATGTAGGGGAGAGGAGGAGGGCTCAGGGTCCGGGCTGGCAACCATAAAACTGCAGTAAAAAGGATCTTTTGAAGGTTTGTTCCTGCCGGTACACTATATAGTGTGCAGGACATAAATATAAGGTTTTTACAATATCTAAGGGGCCAGCTTACATCTAATGCCTCTGTCTCTAATGGGGACTGAGGCATCTAGGGGGTCAGACTCCAGTATTGGGACTTGAGCAGGTCCAAAAATTCTTTGGTGTATTTTGTGGCTGTTATAGAGTTTTTCCTCTCCGTGTGACAGCTTCATGATAGTCTCCCATGCCGAGATTGCACTTGTATTCAATCCATATGTCACTTTGACTGAACAGTGTTTGATGCAAGAATTATGTATATACATATTACACCATCATTGCTGTTTTTCTCATCGTAGATTATCACCACTTTTTTCCTTTTATTATGGATGGCATAGATTCCCTGTGGCTTTTGGTTGCTGTTTTTGCTGTGCGCGGACCCGGCACGGCAAGGATGTCCCTTTTTTGGACACGCTGAGGGAGCTATCCTCTGATGCTCCTCCATTCCTGATCTGGATCAGCCTTGGCTGTCTCCAGTTCAGGCTTGCCGTGCCGGTGGGGGTGGACGGCGGCGCGCAGCTCCGAAGCGCGGCCGTGACGTCTGCCGCTATCCTGCGTTCCAGCTTGGCTGGCGCGCATGCGCGGTACATGTTCAGGGCCGGCGCTTGTGAGGAGGCGGGGCGCAGTCCACGCCCAGGGGGCCCACTGACAGGACCTGACGTAGGGTGCATCACCCCAGGCTGACAATCAGTCAGCTGTTGGGAGGTGGGAGGAGATTATTCAGGGGACGTATCCTGTCTCCAGCTGTTCGGTATTGTAATCAGCCGACAGCGTGAGCTGTTGGATAGAAATACCGAGCTCATTCACTCTGATCTTGTGATCGGAGGAGGATGTCTTATTGACACTGTGTTTTTGGACTGACCAAGTAGGTAACCTAAGCAATCTCGATTGCTGTTATCTTTACTCCCCTGTATACCCAAAATGTTGTTTGGCTTTTGTCATTGAAATATGCTCACCTACATTAGAACTTCTTTCCTTGTCCTCTAACTAGATCCTTTTTACCATCTGCAGTTTTATGGTTGCCAGCCCGGATCCTGAGCCCTCCTCCTCTCCCCTACATTACAACCTGTAGGTCTCCCTTTTGGACCTAACTTACAGGTATGTTTCCTGCGGCTAGTCCCCACACTTATGTGCTTATGTTTTTTACACACCCTGGGATTTGATATATTTTCAACCCCAGGAGATACTATTGCATATTCTGAACATTAAAATTATCATCATTCATGGGGTTATGTCCTTGGTTTTAGGTCCGTTGACTTCTGGACCCCAGCCCGCACACAAACGCCACGCCAAATTCTAGGCGCGGCGGTTTTCAGCACCAATTGGGATTTCATTCTATGCACCAGTCATTACAATATTACTCTGTATGGTCCGCAATTTGGCTTTCTTTGCATGCACATGGCCTGGGAGACCGTTGTGAAGCTGATTTTATGCCTTGGATACTTCTAAAGCACATGTTTTTTGGAAGTGAGTATGACTCTCACATATACCTTCACTGGGTGTGGGGGGAATGCTATTTGTTTTTTGTGTGTGATGTTAATTTTTCTTCTTTTTAATTCTGTAATTTCTTAGATGGTAACTCTCACTTAGTGAACCCTGACGAAGGATTCTCCGAAACGCGTCGGTTCAGTGAGACTTATTACATTTCCATCTTTGGTTTTCTTTTTATTGCGATGCAGTTGTGTCCAAATTACATGTCTTTGCTTTTGATGTATCCTATTGTACATATTGTGTGTATCTGATTTGTATATTTTGCTTACTTTTTGTCGTTCTTTTGATTTTTGTAATAAAATTATATTTTTTACTTACATTGTATCATTGATGGTAGTGCCTTAAAAGTCCCGCCCTAGGGGAATGCTTTGGTTTCTATGGGGATGTTTGACCACTCTTCCAAGAGTTGAAGCTGTTATGGCCGCAAAGGGTGGGCCAACTCAATATTGTACCCTATGGACGAAGACTGGGATGCCATTAAAATTCATGTGTGTGTGTGTGTGTAAAGTCAGGTGTCCCAATACTTTTGGCAATATCGTGTATGTTTACTCCGCTACCCACCAACGGATTTGTTTTTGCATTATACATGGTTAGTTGTGAGGCTATAAAATAAAGCGGTGACAAAGAAAAATGAATTCCTTATTTAGAAATCTTACCACTTTGGTTCTGCAGTGTGAAAAATGTATGTAAACCAAAAGATTACGCTGTATGGAATTATTCTGTAATCTATGCATTGCAACTGTGAATTTAGCCATTTACCTGGTGGTTTGTGTTCATGCCAAAAATAAAAAGTCAACAAAAGCTATTGAAATGATAAGCCAGTTGGTGGCTCTGATACTCTTCTTCAACAAAGATGTGGAAGCAGCTGTTCTGGTCACCTGCAGATACAAAAGTAGTAGGGTAGTAGTAGGGACTTCATAGATTGTGTTATCTGTCATGGTTTTCAGGCAGGTGGTTGGGCTGGGAGGTGGGTCTTATTTCACTAAAGGTCCTTTTTAACCTGCAAATATCAGATGTGAGTAGAAACTAGAGTGCAGGGAACAAACCTACACATACAAATGGCATATAGAATAATGATTTAAAACACTGCTCCTATACATATGGGGGAAAACAAAATAACTTACATCCCTATAACATAACTTAATGCCCAACATCAAGTCCGTAGGGTGCTCACCAAATACAAACACCTCTTGCCCACAAAATGCTTCAGTCCATCCAGTCACACTGATCTGATCTTGTACCAAACAACACTCACCATCTTTATTACAGCAGAAGTAATTGGGACTTGTGTAACATATAATTTACATAAGCATGATATACTAAGGCAAAAGAAAAGCTGTTGAAGGAAATTAATAAAAATAACACAAAATGAGAATGGGGCTATGATAAAACTGATGAACCGGTTATTAAAAGGATTTTTTTTCAAGGTTCTAAATAGCACGGGCAGTTGATATGCACAATGCAGACAGGAGAAAAAAGTAGAACAATTTCCTCTATGGGACTTTGGAAGGCAGAAACTCCTTGACAATCAAAATGTGTTGAAAATACATTGGTATTTTTATTAGAAAAGTTAAAATTGAGAATATAACTTTAAAAAGTCAAAATTGGATGCATATATATTTACAGGTGAAATATCAAAAAGAAACACATGTATATACAAACAACTACTTGACACTGTCCAATAAGCGGAAGTAAGACAGAGGGTTTCTGAAGTGTTTCAGGGTTAGTAGCAATAAAACCTCTTCTTCAGGGGCTAGTGGTTCAGTAATTGGTTGTCTACAATTAAATAGAGAACAGAGAAGCAGTAAAAATGTATCATACAACATATATAGGTAAACTTTGCAGTAAACATACTGGAATAATGTAGTATAAATTCTAACCATATATTTCTTGAGAATCACCAATACTGCATCCATTTAAAAAGAAAAGGGAGAGGATCCGCTGCCAGAGATTGGAGGGAGCCGGTGAAAGGGGCGGGGTTTCCAGGCCCAAACTCGAGTCAAACACAGAGGGCGCCCTATGCCCAACCAAGCCCAGGACTACCAACGCTGAGGCAAAAGACCCCACAAAAATCTAAGGTCTAAGAAAAAGAGAGAGAAAAAAGGCGAGAAAAAGCCTATTTGTTATAGAGTGTGCGCAAGTATGGTAGTAAGGCTATTTGTATTAATATAGAAAAAAGCTAATGCTCTATTTAAAGTACCCACCTTAAACAAGCTGGTACATTGATAACATGCAGTCCGAAAGAGGAACAGAGGGACAACACCAAGCACCTAAAAAATAATTTGTAAATAGCGCACAGGGTAAAGTGCGAGAGTGAAATTGCATCTCCATAAATATTGGGTAGCAAAAGTTCAAGTAATCATTATAGAATTAACGTGCAAGAGGCTAGTGTTTACCTATGGTCTGGGTTGAATAATGCTTTGTCTGCATGGTGCTGGAAGCAGCATAAGACTGAACACAAAAGTGTCTGTCTTACATAGAACATATCATGCTAATCAGCTGTATCTCTCACAGTGGGGTGGAGATAGGGCTGGAGGGAGGGGGCGTTCTCCGAGTCCCTGGCGTGCAGACCCGCCCCCGGGATGTCAACTCGTCAGAAATTGCAGAGATGTATAACACCGCTCAAAAAACAGCGTTGTGAAGTCACCCACCTGATGGAGAGGGGCGGAGACGTGACTGGCGTCGGCGGCCCGCGGCGCACAATGGGCACCATGGCAACGAGTATACACTCGGCCAGGTACGCCCAGCAAAACAAGGCCAGCCACATTAAGGGAAGAATGACGCAGGTGGCCCCCGTGCGCCGAGTGAGTGACTAAGAAGTGGGTCCAGTGCATCCTGCCCCCAATGGCTAGAGTTGCAATAACAGGCAGCGGAGATTAACCCTAAAAGCGCAGAGAGGAGCCAAAGAGAGAAAATACAAATAATTGAACTATATAGATCAGAGAAAAGAAGGGGAGATGGAAAAAGAAGAAATCAGAGCAAATGAATTATAGTCCAAACACATGCAGTATCCATCAAGCCCACATTAAAGGATTGCATCAAAAATTAAATTGCAAAGAAGTAGATGCCGTTGATATGTATATTCTGCAAAAAACAAAGCGTACCGAAACACAGAAGCCTATTAAAGGATCAGATTTGCGTCATTGAGATACCATTCAGGTCCCCCTGACGTGAATCCTTCCAAAAAGGGCCGAATGAAATAGACTCATTCAAGCCAGGGGGTCTAGTTGCGTTTAGGCAAAAGATCCATCTCAGTTCGTGTTGCAAGAGGATCTTATTCCAGTTGCCTCCACGCATACCCAAATGTACATGATCTAGAATCAAAAGCAATATCTTTGGAAAATTTCCATCATGTATGGCCAAGACATGTCTACCAAGGGGGAGACTTGGGTTACAGAATTTCATGGATGCTATGTGTCGGTACGCTGGCTTCCAAAATTCCAGGCTTGTCTTGCCTACATAGAAACACGCACAGTTGCATAACACAAGATATACCACACCAGAAATTCGACAATTTGCATAGTGGTTTGGTAGATATTTTTTGCCATTAGGCAATCTTATATTTGTAGCAGTATTCATAAACTGGCAGTAGCCACAGCCCCCACACCTGAAAGTCCCTGGGCGTTTACAGGGATCTCTTTCCCCCTCCTCCCAGATGTTCACTCGTGACTATTTGGTCTCTTAATGATTTAGCCCGTTTAAATGTGAATGAGGGATTATCTGATATGAATGGGCCAATAATTGGATCAAGTTTCAGCACATGCCAGTATTTTTCAATAATATTTTTAATGGTCTTGTGTTGATTTGATAATTTGATGATGATCCGTATCGGATTGGTCTTGTTTTTAGCAGACATGGGATTATAAATAAGCTCATGTCTCGTTCTTAGGCAAGCTCTTTTGAAGGCTTTTTTTAGGCAAGTGATGGAATATCCTTGTGCCAACAGCCTTTTTTTTTTTTAATAAGTCAGCTTCCTTCTTGAAAGTGTTGTCATTGGAGCAATTCCTTCTGACCTGTAGGTATTGACTGTAGGGGATCGAGGAAAGGTTTGGGGTGGAAACTACTTGCATGCAGTATAGAGGTTCTGGCTATGGGTTTCCGGTAAAGAGAGCTGGTTAGCAAACCATCTTGATCCTTATGGATGGTTACATCCAAAATGGTGATGGAGCTATGGTCATGGACCATTGTGAAAGTCAAGTTGAATGTGTTTAGTTTCAATTCACAAAGAAAACTTTGTAGCTTGTCAGGGGGTCCATTCCACACGAACAGAATATCATCAATGTAACAATACCATATGATTACATTTTCGATGTATGGACACATGTGCTCAGATTGAGTGAGCATCCGCTCCCATTCCCCCAGGTAGAGGTTGGCATAGGAAGGGGCACAGGACATCCCTATCGCTACCCCCTGTACCTAGAGAAAATGTGCACCATTAAAGGGGAATTGCTTATGATGAAGTATGAAGTCCAAAATGCCTATCAAAAATTGATTTTTCTATTTCTCAAAGCGACTATTTTGTGAGATGACATGTTTGATGCATGTCAGCCCCTTATCGTGTGATATTGAGCTATATAAGGCCTCTATGTCCAATGCCACAAGGATTGGTGCTGATGGGACGCATAGGCCATCAATAATTTGTAATAGATGCATGGTATATTTTACATAGCTTGGTAAATTCAGCATGTGTGGGCGCAGGTGTCCGTCTACAAACCGGCTAAGGTTTTCTGTCAGCGAACCATTACCGGATATGATGGGCCTACCCGATGGCTGGTGTATGTTATGCAGTTTAGGCAATGCGTAGAAAGTTGGGGTATGGGGTAGTGCAGTTCTCACATAATCCCATTCTGACAGTATATTATTGGCATACAATTCAACTAATTTGTAAAATTCCTGATGGAATTAGTCAATTTTTGTTGAAGAAATTTTGCAGTACCATAACTTGTTGGATAAAATTCTATTGCAACACATTTTGATTGTCAAGGAGTTTCTGCCTTCCAAAGTCCCATAGAGGAACTTGTTCTATTTTATATCCAAGTTAGGAATGTGGGCAGCAACTCCTTCTCCATAGATCTACAGCACAACCAAAAATGCAGACAGGAGAACCCCTACTCTAAGCCACATTTATTATTAGGATATAAAGAATAATTATTTTGTCAATAAATAGCTATAAAACCGCTGTGGCATTTTTTCAACCTCTCTCGCCAATTAAGTGACACGGATAAAAAAATGTGTAAACAACGAGCTGACGCTTACTTCTTTAACAAATAGCTCCACAAGGTATTCTAAATTGCTGTCCAATTTAAGATTATTAACTGTTTTATAAGGACAAGGCTTCTTTATCAGTTTCTGTAACCACTAAAGCCATCAGGTACACTGGCTTTAATTAGCAATATTTCAACAGATATTGCACACGAGGGATGCCAAAAAAGCAATTACGACCTTGTACTGTTAATGTATGGCCAGAGAACTGGGAGAAGTTTTCCAATCAGGCACATTTAAAATATGCTCTCAGCATTACATTTCAGGAGAAGCCTTGGAGATTCCTATTTTGGAAGGTGCCCCCTCTTTTTCCTCATTAGTCAGCTTAAACAAATTTTGTTTGGGGACACTATAATTCTATAATATAAGAGGCACTCTTGATTAAATATTTAATGTGAACTAGTTATAATCGTCAATGAAGCAGTTATAGCTTGCTCTTGAGGTGTTATATCTTTAGGACTAGTTGTCAAAATACCCTTGGTTATTGTTATGCTCCTCCTTTTAGGTAATCTAATAGCAACAAATTAAAAATGTTCACAACTCCTGGAAAAAAAAAACAACTCTGCTGGGCCAATAACTCTTAACTAAAAAAAAAAAGATTTACCTAGAGCAGTCATTCAGCTTGAATTGCCCTTTAAATCCTGTGTATGTCACTAAATTGACCTATTCATTAAAATATACAGTAAAGGACTTATGTAGTGCACATCAAACGCATGTCTTCAATTAGCTGTTGAGTTTTAAAGAACAGTACACATGACAGTTCAGAGAATGACCTCGACATGCTATGCACTGCATTCCTTCAAATGCATTATGATCTATTGAGGTACATCAAACTGCAGGCAAAACAGGTCAAATGCAGCCTTTTACCGTCAAATTAAGCATGTTCAGCTTAAAAACATGAAGCTACATTACAATAAAAATGTCTGTGTTTAGAAACACCTGTTACCTTGAGCTCAAAATAACATATAGAATTCACATGAAAGAACTGGATATTTTCAGAAGTCTTGGTGGCTTACTAGAGATAGGCAATAAGTAGATAAAGTCTAATTATGAGTTAATATAATTTTGAAAGAAATTCAAAACCCTACCACTTGGAAACCTCAAGGTGACAAAGAAATAAATTACACAGAGTGAGTGGAAAAGTCTCTGGTATTGCAAGAATAGGCCAACAAAGAAAAGGTAATAATGGCTCAATCAACCATTCTACGATCACCCATGAACGCTATGCCAAAAATAAACTAAAGAAAATACAAAAATACTTATCACATGGTAAAAGTTGTAACCCCCACAAATTTGTATCCAATGTAATGATCCAGTGTAAAGTGAGATCAGCATACATAATATTTCACACACACTGAGCGAGATATACTTTATTGCCTATACTTTATAACTTGTAGGATTTCACCATGGCAAAAGATGGTATATGCATAGGTGCATTGTACAAGGATTAATTGCAAAAGGTCCCTTTAAATCTTCCAAAACGCCTTAATCAGGAAGGTGAAGCGTAATAGAAACATCCGCCATTGTGCCTTGTGCATTCAATGCTTCCCGAGAGATACAGCAGACATGCTGGACATAGCCCTAGTATAGGGCAAGATCTGCCAATTGGTGTCCCATTCATGTGCACCACACAACTGGTTTAGTAACTAATGACCATTTTTTCATCAATGTCCAGTTCAGGGAACAAAAGGAGGAATGTAGGTGTCCAGATCATGATCATACAGCACACACCAGCATTACAAATTAAGTGAGATGGTCCCATCACATGTGGCCCACTACAGCCCAGTCCATAGAGAAAAACAATTCAAGTGTTTATGGATGCTTATCAAAGTCCAAAAAGGCCCAAAAATAGGCAGATGGACCTGACCGGTTCCATTGGCATTCTGTCAACTGCATCAGAGGCATGATTAAAAAAAAAAACAAGCTTTTAACATACAGTATAATTTGTACGGGTAATAAATGGGGCAATAAGCAGTTTGCATTTTCTATAGGTTTTTTTTGATATAGTGATGATGGCTGATTGTAAAGTGGTTGATCAAGGTAATCAAGGTATAATCAGGTTTTTTACCTTTTTTTTTGTTGGTTTATTTTGAAATAAATACCATACAAAGATGTGACATAGTATTTCAGCAGTAACAAAATGCTACAAAAGTGTTGCACTAGTAAATTCCACCACAGGTCCTCAAGAGAAATTATGCCACTAGAGGTTTGCCTTCTATAAACCCAATTTACCAGGAATATTGTCTTTTAATCCCTAAAAAACATAAAAAATATTAAAAAGATCAGTGTTTAAAAGCCTATGTTATTGTATAAAACCAGTGCTAACAAAAGTTTGTGGACTGCCATTGGCTTCAATAATTTGTGTTAATGATCCTGAACAAGTAGGCAGATATAGAGTCTCTGCATCACTCTGACTTTGCTGATTGCATACAGGTCAGTGATTCAAAGTACCAAAAACAAACTAACCAAGGCACCTTGCAAAAAGGAAGGCTCGGTAATGGCAGCCTTATTTCTACATGATCCTTTAACACATTTATTTTTGTTGGTGGGTTTAACCTACCTCAGTCAAAATCACGCAATGCAAAGTACATCATATACAGTCAGCAAAATGCTGGTGATGAAGACGATCTTCTGAAGTGTCTGTAACTATAATTTTGCGTTATCAATGTAGGTAGTAGCAGACCAAGCTGACAACTCATCCTTTAATATGATCTATAAATAAAATCAAGGAACAGTCCTACTCAATGCAGGATGCCTGAAGCCAGAATCATTTGTCAATAGGTATCAATCACATGTCAATAAGTAAAGGCATGGCATGACATCTTTTGCAAAAATCAGTTCCTAGGGAACTGGATGGGGAGGACTGGGAGAACATATGGGAGTATCCTTTACTTCAGTTAGTTTCTGGCAGAGAATGACTGATATAATTCAAAATTCTGCATAGGATATATCTCACTTCTCAGCGGTTACATATTATATACCCTTCCGCCTCACATGGCTGTTGGAGATATGTGGCTGACTTGGCTGGCTATGTTTATATATTATGGAATTGCTCCCAGATACAAGTCATTTGGGCTGAGCTTTTAAGATTTGTCTTCAAATTGACCACTATCCCAATCCCTAGTAATAATATCTGTATACTAGGCATAGTTAACCCACTGGCTCCCATCACAGCAATTAGGGCACCTCTGGATCTTCTTTTCTTTAGTGCTAGGAAAGCAATAATCTTGAAATGTAAATCGTGGCACCCACCCTAGAGTTCTGGAAGCGCCTAGTTAACTTGGCCATTCAGCGCTAAAAATTCATGTACACATCCAGGGGTTGTCACAAAAAAATAAATTGTGAAGGTATAAGACATTTGGCTTAAATCAAATTAATGTCTCATCTGAGGTGCCCTCTCCAGATTAGTTGCTTACTACTATTAGAGTTCGATGTGGACTCCTGTAGGGGTGGTACTGCAAAAATAGATTGGGTAAATATATCTGTAGTAAAGAGGGTTCATATACTGAGGTGATAACTATAAGCTTTGTACAAGTGTTATATTTATTATTTCCTCTTCCTGAATTGAGCGGAGTGCATCAGGCTGTAAGGATGTTTTTCGTTATGTGTACCTTACTTGAACCAGGGTATACCCAATTGGGTCAGTTTTGTATCACTATATGAGGACACTCAAAAAGAAGATTACAAATAATAAAATTTCCTTCGAGTTAATTGGGGGACATGGAGTCAGATGAAATTCTGAAATTTTACCCTGACATCCAGGGGCATTTGGGCGGCATTTTTCAGGGGGGGGTAGCACCACCCCCCAGGCAGAAGAGACACACGTGGTCATGTGTGTGAGGGGTCTTCAGAGCAGGGCAGCTCCGCAGTTCTCGTATCGTTTTTGCTGTAGCTCCACCGCCTCCCCCAGACATCTTTCACAATCAAGCTCCATCTCCCCTGAGGAGGGCTGGCTTTGCTGCGGTGTTATCTCCATCCGGCTGGCTGACTTTTCAGCGGTGTAAGCGAGGGGGTGGCGGGATCTGCCGATGCTAGTGTCCTGTGAGTGGGTCATGGTCGGCAGCTCTCGGTGGTTGAGCTGGCTGCAGCGTGGTTTCCTTTCAGCTTTTCACTTTCTAGCGGTCCCAACCCTACTCTTTCCTTCCCTCTCCCTGGCCAGGAGTAGTGTTGGTCATATTGTTTTGTTAATTGTATACCACACAGTGAGTATGCGCTATTTAAATCTTTGTGCTCGTCTTTACATATACCAGGCTCCATCAGTGATTTTTTAGCTGCATCCACTCTATTTATTTATTGTACAATACATGGTGTAGTATGGGGGGATAGGGAAGATCCCCCTCTCACCTTCTCACCCCCCTCTCTCTCTCCCTCTCCCCCTCTCTCTCACCCCCCTCTTTTTCTCACTCCTCCCCACGAGGTTGAGCTCTAACAGGAATGGGTGGAGTTTACAGATGAAGGGGTGGATCTTAAACAGGAAGGGGTGGGGAAAATTTAGATGGGTGGTGCCCGATTTTAGTCTTGCCTAGGGCAGTACAAAGAATTGGACACTGGCAACAAAGAAACTGTTAGCCTGTATAACCTTTCCTTCTCCCTTTTTGCTTCTTTTTCGTGGAAAAGCAGTATGAGGAGCGATCATAAACTGGGAACCGGGTCTTCCCTAACCACTTTAGTATCAAGCTACAGGGCCGTACTATAGTTTTATATAGGACCGTGCCCCCTCCTTCGGGCACAGCTGATCACAGATCGGGTAAATGGCCAATCACAAAGGCTCTTTACCAAGTGATCAGCTGTGTCCAATCACAGCTGATCACGTGTAAAAAGATGTGCTGAATATAGGCAGTCGTTTTCTTATGCGCTGTGTCTATGTGAGGAAAGGTGTCACGCACCTGGTTGGAGGCCGAAGTACCGAGAGGGCTCCCCTTGCGGCTAATTGCAGTACACCCAGGAAGATGGTACAGAAGGTGCAGTGCTCAAAGAAACACACATTGCCAGATGGGATTAGGAGAGTACAGCCAGTGGTCACCTGAAGTATATTGGATGAGGCACTATACATAGCTGGGCCAAAGTCTCTTAGGAAACCTCAGTAGTACTTGTAAAATTGTTTTTTAAAGCAGTTGTCTGAAGACTGTACTGTACTGACAGCCAACAATAAATGTCTGGGGATGAAAACAATAGTGCAAAATACTGCGCAAAAAATGAATGGAAATATACATGCTACAAATATCATCATCACATCCGAATTTAATAACTTTGAAATCCTTAGGGGTTAATGGCAAGTCTAATTTATCTTCAAGGAAATACAAAAAAACACATAGTTTTATAATACATCCCAGAAGTGTAACAAAAAAATAAACAAAAATGTGGCAGACCAAAACAAAACAGCATGTCTGAGAGCTTGGCTTAGGATCAGACAGATCGGCAGGCAACTTAATCAGAACAGCTTTAGTACATTTTGAAAAATTTGAACATATTTACATGCCAAATTATAAACAAGGTTACATTTTCCACTTCATGCAGCCCATACTGGGTTTTTTCTTTGCACTATACCTAGAAGCTGTTGTTGGGAAATGTAATGTATCCTGCTGCAGAATAGGTAAACACTGTAAGTTGTATCACTGTAAAGTTATTTTCTGACACTGAAGTTTGTGTCAGCCAAACCTAATCTTCTAGACCTGCCTTTCTCAACCTTTTCAACTTAGATGAACCCTTGAAATAACTTTCCAGTCTCAGGGAACCCCTGCTAAAAATGACTATATCTACAACTCATGATACATTAGTGTGATGGTCATTAGGAAGAATGCTCCTCACACTTGTGGACATTGGGGAGAATTACCCCTTACAGATAGCTAAAAAGATCAATGGTATCAGTGGGAACTTATCTTAAGGCAGAAATGACTCATTGCTCAAAGAACTCCTAGCAACCTCTGGAGGAACCCTGGTTGAAGAACCTTGTTCAAGACATTAAAGAAAAAGTCTCACAAAAATTAGAAAGCATTTATTCAATATACCAGGGGACAAAATGCATGTAGCATTTGCTTCTGTTCAAATTCTCCGTACTGTTGCTAATCTTATGGGTGAGTGCTGGCAGGGGCAAGGGGCTGAGCAGAGGTTTCACAGAATGCAGTGTGAGGGGCCCCCAGATCCACCTAAAAAAACCACAGGAGGCCAAGTAACCTGTACCTCCCACTGGATTCTATTGTAATGTATGTATTTGGGGGATGATAACGGAGGAAACCAGGGATAGTAATAGTAAATGCTGGAGAAGGGCTGAGCAGATGTGGGGCTGCCATGGAGTACCAGGGGCTCTATGGCAGTGATGCCATAAAGAGAGGGACAGGAGTCTACTCTATGACAACCCGCAGGCTATATGATATTTTGTGATTGGCAACGTTGGTCTGCAGAGTGCTCCCTGCTACCAAAGACCTGCGATGTCACTTAGAAATTTGTCTCTTTTCTGTCACCATTGTCAGACAATGGCAGGCCAACTGTCTGACCATACTGCTTAGGAATGGCAGCACAAAATTAAACAGGACCAAGTGCTACATGCACTCTGTCCTCTGGTGGATTAAATACGTTTACAAAGTTTGATGAGAATTCGCCTTCAAGGGTTCTTTACCACCTGTTCAATTGCTCTACGTTGGGCAGCATTGACCAACACGGTCCCAACACATAGCCAAGACAATTTGCCTTATGTCCACACTTTTACCTCCTCTCTACCCAGGCCAATTCTCAGACTTCAGTGCTGTCACACTTTGAATGACTATTACTCAGCCATGCAAACATTGTACCCAAATGAAACGATCATTTTTTTTAGACTGATAGAACTTTCTTTTGGTGGTATTTATAAACGACTGGGTTTTTTAAAATTTTTTGCTATATTAATGAAAAAAATACCAACAATTCTGAAGAAAACATTTTTCCCAGCTTCCAATCTTTCTTCATAAATTTAGGCCAAAATGCATTCTGCTACATTTCTTTGGTAAAAAATAATCCAAATGAGTGTATATTCTTTAGACTGTGTGCAATTTAGAGAGTCTACAAACAATTGTATATATATTTGAAAATTGATCAGTCCTGATGTATGGATTGCTTATCTTATTTCTTGAGGCCCTAAAATGCCAGGTAAGGATGAGCTCGGGCGTGTTCGCACAGCCCTCGTGGAGAACCTGCCAGGAAGTCTCACTGCGCTGCGCTAATCACAGGCAGTGAGACATTTCCGGATCTCTGCAGCCGCACATCAGGAAAATGTCTCTGCCTGTGATTAGCGCATCGCTGTGCCGACTTCCTGACGGGCTCTGCACGTGTGCTGTGCGAACACACCTGAGCTCATCCATAATGCCAGGACAGTGCAAATACTGCCCCCGACCCTTTTTTTAGAAAGCAGACAGTCCAAGGACTTAAGAGTCATGGTGAGTATTTTGAAATTGTAATTTCTTGTTGTGATTAGAATTCCTTTTTTTTTTTTTACAAAGTTGACAAAAACTTGTTAAAAAACAGGTTATTTCTAGAACACAGCATAGACATATTTATTAGAATTCCACCCCAAACCACATTCTGCTATGCCTCCCAAGTATGGGCATACCGTATGGGGATATCATACCGTAATGGTCACCTCTGTATGAATGGTCAGGGAATATATTTTAGTGTAGCTTCACCTTTACCAGTCCCAGTTCCTATAAGTCGAGCAATCCTAGCCTAATGGTACATGGCTACCCCCAAGAATGCCATGCCCACTGGCCTGGTGTCTTGCGGGAATGTAGATAGCAGAATGTGCAGATGGGTCAGCTTAGGCCGCAGGCACAGACATGGTCAGCAAACAGGCAAAGGAACGGTCCAGGCAACAAGCAGAAACCTGCTCAATAAACAGGCCAGGGTTGGCAGGCAGTGGCAACACTACATTGGTATGGTGGTAATCAGGGACATTAACTGGTGTGGCAGTGATCAGGGACACCGCAACTGGTGTGGGGGGGGCAGGGACAATATGACTGGTGTGGCTGCGATCAGGGACACTGCGACTGTTGTGGCAGTGGTCAGGGACACTACGACTGTTGTGGCAGTGGTCAGGGACACTACAACTGTTGTGGCAGTGGTCAGGGATGCTGCGACTGGTATGGTGGTGATCAGGGACACTGCAACTGCTGTGGTGGTGATTATAGACAATATGACTGGTGTGGCGGTGATTAGGGACATGTGAGTGGGTGGCGGCGATTAGGGACACTGACTGGTGCAGCAGTGATTAGGGACAGTCACTGGTGCAGCGGTGATTGAGAATGCTGACTGAAAGCACTGATCTGATGGCATTGTGATAATTGCTGGCAGCACTGACATACAGTGATATCAGAGCAGCCAGCTACTGTACATGATCATCCCCATTGAAGTACAGTGTCACCATAGTGACACTATACTACACTCTGGTGACAGTAAAGCAAGGGTTTATTAGCTCAGCGAAGCTGGCCCCCCTACAATCAGCACAAATAAAAACTCAAGTGTGTTTCTTTAGTGCTACGTTTGTGCTGTTTTGTGCCGTAAAAATTTACATTTGTGCTGCTTTTATTTTTAAGATATTAGCAATCGTTTTTTCCAGACAATGACATCACCTAGCCCCCCTACAACGCCCAAATGACACAAAACTGGTCTCGTTGGTTAGTGCTACGTTTGTGCTGTTTTGTGCTGCTAAAAATTCCATTCTATCTTTTATCATTTTTGCGTTATTAATGATTTATTAGAGGTCACCAAAGGTCAGTCAGCCCCCCTACAACGCCCAAATGACACAAAACCGGTCTTGTTGGTTAGTGCTACGTTTGTGCTGGTTTGTGCTGCTAAAATTTTTATTTGTGCTGTTATGGTTTTTAAGTTATAACAGTTTATTTTTTTTTTTCAAACCCCACTCACTTTGCCCACCCTACAATCAGCACAAATAAAAACTCAAGTGTGTTTCTTTAGTGCTACATTTGTGCTGTTTTGTGCTGCTAAAATTTCCCTTCTACCTTTTATCGTTTTTGCGTTATTAATGATTTATTAAAGGTCACCGAAGGTCACTTAGCCCCCCTACAACACCCAAATGACACGAAACTGGTCTCGTTGGTTATTGCTACGTTTGTGCTCTTTTGTGCTGCTAAAATTTCCGTTCTATCTTTTATCGTTTCCGCGTTATTAATGATTTATTAAAGGTCACCAAAAGTCAGTCAGCCCCCCTACAACACCCAAATGACACGAAACTGGTCTCGTTGGTTAGTGCTACGTTTGTGCTATTTTGTGCTGCTAAAAATTCTGTTCTATCTTTTATCGTTTTTGCGTTATTAATGATTTATTAAAGGTCCCCAAAGGTCAGTCAGCCCCCCTACAACACCCAAATGACACAAAACTGGTCTCGTTGGTTAGTGCTACGTTTGTGCTGTTTTGTGCTGCTAACATTTCCGTTCTATCTTTTATAATTTTCGTGTTATTAATGATTTATTAAAGGTCACCAAAAGTCAGTCAGCCCCCCTACAACGCCGAAATGACACAAAACTGGTCTCGTTGGTTAGTGCTACGTTTGTGCTGGTTTGTGCTGCTAAAATTTTTATTTGTGCCGTTATGGTTTTTAAGTTATAACAGTTTATTTATTTTTTTCAAACCCCACTCACTTTTCCCACCCTACAATCAGCACAA
Source organism: Lithobates septentrionalis (assembly GCA_037952835.1). NCBI lineage: Eukaryota > Metazoa > Chordata > Amphibia > Anura > Ranidae > Lithobates > Lithobates septentrionalis. Next base: position 12,013,249 of record JBBDGP010000108.1, on the reverse strand, counting down.
ATAAAAACTCAAGTGTGTTTCTTTAGTGCTACATTTGTGCTGTTTTGTGCTGCTAAAATTTCTGTTCTACCTTTTATCGTTTTTGCGTTATTAATGATTTATTAAAGGTCACCAAAGGTCACTCAGCCCCCCTATAATGCCCAAATGACACAAAACTGGTCTCGTTGGTTAGTGCTACGTTTGTGCTGTTTTGTGCTGCTAAAATTTCCGTTCTATCTTTTATCGTTTTCGCGTTATTAATGATTTATTAAAGGTCACCAAAAGTCAGTCAGCCCCCCTACAACACCCAAATGACACAAAACTGGTCTCGTTGGTTAGTGCCTCATTTGTGCTGGTTTGTTCTGCTAAAATTTTTATTTGTGCTATTATGGTTTTTTAGTTATAACAGCTTGTTTTTATATTTGTGCTTTTTTGTGTTATAATAATAAAAATTTGTGCTGCTTTTATTTTTAAGATAATAGCAATTTGTTTTTTTCAGATGATGACATCACCCCGCCCTCCTGTTACGTACCTGGTTAGTGAGCTCCTGGTTAGAAAGCAGCCATGGGAGCACAGTGAGGTATGAGTGCCTGTGATCAGTCCAGTAGACTGCGTGGTGGCAGCAGTCAGCAGGTGGATGTGGCGGCAGAACCAGCTGGTGGCAGATGAGCTGGCACTGAGCTTGGCTGGTGGCAGACTGTGGGTAAGCAGCTGGAAGCAGGAGACAGATGAGACCTTGCTGGGCTGAAGAGCTGTAGCAGGCTGGATGGGCAGGATGCAGGGTCAGATGAGCCGGATCCATAATGGTCAGGCAGATCAGGCATAGACGGCACACAACAGGATAGTCGGGTCACAAGCCAAGTCAGCAACAGGAGGTAGATCAGGCAAGAAGAGAAGGCAGAAGCAGAATCCAGAGACAAGCCAAGGTCAGGGCAGGTAGCAGTCAAACGGAGGTCAGGAGCAAGCTGGGTTAGGATCAGAGGTCAAACACAGGAATAAACACACAGAAGTAGCACACCAAATTGCAGCCTGTTTAAATAGTCTGTCTGGTGCCAGCATTGGTGACAGGCTCACGCTCATCTGCCCAGCCTGTTGTCAGTCTGCGCATGCACATATGTATGTACAGGGAGACATCATTTGTGCTATGCAAAAGCCTTCCCTGACACCCCCTACAACAGCCAAACAAAATGAAAACGGGCTGGTTGGTTAGTGCCACGTTTGTGTTGGTTTGTGCCTATTTACTTTCCATTCTATCTCCTTTTGTTTTTCAGTTATTGCTGATTTATTAAAGGTCACCAAAGGTTACCCAGCCCCCCTATAAGAGACAAAGGGCATGAAACTGGGCTGGTTGGTGCCTCCTTTGTGCTGGTTTGTGCTGTTTAAATATCAGTTCTACCACTTTTTGTTTTTCAGTTATTTACTATTTAACGCGTTTAACAGCGTCTTGTGTGCATGAGGCCTTATAGTATCTAATAACATGGGATGCCAAGTGGGTGGGGTTTGATCAAATAAAAACAAACTTTTACAATTAAGAAATCAAAGCAGCACACATAATAATTTTAACAGCACAAACGCAGCTCTAACCAACCAACCCAGTTTCATGTGTAGGGGGGGCTGAGTGACCTTTGGTGACCTTTAATAAATAGTAAATAACTGAAAAACGAAAAGCGGTAGAACTGATATTTAACCACTTCCCGCCCGCCCTATAGCGGATTGACGTCCGGGAAGTGGTTCTGTTATCCTGACTGGGCGTCATATGACGTCCTTCAGGATAACATGCCGCAGCGCACCCCCGGGGGCGCGCATCGCGGCGATCGGTGGAGCGGTGTGTCAGTCTGACACACCGCTACACTGATCTTGGTAAAAAGCCTCCGGCGGAGGCTCTTTACCGCGTGATCAGCCGTGTCCAATCACGGCTTATCACGTTGTCAACAGGAAGAGCCGTTGATCGGCTCTTCCTCACTCGCGTCTGACAGACGCAAGTAGAGGAGAGCCGATCGGTGGCTCTCCTGGCAGGGGGGGTCTGCGCTGATTGTTTATCAGCGCAGCCCCCCCGCAGATCACCACACTGGACTACCAGGGATGCCACTAGGACCACCAGGGAAGGGGCAACGTGGATGGCCATCCACATGTGCCCAATCTGTGCCAATCAGTGCCCACAAATGGGCACTGATTGGCACTATTATGCCAATGATATGCCCAGCAATGCTATATCAGTGCCACCTGTCATTGCCATCTGTGCCACCTGTCACTGCCCATCGGTGCCACCTGTCAGTGCCCATCTGTGCCCATCAGTGCCCACCTATCAGTGCCACACATCAGTGCCACACATAAGTACCCATCAGTGCCACCCATATATACCAATCAATGCCACCTACGAGTGCCCATCAGTGCTGCCTATGTGTGCCCATCGGTGCCACCTATGAGTGCCCATCAGTGCCGCATACCAGTGCCACCTATCAGTGCCCATCAGTGCCACCTATCAGTGCCCATCAGTGCCGCCTATCAGTGCCCATCATCAGTGCCCGTTAGTGCCACCTCATCAGTGCCACCTCATTGGTGCCACCTCATCGGTGCCCATCAGTGCCGCCGTATCAGTGCCCATCAGTGCAGCTATTTTAGTGCCCATTATTGAAGGAGAAAGCGTACTTATTTACAAAAAATTTAACAGAAACAAAGAAAAACTTGTTTTTTTTTCGAAATTTTCGATCTTTTTTTATTTGTTGCGCAAAAAATAAAAACCGCAGAGGTTATCAAATACCACCAAAAGAAATCTTTATTTGTGGGAACAAAATGATAAAAAAATTGTTTGGGTACAGTGTAGCATGACCGCGCAATTGTCATTCAAATTGCAACAGCGCTGAAAGGTGAAAATTGGGCTGGGCGGGAAGGTGTCTAAGTGCCTGGTATTGAAGTGGTTAAACAGCACAAAGGAGGCACCAACCAGACCAGTTTCATACCTTTTGTCTCTTGTAGGGGGGCTGGGTAACCTTTGGTGACCTTTATTAAATAACTAAATAATTTGGGGGTTCAAACAATAACTGAAAAACAAAAGGAGATAGAATGGAAAGTAAATAGGCACAAACCAACACAAACATGGCACTAACCAACTAGCCCGTTTTCATTTTATTTGGCTGTTGTAGGGGGTGTCAGGGAAGGCTTTTGCATAGCACAAATGATGTCTCCCTGTACATACATATGTGCATGCGCAGACTGACAACTGGCTGGGCAGATGAGCGTGAGCCTGTCACCAATGCTGGCACCAGACAGACTATTTAAACAGGCTGCAATTTGGTGTGCCGCTTCTGTGTGTTCATTACTGATTCCTGTGTTTGACCTCTGATCCTAACCCAGCTTGCTCCTGACCTCCGTTTGACTGCTACCTGCCCTGACCTTGGCTTGTCTCTGGATTCTGCTTCTGCCTTCTCTTCTTGCCTGACCTACCTCCTGTTGCTGACTTGGCTTTTGACCCGACTATCCTGTTGTGTGCCGTCTATGCCTGATCTGCCTGACCATTATGGACCCGGCTCATCTGACCCTGCATCCTGCTCATCCAGCCTGCTACAGCTCTTCAGCCCAGCAAGGTCTCATCTGTCTCCTGCTTCCAGCTGCTTACCCACAGTCTGCCACCAGCCAAGCTCAGTGCCAGCTCATCTGCCACCAGCTGGTTCTGCCGCCACATCCACATGCTGACTGCTGCCACCACGCAGTCTACTGGACTGATCACAGGCACTCATACCTCATTGTGCTCCTATGGCTGCTTTCTAACCAGGAGCTCACTAACCAGGTACGTGACAGGAGAGCGGGGTGATGTCATCATCTGGAAAAAACAAATTGCTATTATCTTAAAAAAAAGCAGCACAAATTTTTATTATTATGACACAAAAAAGCACAAATATAAAAACAAGCTGTTATAACTAAAAAACCATAACAGCACAAATAAAAATTTTAGCAGCACAAACCAGCACAAATGAGGCACTAACCAACGGGACCAGTTTTGTGTCATTTGGGTGTAGTAGGGGGGCTGAGTGACCTTTGGTGACCTTTAAAAAAATCATTAATAACGCAAAAACGATAAAAGATAGAACATAAATTTAAACAGCACAAAACAGTACAAATGTAGCACTAAAGAAACACACATGAGTTTTTATTTGTGCTGATTGTAGGGGGGGTAAAGTGAGTGGGGTTTGAAAAAAAAAATCTGTTATAACTTAAAAACCATAACAGCACAAATAAAAATTTTAGCAGCACAAAACAGCACAAATGTAGCACTAACCAACGAGACCAGTTTCGTGTCATTTGGGTGTTGTAGGGGGGCTGACTGACTTTTGGTGACCTTTAATAAATCATTAATAACGTGAAAACGATAAAAGATAGAATTGAAATTTTAGCAGCACAAAACAGCACAAACGTAGCACTAACCAATGAGACCAGTTTTGTGTCATTTGGGCATTGTAGGGGGGCTGACTGACCTTTGGTGACCTTTAATAAATCATTAATAACGCAAAAACGATAAAAGATAGAACGGAATTTTTAGCAGCACAAACGTAGCACTAACCAACGAGACCAGTTTTGTGTCATTTGGGCGTTGTAGGGGGGCTAGGTGATGTCATAGTCTGGAAAAAACAATTGCTAATATCTTAAAAATAAAAGCAGTACAAATGTAAATTTTTACGGCACAAAACAGCACAAACGTAGCACTAAAGAAACACACTTGAGTTTTTATTTGTGCTGATTGTAGGGGGGCCAGCTTCGCTGAGCTGGATTTATTTTCTTTTTTGTTCTGTTTGTTTTGTAAGCAACTTTTTTAATAAAACTGATTACAAGTCCGAATTTTAAGAAAATACCCTTTTCCCAGGGAAAGTGATCCCCACTAACTATATATAACAAGCAAACAAAGGGTTGGGGGGGGGGGGGCACAACCTAAACCTGAATATCTAAAGTTGGTGCTGCTATAGAGACCTATATATAAATAGAACCACAGAGAATAGCGCACATATATAGAAAAATGCAAAAGGAGTAACTTTTAAATCTTACAAGGCTACTTAAAAGCACCTAATCTTAATGAGTAAATATGGGGATTTAGTCACATGATATGGCCATACCATGCTTAAGCCCACTACTGCGTCAAAGTACCCGGTTTTCAGTGGGTCCTACACTATTCAAAAAAAGGATAAATCCCACTTCTCTTAACCATGGGAGATACTCACTGCTTACATAAGAGATGTTTGCTAGCTGCAGACTACACTGCTTAAAGTGGGGTTCCCATTTAAAAAAAAAAAAAAATTTAAAGTCAGCAGCTACAAATACTGCAGCTGCTGACTTTTAATAATCGGACACTTACCTGTCCCAGGGTCCAGCGATGCGGGGGATCGAAGCCCCGCTTGTCCCCCCCTCCGCTCGGCGGCGCCGGCATTTTTAACTGTGGGCGCCCGGCTATCTCTATCAGCTTTGCACATCTAGAGTGACATTTTTGTCCATTCTTCTTTGCAAAATAGCTCAAGCTCTGTCAGATTGGATGGAGAGCGTCTAAACAGCAATTTGCAGGTCCTGCCACAGATTCTCAATTGGATTTAGGTCTGGACTTTGACTGGGCCATTCTTCCCCATATTTGGCTCCTTGTATCTTCCCATCAACTCTGACCAGCTTCCCTGTCCCTGCTGAAGAAAAGCATCCCCACAACATGATGCTGCCACCAACATGTTTTACGGTGGGGATGGTGTGTTCAGGGTGATGTGCAATGTTAGTTTTCTGCCACACACAGTGGTTTGCTTTTAGGCCAAAAAGTTCAAATTTGATCTCATCTGACCAGAGCACCTTCTTCCACATGTTTGCTGTATCCCCACATGGCTTCTCGCAAAGTGCAAATGGGACTTATTGCTTTCTTTCAACAATGGCTTTCTTCGTACCACGCTTCCATAATGGCCAGATTTGTGGAGTGCTTGACTAATAGTTGTCCTGTGGACAGATTCTCCCACCTGAGCTGTGGATCTCTGCAGCTCCTCCAGTGTTACCATGGGCCTCTTGGCCGCTTCTCTGACTAATGCTCTCCTTGCCCGGCCTGTCAGTTTAGGTGGACAGCCATGTCTTAGTAGGTTTGCAGTTGTGCCATACTCTGTCCATTTTCGGAAATTGGATTGAACAGTGCTCCGTGAGATGTTCAAAGCTTGTGATCATTTTTTTTATAACCTAACCCTGCTTTAAACTTCTCCACAACTTTATACCTGACCTGTCTGGTGTGTTCCTTGGCCTTAATGATGCTGTTTGTTCACTAAGATTCTCTAACAAACCTCTGAGAGCTTCACAGAGCAGGTGTATTTATACTGAAATTACATAACAAATAGATGGACTCTATTTACTATTTAGGTGACTTTTGAAGGTAATTGGTTCCACTAAATTTTAGTTAGGGGTATCAGAGTAAAAGGGGTCTGAATACAAATGCACGCCACACTTTTCAGATATTTGTAAAAAAATTTGAAAACCAATGAACATTTTTATCATTTTCTTCCACTTCACAATTATGTGCCACTTTGTGTTGGTCTATCACATAAAATCCCAATAAAATACAATTACGTGTGTGTATGTGTGCACTATTCTCTGTGGTTCTAATATATATCATACACACACACACGCAGTATCTCACAAAAGTGAGTACACCCCTCACATTTTTGTAAATATTTTATTATATCTTTTCATGTGACAACACTGAAGAAATTAGTTTGCTACAATGTAAAGTAGTGAGTGTACAGCTTGTATAACAGCGTAAATTTGCTGTCCCCTCAAAATAACTCAACACACAGCCATTAACCACTTGCTGTCCGCGCTATAGCTGAATGACCTGAATTTCTGGGAGGCCGTCATAGGACGTCATAGGCGCGTGCTATGATCACCGAGATTCGGGTGATCACCGATCCGAGTAAGGGGCCGATCCCGGCCCCTTACCATGTGATCAGCTGTCAGCCAATGACAGCTGATCACGTGTGTAAACAAAAGCTTGGTGATCTTTTAGAGCCCTTGCACACTGGGGCGGGGGGCGGCGTCGGCGGTAAAACGCCGCTAGCGGCCGAGAAAGGGTTAAATACCACCGCAAAGCGCCTCTGCAGAGGCGCTTTGCCGGCGGTATAGCCGCGCCGTCCCATTGATTTCAATGGGCAGGAGCGGTAAAGGAGCGGTATACACACCGCTCCTTCACCGCTCCGAAGATGCGGCTAGCAGGACTTTTTTTACCGTCCTGCCAGCGCATCGCTCCAGTGTGCAAGCCCTCGGGGCTTTCACACTGGAATGACAGTAGCGGCACTTTCGGGGCGGTTTGCAGGCGCTATTATTAGCGCAATAGCGCCTGCAAACCGCCCCAGTGTGCAAGGGCTCTTAAAGCTGATCACCGGCTTATGTTCAAGGGACATCGGTCCCGAAGAGAAAGGAGGCACATCTGCCTCCTCCTCTGTGCAATCAGGACCCCCTGCCAGTGCCACCTGCCATTGTCACCTGCCAGTGCCCACAGTGCCCACCAGTGCCACCTATCAATGCCCAAAGTGCCACATATCAATGCCCACCAGTGGTGCCAATCAGTGCCGCCTATCAGTGTAACCTACTAGTGCCGATCAGTGCCCATCACTGCTACCCATCAGTGCCCACCAATGCCACCTATCAATGCCCTTCAGTGCCACCCATCAGTGCCACCTCTCAGTGTCACTTCTCAGTGCACACCAGTGCCGCCTATCAGTGCCCACCAGTGCCACCCTATTGGTGCCCATCAGTGCAGCCCATCGGTGCCCATCAGTGCAGCCTCATCAGCGTACATCAATGAAGCAGAAAAATTACCTGTTTGCAAAATTTTATAACAAAATATAAAAAAATATAATTTTTATTTTTAAAAAATCAGTCTTTTAAAATTTTTTCAACAAAAATATAAAAACCGCAGAGGTGATCAAATACCACCAAAAGAAAGCTCTATTTGTGGAAAAAAAATGATAAAAATGTACAGTGTTGTATGACCGCGCAATTGTCATTCAAAGTGCGACAGCGCTGAAAGCTGAAAATTGGTCTGGACAGGAGAGGGGTTTAAGTGCCCAGTAAGCGAGTGGTTAATGTCTAAACCGCTGGTAACAAAAGTGAGTACACCCCTAAGTGAAAATGTCCAAATTTGGCACAAAGTGTCAATATTTTGTGTGGCCACCATTATTTTCCAGCACTGCCTTAACCCTCTTGGGCATGGAGTTCACCAGAGCTTCACAGGTTGCCACTGGAGTCCACTTCCACTCCTCCATAATGACATCATGGAGCCGATGGGTGTTAGAGACCTTGCGCTCCTCCACGTTCTGTTTGAGGATGCCCCACAGATGCTCAATAGGGTTTAGGTCTGGAGACCTGCTTGGCCAGTCCATCATATTTACCCTCAGCTTCTTTAGCAAGGCAGTGGTCGTCTTGGAGGTGTGTTTGGGGTCGTTATCAAGTTTCAGATCCTCAGAGAGTTCTTTGCCATGAGATGCCATGCTTAACTTCCAGTGATCAGTATGAGAGATTCACCAAATTTAACACATCTGCTCCAATTCAAACCTGAGACCTTGTAAAACTAGCGAGTCACATGACACCGGGGAGGAAAAATGGCTAATTGGGCCCAATTTGGACATTTTCACTTAGGGGTGAACTCACTTTTGTTGCCAACGGTTTAGACATTAATGGCTGTGTGTTGAGTTATTTTGAGGGGGCAGCAATTTTACACTGTTATACAAGCTGTACACTCACTACTTTACATTGTTGCAAAGTGTCATTTCTTCAGTGTTGTCACATTAAAAGGTATAAAATATTTACAAAAATGTAAGGGGTGTATTCACTTTTGTGAGATACTGTATATGTGTGTGTATATATATGATTTTTACATACTGTCACCAAAGCAGTGCAGTGTTGTCATAGTAACTGTAATAGGCAATCACCAACACTGTGCAAAGGTTTCATTCATGAAACCTTGCTTACTACTGTGATTGATCACAACAATCACATAGTACAGGGCCTGTGATTGGCCCTGGCACCATGTGATCAATGTGACCAATCACAAAGAACAACACAATAGTAAAAAAATAAAAAATCTCAAAATCATCAGAAAATCGGACCTCTGCTTCCACTCATACGCAGATGATACCCAACTATACCTTCACATCACCGGAGAAAAAGACCATCATCAGCAACTAGAAAAATGCCTCACTTTGATAGACGATTGGATGACCACTAGCTCTCTTAAACTCAACGGATCAAAAACCTTCTTCTCCTACACACAAATCAAAATTCCAAAACTAAGACCCCATGGACACCACCCACCATCTTTGGACAGACCATCTCTCCAAGCACCAAAGCCAAGAGTCTCGGAGTCATTTTTGACTCAGAAATGTCAATGGATGCACAAATAGGATCAGTAGTCAGCCAATCTCACCATCTCCTCCGCCTGCTACGTAGACTCATCCCCTTCGTCCCAGAAGAGGACAAAGCAGCAGTAGTTGGAACAATCATCAATTCCAGACTCGACTACGCAGACTCCCTCTACATAGGACTACCCCAATATCAGCTTGCGTGCTTGCAACTCATCCAAAACACGGCGGCAAGACTGTTAACAGGAAAAAAACCATGGGAATCCATCTCCCCTTCCCTGAAGAGCCTACATTGGCTAACCGTAAAGAACCAAATTACCTTCAAGACCTTCTGCCTCACTCACAAATGTATACAAGGAAACACTCCTCAATACCTATGCGAGAAAATAAAGCACTATACACCCAATCGCAGTCTTCGATCTTCAAACTAAAAACCTCCTTCTTATTCCAAAAACCTGCTACAAAACAATAGGAGAACGAAGATTCGCAGTCCAAGGACCACGGTTATGGAACGCTCTACCTACTCCCATCCGCATGGAAGAAAACCATCAGGCCTTCAGGAAGAAACTCAAGACCTACCTCTTTTAAGAAGCTGGAAAACACAGGAGAGATCGAGCGCCTTGAGGCGATTCAGTTCGCATTTGCAGCGCTATACAAATCATTCATTCATTCATTCAGTAAGCAAGGCATCATCAATATTATCCTTGCTTACTATTGTAACTCTGATCGCTGTGATAGGTCACAGCAATCACATGGTATCAGGGCTGCTCCGAGCAGCCAGGCACCATGATTGGCAATTGATTGTGTCTGATGAACATAGTGGCACAAGGCACAGTTCCGGGAGGATGTATGGGTACAGTAGAACGTCTTCCCATCCCATTATCTACATTGGCCAGGCGGGAACTAGTTAAAGTAGGACATGTTGGGGCGTGGCCAAGATGGCGACCAGATAGGACGTATGTGAAGGGAGCTCCGTCCTATACCGATACCTCATCCGTTCTTAGGGGACATATCCTCACCCTGACGCCACCAGGCAGTGGAGGAAACGAGCGGGTATGAGAAGGGGAAGCTCCGGTTCCCAGAGGAAGAGGCAGCAGGCTCCTAGGACCTCGCTCACATCCAGCGGTTCCTGCGGGGCGGCCTACACCAACATGGCGTCCCAGACGGAGCAAACTGAGTCGCCCCAAATGGGAACCGATCAGTTCCAGGCCCTTATGCAAGCCATCACGGGCTGCCAAACAACTCTGACCAACAAAATCGAGCAGATGCAGCTCGAAATGGGCCTTATTAGGCGGGACATGGATAAGCATCGAGACCGATTAACGGAGGCGGAGCGGAGAGTGGGGGAGACAGAGGACACGCTCAGGGAACATTCCACCTCCCTACGCACGCTACAGGTTAAAATGAAGGCGATCGAATCCAGAGCAGAAGATCAGGAGAATAGAAATCGGCGGAACAATTTACGAATGGTTGGTCTCCCAGAGGGGGCTGAAGGGAGGGATCCTGAACACTATGCAGAACAACTGCTGCGTACGCTTTTCCCGCAGGCGCCATTCTCCCCCCACTTTGCAGTGGAGCGGGCTCATAGGATGCCATCCGCTCCGGGCCCCCCTGGTGCTCCGCCACGCACTTTTATTTTTCGCCTACTAAACTTTAGAGACCGAGATCTGGTTCTTAGAGAGGCCAGGAAGATTGGAGAACTGCGCCATGAGAACACAAAGATCATGCTGTTTCCGGATTTCTCCATCGAAACACAACGACAACGAAGATCGTTCGACCAGGTCAAGGCCCAATTAAGGAGCAAAGGTCTCAAATACAGCATGATGTTTCCAGCACGCCTTAGAGTGATTGACGGCGAAACCACCAAGTTTTTCGTTTCTCCGGAGGAGGCTTCCAGATGGGTCGAATCCCTTCCTAGGCATCGTTAAGATGCCCGCCGCTTTGTCCCCCTCCCCCCCTATTCTTTGTTTTTTCGATTGCTCTGGTTTTTTTCTTTTGACCACTCCTGGAGAAATACACAGCTGCCGGTGAGGTGCATGGCTACTTACGGACTTACTATGTGAGTTGGCTTTCCCTGAAGACTCCCCTAACGGGCAGTTTGTTTGCTGTGGGGGCGGGAGGGAAGAGGGGAAGCAGCATACTTGCTTTGAAAATACATGAGATCATATCTCCTTGACACTCAGGGGCTCTTCCTTCAGGACGGTAAGGCCGATCACCCCTAGATGCTCATGGTGTTTAATGCTGCAGGAGTCCCCACCTTTCCTCCTCCCGGCTCTGTACGTCTAATCTGGCTGACATATTTTTCCTGGCAACCATAGCAGGGGACTTAAAAGAGCCTTTCTACCTTAATGTGGTGAATTCAAGTCTGGATCTAGCTCTCGGGAGGACAGACCCCCCATCCCCAGATGGCATTCTACTACTGGCCCTGCCGCTGCTGGGGGAGGAACTCGAGGATTATAACTGCATATTAATATATAATGTAATTTGGAAAATACCCTCGGCTGGTTTCGGATGAGGTTGGGGGGGATCAATGTGCTTAGCCGGGTTGGGGCAGGAATAGTGACTCTCTATCCACAGATGGGAGGTTAGGCATGATTTATATGTTTCCTGTCCGGTGCCATCCGTCAGCTGGGGATGTATTGAAGGGAAGATGAGGTTGCTTGGGTTAGGTTTTGCTCCATGCCTCTTTCTCCCCCTGCAAAGGGGGAAGCAAGATGTATCTCCAGGCAGATGTTTGCCCTTAGTGAGTCTGAAAGAAACAGAAGTGATTTCGATATAAGGGTGGGGATGTGGCCATCCACAAGTTCCCAAGAAACTGTATATAATGCTTATGGGGAAAAGTTATTTTAAGATTGTGCCCCTAGATAATTCCTTTCAAAGTATTTTATTGGTTTTTCACAAGGAAATACAGTGTACAATTAATGCATTGTACGTCGTGCAACGACGTTTGATTGTATTTAGAACATAAGTATGGAGACTTAAACTATGCATAAAATCCAGCAGCTTGTCATTGAAACATAGTCCATTAAGGTAATATTAGTTGTTTGAATAAATGTGTTTGACCCTTTCTCCCAATGCGGCACCCCTAACGGGAGCTATTTGTACCGCAAAGGCAGAAACGATCCATTGTGTGATCATTAAGAGTAGTAGTTCATTCTTAATTTGAGGGTTTATATCTCTGCTGTAGTCGTAGTGGTAGCATCGAAAGCATCATATGATCAGCATATTGCTCGGTCAAGAAGGTGTGTAGGTGTTTTTGAGCGTCTGAGTGGGAAGTGCAGCGTTGGACCAATTTGTCCAAGGAAGCCATTGTTTAGCTATTTTTGAGGCCCTTCCATTATTTGAGGCCATCATTGTTTCGTAGCTGAAATGTAGTGAGACCAGGTCTATTGTTTGTGTTATGTTTGGTGAGCTATCCGACTTCCAATGCCTAGTTAGGTTGAGTCTGGAGGCCAGGAGGACATGGGTTGTTATGTATCTTAGGGCTCCGGGAATGTTTTCTATGTTTAGGTTTAAAAGTGCCATTGCGGGAGAGGGTGGAATAGGAATTTTGGTTATGTTGGTAAGAAGGTTAAATGTGTCTGTCCAATACTTCTGAATGGCTGGGCATGACCAAAAAATATGAAAAATGTCACCTTTGTGGGATTTGCATCTCCAACAGATATTGGGGTTATTGGGGCTGAAGGAAGCTATTTTAGCTGGTGTCATATACCATCGGAGCGAAATTTTCTGAGTGAGTTCCCAAAGAGTTGAACATTGGGTTGCTTTGTATGTCGATTTGAAAGCAAGTTGCCATTGTTCAGCAGAGAAAGTAGTGGAGAGGTCTGCTTCCCATTGGTGATGTGGGGGCATTTTAGCGAAAATTCTTTTCCCCTGTAGGAGGGTGTAAAAGTAAGAAATTCCTTTGGTTTTTGGAATAGGATTAGTGAGGAAATCCCAGGTCTTTGGGGGAATGTGGTAATTGGGGAGAGGTGATTTACTTATACAGTGACGTATGCGGAGATATGTGAAATGTTCAGTGGTGGGCAGATCGTATTCCTGTTGAAGGTGGGAGAAGGATTTAAGTGTGTTTCCTTGTATGAGGAGATGTAGTGAGTGTATACCCTTGAGGGACCATTGGGAGAGTCTAAGCCCCGGTGAGAGGTGGTGAAGAGCTTCTAGGGGTACATTAAGGAGTGCCATTGAGGGAGTGGTGTCAGAAAGGGTGGCCAATTTTTTCCAGGCGTATACTGAGGCCCTCATGGGTGGAGAGATGGAGGGTGAGATACGTGAGCCCAGGGGGGTGCCTAGTATCCAGTGTTTAAGATTGGAACCTATAATTAAAGATTTTTCAATCTGGACCCAGAGAGATTGAGTATTAGATTGGAACCATACCGGTAGTTGAGCAAGTGTGGCCGCCAGGTGGTAGTCTCTAAAGTCTATGGAGCCTGCGCCTCCTGCCAGTCTATGTTTAATTAGTTTTGCATGGGCACATCTGGGTTTTTTCCCCTTCCATAGGAATTTGTTGAATAGTGATTGAAGGGACCTGAAAAAAGAGGAGGGTATTGGGATGGGCAATGTGCGAAAGAAGTATAATATTTGGGGGAGGCATACCATTTTAAAGGCCGCCAATCTACCCGACCAGGAGAGTTCGTGTTTCGTTATTTGTTGAGTGTCACTGTTGATTTTGTGTAGGAGTGGGAGAAAGTTGTAGGAATAAAGTTGTCTGGTTGATTTTGTAAGTTGAATTCCTAAGTATGTGATATCTTTGTCTGCCCATGTAAAGGTGTGTTGTTGTTGGAGCAAGATTTTTGTTGTGGCGTCTATGTTAAGGTCGAGAACGTATGATTTGGTTTTGTTTAACTTATAATATGAGACCTTGCTGAACCAATTTAGTGTATTTTGTGCCTCTGCTAGGGAGGATGAGGGGTTCGTGAGTATTAGTATAACGTCATCCGCGAAGAGACTTATTTTGTGGCAAGTGTTACCTATCGTTAGACCAGATATTTTCTTATTGGAGCGGATGTGTTGTGCCAGGGGTTCCATTAGTAGATTAAAGATAATTGGGGATAACGGGCAGCCTTGGCGCGTGCCATTTGTAATAGGGAATGGTTTCGAGAGCATACCTTCCGTGAACACCTGGGCTGATGGGGTGGTGTACATTGCCAACACTGCTCTAAGGATGTGGTCTTTAAAACCAAACTTCTGGAGGACCTTTTTAAGGTATAGCCAGTGGACCCTGTCGAACGCCTTCTCTGCATCCAAGGATAGGAGCAGAGAAGGCGTTCCGGTGGTCTCCGCATGATGGATCAAATTTATCATTCTTCTGGTGGCATCTGGCGCTTGCCTTCCTTTCGTGAAACCGGTCTGATCTCTATGAATGAGCGTGGGTATGATATCTAGTAAACGTGTAGCAATGGTCTTGGCGTAAATTTTTAAGTCAAGATTTAAAAGGGATATTGGTCTGAAATTTTTGGGGGTATTGGGTTCTTTCCCTGGCTTCGGTAGCGTGACTATTAATGCATTTAAGTATTCATTAGGAAATTTGGAAGAGGAGGCAGCGTTGTTGTAGAGCTCCGTGATGTGGGGGACAAGTATTGGTGAGAATTGTTTATAGTATTCGGGTGTGAGGCCGTCAGGTCCTGGAGCTTTCCCATTGGGAAGGGAGTCAATTGACAGTCTGACTTCTTGTTCTGTAAATGGTTTGTTGAGGGATTCTAGTTGTGTCATAGTCAAGGTTGGTAATTGTACGGATTGGAGGAATTGATCAATCTCGTCTGGAGATGGCTGTGGGGTGGTAGGGTCATGATTTAGATTATAAAGGTCACTATAGTAGTCGCTGAATGCATTGGCTATGTCTTGAGGGTTGGACTGGGGGGTATCCGTGTGGGGGTGGAGTATCTGAGATATTTTTGTTTTGGTTCTTTTACCTCTGAGTTTCATTGCTAGAGATTTCCCTGCTCTGTTAGAGGTGGCATAAGAAGTAGCTTTCAATTTACGTTGAAGGAATTCAAACGAATGTAGAAGTAATGTTTTCAGCTCCTGTCTGAGAGATAGTAGCTGGAGGGTTTGTGGATTATTGGGATTGGCTTTGTGTTGTTGTTCTAGGGAGGTAATTTGGGAGGTTAGTTCGTCTATACGCTGCGTCCTCTTCTTTTTGTGAAGTGAGCTTAATTTTATTAATGTACCTCTCATGTAGGCCTTATGGGCACTCCACACCACTCCATGGTCAGACACCGATCCTTTGTTTATAGCGAAAAATTCTGTGAGATGATTGGAGATCTCTGTTGTGTAGTTTACATTTTGCAATATATAATTATTTGCACGCCAGAGAAACGTGTTGCGTTGTGGGCTGGAATCTGTGATTGAAATTGATATTGGAGCGTGGTCTGACCATGTCGTGGCGTGTATCGCAGATTGACATACATTCTGTAATAGCCATTTATCTGTTGCAAATAAATCAATCCTTGAGTAAGAATTGTGTCTGGGGGAAAAGTGAGTAAAGTCCTTTTCTGAACCGTGGTGACAGCGCCATACGTCAAACAAATCCTGTGAGGATAAAAAATTCTTCAATGGTGATATTCTCCTCTTCGCTGGTGATGTGGTGTCCATGTTGTTGTCAGGGGCAATGTTAAAGTCTCCGCATAGGATTAGGTGACCCTTCTTGATTGGTTTGGCTAAGCGTATGACTCTATGTAGGAATTTCATCTGGTGTGTGTTCGGGGCGTAGATGTTGATGAGCGTGTAGGATACTTTGCTGATGGTACCCACTACTATCAAGTATCGACCTTCAGGGTCTGTTAGGATCTTGGATAGTTGGAAGTCCACAGTGTCTTTTATTGCTATCAGAACACCTCTAGATTTGGCAGAGTGGCAGGCCTGGTAGATGGTAGGAAATTTGTGGTTTTTGCATAGAGAGGAATCTGACAGTGTCAGGTGGGTCTCTTGTATACAAAGAATGTCACTATGTAGAGCTTTGGCGGTTCTCCATAGTGAATGGCGTTTAGCCGGGTGATTCAGGCCATTGACATTAAGTGATAGTATGTTGAGCGGCATTGTGAGGGTGTGGGGTGAAGGGAGTAGTGAAACAATCACTTACTGTCCGTCGGTTTGTTCTAAGATGTGTAGGACCCTGGACTGCTGGGCTGGTGCTGAGTGGTCTATGGTCCCTGGGCTTGACGAAAGTTAAATCAAAATGGGCTGCAAATAGAGCAAAATGTTAATCACACTAGAGAGTGGAAGAGATATTAAAAAAAAAAAAAAAAAAAAAAAAAAAAAAAAAAAAAACGAAAACAAAAAACCAAAGTAACTAAAAAGTCAATGGTCAGGCTGCTGGTGAAGTAACTCTGCTGAATTGTAGAAGAGTAAATAGAGGTGGTGTAACCTACACCGCTTCAACCTCTAAAACGGGGGTATAAACAGTTAGTAACGAAGGGAGCTGAGATCGTGAGAAATCGATTCATCACATTCCAGGGGATATTGCCAGTCGTTTTAAGGCCTACTGTCGTAGGATCTTCCGTGTCTTTCATCTGTGCTGATGAGTCATGCGGTTGCGGGCTGGGAGCGGGTCACTGTATGGTGGGTTGGTCTTGGGGGGTTCGAGAAGTATCCCCCAGTGGTGGAGAAGTTGCATGCCTTTGTTGAGGTCGTTTATGACATGGTTTTGGCCATTCTTCGTGACTAGAATAGTTGCTGGGTGACGCCATTTGTATGGTATTTTATGGTTTTGCAGACCTTTAGTTATTGGGTTTAAGCTTCTTCTTAGTTGGAGTGTATACTTGGAAAGGTCTGGGAAGAATTGGATCTCTGTGTAGGGTGAAGGTAGCGGTGACTTGTGTTTGACCCCCAGCAGAAGTTTCTCTTTGACGTGAAAGAAGTGTACTCTCATTAATACATCTCTAGGAATGGAGGCCGCTAGGTGAGATGGTTTGGCGATTCTGTGGATCCTGTCTACTATCAGGTCCCTGGGAGATGCTTCTGGTATGATGGCGTGCATCATTTCCTTAGCGAATCGTGGTAGATCTGCAGGCATGATGGATTCAGGGACTCCACGTAGCTTTATATTGTTCCTGCGAGATCTGTCTTCTAAATCGGCCAGCTTGGCGCGAACCCATTTTTGTTCTTCCCTCACATCCTCACACGCATCAATAACCTCATTAACTGTGGAGGTGCATTCACTCATATTCCTTTCAATGCATGACACTCTGTTATCAAGTGAGTGGATGTCTGAGGAGATTTTAGTGAGCATTGAAGAGAGATCTGTCATGAGGGAGGTTTGTAGTGACATCAGCATGTCTTTTAACGTGGTATCCATCACAGGCTGGCCTGAGGTAGGAAAGGATGCCATGGATGAGTGTAGGGCCTGGTTGGTGAGAAGGGGATTGAGAGCCTGGGCCTCAATTTGTGCAGTGGGCGGCCGCTGCCGCGGCGCATCGAGCCTCATTTTGGCCTTTGCTGGGCTGTTAAGCAGGCAGTCACCCTCCGGAGGGTGAGGGGGTTGTGATGGGGGGTCGGATGGCATATTATCTACCAGGATTTCGTCTGGTAGATCAGTGTAAGAGTCCCGCGGCGCGGCCGGGCCGGCGCCATCTTGGAAGTCACTGACCTGCTCCGCCGGCTTATAAGAGAATTCGGTGAGTTTCTTTGTTTTATATTCCGGATTTCTCTTCCTAGACCCACTGGCCATGTTCTCTGGCGTTGTAGGAGTGAGGATGGCTCCGGATTGAAGTAGCTGTGCGGCCTGTGTAGCTCTATAGTTTCCCCTGTGTGACGAGCTGAGGGATTAGGCGTCCATCTTCAGCTCCGGTCGGCCACGCCCCCCCCCCCTAGATAATTCTAGGTGAACTGTCGCCGGGGGTCCCCAAGACGGATGATTCTGTTGGGGCTCCCTTGGTGACAGTGGTCTTTATGACCGGTTGTGGGCGGGGCTCCCTAGCTCCGGCTGGGGCTCTAGGTCCCTGGTATGCTCAGTACTACGCGCCACCCCCCAAGGGAGATTTCTCCTATCTGAAATGTTTATTGGGTTAGGTTCGGGTATACATACACCCCATGAGTTTCAAATGGAGGTGTGGGGTGGGTTGGGAGGGGAGTTTGATTTGTTTAAGTTTTTTTTTATGTATTTTATTTCAATTGCCTGTTGCTATGCCTTACAGTCTATAAGATTGCTTTGCCATACCCGCCATGATGGCTTTCAATGGTCGCTGATGTCTCTGTTGGACCCTGGCTGTGTGAGATACCCTCTCCTCCGGATCCCTCCGATAATCCACTACACTAAACTGTATGATGGCCCCTATTAAAATTTTGTCCTGGAATGTCAGGGGCCTAAATCACAAAATTAAGCGCTCCCTGGTCTTTGACTACCTTAAAAAATATTCCCCTCAAATCTGTATCCTTCAAGAGACGCATCTGGTGGGTGGTAAGGTGATGGGACTAAAAATACCTTGGGTTGGCCGACACTACCATGCCACTTACTCCAGCTACTCTAGAGGAGTTAGTGTCCTAGTACACAAAAATCTCAGTTTTGAATTGATGGATGTGGTTACGGACCCGGAGGGGAGATATGTGTTGATACATGCTAGCATTGACACAGTAGACATGGTGGTGGTGGGAGTATATTTGCCACCCCCGGCTAATATTTCTGTGATGCAGAAGCTAATAGGGCTGATTGCCCAATTTCAGACTGACAATGTGGTCATAGCGGGAGATTTTAATATACCGCCAAACCCCTGTATAGATAAATTATCTCCTGATCCAGCTAGAGGCTCAGCGTTGTCCAAATGGGCTGATGTGTACGGGCTGGTGGATGTATGGCGATGGAAGAATCCATCAGAACGAGCTTACACCTGTCACTCCTCTTCATATAACTCCTTGTCCCGTATTGATGTGGTCTATGTTGGCGGCGCAATGCTCCCCAGGGTTATTTCAGTAGAGATACTTCCAAGGGGCATCTCGGACCACTCCCCCTTACTCTGCACAATGCAAACTCATACTCCCCAAGCGGACAGACTTTGGCGACTCTCTAGATTCTGGATTGAACATCCGACCATAGAAATAGAGGTGGCCAAAGAGATAAGGAGTTTTTGGTTGACTAATGCCGCTTCCACAGGGATGGCAATGGTCTGGGATTCATTTAAAGCCTATATACGAGGGTGCTATATATCATCTATTACACGAGAAAGAAACAATGATAAAATTACACTAGAGGAGGCGGAGGCCAGGGCACAGGAGCTGGAGTCTAGGTTTGCCATGACTTCTAATCCTATCGCGGCTCAAGATATGAAGGTAGCATACCGAGAAGTAATGTTGCTTAGGGTAAATAAGGTTCATGAACGTCAGCTCACCCAAACTCAAACGATATTCGAACAAGGTGACAAGCCAGGTAGACTGCTGGCTTGGATCTCCAGGGAACAGTCTCCAATCTCCACCATTGCGAGTCTGCGAAGGGAGGATGGGACTAAAGTGGTGGACCCATTGAGCATCAATCGATGCTTTAAAGAATTCTATGAGGCCTTGTACTCCACTAGGGTAGATTATTCCCCGGATGAGCTCCACAATTTTCTAGGAGGGGTGACCCTCCTGACTCTCTCTGCTGAGGCGAGGGAAAATCTAGACGCCCCGATCGAGATCCCAGAGGTGCGAGCGGCATTGAAATCTATGCAGACAGGGAAGACTCCAGGGGAGGATGGGATCCCCCCTGAATTCTACAAACAGTACCTAGATGACCTAACTATTAAATTACATGACATGTTTACAAAATTACTGCAGGACAGGGACCTCCCACCATCCATGTCCCAGGCCATCATAGTTGTAATACCCAAACCGGGGAAGGACCCACAGTTGTGCTCCTCCTACCGACCCATCTCCCTGCTTAACTCTGACGCCAAAGTACTCACCAAAATTCTTGCCAGGCGTCTAAACGAAATTATACTTACCCTGATCCATGAAGATCAATCGGGATTCATGCCTGGCAAGGGAACAGATATCAACCTGCGAAGGCTTTATGCAATCCTGGCCTCTGGAGATGAGGGAGGGGCTGAAGAGATGGTGGCTTCTCTGGACGCGGAGAAGGCCTTTGATTCAGTGGAGTGGGGCTATCTCTGGGAGGTCCTCCACAAATTCGGATTTGGGCCGTCCTTCATCTCCTGGGTCAGATTGATATATGGGGCACCGAGGGCCAGGGTGCGTACCGGTACAGTCTTGTCCTCACCCTTCGCTTTAGGCAGGGGAACGCGACAGGGGTGCCCCCTGTCCCCGGGACTTTTTGCTCTAGCAATTGAACCTATGGCGGCACTTCTTCGAGCATCAACACAAACTAAAGGGATTGATAGGGGACCACTGCAGGAAAAGGTGTCCCTATATGCAGACGACACCCTATTGTATCTGAGGGATGATGGGTGCTCGCTACGGTCGGCTCTGTCAATTATAGATGGCTTTGGGCGATTTTCAGGAATAAGAGTAAACTGGGGGAAGTCGGTGATATTTCCCTTACATTCTGGGACGGGAGGCCAGCAAATGGATGGGCAGCTGCGGAGGGTTTCTCAGTTTCGGTACCTGGGAGTTGAGATACATCGGGACTTAAGGCAGTTTATCCCTCTGAATCTCAACCCGGTAGTTCAGCAGACATCCCAGAGCTGTGCCAGATGGAGGTCACTCCCCCTGACACCGGTCGGAAGAGTTAACTTAATTAAAATGTCGATTCTTCCTAAGTTCACGTATCTTTTCCGCCAAGCCCCTGTACCAATACCACATAGTTTTTTTAAGAGGTTGGATAGCATTTTGGTATCCTTTGTCTGGAATGGGGGAGCTCCCAGGGTGGCCAAAGTGAAGCTGCAGATGCCCACGTCGCTTGGCGGCCTGGCACTGCCGTCCCTGTTGAAATATTACTGGGCGGCGGTCCTGGTGACGGTCAAGTGGTGGCTGTCGGAGGAGCCAGCTAACCCAGCCTCTTCATTGGAGGCGGCGCTGCTGGGTTCATATGCGGAGCTTAGGAACCTGATACATAGGGGCCCTGGCTCTGGCTCTCGGGTCACCCTTCCTATGATTGCGACCCTGAAGGTATGGGACTCAGTGGCCAGACAGGTGGGTGGCTCTGGGAGGTGGTCCCCTGAGACCCCACTGTGGGGGAATCCTCGATTACCGCATTTTCGCTCCATACCCGATCCTATTGCATGGGCCAGGTGTGGAATAACGAAATTGAGCGACATAACGTTTCAGGGACAGCTGATTACATTTGATGCACTAAAACGAGACCGTGATGTCCCGAACCATATGTTTTTCAGGTATATCCAATTAAGACATGCCTTTAGATCACAGTTCCCCTCCTCGATCTCACTCGAGATGTCCCCGGTGGAGAAATTGCTTAGATCGCCTGATCAAACCAAAACGATGTCTACCTTATACAGTCTGTTTATTACGTTGGATACCTCTGGTGTCTCCCGGCTTTTTGCTTTATGGCAAAGGGATATCCCGGAGCTAACAGATGATGATTGGGAGGAGGGTGTCCAACAGTATCTGCCCCTTGTGATCTCGGCCAGGGACAGATATATTCAGCTGAAGTTTCTCCACCGGGCATATTATTCCCCGGTTCGCCTGGCAAGAATTTACTCTGACCGTACGGCAACATGCCCCAGATGTAACTATCACGAAGCAGACTTCTTTCACATAACCTGGTCTTGTCCTGCAGTGACGGAATTCTGGAAAGAAATCCTAGCTGAAATCAATGACATTGGGAGACTAACAGTTCCGTACAGCCCGATTCCTCTTCTTCTGGGCATAAGTGACTTCCTTGACTTAACATGGGGTAAAAAACTGTTCCTCTTCTACACCACATTTTATGCTAGGAAGGCTATTTTGTTGAAATGGAACCAAAACTCACCACCTACTAAACAGCTATGGCAATCACTGATAAACACAGCACTCCCACTCTACAAATTGACGTATAGGGGAAGAAATTGTGCAAAAAAATTCGGGAAAATATGGTCGGAATGGGTAAAGGCAAAACACCTTACTATTCCATAATGGTAATCTAAATGTTACTTAGGAGTGGGATTGCTCCACCGTTTTGCCTCCCCCCCCCCCTCTCTTAGGGTTGATCCTGAAAATCTCCTTGGTATGACAGGGTAGGAGTTATCTGATATTACTCTGATAAATATATACTAATGGAAATATCGCAATATGTACTGCATGTGCGGATGTGTGATGCAAATCTTGACATTTGATTATTGGATGGTATAAACTGGCAATGTAATGTTTTATTTTATTTTGTCTAAAATCTTTAATAAACTTTATGTTAAAAAAAAAAGTAGGACATGTTGCATTTTCGATTAACATGTTGTAATGCACTATAATGCATTACTACAGAATTAAATGAACTGTCATGTTTATTAAAGTTAAAATAATCCAAGCACTTCAATATGATGTACATTGGATCTCAGCACACTAGCATTTCAGCAGGCATGCATTGTGTACCTTAACATGCGACCAGTGGTGTGAATGGGCCATAAAATTCATAGCATGGAGGTTTTGTTAATAGGGGCAAAGCTATTATGTATATTTACCCAAACAGTCATTTAATTCCACTAGTTTATTTTGCATGCTGGTATTTACATTCCTTGTTTTTACTTTATAGTATGCAGTATCAGCATTTTACTGAAGGCTGCAGCTTAATCATTTGTCTGCAGTGCCATCTGCAAATGGTGGCTCATCCATTGAGTTATGATAGGATCAGAGGCACCAGAGAAATTGTATATAGAAGCTAGAGAACTCCTGACACTGCTTTGTAAGGTATGATTTCATTCTAATGCAGAAGACATCACTAAGCATTAGCTCAGCTTGACAAACTGTAACAGCTAAGGGCACCAGAAGGAAAATCATTTTGACAGACTTCATAGTAGTTAACATGTTTCATTGTGCAAGGACATTGGTGAAATATTACATTCACATAAATTCATCTAAAAAAATGGTAAGAAAGAATACTCAAGCCAACAATTTAGCATGCACTGGCAATATTATGTAGCAAATTTAGTAGAGATAACGTGACTAGGTATAAGATCTGCAGACAATAACATACCAGATATTGCTTGTCCAATGGAAAGCAGGCTGTAAAACCTTGTTCACACAGGCTTCCACTTGTACAAGAGCAGTGTATGAGCAGACTTTCAACAAGTACTGCTAAAGCTTACTGAAGCCAGTTAAAGTGGTTGTATACCCTTTTTTTTAATATTTTTACCTACGGGTAAGCCTATGATAAACCTGTACGGTTTAGGAGATATTCACTTTGCATGCAGCCGCTGACGTCAGCGGCGCATGCACTGTGAAGATCCGGCTTGCTGGAAAGGAGATCCGACATTGCGGCTCTGGCCACTTGCAGCACCGGAGCCTCGTACTCCCGGAAAACACGCTGAGGGGAAATGTCAGCTCCCTCGGCGGTGACCGGGATCAGCTGCCGACGCCATATTCAAAGGTAAGTATTTCATAATGAGCTAGTATGCGGTGCATACTAGCTCATTATGCCTTTTGCCTCACAGGTTTTTAACAGGGTATACAACTGCTTTAATAGCTTTCCTAAAGTAACAACACCACATTGAGATGTGTACTTAACCTCCCCGAACAGGAGCGGACTGTTGTAAAAGGTTTCAATAGAGCTTTTAAAAACGCTTGCTGTACCCATTGCTGTCCATAGGAACAAGGCCTAAAACCTGCAGAAACCTGCTATCAGGCTTGATAAAAGTGACACCCAGCACCCCTGTTTGATCCCTAAACTGGACCTCAAAATTGCTTTAAAAGCTTTAACAAAACTGCCCAAAACGTGCTGAATTCTTTGTAAAATCACGCTGTAAACATTGCGCTTATACAAGCTAAAGCCAGTGTGGGTGGTGCATTTTTTCTTTCATTACACCAGAGCAGCAGCCTCTTGTAATGCTTTGCACAGCAGTACTCAGACAGTAGCAACTGTTTAAATCGGGAGCCTTTTATATTCCTGATGTTGATCATCAACAGGAGGGGGTATACAAAATAATGTCTCCCTCCGCCGGCCGCGTGGTTACAAACAACCCCCGCCCCTTTCCATAACAGACTGGCAGCGGGGCGGGGGGGTAGGCGGGGCGAGGCGCAGGGTGGGCGGCAACGCAGGAGCTTCGTCTAGCCACCCAGCCGTTCCTGGTCTTCTTAAAAATGGCGGCCGGCGGAGACAATGTCTAGCGGCGGCAAGCAAGAAAATTCGTAAAAAAACAGATTTCTTGGGACATTTCCTGGGAAACAATAAACTCGGGAAAAGATTCCAAATCCCGGGAATGTCTGGGGAAATCCGGGACAGTTGGTAAGTATGATCTAGGTTTGTCCCAAGCATGCTTGAGGCCATTTACTGTTGACTGGCTCACTACCTCTGCTGGAAGCTTATTCCAAGCATCAACTACCCTTTCAGTAAAATAATACTTTCTAAGATCAGTTTTGAACTTTCCTTCAGTTAGTTTGAGGTCATGTCCCTGTGTTCTTGATTTTTTCTTCACATTGAAAATACTGCCCTCCTGAACCTTATTCACCTTCTTGATGTATTTAAAGGTTTCAATCATGTCTCCCCTTCCCCTTCTTTCCTCCAGACTGTACATACACTAGATTACCAAAAGTATTGGGTCGCCTGCCTTTGCACGCACATGAACTTTATTGGCATTCTAGTAAGGGATTTTCGGATCGTTAGTACGGTGCTTTCGACAGACGATTCTGATTTTCTGGACGACAAAAGCTGGATGTGCAGACTATAACATTTTTGTCAAACATGAACTCAACATCCGATTTTTCTATAATTAGTATGGTTTTCGTCTAAAAAAAAAAAAAATTGTAAGCGCAAAACTACACATGCTCAGAAACGAAAGAATACATACAAAAGAGAATTTTTCATATAGTGAGTAACCTCTTCACTTTTGACATGAGACCAGCATGCAACAAAAAATGGACAGATGGTCGTCCGAAAATCTGATCGTGTGTTAGTTTGTAGGGTTCAATATTGAGTTGGCCCACCCTTTGCAGCTATAACAGCTTCAACTCTTCTAGGAAGGCTGTCCACAAGGTTTAGAAGCGTGTCTATGGGAATGTTTGACCATTCTTCCAGAAGCGCATTTGTGAGGTCAGGCACTGATGTGGACGAGAAGGCCTGGCTCGCAGTCTCTGCTCTACTTCGTTCCAAAGGTGTTCTATCATTTTGAGGTCTGGACTCTGTGCAGGTCAGTCAAGTTCCTCCACCCCAAACTTGCTCATCCATGTCTTTATGGACCTTGCTTCATGCACTGTTCCAAATCATTTGGTGGTGGGGGGGATTATTGTGTGGGGTTGTTTTTCAGGGGTTGGGCTTGGCCCCTTAGTTCCAGTGAAGGGGACTCTTAAGGCGTCAACATACCAAGACATTTTGGACAATTTCATGTTCCCAACTTTGTGGGAACAATTTGGGGATGGCCCCTTTCTGTTCCAACATGACTGTGCACCAGTGCACAAACAAGGTCCATAAAGACATGGATGAGTGAGTTTGGAGTGGAGGAACTTAACTGGCCTGACTTCAACCCGATAGAACACCTTTGGGATGAATTAGAGCGGAGACTGCGAGCCGGGCCTTCTCGTCCAACATCAGCACCTGACCTCACAAATGCGCTTCTGGAAGAATGGTCAAACATTCCCATAGATAGACTCCTAACCCTTGTGGACAGCCAAGTGGTGGGCCAACTCAATATTGAACCCTACGTGTAAAGGCAGGTGTCGCAATACTTTTGGTAATGTAGTGTATTACGTTGCTCTTAATAGGTAAAAAAAAGGTGAAAGGTCTGGGGGATACAATCTGTCTCTGGACTCTTACTTATCGTACGTATCTTATCAATATCTTTTCGTAAGTGAGGTCTCCAGAACTGGACACAGTATTCTAATGAGGTTTTACTAAAGATCTATATATGGGGAATCAGAACCTCCTTCCTCCTGCTGGTGACCTATCTAGTGATGCATCCTAGAATTCTATTCCCTTTTCCCACTGCCTGGTCATATTGTTTGTCCTTTCGCAATTATCTAAAATCAGTACCCCCCAAACCTTTTCCTTCTGTAGTGATGGCCAACACTGTACCCCCAATGTTGTACTCTCTCAGGGGATTCGTTTTCCCTGGGTGCATTATTTTACATTTAGAAACATTGAACTGCAGGCTCTTGTTTACTCTTAACTTTTTTTTTACTCTTTTTCTATTCATTTTAAACTTCACTTGATACTACAGAGACATACCAAAACAAAACTATCAATGAAAATCATTGATGGTGGACCAGCTTCTTAGGCTGGATGCATACTATAAGATAATATCAACTTGGGTGTTCATCCATAAATGAAAAAGAACTGAATTCGATGGTGCACTGTAGTAGCACGTACAGTATAATTTACTACAAAAATATTATAGGTGCCTGACCTAATACCTAACATATGGCTAAAGTATGTTGATACCCATCCAAATTAATGAGTTCAGGTGTTTCTACTGATGTGTATAGTAATTGCTACAGCATATAAAGACATTTTAGACAATTATGCACTTCCAATCTTTCTTGGGAAGAGACCTTTTTCTGTTCCAGCATCACCATCACCATGTGCACAAAGCCAGGTCTATAAAGGCAAGTTTGGTGTGGAGAACATGAGTCTTGAGTCGCCTGCACCTTAATGCTATTTAAAACAGATGTTAGGATGAATGGGAATGTCAGTTGTAAGCTAGGTCTTCTCATACAAAATCGGTACCTGAGCTCACAAGTGCTCTTTTAATTGAAGGCGTACAGATTTCAAATTGTTGTTGAGAGCCTCACCAAAACAATGGAAACTGTACTAGCCACAAAAGATAAAGGTCGTAGGGGTGGGGAGAGGGGCAAGGTCATATTAATATCCGTGGTTTTGGAATGGGTTGTCCAAAAATCTGAAGGTCAGGTGTCCACAAACTTTTGGCTATATAGCATAGCTATATATGTTATTTAGATCTAAGCAGATAGTCCATCCAATGTTATGACAGGTATCTCTAAAAACATATGCTTGCCTGTCATAGTTGCAGTAGGAACACTTTTATAACCTTGTCCTCCTACATTCATGTTTTTGTAAGTTTTTTGTAATCATTATTAACCAAAATTGAAAACTTTTAAAGCAGAACTCCAGGAAAAAACAGTTTTTCCTGTTTTTGTTGCCATACCTTTACCAACTATGCCATCCATCTTCTTCAGAGCTCTGTAGTTCCTCTGTAGCAGCCTGATGATTTTGCAGAAAAGCTGTTAATCTCCAGTGATTTCCTGTTCATAAGACCGCTGCTATTCTTCCTGTATCCTCAGCCAGCGGTCTTGGCACTTCCCACTAATAGTTCTCTACAGCAAACAGGGATGTACTTCTGTTCCTGCTTGCTGTAGTGGGTGGAGGGGGTCTCAGACTGCGGTCTGTGACACCCATAGAGGTGGTGTCCTGCTCTGCCAGCACCGCCCCAATCCGCCCCCCCCCCCCACTGCCGCCACCCGCCATCTCTCACAGTAGAGCGGGATCGTTAACAGATCTCAGCCGGATGACAGAGCAGAGATCTCCAGCTGTGACAGATCTTATATGTGTAGCCAAGGGTTTGTTATTATAGTTGAACAGTTTGTTGTTGTTTCAAATGAATTGGGCTCCCTCTAGTGGCCGCTGGGCTCTGTTAGGATTTTTCCCTATTCCTTGAGAAGGAATGCAGCAAATTATTTTGGGAGATGTAGTTTGGAGGAGAAATTGACTATGTTAACTTGATCAGCCCTAGACTACAGGAGAGACAATGCAAAGCGCGCAGCACTGCCTGCTGGGAGGAGCGATAAAAGAACCAGCTTTCAGCCTCTCTGGCTACCATTCAACACCTGCCAGCAGGAGGTCTGTGTGTGTGACCAGGAGTGAGAGACTGCGGCCTATACAGCGGAGAGCCGGATCGCCCGCCTCTGAGGGATCTCGGAGTACAGCCTTGCTATCCTAGCACGCGGACCGGCCTGCGCTTCAGAGCAACTGGAAGCCCCTGCACTTCAGCCCATCGGGAGTTGCAGCATGGCACGGCGGTGCCATCTTTACCAGACGAATACACCAGGAGGGGATCCACAGCCATTGGAGTCCATTGTGGTGAGAGGGCACCTGCCCATTCCAGTAGAGTACAGCATTGCTGAGTGAGTTCTTTCTACAGACTGCTGATAAGACTTGTAGTTCCACAGAGGTGAATCTACTTCTTCACAAGCATCATACAGCTGGACGTTGGGGTCTTGTCTTTTTCCCCTGTGCTGTAAGGTCCGTACTGTATTGCACTCACATGTAAGCAGGGACCTACAAGTAGTGATATTTCTTCAGTTAAGCAGTCATCAGCATATCTTTTGTTCTAGAGTCATTTCTTTTCCTTTGTTTTTGTGGATTACAAATAGTGCAGTTTAAACATCAGGCTAGCTGAAGGTATCCGGAGTTGAAAGAACTTTCATCATCTTTCTCTTTTACTAACCATTGCTGCTCTTCTTAAACACTGAATTATAGCCTGGGGGAGCCATTGAGTACATGCTAGACTTTACACTGTGTTATTGAATGTAAAGAATATATACTGCATTTTGGCCTGTGTGTTGAGGCCTCAGTGGGAAGGTATTTAATATATATTTTGAAGATATTGAGTACTTATCCCTCGGTGCACCTGTTCACATATAATCCTTAAAGCGATTATAAGGTTA
Source organism: Lithobates septentrionalis (assembly GCA_037952835.1). NCBI lineage: Eukaryota > Metazoa > Chordata > Amphibia > Anura > Ranidae > Lithobates > Lithobates septentrionalis. The sequence continues at coordinate 11,984,222 of JBBDGP010000108.1, read as the reverse complement.
TAAGTTTTGTATATGTGCATTAAGTATAACAATTGTCAATTATAATTTGTGTTTAATTCATGCTCTTCATTGTGTTCCATTACTTATTTTGGTAACGTTTTCTGAGTGGTTCAGTAAAATTGTGTGAGTTTCCCATTGCTAACGTCTCAGCAGCCCTCACGGGGGTACCGCTACATATGTGAAACACTGATCGCCATAAGGTCTAGCATGCCAGCCCAGGAGGTTGGACGTTACGGCGATTGGTGTTTTCACATACAAGATCTGTCACAGCCGGAGAGCTCTCTATCATCCGGCTGATGTCTGTTAATGATCCCGGCTGCACATATGGGCACAGAAGAGACCACACTGGTGGGCACAGATGAGGCTGCACTGGTGGGCATAGATAGGCTGCACTGGTGGGCACAGATGAGACCACACTGGTGGGCACAGAAGAGACTACACTGGTGGGCACAGAAGAGACCGCACTTATGGGCACAGATGAGACTGCACTGGTGGTCACAGATGAGACTGCACTGGTGGGCACAGATGAGACCGCACTTGTGGGCGCAGATAAGTGGCACTGATGGGCACAGATGAGACCGCACTGATGAGCACAGATAGGTGGCACTTATGGGCACTGATGAGCTGCCCTGAGGGGGCACTAAAAAAAAGGTGCACTGATGGGGCTGCACTAAGGCGGCACTTATAAGCTGCACTGATGAGACTGTGCTTATGGGCACTGATAAGACTACGCTTATGGGCATTGATGAGGCTGCACTGATGGGCACTGATGAGGCTGCACTGATGGGAACAGGCAGGCGGCACTTATGGACACTGATGAGCACAGACTGTTCTAACAGCTCCTCCTTGGCAGAATACATGCTGCATTTTTTTGAATTACAGAGAGAACTTCCTGAAAATTCAATTAGACTTTTCTCTTCAATGGCAATTAATTTTACAAATGTAATAACGGTTTAGTGTTTTGGGTAAGGGGGAGGGGTACTAATGGGGGATTTGTTTACCAATCCCAGAGTTCTGCTTTAATGGATTTGTGTGACAGCAAAAGAGAAGGATTACAGACTTCAAATGCTAAAACTTATTTCAGATAGCGTAGATGTAAATAGCTCAGTTTCTTTATACATCTCTATTTTTTTCTGCTGGCTTAATCAAACAATGAAATATAAGATTTTACGCAGGTGCTTTTTATCTGCATGACATCTTCGGTGTATATGGAAGATTGCTCCTGCTGTGGGGATTCTTAATTCTCTGCTAGAGTCACCGCATCTTTTGAGTGTGGCAGTGATGTCACTCACCTCCTGCCCTGCTGCTTTAGAAGTTATTATCTCATCCTCTTCATGTTTTCTTTCTTTCAGGCTTCACCCAGAGTTGCATAAAGCGAGTATTTTTAAGAAGTATTTGAGTGAATATAAGGCATTGCAGGATACCATTATACCAAATCTAGCAGTGACATTAGCACTGAACACCAGCTGTTTGCTTCATTGTTACCAGTCATTGTAGCACAACACACCTAAATTGAAAACTGTTTAAAAGAGAAAATATTTTTATATTATAGAACAGGTTTCTGAAACGTTAGATAGATGGGTAAATAAAAAAGTTTGCTAATGCAACAGTAGGGCTAATGTACAGAATATGAGGGCAATGTAACAAAGTATGGGCATTACTGTCTGAGGTCAGATTTTGAACTATCCACTAGCAGCTTGAGCATTTGGGGGAAACTTAATTAACCAGTCTAGGACGGTGCGAGATAGAGCAATATAAAGTAACATTGTTAATTAAGTAACGTTGTTACTTTGGCATCTCCTGTTTCATTAAATCTGCAGATCAAAATGATGAGCTTTGATCTGCATATGATGTCCATTGTACCAACCTGACAAATAGAAATACAATTTTTTATTTTTTATTTAAAGCGGTTGTATACCCGCAAATTTTTTTTTTTTTTTTTTAACCCTGTAAAGCAAAAGGCATAATGAGCTAGTATGCACCGCATACTAGCTCATTATGAAATACTTACCTTAGAACGAGGCGTCGGTATCTTACCTGGTCCACGCCGAGGGAGCTGTCATGTTGCCTCGGCGTGTCTTCCGGGTATCGCGGTTCCAGCGCTGTGAGTGGCTGGAGCCGCGATGTCATCACTCCCGCGCATGCGCGCGGGAGATTTTTTACTCGGCAAGGTCCGGCAGCTGCCGGGCTTCAGCCGAGAATCCCCTGTGCGCATGCGCCGCTGCAGTCAGCGGCGCATAGCAAGGGGAATATCTCCTAAACCGTAAAGGTTTAGGAGATATTTTTTTTACCTACAGGTAAGCCTTATTATAGGCTTACCTGTAGGTAAAAGTTACCAAAAAGACTATACAACCGCTTTAACTCCCTAAAAATGGAACCCTTAGTTTACCCTTATCAGCCCTAATTAAAGTGGACCTTTACCAAAAAATTTAAGTGCTGCTTATCCCTTTTCTCCCCCTAGCGCCCAACTAATTTTAAAACCAAAGTTTTTCAGGGAGCAGGTACCACTTCCACTTCCTCAATCCCCATCTAGGCTACCCCCCTCCCACCCACAGCCTCCTGGGATATGTCATATGTGCCAGGAGGCTACAGGTCCAGTCTCACAGTGCGACACGATCTTGTGCATCTGCAGTGGGGAGCCGACTGAGGCATCAGGAACTTACATCTGGCTCCCACCTCCAAGATGGCAGCCTTAGGGATCCAAAGCCTGACAAAGAGTTTGCTCTAGAGAGAACAGTGCTTGACTCCATGAGCTGGCAAATTCCTGTTTGTTAAAAGTCAGCAGCTACAAATAAGCATTTCTCTATTTTTCAAACCAATAATAGTTAAACTTTTATGATTTTTTTTTGTTCATTATTTTTTGTCATACATAAATGGAAAAAAATACCTTTATTGCATTTGTAAATGCTTAATACCAGGTTTATCATTAGGCTTCATTCATACAGGCACATTGGTCCGTACATCCATGCGGGATGAGCAGGTGTTCTTTTCAGCCCATACAGACAGCCTGTTTAAATAAATGATAGGCAGCCGGCTGCATGGACCTGCACATATCTCCAAGTGTGTCCAAGACTGTACCTCCATGCAGGTTCAATGCACAGATCAGAGCACAAATCTTCCAACAGTGACATTTATTTTGGTAACAAGTGTCAAAAACGGAAATTCCCCCTTACTTTGTAGAGATTTAATCTCATTTAATGTCCCTGGAGCAGTGATGGAAAATCTCCCCAGAGATACAAAGACAGCAAAACAATAAACATACAAGGGTTTAAAACTTACAATTTTTTCTCGCTCAAGCAGGGTCCTTCTAGCGGTGAGACCATTCCCCCACAGCTTCCTCCTTAAAGGGGTTGTAAACCCTGTTCTTTTTATAAAAATATCAAACATGCCTTTACTCACCTGCTCTGTGCAATCGTTTTGCAATCTGGCGCTCCAGGCCCCGCCTCTTCAATGGATGCCCCCACAAAAAGCTGCTTTCCCCGGGGGCACCCATGCAAGCTTGCGCCCAGGACCCACTGCTGCGTTCATTGTCACAGACAGCGGGACTTCGCCACGCTCCTGTGTCACTGGATTTGATTGACAGCAGCAGGAGCCAATGACTCCTCCTGCTATCAATCTGTCCATTGAGGACAGTGACAGTGGCTGGAGCGACTGCGCTCGTGCACATTGCTGGATCAGATTGGGCTCAGGTAAGAAAAAGGGGGTGTCTGGGGGGGAGCTGCAGGACAGAAAGTTTTTCCCCAAATGCATAGAATGCATTAAGGTGAAAAACCTTGAGGCTTTACAGCCATTTTTGGGGGCTCTTTGGCCACAGTCACACACTCTCCCTCATGTAAAATACAGGGATAAAGCCCTGCATTGTATGTGATGATGCCAAGGGACCAACCATGGACCAAAGCTAATGGGAGAAGAGAAAAGTGCCAGAGCCAGCTGGAGCAGGGAAACAGGTAAGTAAGCCTCTTCTTGTACCTCCTAATTTTAAAATGCGATTAATCCTTGCAGTGCGCGAGAGGAATCTTTTGTTGTGGCTGGGGTTGGGCTTAAACATATGCCTTTTAACATATGCATTACCAATATACTGTATATCTGGGACTGCGTATAAACTTTACTGCACCACAGGTACAGCATGCCAATTTATGGGAAAATTACAACCAGCATTATTTTGACCATTATCAAAGTTACCAGGACAAAGATGCAACAGGTTCAAAATGCCATTATCAAAAGGAAGTTTCTGCAAGATCAGAAAAATGTGTATCGCACCTATTTCTAAGGCATGGAGATCCACTAAACCACACTCAGAGCCATGATTTACCAATGTAAAATAAGAGGATTGGTAGAAAACATTGCTATGACTGGACAGCTGCCTGAAATTCCAGGAAGTCACAAAAGATAAACAAAAAAATAAATTAAGAAAATTGTAGGATCCTTTTACCTCAACAAAGGTTAGTGTCTGGACTCAAAAAGGCACATGGCTTCCCTGGACAGTACTAAGGTGGAAAACATGCTGTAACTGTTCATGTCTCATGATCCTCATATCTTTTATGAATGTTTCATGGACAGATGAGAAAACTTTCTGAACAATATATTATATCTGTTGGAGTCCCACTGAGAATTTCTCCAGTTACCATTAAACATAGAATCAAGCTCCCATAGTTTCATGGTCCCATAGACCATTGAAGGTCAAGCTCCCAACATTGTTTCGTGAATTCCCCGCTTCTTCAGGAGAGCAAGATAGGAGTAACAGGAGGACTGAATAATGGAAAGAGTAAAAATGTGTAAGTATACAAACCGCACCATTTAGGAGCAGTGGTAAATATCCCACATCTTCTATGGGTATTAACATTGGACATAGAATAGCTACCTTGTAGGCTAGGCTAGCAAACTAGAAAGGGTCATAAACAACCCTGGGCGAGCATGGGAACATAACCAAAGGAGTCCTATAAAATTAAATAATAATAATATGCGTTAATAATCAGGTATCATCAGTTAGGTTGGTCAATTGTTTAATTTAAAATAAATGCTAGCTCTAGCAGTTAGCAAGTCCCTTGTAATGGTTATAGAATTAGGGCAGAGATGGTAGCCAGGATACGGCAAATCAGATGCAGAGGTGTCACCATCAAAGCAGTTGAGAGATTTAAGTGGAAGGTTATTTAGTCCACTGGTGTCTGTCTGAAAACAAAAATAGAAAAACTTTGGATAGATTGAGACTTGCAGGTTTATTCAAAGGCATACAAAGTCAAAGGGATAAAATATAGATACACACAGCAACCTCCCAAAATATTTTAGTAATCTTGCTTCAGAGAAATAAATGATTATGGTTTTCTGCATTTTGAGTTTGCTTTTTTTTTGTTCTGTTTTTCTTCACAAGTCTGAGCTATGTATTAGATATAAATAAACTAAACAAGTTGTATACCTGTAAACCTCTTTTTGCATTTTTTTAGACACCCATTAAGATGTAGCTTTTAGCTTTATTGGTAAAATGTCTGAAATCCAGTAACAAAACAGAGAATGCAGAGCCAGTCTGTGACCTAAACAAAGGGAAAAAAAAAGAAGAAAGAAAATGATTAAAATGTCAACTTCTGCTGTACAATTACTTTGACAAAAAAGAAAAAAAAAAAAACTCAGACAACTTTTTCAAACTTTTCCCAGTTTTCAACATTTCATGCTATGTACTGCATTAATGAGAATGTAGGAATTACATTTACATTCAAATTTAAAGATGATAAACACCTAAATATACAGATTAAATACATATGAGAGCTGTTTTATCCACAAAATGATTTATATTTCTGTCTATCCATTCCTGACGCAGCTCTGGCAGACAGCAGGACCCGAGTGGTGTCCTGAGACTCCTTCATGCAGGTTTCAGTCAGCATATGAGCACGATACACAACAATACACACACACACACACACACACACATATTTATATTGTGACGGTCGTTACATATATATAAACACATATACACACTTATTCCTAGACCTACTTCTCACAGCTGCTGTAAATTATCCTAGAGGATACCAATATAACAGAACATATATTAAACTTTTTTTTAGCATATAAGCTTTGTGGTACAAGTGATTGTCTGCCAGCCCTGCTCCACAGGAAATTGCGGGAGGCTGAAACCAAAATGAAAGTCAAGTCAAACTGAGGTACCTACACTAGATGCTTTAAAAATACACTCAGTGATTTAAGAGAAGGAAAACAACTCCATCACAATACAACTGATTAAAGCACAATCAGCCCTTTATATGAAAGTATCAGGTTTTCCAGCCAGACTGACTTTCACTATTTCAGGATACTTCACACAGACATTTCATTCATACCAGCACCACTGTACAGCCGGGTTGTAAAAGCCCCTGGTTACCATAGGGGAAACAGACTCCCTTTCACCAATTAAATGTCACCTGACATTTTCTAAATGTGCCAGAGATAAGATCTACGATATACCCCTAGGATGATCGCCACTTCATCCCAAAGGTGTTTAGTAGGGTTGAGGTCAGGGTTCTGTGCAAGCTTCTCAAGTTATTGCACAACAAACTCAAACCTTGTCCTGATGGACCTGGCTTGGTGCACAGGGGCACGGTAATATTGGGTGTGCCGACCTCAGTTCAGCAAACTGTCATGAAGAACTAGCGTGAGCCAATGTTTTCAGTAATAAAAATATCCAGTTGTTTTAAAATAGCTTACTCCATTAACTACATGATAAAGTGCTTAGTAGGGATTTCAGTAAAGCTTGAATTATATTTATTTTAACAGAACTGTTCTAATTAACTGCTTTTACATTTTTTTCCTCTCTGGATAAATATTTGCCAATTTGGAATATATATTATTTGAATTATAAATCAATTCTTTAAAATTATACATAAAACCAACATTTTAAAATGCACCAGCGAGTTTGTAGTTGATTAATACCTTTATTTTCATGTTGCTGAATATAAAATTTAGCAGTCTTGCTACTAAAGATTTAATGTTACCAATGTGGATGATAGCAATAGGGAAAAAATGAAAAATATTTATACGACAGGCCTTTATTTGAAATGTAAATTGTGTCACTTGGGTCTGTTTTGCTTCAACTGGGCACTCTTATGCAGGGGTATACATACTACGTTGGAGATATGGAAATCAAATGATGGGGTATGGGATTTTTTAATAATTTAACAAACTTTATTGAATCTGAAGTGGAGGAATTGACTTGATGTGTCAGATGACATGCTTGCAACAGTCAGTAACTGTACATCAATTCCAGGATCTGATTGCACAAAAGTAAGAATTTTGCATTTACCATAACATCTTTTTGTTTTTTAAGTCTATTCCTGGGTCCCCGAGGGATTGGAACAACAAACAGGTGGGAGAACCTTTAGGCCAGTTGCTATTTTGGTCAATAACACAAGAATGTTTGTAAGGTAAAGGGGTTTAACCTAAGATTCCTAACTTAACCTTTGACCTCAAGAAAAAGAAAGCGGGACAAATATTAGGTATGTTCAAACTAAAGATCAACCACTGAAAATCTAGCATTTGAAGCAGAATACCCATAACACTGGACTTCAGTGAGAGGAAGATCCATAATATAACCAATCTCTCATACACATCTAAAGGGAGTTAAGGAGACTTTTAGGGCTAGTTTACACTTGCGTCAAAACATGGCTTCGGACTCGCTTTGTTAAACCTCTCTGAATGCCAGTCAAAGGCCCTGTCACTAAATAAAGCTTACAGTCCGGTTTACACTTGCTTTGCTTGGTGCTTTGATGAGGCTTTGGTGGGGCTTCGATGAGGCTTTGGTGGGTCTTCAAACAAACTTTGCCATTGACTTCTATGGAGGCTTTGAAGACGCTTTGAAGCACCACTGTAGCTATATGGGGTATAATTTTTGAAGCAAAGCCAAAGCAAAGCAAAGTAAAAGCAGGTGTAAACAGGACTGTAAGCTAACCATGTTATTTAGTGACAGCGTTCAGACAGCTTTAACAAAGCCTGTTCGAAGCCCTGTTTTGAAGCAAGTGTAAACTAGCCGTTCATGTGTGTTGAAGCTGAAGCAAGTGAAAATGAGCCTTTAATGTGATACAAAGAAGGGTAGAGTACCATGTCAACCACTTATGGAAAGAGTGGAAAGATCCACACCTATGTAAAGGGGAAGGTCAAGTGAGAATTAATGGAATGCAATAGAGATACGGGCACCTCAAACCTCAAAACAAAAGAGATGAGAATGAGACTGAGTGAGTACACTCCTCCCATTTTTGTAAATATTTTGTTATATCTTTTTAAGTAACAACACTGAAGAAATTACACTTTGCTACAATGTAAAGTAGTGAGTGTACAGCTTGTATACCAGTGTAAATTTGCTGTCCCCTCAAAATAACTCAACACACAGCCATTAATGTCTAAACCGCTGGCAACAAAAGTGAGTACACCCCTAAGTGAAAATGTCCAAATTGGGCCCAATTAGCCATTTTCCCTCCCTAGTGTCATGTGACTCGTTAGTGTTACAAGGTCTTAGGTGTGAATGGGGAGAAAATTTGTTAAATTTGGTGTTATCGCTCTCACTCTCTCATACTGGTCACTGGAAGTTCGACATGGTACCTCATGGCAAAGAACTCTCTGAGGATCTGAAAAAAAGAATTGTTGCTCTACATAAAGATGGCCTAGGCTATAAGAAGATTGCCAAGACTCTGAAATTGAGCTGCAGCATGGTGGGCAAGACTATATAGCGGTTTAACAGGACAGGTTCCACTCAGAACAGGCCTCACCATGGTCGACCAAAGAAGTTGAGTACACGTGCTCAGTGTCATATCCAGAGGTTGTCTTTAGGAAATAGACATATGAGTGCTGCCAGCATTGCTGCAGAGGTTGAAGGGGTGGGGGCTTAGACTGTCAGTGTTCAGACCATACGCCGCACACTGCATCAAATTGGTCTTCATGGCTGTTGTCCCAGAAGGAAGCCTCTTTTAAAGATGATGCACAAGAAAGCCCGCAAACAGTTTGCTGAAGACAAGCAGACTAAGGACATGGATTACTGGAACCATGTCCTGTGGTCTGATGAGACCAAGATAAACTTATTTGGTTCAGATGGTGTCAAGCGTGTGTGGCGGCAACCAGGTGAGGAGTACAAAGATGCGTGCCTTGCCTACAGTCAAGCATGGTGGTGGGAATGTCATGGTCTGGGGCTGCATGAGTGCTGCCGACACTGGGGAGCTACAGTTCATTGAGGGAACCATGAATGCCAACATGTACTGTGACATACTAAAGCAGAGCATGATCCCCTCCCTTTCAGAGACTGGGCAACAAGGAAGTATTCTAACATAACGACCCCAAACACACCTCCAAGATGACCATTGCCTTGCTAAAGAAGCTGAGGGTAAAGGTGATGGACTGACCAAGCATGTCTCCAGACCTAAACCCAATTGAGCATCTGTGGGGCATCCTCAAATGGAAGGTGGAGGAGTGCAAGGTCTTTAACATCCACCAGCTCTGTGATGTCATCATGGAGGAGTGGCAGAGAACTCCAGTGGCAACCTGTGATGCTCTGGTGAACTCCATGCCCAAGAGGGTTAAGGCAGTGCTGGAAAATAATGGTGGCCACACAAAATATTGACAGTGAGATACTGTACAATACATATATATCCCCTTCCCGCCGAGCATACGCAGATATGCGTACTCGGCTTTCGGGGGTTATACCGGGATGCAGGCATCATCCCGGTACTGTTTTTTAGAGCCCCCATCCCTCAATAAAAAGTACCTGTCACAAGGAATTTTTACATTCCTTGTGACAGCAATAAAAGTGATCAATTTTTTTTTTTAAACACAATTTATTAATATAAAAATAAATAAAATAAATAAGAAAAAAATAATTTTTTTAAAGCGCCCCCGTCCCCGCGAGCTCGCGCAGCAAAGAAAATGCATACGGAAGTCACGCCCGCATATGTAAACGGTGTTCAAATCACACGTGTGAGGTATCGCCGCGATCGTCAGAGTGAGAGCAATAATTATAGCACTAGACCTCCTCTAACTCTAACCTGGTAACCGTAATAAAAAAAATAAAAGCGTCGCCTATGGAGATTTCTAGGTACCGTAATTTGTCACCATTCCACGAGTGCGTGCAATTATAAAGCGTGACATGTTTGGTATGTATTTACTCGGCATAATATCATCTTTCACATTATACAAAAAATTGGGGTAACTTTACTGTTTGTTTTTTTTAATTCATGAAAGTGTTTCCTATTTCCCAAAAAGTTGCACAAATACCGTGTGATATAAAATATTGCAACAATCGCCATTTTATTCTCTAGATTCTCTGCTAAATATATATATATATATATATATATATATATATATATATATATATATATATATATATAATGTTTGTAAGTAATTTTCTAGCAAAAAATACGGATTTTAACTTGTAAACACCAAATTTCAAAAAATAGGCTTAGTCATGAAAGGGAATATATATATATCTATCTATATATCTAGATATATATATATATATATATATATATATATATATATATATATATAGAGAGAGAGAGAGAGAGAGAGAGAGAGAGAGAGAGAGAGAGAGAGAGAGAGAGAGAGAGAGAGAGAGAGAGAGAGAGAGAGAGAGAGAGAGAGAGAGAGAGAGAGAGAGAGAGAGAGAGAGAGAGAGAGAGAGAGAGAGAGAGAGAGAGAGAGAGAGAGAGAGAGAGAGAGAGAGAGAGAGAGAGAGGGAGAGAGAGAGAGAGGGATCTCTCTCTCTCTATATATATCTATATATTTTTTTTTTCTTAAATTTATCTTTGGCTGTTCAGTAGTAATGTATTATACAAGACTGATGCTTTATGAATGTACAATGAATGTATGAATGTAAATTATAGAAATTACATGTTTATTAGATGTCCATCTATACAGCATCAAAGTATTTACCTACCTCGCTTGAAAAATAAAATTAAATATTCACAACATATTTGTGTATCCAGTACATACATTTATAATTTACCTGGTCTATACTTTAACTCCAAGGCTTCTAAAGAAATACACAGCACTGCTGGCATAAGCCGATAAGCAAGAAGCAGTTCACCGATGTCAGTGAATTATATAAAACAGTTAAAAAATACATACCAACAGGCATAGAGGAATGTTCTTTGAAGCTGTCCAATGAATCTTTTAATCTTTCAATATCCTGTAGGAGAAGCAGACTCTTGAGCTGATGTAAGAGGCACAGTTCAGAGAAAGGAACTGCACCATTCTTGATTTGATTTATTATTTCCAGCACCAGTTCAGTGGACAGAGCAGAATCTGCACATGGTGATTTGCCTAATGGAATGAAGGTTACATATTCTAATGAACATTAAATCATGCTTGTGTACAACATACAGTACATACATTAGGTGTGTATAAGAATATGACTTAAAGTGGATGTAAACCAGATTCATGAAATTTGAGCTGGGCACATATATCTGCAGTGTCTTCTTATCTCTCTCCAAAGCCCCGAGTCCTGTGGCTTTCTCCTGCTCCAGTCTTCTGTTATTAGAGTGATAACTTCTGACAAGTTCTGACACATGTGATAAAACCAGCCTGAAATGTGTCAGGGCAGGTGCTATAAATAGATTAGCAGACAGCTGATCAATTCACAGCACAGCTCTGCAAGACTCTGCCTATGTGGAGGGGAGGTGTGCTTTTCCTCCAATCAGCTGTCTCACAGTTTATGGCAAGACTCCCCTCCCCCTGCTGGAACAGGAAGAAAAAATTCTAACATGCACTTTCTAAACAGTATATAAAGATGAAGACAGCAGATATACATGTAAAACTTATGTAGGGAGATTTGTTTCATCTCTGTGTATCATCTGAGGCTGTTCACTTCACTTGGTATATGTGAGCGTTTACATCCACTTTAAAAGAAAATTCTGGCATAATAGACATTTTAAAGGCTGCTATTGTTGACCTAATTTTGAAAATACTTATTGCTGGGCTGTCATGCAGGCCACCTGCCTTAAAAATGTTGGCTTGCCAACAATGAAAATACAGTGTATGTTAAACCTGGAGTTCTGATGTCACTTACTTCATGCTTGTCCTAAGACATTAATTCACTCTATTAAAACAAAAAGGACCTGTTACCAGGAAGCTAGAATTTTTAGGACAAGTAGTGGGGATTTTTTTTACCATAATGCAGAGAATGCATTAGGTTAAAAAAAATTTGACTTTAGAACCCCTTTAAAGCAGTATTAAAGTCCATTTTGGGAATTTTTACCTACAGGCAAGCCTATAATAAGGCCTACCTGTAGGTAAAATTAATATTTCCTAAACAGACACTGTTTAGGAGATATTCACACTGGATGCAGCTGGCGACATCCCCGGCGATCTAAAGGTTCCAGCATACCGTACCGGACCTTCAGAGCACCGTGCCAGAACCAAGGCCTCCCACCCGTATGCCCGGGAGTGACATCATTAGGGCTCTGGTCACTCATACAGCTGGAGTCCGTGAACCCAGAAGGAAGATGGAAGCCCTGTCAGCAGTGACAGCGAGCCGCTGAAGGGCCTCGTTCTAAGATAAGCATTTCATTGTATGTTAGTATGTGATGCATACTAGCACATTATGCAATTGTCTTACAGGGGGAAGTTTTTTTTTTTTTTTTTTACTGCAGCAGTTTACAACGGATTTAACTCTAAATAAGGTCATCTCATAATTACAGCTATTCTGTATCAAACAACACAGTGTTGTAGCTAGTGATGAATGAGTTGATCAAACAATGAAACAAAAAAAAAAGTCCTTTTTAATTTGTTCTTAGTGGACTGGATTGGAGGTAGGCGGGTGTAAAACAGACACAAGTCTGTTTACACCCACTGGTGCATAGGGATACATGGACCATCCAATCAGGTCCAACTGCAAAACATTAGGCAATAATCATCTCAGGTTTAAATAAAGCTGTAGTACATTTCATTATTTTAAACATCTCAGAAAAGTATACAGAAACAAAATATGTAACATACATTCAGTAAAGTAGATCTCTTGAGTTGCTTGCAGGAAATCCAACAAGTCCTCTGTTTTCTTCAGCTCTTCCTCACTTTGTGAAATGGACTGCTCCACTGCGTCCACCATCCCTGTCTCAGGCTGATTTTTTAACTCTACGGTCTTCATCTTTGGCCAAAGTCCAGCTGCTTTCAACCTTTCTTTCTGCCTCTTTCTTTGCAGTTTCCTCTTTTTATTTTTATTGATGAACAAGCTTTCAGATTTCAGAGTTTGATCCTCTGTGGGTTTCTGGTGGTTTCTGCTGTCAGGGGCAGAATGGGATGCAGCATTTTCTTTCTTCCGCTGCCTGCGTCTTTTTCGCCTCTTCACTGGCTGGTTCTCTGAAAATCAATTCAGTTATGACATTTATATTATTTAGATAATCTAGTCTGGAATATATTTTACTTATGGTAATTAAAGTAATGATGCTATGACAAAAAACAAATCCTCTGGCAATTAACGCGACTCTGTTGCTGAGTTACAAGCACTGTAAAAAAGAAGCACTACCTGCAAAATCAGAGGGTTTATACTCACTTGTCCCACCACTCTTTCCTATAATCTTCCACATCTGATGTACTTTCATACATATTTGAAACATAATCCCCTGCGGCATTCTGTGATTTCCCCCTCTGGCTCCTATATACTAGGCATAGGTGTGCACAGCCTATTGGATTAGGGTGTGCACCCCAAAGATCAAACACATGTATGTGTGTCTCTATATCTATCTATATATAAAACTCCGGCACATTGATCTCCCTGCCGTCACAGTGAAAGAGAAGTGTATAAGCACTTCTTTCTCTTATGGCATAGCCAATAAGAGGGAGATCTTTCCCATTTCCCTGCCTGCACACTGAGTGAATATGATAATGCTAATGCGCACAAGGTGATTAGGGTGTGCCCAAGCACACCAGGCACCCTGTGCGCACACCTATGATAGTAGGACACAGTAAGGATATAAAAAAGAGATGGAACCACATATTGTGGACATATGACATCTTGAAAAGTGGGAGGGAACGAGGGAAAAGAACAGCACAGATGAGTATGAATCCTCTTATTTCACATTGACTCATGGCAGCCAAGTCTTATACAGCATCATTAATAATTACCCATTTTGACACTGGGTTAGGTCGCATAAGAGTTTGGTGTCACTGGTCACAATGTTGCACGGACAATATAGCTGACCCTGTCAGATTTACCTTCCCTGCACCGTCTTCTCATTGTGCTGCTACTGACACAGTTACAGTACTGTTACATTAACTTCCAACCTTCACTGCTACTATTAAAAGTATAAGTAAATAAGTATAGTAAAGGTGATGTTCTATGGGTAATTGAGTCACTGGTAAGACATCATCAGTAAAAATAATTATTTAGGGAAGGGAATTACTGATCCTAAAGGAATCGCTCCCTCACTGGCCCTTAATGCTGTAGGATCTCAATCGATGGCAAGAGAGTAAAGCTAGCCGATTCAGGCATTGAGGTATGTTAGTAATTCTGTGACAAATTGCTTTTCTAACATGGCCTGTATGAGTTAGATATGAAACTTTAAAAACAAAAAAAGTAATGGTAGTAAATGATGTTGTCATGAATCCTACAGCGTTTGTAATAATGCAAATGTTACAGCCTTTTAACAAGGGTCAACTCCAGAGACACATATCTACCTTGCAATTTTATAACATATCTTTCTGTTCCACAGTTAGAGAGCCATGTGTGGCTAAATTGCCTGTAAATAAAACATTTGAAGAAAATGTATTTTCTTGCTGTTTAAAACTAGAAAATAAACACATGTGATTTTTTTTACTGGGTATCTGGAGTGAAATATAAGCTTGTCAATAGGTGAGGTTATATTTGAAGAACATAACATACAGGGTCAACCATTTCTTCTATTGGTAGTTCCAGCTACTGTTTGTTTTAGAAACAGACCTATATATCCAAAGTACTTTTGCACTTCTACTTCATTAAATGAAGCAGAAGGTTACCATGTGCAGCACAAAAAGGTTAATTGAAGCAACACACAAATGTATTTCTGAGAAGCAGGCAGAAGGAAAGAGCACAGTACAGCGTCTTGGCCAATAAAAAGACATTACAAAATGCTAAAAGTAATCTTTTCATGACATAAATACAAAGGCTACCACTACTGCTGACCTTCTTAAAATGCTAGTTGCTTGACTGACCCCACTGACTTCATTATTTCTGAATCATGGACATGGAAAAAGTATGCAGACTAAAAAAAAAAAGTCTTTATTTTTATACTTGTTCCAGGTCAGTGACTCTGAGTATTGAAGCTACAGGGCCAGCATGACAGCCAGATAAAATAACTGGCTGAATTTTCAGAAGGGGTACTCAGTATTCACAGCGTTTGAAGTGACACTAAATGATATCCTTATTCTCCAAAAATAATCAATACACGTCCAAAGACTAAAGCGAAGCATCATTCAAAAAGTGAAGGCCCGTTGGTACAACCCCTTCCCTCATCCTGTAGCTGAGTTACAGGTTTTTAAGTGCGAGGGGGGAGCAAGCATCAGTACCCACCCCCACAATCGTCAACTAGACGAGGATGAAGTCTCTTGCCCTGCCCCTACCTGCGGCCTCCTGAGAAGCATCACATGTCCCAGGAGGCTGCAGGACCATTCACAAAGAACAGAGCTCATGCAGGTTCATTGGGGTGCCAGCTGTGGTTCCTCAGGAACCTACAGCCAGCTCTCAAAATCAAGATTGCAGTGCCGGGGACCCACAGCAGTAAACAGAAATTGAAGTTCCTCTTTAATGGCCCTGTCATTTTTCCATGGAGAACGAATATAGCCACCCTCTAATGCCCCGTACACACGGTCGGACATTGATCGGACATTCCGACAACAAAATCCATGAATTTTTTCCGATGGATGTTGGCTCAAACTTGTCTTGCATACACACAGTCACACAAAGTTGTCGGAAAATCCGATCGTTCTGAACGCGGTGACGTAAAACACGTATATCGGGACTATAAACGGGGAAGTAGCCAATAGCTTTTGTCTCTTAATTTATTCTGAGCATGCGTGGCACTTTGTGCGTCGAATTTGTGTACACACGATCGGAATTTCCGACAATGGATTTTGTTGTCGGAAAATTTTATAGAGGGCTCTCAAACTTTGTGTGTCAGAAATTCCGATGGAAAATGTGTGATGGAGCCTACACACGGTCGGAATTTCCGACAACAAGGTCCTATCACACATTTTCTGTCGGAAATTCGGACCGTGTGTACGGGGCATAACTGGAAGTCTGAGCACAGCAGCAAAAACAACTTACAGAGTATTACATTTTAGAAGCAGGACTTGTTTAATTAAAACTGAAACAACCAAGCTGGTAGGTTCATTGCCTTACATTTGGCATATCTTTTTCAATGAAAAACATACTCTTGCCAGGAATTATCTTCTGGAAAGGTAACCCAATATACTAGCATGTTCTCAGAGGCTGATAGGACAAATATTAATGTCAGGTTTAATGAAACTTTACAGTTACACTTTATCCTAATTACTTATGAGACTATATCATACAATACACTACAATCTGAAATAGACACAGAATATAGATAACAGGATAGGATGGATTATACTCGAACATTGACTAATATGAATTGTCCAAATACTTTACCAAAACTTGATTTAAAGTACTGCAAAATACAAAATCTATAGCAGAACTTCACAAGTTACACTGTCAAAAACAAACAAAAAAAACCATAAAGACATCCAAACTATATATATCATATCATGCAAAATAGGTGACATTTTAATCAGTGCAGCCCCAGAAGGATTTTCCCCCTTAATGACCAGGCCATTTTTTGCGATACGGCACTGCGCCGTTTTAACTGACAATTGCACGGTCGTGCGACCCTGTACCCAAACAAAATTCCTTTTTTTACCCACAAATAGAGCTTTCTTTTGGTGGTATTTGATCACCTCTGCGGTTTTTATTTTTTGTGCTATAAACAAAAAAAGACAAACAATTTTGAAAAAAAAAAACATTTTTTTTTTTACTTTCTGCTATAATACATATCCAAAAAAAAAAAAAAAAAATATATATATATATATATATATATATATATATATATATATATATAAAACACATTTTTTCATCAGTTTAGGCCGATCTATATTCTTCTACATATTTTTGGTAAAAAAAAAAAATAAATTATGATGATATTGATTGGTTTGAGCAAAAATTATTGAGTCTACAAACTACAGAATAGAGATTTAGGGACTTTTATATATTTTGTTATTGTTCTTACTGGTAATGGTGACGATCTGCGATTTTTAGCAGGACTGCGACATTGCGGCAGACAAATCTGACCACAAATGACACTTGTTGGGGACCAGTGACATTATTACATTGATCAGTGCTATAAAAATGCAGTGATCAATGTAAAAATGACACTGGCAGGGAAGGGGTTAACACAAAGGGGCAATTAAGGGTTTAAGTGTGTTCCCTGGGTGTAGGGGGGATGGGCTCACTGGGACGTGACAGAGATCCCTGTTCCTGATCACTGGGAACAGAAGATCTCTGATGTGTTATTAGGCAGAATGGGGAATCGCCTTGTTTACAGGCAGTTCCCTCTTCTGCCTCTGTACACAGCGATCGCGGGTTACCGGCGGACATAGAGTTTGCGCGCGCCTGCTATCCTCCTTGCACAGACCGACGTACACCTACGGCGGTTTGCGCAGGAGAGCCAACCTGCCACAGTAAAAGGACGGCGGCTGGTCGGCAAGAGGTTAATGCTGAAGTTTAGCTAAAATGATTTTTAGCCCTAGAGTTTTAGTGATCTAACTTACCTATAAAAGTATGTCCCACATTGTGCAGGCTGCTGGCTCACAAACAAAGCTTCAATGCAGGGATGCCGGTACTCTTTCTGGCTGTGAACTCTTGGCACTGCGATAGATAATCACTTTGGCTCTCCTGGATGAACTCAACAGAAGAAGCTACCAATGGGGACCCGATTCATCCTTTCTCCTCCTCCATTGAGAAAAGTTCTTTCACTGCTTTTACTGTAAGTAACACGATCTTTCCCTTTCAGAGATCATACTACATGCAGTAAAAGCAATAAAAGAACTTCTCAGTGGAGAAGGGGAAGGGGACGGGTTGGGTCCCCGTCAGCAGCTTTCTGTGTAGAACTCAGCCCAGAGACCCCAAACTATTACCCATTGCAGTGCTGGAAATTTAGAGCCAGGAAGTGGACCGGTATTTCTGCAGTGAAGACTCCAGGATTCAGTTTCCAGTTCAACTCTGGATATTCTTCATTACAATTAAGTAATGTCACTGTAGCTGTAGGGATAAAATTGTTTTAGTATTTAGTCATTTTTAATATTTAAATGTTATATTTTTATCATTTGAATACAATTTAGTTTAATGTTTAATGATTTTTTTTAATTGTACAGTATAGTTTGTATGTTCATCTTTTGACAGGACTTGCAATAGGTTTTGTATTATAGTGTATGTTTGTCTATTTAAAGGATAAGTTCACCTTTTCAGGCAGAATTTCACTTTTCATAATAACTAGAAGCGTTTCCAATGCCATTCCTGGCCCAGCCATCCCAATGTGCTTTTCTCTCACTTAAATCATCCTCAGGAGGTTTAGAATCTTGTCAGTTTTTTTGTATCTTTGAATGGATTTTCAGATTCCATCACTTCCTGTAGCTTGTATCAGAATTCACTTCTTGTTAGGTCATCTCCCAGAAGCCTTCACTTTCTTGTTGCATCACAGAAGAGGGTGTGATAGGGCGTGTTCACCACTCTGGACCACACCTCCCTCATTACAATACCCACCTTCGACCCACTTCCTATACAATCTGATTGTACAATCTCCTTTAGATCTCCCATAAGCTATGTAGTACAAGGGCCTGTCTGATTGGATACAATTTGAATGGATTGTTCAGGTGTGTCTTTCTATTCCATAAGTCTGGTAAATCTAAAGAAAATTGTACAGAGATTGTACAATCAGATTGCATAGTGTATGGCCATCTTTATACAAGTACATAGGAGGGAGTGGATGGGGACAATCAGTTGTCAGGCCTTGTTCACATCTCCACATAGCGTAGCCTCACATTCCCACATGCATTTGTTTTGAAGCATTCTTACTCGTCACGCATAGGGCAGTCCATTCACTTGAATGGGCTGCCCTACTTGCAACAATCACCCCAGAGATGCTCCAGAACTTATTTTGAAGCGACGCGTAGTGTGTTACCACAGTTTTCGGTGCATTTGCCACACTTGGGGGGGCCCTTTAACATGTAATGACTACACAAACACAATGCAAATTTGCAACATTTCTGAAACGCTTGGCAAAGCGCACATTTTCTGTGTAGTTTGCCATGCATTTGGAAACACACTGATGTGAATGGAGCCGCATTGTTCTTGTAAACGCACCAATTTCAGACCCCATTCCCACCTAGAGTAGTGGAAACGCATGTTTTTTTGGCTCGTTTTCCCAGTGACACACATAGGGCAGCCTGTTGATTTCAATGGGCTGCGCTACACCTGGCAAAGTAGCTCATGGGACATTTTTGTACTCTTTTATTGCATTTGTCAACTGTTTATTCATGTGGCAAAAAGTGTGTTTGCTTCCGTGTTTGGTGTGCCATTAACAATTGACACTGAAAGCGCAACTAGTTAATTTTAGGTGTATAAATGTGGCCATAAACTATACAATCTGATTGTACTATCTCTGTACAATCTCCTTTAGATTTACCAAAACGATATAATAGAAGGACACACATCTATCCAAATATTCTGTACCCAATCAGGCAGGCGCTTGCACTACTTTAGGGGTGTCCCGTGGGCTGCACGTTTTCCCAGGGAGCTTAGCATGCACCCTGAGCCCGTCTGAAGAGACGCTTGGGAAGCCAGGCAATGGGTGAAGGTGTGCTAATGAGGTCAGCTGGTAAACGAAGAAAATTAGGTCATACATCCCAGGAGTCTTCAGGAGGGGAGGAAAGGAGGAGGGGTTTTCTCAGCTAAGAACAAACTCTCCCGCATGCATGCTTGTGCTAAGGGCAGATGGATTCCAGGAAGTAAATGCTACATGAATCATTTTCACTTACACAAGAAGTGAAGTGCCAGAAATGCTAGGGAGTGTTTTTCAAAGTGATTTTTCAACAAAATAAAGCATGGAGACATAGATGGATGGGGGAGTTTGCTTTGAATATTAAAAATGAATTAAATAGTGTTTTTGGTTTTGTGGTGCTTGAGCACTAGTATGTTTTGGAAAGTAAATGTGCAAATCTCATCCTGTTATCGATCTAAAAATCTGCTTCAGATTTCAGTGCATTGTATATTATAGTCTTAAATAGTTATCATAAAGTTTGGCTGCCATTTCGTTAAGCCTGACACTGGTAGTCATCCCAACAGCCACTGAGAAAATGCTACTATAATGGGTTACCTTACCAGAAGATAATTCCTGTTTGCAGTAATATGGCCCACAGTCTTCTGGCTCTGAGAAAATCCTGCTGTGTTCTGAAAAAATGTTTTTTTTTATAGCAAAGATGGATGCAGACACTAGGCTAACCCATACTGCTGGAAACAGGATTTAAGCCTCGTACACACGATTGGATTTTCCGCAAAGCGTCAGACTTTTGTCTGAAGGGCGTGTGCCTGGATTTTGTCTTGCATACAAAAATGGTACACAGTTATTAGCCAGCAAACACAAACGTAGTGACGTACTACGAGCCGATAAAGAGGAAGTTCAATTGTCAGGCGCCACCCTTTGGACTCCTTCGCTAATTTCGTGTTAGTATAAGTTTGGTGAGTGTTGATTCGCACTTTTCATTTTGCGCTTTTCAGTTAGTTTCTGAACGGCTGTTCATCAACCAGCCATGTTGCGGAATTGGAGGCGATAACGTGTTATTTATTATTGGCCTTGGAGTTATTACATTGACCCAAGTCCAGTCCAGGAACAGGAGGAGGAGGATTTCCTGGACCAAAAATTGGTTGCTTTATTAAATCGTGACCAATTATGTCATATGCCTTTGCTGCGGGAGCTCCAGGAGAATAATCCGGATGATTTTAGGAATTATCTCCGGATGACGGACCCCTGCTTTTACCAACTCTTGGCATTGTTGACCCCTATATCAGTGAAGGCGAACCTTGGCACCCCAGATGTTTTGGAACTACTTTTCCCATGGTGCTCATACACTCTGCAGTGTAGTTGAGCATCATAGCAAATGTAGTTCCAAAACATCTGGGGTGCCAAGGTTTGCCATCACTGCCGTATATTAAGAAGCAGGACACATTTATTTTTGGGTTGAATAATGATTTGATTTGTTATATTTGCTATATTTTTGGATGCATAGAATGCACTTTTTGGTTAAGTTCTATTGGCAGATAGCATGTCTAATTGTATTTGTTTTCTTTATTTAATGCACAATAAAACAATTGTGGAGAATAATACTTGGTTATATGTTTTACTTCAAATGACAGTTTGGGAGTAGGCAGTTACATTTTAAAAAATACAATGTAAAATTGACAAGGGACACCAACATAGTTGTATTAGTCAGAGGCTCTTTACCAAGATCGGTGATGCGGTGTGTCAGAATGATACGCCACACCAATCGCCGCGCGCCCCCTAGGGCACGCGATCACAGCTTATCCTGCTGGACGTCATATGACGCCCAGTCAGGATAACGGAACCACCGCCCGGCCGTCATTTTGCTATAGACCGGCAAGTGGTTAAACAGAGCAGCCCAGATCCTCTTCTTTTTGGGTCCCATGCCAGTGCTCCTGGCTCCTCCCACCTGCTTCAAATAGCAAGCCTTTTGCTATTGGGGCACTTGAACAGGCTCGCTCCCGAGCCACGCTGTGTGTGACCATTCACACACTAGCTCGGCCCTGCCCCCCCACTCTCTTCTCATAGGCTCACTGGTTGTGATTGACACCAGCGTGAGCCAACGAGGAGAGATAGACCCGGGAGAGCCGCTGTTCTCATGAACATTGCTGGATGGGGCTCAGGTAAGTATGAATGTATTAAGGTAAAAATATTTGAACCTTTAGAACCACTTTAGGCTGAATTAACCTATAATTTGCTTTTGCATTCCCATTGACTCGTATGGGGAAAAAGGCAATTCTGTAATAAAAAAAAAGCCTGTCAACATAGGCCCTAAAGTTAGCAAGTAATGTGCGCCTGAAGAATATGCCATGCCTATAACCAGGCTTGCACTATAGCAGGGGTCAGCAACTTGTAGATCAGGGACAGGTGACTGGTAGATCAGGGTCTGGGCTTGCTGACCCGCCATTCCAGAGCATTAAATTGAGTGCAATGCAAAGGGATTACTTGTAAAGTTGGAGCTGTAGTAGGGAGCAAAAGCCGCATAAACCGATGCCTCCTCTGTAGTGCTGGCTCCTATCCCAGCTAGTGGTCTCCAGTGTGGTGCCAGCAGCAAGAAAGAAGAGATCATCAGGTCAGTGTGAAGCAATACACTGGGCATAATAATATATGGCTGCTTTCACATTGATGCACTGCAGTTTACCCACACCAAGGGTGAAGTGCATTGTACCTGCAGCTTTCCTGCAGGTTTGCTGCTCTTAGCCATAGACTTTTATTATATCCTATTGCTTTACTACCACCAACTTTTTACGCGTGAACGAGTCCTAAGGGTGCTGCTGCCGTATGCATCTAAGGGCTCATTCACAAGTGCAGCAGACACTGCAGCTCCTCTGAAAAGCCGAGTGTGTGTTGACAGGTGGTGAGGAGGTGATATGTTGCCTCCTTACCACCTGATTTAAAACCACGATTGCCAAGCAATGGACGTGCTTGCGACACAGTAATACGGCAATTAAATCAGGTCTGAGAAGGTGACACCGTGCCGATGATCTTTGACTTCTCCCGTGTTGTTCAGGTAGATCTCCACATCTTTAAGGTTGCCTACCCCTGCAGTATTTAGAACAAACCAATACCCTCAAGATCAACCAATTATTATGAATTAAATTATGTGAGTATTTTATAGAATAAGTAGCTTCAAGTGTCCTTTTTGAAGTAATGTTATTAGGTATTGTAGGAAATCCCTAATCTCAGTTTTATGGCTATTTTCACCATTACAAAAAATATTTATTGGCACACAGCTGTTTGCATACACTAAAATGAAATTATGAATAAAAATGGTTATGCAGGTCAGCTCCCCAGCTCATCTCATTGGAATGAACACTCTGTGTTCTATTAAAGCTGGAAGACACATTTCAGCATGAAAACAAAATAAAGCTGTGATCAAAGCAATGAGTGTCTGAACTAAATGCAGTATGTATGCGCACAACTTTTTTTTTTTTAGGGCATTTGCATATACACACACACAACACAAGTATGTACTGAGCAGAAGGAAAATGAAGAGAAGATTGGTACGGAAGAAATTTTATTCTTCACAGGCATTTAAACAGGACTAATTTGAACCACAGAGAATTCAGTCGGAAATATCTTTAAAAGCACATGCTAAATATCATTGAAAAATTGGAAAGCAGGACACGCTTCAGCAGTCTCACATTATCTAAGTTTTCCAGGCTCTTTTTTCTTGAAGTGCTTCATCACACACCAATAATTACAAAAAGCAAATATAAATTGGGCCAGTTTTATGTTATTCTGCTGGCCAAGCTCCGTGACACACATCTATTTTTAAAAATATTATATTAATTCTCCAAAAGAAAACAAGCACTTTCCTCAGTCAACATTTAAGACTGAGGAAAAAAGTCATTTAAAACTACTCGTGGCTATTAATGAATTGACGATCAGACAATACACATAAGAGTTCATTGATAATAATGGCATGGGATTTCCCCACAAGGGAACCCCGAACCAAAATAAAAAAAAAAAATGCGTGGGGGTCCCCCTAAATTCCATACCAGGCCCTTCAGGCCTGGTATGGATTTTAAGGGGAACCCCGTGCCAAATTTTTTAAAAAAATGGCGTGGGGGTCCCCCTAAATTCCATACCAGACCCTTCAGGTCTGGAATGGATTTTAAGGGGAACCCCGTGCCAAATTTTTTTAAAAAAATGGCGTGGGGCCCCCCAAAAATTCATACCAGACCCTTATCCGAGCACGCAACCTGGCAGGCTGCAGGAAAAGAAGGGGGGAAGACAGAGCGCCCCCCCCTCCTGAACCGTACCAGGCCACATGCCCTCAACATTGGGAGGGTGCTTTGAGGTAGCCCCCCAAAGCACCTTGTCCCCATGTTGATGGGGAGAAGGGCCTCATCCCCACAACCCTTGCCCGGTGGTTGTGGGGGTCTGCGGGCAGAGGTCTTATCGGAATCTGGAAGCCTCCTTTAACAAGGGGACCCCCAGATCCCGCCTCCCCCTGTGTGAATTGGTAATGGGGTACAAATGTACCCCTACCATTTCACAAAAAAAGTGTCATAAGGGTTGAAAAACACAAGAGACGGTTTTTGACAGGGTCCTTTATTAATTCCTTCTTCTTTCATCTTCTTTCTTCTGGTCTTCCTTCTTTGTTCTTCTTCTTCCTCCGCATCTTCCTCCAGGCTTCTTCTCTGCTCCGTCTGCACGATCCGCCTCAGTGGGAGTCTTCCGCCGTGTGACACTTCGGTTCTTCGGACATCTCTTATATAACGGAGGGCGGGGCCACCTGGTGACCCTGCCCTCCTCTGACACACAGGGAACTTCCCTGTGGCTTTCCACGTGTCGTCAGAGGGGGGCGGGGTCACCCGTTTACGTACCCAGGCTCAGCACTGGCATGCAATTCCAAGCTGCTGCAAACAGAATATTGGCATGCATTAAAAAAGGGGACTAACTCCAGAGATAAAATTATAATTCTCCCACTCTACAAGACTCTGGTCCGGCCACACCTAGAGTATGCTGTCCAGTTCTGGGCACCAGTCCTCAGGAAGGATGTACTGGAAATGGAGTGAGTACAAAGAAGGGCAACAGAGCTAATAAACAGTCTGAAGGAAATTAGTTATGTGGAAAGGTTGCGAGCACTGAACTTATTCTCTCTGGAGAAGAGATGCTTGAGAAGGTATATGATTTCAATTTACAAATACCATACTGGGGACCCCACAATAGGGATAAAACTTTTTTTGCGGAAGGGAGTTTAACAAGACACGTGGCCACTCATTAAATTTAGAAGAAAAGAGGTTTAACCTTAAACTACATGTGGAATTCCCTTCCACAGGCGGTGGTCTCCACGGGGAGCATCAATAGTTTCAAAAAACTATTGGATAAGCACCTGATTGACCACAAAATACAGGGATATACAACATTACAATTTAATACTGACATATAATCACACACATAGGTTGGACTTGATGGACTTGTGTCTTTTTTCAACCTCACCTACTATGTAACTATGTAAGGCTATAGGAAACTTTTTTTATTTGCATGGCTAAACTTTAGCTTGAGTCCGGGTTCACACTATAACGTGCTGCGGATCGCACAACAGCGCTGTGCGTCCCTGTTCCCCGTGTCAGGGACGAATCAGGGCCGATTCTATGCCTGAATTCGGCCCTGAAACAGAGCCAAAGACGCACAGCGTTTTTGTGTAGTGCGCTCCGCAGCCGCCCCGGAGATATGTGAACTGGCTCCATAGGGAGCCAGTCACATTCTCCTACTATGCGAATTAGACGCGGGGAAACGCACATCTAATTCGCATAGGTGTGAACCCGGGCTTAATCATTCATTAAGGGACACAGGGTAGAAGTAATTCTGAGAAGTAAGGGAGCTCAAAAGTAATCCAATGGTTTGAAAAGCTTGCTGATACTGACTGGTAAGTCTGAGTTAGTGTTCTCTTAGTAGGTCATCCAGACATCCCACTATGGGGATGTCCTGAGAGTCTAGCCCTTTGAAGAAAACTTTAGCCACAGTGGACAGACCATAAGAAAGGAATTGAAATGGCAGTGTTATGTGCCCAAAGCAAAAATGCAGGTAGGGTTGATGCACTGCAGAGATGGGGACATGAAAGTAGGGACTCTTGATGTCCACAGTGGCCAGAAAGTCACTTAGGAGGGAAGCAATATCTTACCTGGTATATTCCATGCAGAATGTTTGCATTCAAATAAACACTTTAAATGCTTTTAGGTCCAGAATGACGCATTTGCCCCTATGGCTAATAGGTTTTAATAGAAACTTAGAAATCTTTTTCTGCTGGAACAGTGGCAATGACTCCCTGAGAGAGGAGTTGGGCCAGAGCAGCGGGAAGATCTGCTTGTCATTATGGTGATGGTGGCAGGTTTGAAAACATGAGGTGGGGCAGAGGCAGAGATCGAATCTCTAGCCTGAAGACCCAGGGAACCACAGCCTGTACCAAGATGTTTTGTGGTCCAGGAAAGCACAAATGCTATCCGATGTCCCCCCACTTTCATTGTGATGAGAACTTGGGTGTCCAAAGTTTGTAATGGAACTTATTCCAGAACCTGGCCTCATATAGGTCTGGGAGAAATGAAGGTAACTCTTTTGCTGGAGCAGGGGGTGCATTTCCCTCCAGTGAGATAATTGATAAAAATGTTAAGGGAGGACCCAAAGAGGAGTTTTCACATCTTTTAGCACCGCTGTTTGGCAGACAAAGATTTAAGCCAAAGAATTCTCCACATACACATGGACAGAAGACTCACCGTGCTAAAACTGGTTGAAGTTGTGAGTGTACTAAGAAGGTTTTGACAGTTTGGGGACTTTTCAGAAACCAAATGCAGTTTTGCTCTTATTGCCCTACACATTAGGGCAATAAGAATATATATTGTTTCTTTAAGCCCAGGAGTAATGTCAGCAGACTGAGCCTTCTCAAGCACACACTTGTACAAAAAAAAAAAAAAGGAGATTACACTCCTTATCACCCCCAGCTGAAAGTACAAACACAGCTGCAGGAATAGAGTCAGACTATGGAAGAGAAGGTAAAGCCATACACTTATGTCCCCTGCTTTCTAGGTCAGCTATCATGGCTGTGACACTGGCCATAAAAAAAATTAAAAGGTGTAGAAATTTGTCAGAAATCACTCTCTGGATAACACAGAAGAGAGGAGATGTGCTTGATGGGAGCAAAGGAAAACACCAAAGAGCCTGTGAACTCAAGCAGGGGACCAACTGTCCAGACAGTCAGTATCAGCTCTGCAGGACAGGACACTGAAAGGAGCTGTTAGTGATGAGTAAACTGGGAGGGCCAGTAGAACCACTACCCCTGTACCCAGGGCTGCTGTTAACAATCATGAGGAACCATACAGCCTACCTGACAGGGCATCCCCCCCCCCCACAGCACGTAGGTGATGGTGTACAGCACCAAACATAGACAGTCAGTATTTGGGCCACTTCCTGCATACCTGTCAAATTAGAGCCTGTGGCTGTGTCTGTATAGCCACTGCGTCCCCATAGAGTAACAGGGGGCTCTAGCTGCATGAACAAACTACTCATTCACACAGGGCCAGAGTACCAAGAGATTGAGGGCAGATTCCTCAATCCTTTTTTCTGCAGCCTCAGCTGCACTGCAGAATGAATGAATAGGAAAAGTTCTGTACAGAAGCTCCTTGTTCATTCACAAACTGAAGCATAGTAAATATTTACTATACTTCAGGTATAAATGAACACAGGGATGATTGTTACCCATTGCTTACTGTGTTCATTCAAGAAATGAAGGGGTCAGTAAATATATCACGTTTACTGTTTTCTCCCCCCCCCCCGCGCTCTCCATCGTGACACCCAGCAGGTGTCCCCTACAGGGGGATTGGAGCTGCAGGAAGGGAGGGTCTGATTGTGGGGGATGTGATCAGAATAGCAGGGGGACACGATTACTGGAACCAAGCAGGAGCGAGAGGAGAAGATGGGGAGTCATGGGGGATCAGTTCCAGTAATAGCTACCGACCCCGTCGGTCTAGTGAACTCCATAAATCTATATGGGCACCTTGAACATATAGAGCCTGAGTCCTGTACAGGAGGACAGGTGCTACCCCCTTAGCGGCCCTGTCTGCGCCTAAATTCTGACATACTGCAAGCATGAAAAGTATGAAAGTTCCTAAGGGATACAAACAAACCAGCTGCAGAAGTCAGGGGAGGCCATATGGCCTTCTGCAACTTCATCACTAAGGTAGCAGAAAGAGTAATGGGATAAGCTTTCAAAGGAGCGCTGTGGCAGTGAAGGTGGGAAAGAGGTCTGAGCGCGAACAGTTGGTGGTGCGGCACACAGGCACAACATACTTGTGACACAAAAAGAGAAAAACATAGTCCTATTAGCTAGAGTGTCTTTGACACATACAAAAAGTGGTACAGTTATCATTTGAGCCAAGTGGCTGTGACAGAGTCAGAGCATGAGCTCTGGAGCATTAAACCCCGATGGGAAGAAAGTTAACATACACCAGGCTCCAGAAAAGAGCATAGCTTTTGTGACTGCAGCCTCAAACAAGGTAAACAATACCCTAGAGTGCCAATGTAGGGGCCAGGGAGAAAAAGCCTATTCAAGATAGTCTTTACCACTTTAGTGTGTGTATTCACTAGGGAGTCTTACCACTGCCCTGGACCTGTATAATGCTCTGCGGCTAACACAGACGCCAGGTGCCTGCAAAGCACCCCAAGCAGGGCCCAGTGTCCCAAGTTCACAAAGGTCAGCCCCACATTTTCATCATGTGGGGTGTGGGTGTGGCTTCCAAGGCAGCACACAGAGTGAGCCAATCTGGAAAACTGCAAAGGGAATGATCCTGGATCTGCAGTTAATAAAGAATCTTGACTAAAGAAAAAAATGTCTTACTTAAAAGGAAAAAAAAATGTATAAATTAAACTAAAACAATAGTGTCTGCGCTAAAAGAAAAAAATCCCATCAATCAAAAGTGCAGCAATAATAAACATAGGAAACATATATAGTCTAATAAATAATCCACTGGAGTGAAATTACCCCTATGTGCTGGAATATAAAGTGCACAGTGCTAAATAAAATATGCAATGAAAGCGATAAGTCAAAACATAACACATATGTATCTAAGAGATATAAGGGGATAAGACCCCTGGTGAATCAAATTAAAGTCCAAAACAGTGTGTATCCAGAGGTAACAAGGTGCCCAAGAAAACCATAGTCCAAAGTAGTAGTGAAATTCACATATCCTTCCTTCCGAATGTGCATCACCAAGGAAACATGCTATAGTGTCCTCCAGCCACCCCCACAGGTGTATATGCTCACCTTCCTGTATGTGACACAGCGTTTAGACTATGTCAAACAAAGCCTTGGAGCCACTCCTGTGCTCATTTGGAATCAGCTGTATAGACCTCCAATGTTCTCAAACGAAGGTGATGTATGCAAAAGAAAAAAACTCCATAGCGCAATATTGCAAGATATAATAAAGGCTTTTAATAAAGTAATTCGCTCCCCTTGATGGGGTACTCACATGCTATGAGTGCGTAAGTGCACCAACCTAAACAGGCAATGAACGGTCAATCTCGCGGTGTGGCGTGTGGTGCGGTAAGTATAACGAAATTCTCCTTCTCTCTCTCTCTGCTGACAGCTCCGTCCAGGCCCCTCCCCTACGCGTGTTCGGCACCGGGACCACGTGCCTTCATCAGGGGGAATCTGGTCCAGTTGGAGAAAGGGCACCGAAGGAAGGGTCTCTAAAACGTCCCTGCACGTCCTATTGGAAGAGTGGGTATGTCCCAGCAGACAGCCAACTAATTCTCCATCTTCATCATCCCCTGTCTCCTCTTAGGCAAACGAGGACCCTGCACAATCAGGCTACTGGTGACCAGTAGCCTGATTGTGCAGGGTCCTCGTTTGCCTAAGAGGAGACAGGGGATGATGAAGATGGAGAATTAGTTGGCTGTCTGCTGGGACATACCCACTCTTCCAATAGGACGTGCAGGGACGTTTTAGAGACCCTTCCTTCGGTGCCCTTTCTCCAACTGGACCAGATTCCCCCTGATGAAGGCACGTGGTCCCGGTGCCGAACACGCGTAGGGGAGGGGCCTGGACGGAGCTGTCAGCAGAGAGAGAGAGAAGGAGAATTTCGTTATACTTACCGCACCACACGCCACACTGCGAGATTGACCGTTCATTGCCTGTTTAGGTTGGTGCACTTACGCACCCATAGCATGTGAGTACCCCATCAAGGGGAGCGAATTACTTTATTAAAAGCCTTTATTATATCTTGCAATATTGCGCTATGGAGTTTTTTTCTTTTGCATACATCACCTTCGTTTGAGAACATTGGAGGTCTATACAGCTGATTCCAAATGAGCACAGGAGTGGCTCCAAGGCTTTGTTTGACATAGTCTAAACGCTGTGTCACATACAGGAAGGTGAGCATATACACCTGTGGGGGTGGCTGGAGGACACTATAGCATGTTTCCTTGGTGATGCACATTCGGAAGGAAGGATATGTGAATTTCACTACTACTTTGGACTATGGTTTTCTTGGGCACCTTGTTACCTCTGGATACACACTGTTTTGGACTTTAATTTGATTCACCAGGGGTCTTATCCCCTTATATCTCTTAGATACATATGTGTTATGTTTTGACTTATCGCTTTCATTGCATATTTTATTTAGCACTGTGCACTTTATATTCCAGCACATAGGGGTAATTTCACTCCAGTGGATTATTTATTAGACTATATATGTTTCCTATGTTTATTATTGCTGCACTTTTGATTGATGGGATTTTTTTCTTTTAGCGCAGACACTATTGTTTTAGTTTAATTTATATCCTGTTGCACGATTATGAAACGTGACTGAGTGTTTGCAGCTGGTCCCCACTTAAGATTAATCACTCACCAATTTGTAGGTAATTTTCCATAAGTGGCTCGCAGGGTTGCTCACATAAAAAAAAATGTATGTTGCTTTTATCCATGAAAAACATCTCTATGAAAAAGATGTCTGTTGTTCTATCTAGAACGTTAGCAAGAAACTGAAGCGTGGTACCAGTGGGGCATACCAACAGTTTTGTCGCCAGTGTCCAATTGACCTGTAGGTGGCAGGATAACCCATATGTGTCAAAATTACTTGTAATTATTAGGATTCCTTGCCCCTAATGAACAATTTAGAAATACTGTACCAATTGATCTTGTCGGAATTTCAGTTTCTTTGCAGCCACCTGTGCACTGAACATCTCAAACAAGGTTATCAGCTTACCAAGCTATCATCTGTAGACTACAAAACACCTGTAAGAAGAGAGCAAATAAAAGCTACCACAGGACCGACAGGCTGCAAAATATGAATTTCTGTTTCTGGGTTTGGATACGCTTTAAAGGCTGGGTTCACACTATTGTGAATTGGATGCGGGTTTCGCATAGCAGGAGATTGTGACTGGCTCTCTATGGAGCTGGTTCACACATCTACGGAGCGGCTCCGATGCGAATTGCGCGGGAGTCCTGTGCGTCTTTTGGTCCGTTTCTGCCAAAAATTTAGGCTGAAATCTAACCTGAACCAGTGAATGGAGGATGCACCGGATACCCTGCTGTGAGTTGCCCTGTGCTCTAGTCTGAACCCAGCCTAAGAGTTAATGGTTAATCCAGTCTTCCCCCCCAAAAATGGAAAGTCAGCAGTTATAAATACTGGAGTTGCTGACTTTTAATATAAGGATATTTACCTGTCCAGGGATCCAGCGCTGTCCTCACCCAAGCCAATTCTTCAATGGGCTTCGGGTCCAGGCATCGGCATCTTAACTAAGAGAAACTGGCAGTGAAACCTTGCAGCTTCAGGGCCAGTTTCCCACTGCACATGTGCGAGCTGCTCTGCTCATTGTGAATGGCCCCACAGTCTTTTCTGGGACCTGTGATGTGTCCCAGAAGGATGCAGGGGAAGGAGTGGGGTGAACTTCCGCTCGGATCGCCACTGCGATCTAAGTGGAAGTGGGAGCAGGTACCTGTCAAAACCGGGTACCCGCCTCCCCCCCTTCCCACAAAAAATTGCCAATTGTTAAAGGTGGGGGACTTTAGGCAGCTTTAAGAAAGAACTAAACCTTCCTATTCTTTACAGTCAAGGAGGCTGCCATTATAGCCATAGTGCTGCACATGTAATCAGTTATGACACCAGCCATTTGATGGCTTGACAGTTCATTTGAAAACACAAGCAACTGTGACAATTCTCATTCACAGCATGTCTTGAATGTAATGGTTTTGGGAAATAGTTAAATAAATGAGTTTAGTTCTGCTTCAACTGTCACTGCACTAAGAGCAGGGGTGCAAAGGATTACAGTCCCACGCTAAAAGCTAACCGTATCAATCTTGCGGTACTGAAAATTAATTATGTTGGAAAGGAACTATTAGATAATGCATGTTGGAATTGAACTGCATGCTTTGGGTTGCTATAAAGGAAGTTTTTCTTTCAGACATAGATAAACGGCTCATTGTTTCTTCTGAAACTGCATTAGATCTAATATGTTAGGTTTGTTTTTCTGCAGATTTGGACAAATCCTTAGAACGTAGGAAGCCAATGCACTTAAAGGGGTTGTACGGGTTCGTTTTTTTTTTTTTTTTTTATAAATAACATACATGTTATACTTACCCCCACTGTGCAGTTTGTTTTGCACAGAGTGGCCCCGATCCTCCTGTTCTGGGGTCCCTCGGCGGCTGTCTCAGCTCCTCCCCGCAATAGCTAACCTCCCTCTGGGAAGCTCTATCCCGAGGGAGTTAGCTTGCGGGCACTCTCCCTGTCATACACGCTACGTCCACACAGCGTGTATGACTCGGTCCAGCCCCCCGGCGGGTCGCGTCATTGGATGTGATTGACAGCAGCGCGAGCCAAGGGCTGTGCTGCTATCAATCTATCCCATCTATCCAATCAACAGCCAGACTTCGTGGAGAAGAGGACCCTGGGGGACGCGCACAGCAGGTGAACGGGCTCAGGTAAGTAAACGGGGGCTGGGGGGGCCATCATTACAAGGTGTTTTTTCACCTTAGTGCATAGGATGCATTAAGGTGAAAAAACACGAACTTTTACAACCCCTTTAAGCACTAAAGACAAAGCTTTACTTTTTCTTTTCTCTATACTCTATAGAGTACTTTGCATGGTTTTATAATACACTGCTCAAAAAAAATGAAAGGAACACTTTTTAATCAGAGTATAGCATTAAGCCTGAGTTCACACTAACGCAATATCAGAGATCGCATGTGATTTGCACCTGCACCGCATGCGCCGATCACTTGCGATCTCTGAGCAATGTGAGCTCAGCCATACAGTTGGATGGGCAACAATAAGATGACTTCCAAAGCAGGAATGGTTTTACAAGTGGAGGCCAATGACATCTGTTTCCCCCTTACTGATCTTTTCTGACTGTTTTTCACTTGTTTTGCATTTGGCTAGGGTCAGTATCAATACTGGTAGCATGAGGCAATACCTGGACCCTATAGAGGTTGCACAGGTAGTCCAACTCCTCCAGGATGGCACATCAATATGTGCCAATCCTAGGAGTTTTGCTGTGTCTCCCAGAACAGTCTCAAGAGCATGGAGGAGATTCCAGGAGACAGGCAGTTACTCTAGAAGAGCTGGACAGGGCTGTAGAAGGTCTATAACCCATCAGCAGGACCGGTATCTGCTCTTTTGTGTAAGGAGGAACAGAATGAGCACTGTCAGAGCCCTACAAAATGACCTCCAGCAGGGCACTGGTGTGAATGTCTCTGACCAAACAATCAGAAACAGACTTCATGAGGGTGGCTTGAGGTCCCAATGTCGTCTAGTGGGCCCTGTGCTCACTGCCCTTCACGGTGGAGCTCGACTGGCATTTGCAGTCGAGCACCAGAATTGGCAGGTCTGCCACTGGCGCCCTGTGCTTTTCACAGATGAGAGCAGGTTCACCCTGAGCACATGTGACAGACGTGAAAGGGTCTGGAGAAGCTGTGGAGAACGTTATGCTGCCTGTAACATCGTTCAGCATGACTGGTTTGGTAATGTGTCAGTGAAGGTTTAGGGAGGCATATCCATGCAGGCTAGACAATAGCACCCTGACTGCCATTAGGTCTCAGGATGAAATCCTTGGACTCATTGTCAGACCCTATACTGGTGCAGTGGGTCCTGGGTTCCTCCTGGTGCACGACAATGCCCGGTCCCATGAGAGTATGCAGCCAGTTCCTGGAGGATGAAGGAATTAATATCATTGAATTGCCCCCACGCTCGCCTGACCTAAATCCAATAGGACACCTCTGGGACATTATGTTTCGGTCCATCCGATGCCGCCAGGTTGCACCTCAGTCTGTTCAGGATCTCAGTGATGCCCTGATCCAGATCTGGGAGGAAATACCCCAGGACACCATCTGTCATCTCACAAGGAGCATGCCCCCGATGTTGTCAGGCATGCATGCAAGCACATGGGGGCCATACAAA